>OY660870.1:18787500-19987500 GCA_962446985.1 Xyrichtys novacula
TTAAAATACTCTGAATCAGTCATCTACAGAGCATCAGATTGATCATTGCTTTGTCAATACAACAGCAATCTACCATGGAAGTGATAGGACTATTGCAAACAGCACATGGGATTAAAAGTCCTCACACACTGGGACGGTTTCAGTCGTGCAATTATTTCAGACGTCAATATTATTTTTTCGAACCCGTATCCTGTCAATACAAGTGTTCACATCAGCACCGTTTTCCCGCTCTGCGATATTGCGGCATTTATTTTTTCGGATCATGGTTGATTTTTCTAAAGTTTCACATACTGTGTGTCCACTTCTGACCAATCAGATTTCGTGCTGTTGCGACGTCTGATTCACCGGTACATCCAACATGGCCAACCAGCTGATTGTTTACGAGTCGGAGAACAGAGTGCTTTTTGATAAAAGACACAAACATTACAAAGATAACGACCTGAAGGACAACTTGTGGAGAGTCATAGTGTCAGATTTCCCATATGACGATGGTTTAACTTTCATCTGTGTTAACGTAAGCTAACGGTTGTAACGATAGTTTTATGTGCTTGTCTTATTGCCTCTGATTGGCTATAAGTACTGACTGTTTGGCTTGAGCGTCTAGTGACGTTTCCAGCTTTTCTCGCCAATCAGAGGCAAAGGAGGCGGGACTTTCCCCCGAAAAAGTCTTCCCCGGAATGCGTCTTTTCCCCCCCAGAAAGTCGCAAAATCGCATCGTGCTTGATGTGTATAATCAGGCACGTCAAAATTTGCCTCCGAATATTTCGTGATTTCGCGTTCTATACTCATGTTGGCCCCGGTGTGTAAGGACCTTAATGCTGAATGAAAGAGGGGGAGAAAGAAGACCGTTGAGTTAGAAAGAGGGAGGCATGGGGGAAAAACATCTGCACTCCAAGGTTGATGAGCTTCCCATGCATGCTGTCGTAATCCCTGATACAATGATCTCACCAGATTTGGGAAAGTTTGCCTCCTATTATACCATTTTAAGACACACACACACACACAAACAAACCAATTACTCCCATGACTTACAGGTCACTGATTCCCTCCAAAAATTGGAACTGGTCTCAGCATCTGTTTCTCAAGTATAACAAATAAATCTAACGGTTTTTTGCACACACATGCCAACAACTGATCCAGACTCTGATCTCCAGCTCGGATCCCTTCTACCTGTCGGTTCTCACACTTCATTATCAACGAGCCATGGTCAGCCACATTTCCCAGGAATGAGGCTCTTGATAAGACTTGATTGACAAAGTAAACAGTGAAACCACAGGCAGATAGTGTGAGCCAAATAAAACACACCGCTAACTGACACAATAATTACAAGTTTGGACCCTTTCTGATCAAAAGTCCACTTTCCTTTTCTATGCACTCCATCTGCATTTTCCAGACTTGTGGAGTTAATGAGTTTGTCTGTGTGTGTACACGGAGTTTACAGGGAGTTCAAGTAGGGAATAGAAAGCAAAACAAGTAATGGCTGCTCAAGTAATGTTAGTTAGCTCTTGGGGAGAGAACTTTAACATCAGAGATATGAATAGTGGTCTCCACCTCAGGAGACCTCAAATCAAGTCATGTGGACTTCAGATGGAAGAAGGAGAACTTTACAAAGACTGCCCATCTGTAGGCTTCATAGCTCGGTATCACAATCCATTGTGAAAGTTCTGTTAGTTACTGACTATGTGTCTGGTTTTGTTGATTTTGAGTGTCAAAACAAGTGAATAGAAGACCAAACAGTCCATTCTTGAATAGAGATGGGGATCAATAACCAGATCCATTAAATACCTGATAAAGCATTTTTTCAAACCCGAAAATCAATCATGTTTGATCTTAATGTGTCAGCAATCGACTCTCAGTGGTTCAGAGTCTCACGTAACATCATACTTTCAATGTTGATTAAATCAGCTGTGCCTGCAAATTAATTCCTTTCGAGGGGGTACCACAACTTTCATCGTCACCCACATCACCGCTCTGCATCAAATCAAGCCAAAATGCAGGAGCTTTGAAACAACTCCACCAACTCTGACTGCCTAAAGCAGCCAGGGTAAGCACAGCCAGGCTTCACAGCAAGACCAGCTAGTTAAAAGTCATAATCCAGTGTTGAAATCCATGTTGACATCAGGAGGACAAAAGCTTTTTAGCCAACTAACCACCGTTACACTTTGTGGTGTTCAAGGTCGGATCGGTAGAATTGGGCAAAAGTACGTAACAGGTTATCATGACAAGTTAAAATGTCAGGTTTGTGGTAAAAAATCTGTATGAATACAATTGTTTGAAGGAAATACAGAAAAGACTTGATATCTGTACAGATAAGGACTCAAATCATCTTGAATCAGTCTCTATGATGGTATTTGTACGAGTGGGAATCACCAGTGGCCCCACGATACAATATTATCACGATACTTGGGCTATGATACGATATTATAGCGATTTTTAACATTTTGCAATACAGTGAGTATTGTGATACAATAAATTGCGATTTATACAATTTTTTTTAACTGTTAGGCTAATTTGCCTTTCCTTTATTTTTGTCTTATTTACACAGTATTTTATTTTCATGTAGCACATCTTGCAAACCTTATATTTGTTGTACTAACTTTCTCCTGCTCCATGATGTCACCTCGGCCAACCTCACTGGACAAACAGTTGATTTTATATTTCCATTATCATAGATTTGACTTCATATTAGTGATTAATTTGAAAAATCGATACCGGTTAAATGAGATGATAAGATCTATCACCAGACAAAATATCGCGATACTATGCTCTATCTATCTCTTCTCCCACCCCTAGGTATTAGTGTCGATAAAAATGAATCCTTATTCCTGAGGTCATGCAAATAGGAAAAGAAAAAAAGAAGGAACAGTGACCAAATAGACAAGCACTACAAACAATAGACAAAGCAATACAACATCCTCACTAGTTCCCAGTTTATAAAAAAGCCAGTCATTTTAGGTGAAATCAGCTTATGTTCATCTTCATCATGAGGCTGAGGATGACAACTCAAAGGTTTACAGTCCAAGGGAATAAGTCGACTCTTTTAACAGGTCTGGCACCCTTAAAAAAAAAGGCTGAGTCAACATTTGACCTGCATTCAACTGCAGACCTCTTTCTTTCACTACGTGTCATTTCTATTTCCCATATTTCCTGTCTTCTACTACTATTCTAACCAATCAGGTGAAAGGAAGTAAAATGCCTTATTCAAGTGAGGGATAATACAAAGTCAGTTGGTGGTTATGTGAAAGAGAATCCTTCACAGTGGACGAGACCCTGACACAGGGCCGTCTTGTCCACCCCTAAGGGCTTCTCGCTATCCTGGTCATGATGCACTTTTAACAGATGCAGAAAATAACCACAGCACCAGTAGGGCCTTAACCTTCCTGCTGGCATTTTCTCACTCCAGCAGTCCTGTGACACTGCCAACATCCATACTGTGTTACAGTTTGTGGTGCTTCATGTCTGTTTTCTTCCATTTGGTTGACCTCTTTTCCACCAAGCACCTAATGTGTTTTAACTCCGGATGTGTGCTTCCAAGATTATTACGACAGATTATTTTGCTTTTAGAAATGAAACGATGAATGGGAAAATTATCTTTCTGCTGAATATCAACATACTAGCATCAGCACTGCTTAAGTATGCTGCCTTTGGCATCTAAAACAAAGTAGTGCTGTTTCTAAGAAAAGCCAAAAAAGAGCTTCCAGCTTGGTTGTGAAGTCAAAGTCGTGAATTATTATAATTCAAAACAGGCCCTCTGTATGGTTGGCAGCTCTTTTTCCTCCTCTCTATTTAACTTGTCTCTTTCTATTAGTTGCAGTATTCAATGAGCTGTTCTCTATTGGGTAATAGCAGCAAACTATTTACATTTGGAGAGTTAAATTTTACTACGCTATTTCATTTAACCTTTACTAAATCACAAGTTATTCAAACCATTTTTTTCTGTTATGGTCTGTCAAATCAAAGAAGTCTAGAAATCACAGCCGGAAAAAAACTCAAGAGGGGAGAGCAGGTTGTGATGCTGAGCTGGCGTTATGTTTCTTTCACCTCAGCACTCGCCACTGCTATGTCACAGACACAACAAGCAGGTCCCCTAGAGATCCAGCCATGTCATGAGAAGAAAACACGAGAGTCAAAAGGGAGGAGGGGTGGATGGGCTTCGAGTTAATAGCTGAGGATTGAGACGAGGAAGTAATTATGAAACTGCAGACAAAGACTGCACACGAACGGGTGTCCCTGAGCCCTGGCACACATCCACACAGAGGAGGGCAGGAAGTTGTTCGCACTGAGTGAGGAAGTAACCCCATTTCCTGGAATTGCTGTACAAACCTCTATATCCAGCAGGCTGCACAGTCGTCATGGTAACTTGCAATAAAATACTCTTAGCTCAGCATGGAAGGAGGGGAGACGAGGCTCAAACTAAACACTACTACCCTGAGGGAAGCTTTACTGGCCCACACAAACAGCAGACAAACCGAGCAGGGGCTTTAAAGCTTCAGTCTCACAGGTCAGCTTGAGTGTGTGGAGGGTGGGGACGTACTGTAAGGCTCAAATCAGTGCCCACACAAACAGCGAACTTCTGTGGATTTCATTGATTTTAATTTCACTGTTTTTTAACTCATTGAAGCGAAGACAAAGATCAAGCGAGCATACATCCAGACTGCACAGAGAGGATGAAGGAAACCTTAAAGGGTTTGTTGAGAGGACACCTTACATTGCAATGAAGGCATCTGCACATCCTTGTCAACAAAATAGAAGCAGATCTAGGTGTTTAAAAAAAGAAGCACAAAATAGGGTCTGAAAATGGCATCCTCTGCTTTCAAAGAAAAGCCTGTGATCTATAAAAGCACTCTTGACAGAAAAAAGCACATGTACATTTTGGAGGCCAGGGAAACTGCAGCCAGTGTGAAGCCAGTGTGCATTTTGATACTTTTCATGTATTTAATTCCATAAAAAATGAATATATTATCAGATCTACATCATCTCAATCGCTCAAATCTGCATGTTTTTTTATGTGACAGTGGTGCGCCCTTTCCAGTGTCATGAAAAGGCAAAAGCACACCTTGGAGACCACCAAACAATTAATCAGTTTTGTCTTGGCTTTGTGATCAGCCAGAGTGCAGAGGAGAAAACCAGAATGTATCCCACCTAAGAGTGTTACATGAGAGGGTAATAAAGCAAACACTGCATTCCTGTCAAGGCGTCATCACCTGCACTTAGGCTATTTGTTGTGTTTATGAGCAATGTAGAAGTTTATTCACAGGCGGCTCTAATATGTGAGCTATTCGGGCAAAAATTGTCTAGTTTACCAGGCTGTAAACATGTTTTTGTCAACTGTACTACTACACATACGCTTTTTTGAAAGAGGCGCCTGGGGCATCTGATGCCAAACTTAAAAAGACCCTTGAGGGACTGCGTTTTTATTTTGTGTGTGTGTGTGTGTGTGTGTTGGCTTTCTTTATCCAGACTTGAGGTTGACATGTGATTCAAGTACATCATCAGCTATGACTGCAGGCTGGTTATGATCTGGAATAGTTCTATTTTTAGGCTTAAAATCAAAGAGCAGTCTTTATCACATTAGTTTACTGCATTTCAACCAGATATCCATCCCTTAAAAGGTAATGTGTAAGATCTTAAACTTATGATTATTTTTTATCTCTGATTAATATTTGTATCATCAGCATATGGAATTTTTAAAGAATCACTTTTAAGTTGTTAATCTGTAAAAGAATGAAAGAGGACCTTGTGGAGAGCCCTGCAGAACCCCACACTGTAAGTGGCTAAGTTGAGTCAGTTGAGTCTGCTCTGTTTCATTTATCATACTGTTTCCTGTTTAACATCTACTAATGAAACCAATCACGCTCAGTACCGGTAAAACCAGAAGATAAAAGCTTAGTTATTAATATGTCACGGTCTACTCCGCCAGATAAAACCAATAAAAACACTGATTGTGAAACTCTGGTCAAGTCAACCCAATGCTTTGCAGAACTACAGATCCCCCACAACACAGGTCAAGAGGAGAAATTTGCATATGCCTTTCTTGACCTGGGACCTGAAAAAAAACTCAAAAGCTGTGAAAACCTCCCCTGATGTTACCACAATAAAGCATGAAAAATACAAAGGAGCAAAACTAGCTTCAAATGATACCAGGTTAAAAATAAGACAAAGCTGAAGAATGCAGATTTTTAATAAACTCAAGAAACGATTCAAGTGAAAGAAGTCTTTGCTGTTATTAACAAGTTGAAAGAGTCACGTGTTATGTGTGAGAGTGAGTGAGTGAGTGAGTGTGTGTGTGTAAGTGAATGGGTGGGAAAAAAAACAGGACTTTCCCTCTCTTTGCAGTATCCAAAGTTCTGTTCACTGATCTAAACTAAAACTGATACGATTAAGAAATCCCAGATACCCCTTCAGCATCAGAGTGAAGTAATATGAATTCTGACGCACATCGCATTTCGAAAGTCCCTTTCCTGTTGACTCAGATAACTTGTTTTTTTGAGTGTTATCAAAATTTGCAACCCATTGGTTCCTTATTAGAAAAGTTTCGATTTTATCTCACAGAAGTGAGCTGCTGTCATCTGGACATCAATTCAGACCAGTGACATTTCCTCTAATTTTAAGATACATGACTTAAGAAACATTCAGAAAGATCTCCTCTGGCCTAGTTTGATCAAACTGAGGCCCCTTATAGACTGCAAGTTCAAGGTGGGATATTTATGTCCCTGCAACACCTCGTCTGCAATGTGCAAGGTGGGGGCAAACTTGTTCTGCCTCTGATCTGTCGTCGGGGTAGTAACGGGGGGTGAAGGAGAAGATAGTTAGGGTGTGTAGGATCAGAGGCATCAGGGCTGAACAGCACTGTGTGTATGTGTATGCATGTGGTAAGGTTGTGTACTGGGAAATATCTGATGATACAACATGTATCGCAATATATTCATGTATTGTGATATATTCAGGTACTCACAGAGACATATTCCTGTTATTTTTTTTAACTCTCATGCAGGGCTGGGTGATATGGCCTCAAATAAAAATCACGATATATTGATGTATTCACCCAGCCCTACTCTCATGGTATAATGACCACACAACATTATATAGTTTGTTTTTTTGTGAATAGCAGGTTCCAAAGTTAGCATGGGCAGACCTTCCATATGATGAGTAAGTTTCAGAAGTCTATTCATCACATGACAGATATATTTTAGTATCATAATCATCTCCTGGTTAAAAATGACTGTGCTGGGTTGCCGATGCAGCGACTCCTTTTAATGCTGCTCACCATTCTGCATGTCAGAGCTCTGCAAGGACACACACAAACATGGACAGGACAGCATGCACACTGTCACCCTCCATTATTTACCTAACTGGACATTAGCGACTCACCTGAAGCAGTGTTTCTAATGAATGTTGACTGTATGACAGGGTTAGTAAACACAATACAGTCTATTTTAGTTTTGTTCTCTATGACCCAGTTAAAGGTTTGATGTTTTTTTTTCCTCCAGAGATGGCGTGCACTAATTCATTGATATATCAATCCAGCACTTGTAAGAATCATTACAGCAGTATGTCATGAACTATTCTGATACCCCTACAATGTGGAGCCTCTGCTGTGTATTAACATGCTTTTCTCCTGCGACACAAATTCAGAGTAAAAAGCACCGTGTTTAGAGTCTCCTCAGAAAGAAAAAGAATGGATCAGGATTTTGATGTGAAAAGCCAAATGTACAGTCATGTATTTTTCATTCTTGTGACATAAGCCTGGCTAATACAGAGCAAGCACAGCCATTGGTTTATCAATCTTCTGTGTGTTTTTGGCAGAGATCCACATAGCTGGCAGAAAAACTCAGTGTGAGCTGCACTGAGAGCTCGCACAGGCATTCTAATTGGTATGATTTGTTGAGCGTCAGGGTAGGATACAGTCTGTTGTGGAAATGCAAGCAAGGTTAGGGTTTACTTTACCAAACTGTGCCGAACTGTACTGAACCAAAAAAGGACTCCTATGTGGAAAGGCACTGTTAGAGTACTTTCTTTCTTTCTCCAGCCTAATGTGCCCTGCTTGCTTCATTACTCCATGCGCCCTGCCTGAGTGTCTCCAGGATTACGGGTTGTGTTGGCCAAGGAATGCAGACCGCAGTAATTCCCTGTTAATTTGCTAACCTGCTCAACAGTGCATACACAACGCTCTGTAATCCCCTCAACCTTCACAGCCACAAACACCACCTCCTATAGTAACAGTGCATGTAGTTCATGCGGGGCATGCACCTATTCATTCACATTTTGACTAGTATTTATTGTATGAGCGGGGATCAAAGCCAGTAAGAGCAAACTGGTCGAGCAGCACCAGTGCCTCTGCCAAAGGGTAACCGGCCTAAACTGAACTCCTCACTTTTACCTTGTATGCTATGTGTATCCACTTCAACTGTTTAATCAAAGTAGGAATGTAAATTTACATTAATCCTAAACTAATACAGTTACACAAACACGAACACACATGCACTGTCTGTGTGCGTCCAAATTCAGACCAATATCTCTCAAATGCAGTCCTGCAAAGCTATGTCCTCTGACTCCAGGACAAGAGGTAAACAAAGGCGGCAGGGCTTTTTAACTACACAACTAATCAGACTGCGTATGGCCTGAAATATGAACACACTAAAGCCATGGGAAGTTTATGAGACAGCCACTGCAAGGAGCAACTGAGAGGAGTCCCACAGAGAAGATGTCCAATACCACATTTGTAACCCAGGCACACAGCAGTGGGCAGAGCTGGTGGTCAGTAAATAACGCAGTGTTGTGGGCAGCTCAATAAATATCTTTGTCTTCTCAGCACAGGGCGAAGCATGGCGTAGATAAATCACATTTCACACCAGGCACCCGCTTGGGTCAGATGCAAGTAAACCACGGGCGGCACAATTGCTTGCCTTTGTCAGTTTGTATCCACAATGCAATAAATACACACACGCAAATACATCCACACACGCATGTCAGCTGTCTGCTGTTTGTACTGGGTAAATATATGCAACCATCCACATGCCCACACCATGGGGCTAACACTGTGTTGTCGTGTGCCACCGAAATGACACCTACACTTCCTGGAGAATCAGCATTAAGCCAGGCTGCAGCACACAGAAGGGAATCATGGTATTTTTTCAGGTCTGTAATTATGACTGAAAAAAGTATGCTTTTGTGGGGGAAGGGTTTTATTTCTTGGATAGAAAGATTAATTATTTCTTAAGATAGAAAATCGGTATCGGAAAAAACGGTTTCGGCAGGTCAGACCTCCTTTAAAACCGGAAATCGGTATCGGCCAAGAATTTTGCAATCGGTGCATCTTTAACATTAACAGCTCATTCAATTAAACAAACTGCAGAGAGTTGTTGACAAATGCCAGCGTACCCTCTGGTATGTTGACTATAGGAATGTGGATCATATCAGCTTTTTTCAGACAGAACTTTGTTACACAACATCAACTACTCCATCATGTCTGTAAGGGAACAAATCATTGTGGTGGTCTGCAGTAAATTAGTCTTGTATAGGAATAAGGTCCTCTACAAGGGAGTAATGCACTAAGATTATCAACTTGGCATATGTGATCGAGTGAGCAAAATGTTCAATTTTTTTTTTAAATTTCTTAAGATTGAAGCTTTTTATGCCAGTGGTTTTCAAGTCCAGTTCTCGAGGTCCACTGTCCTGCATGTTTTAGATGTTTCCGTACTCCTGCACACCTGATTCAAATGATCAGCTCGTTATTAAGCCATTACAGAGCTTGATAACGAGCTCATCATTTGAATCAGGTGTGTTGAGAACCACTGTTTCATGCAAAAGCAAACCTATTGAAAGGAATCGGACAGCTACTTTTTGCACTCTGAAGAAGCAGACTGATTAACAACTGTATCCACTAGGGCTGTACGCAAAGGACTTTCACTCCTTTTAGTGTCTTTAAAAACTGATCAACAACACGGTGAAACACAGACAAATCAGAGCTCAACACATACCATGCTGGAAACTTTCCAAACCTGAAAACCAATCACAGTTCAACTTATTGATTCTCTCACCAAGTCTTCAGAATCAGGCAAAATAACATAACATATGAAGACATGTCACATCATGTAATTCAAACTGCTGCAGCAGCCAGCAGGTATTAACATGACAAACATACAAAGAGGAATCCTGGTGGTCAATAACGTGCAAGGATCATTAAAAGTGCAACCTCAAATTAAACAAAAATACACCCCCTTTAAGAGACAGATAATCTCAATCAACTTTGTGTGCTGCAGCAAAAACAGCCATAATGATCACACCCAAACTTTGCAGCAAGCCCCATCAGTTAACTAAGTGAAAATCCAATGTTGAAAACCAAGTGAAACTCGGCACGTAAAAAGCTTGTTAGCCGACCTGATAAGGTGATCTAGGGTTACATTAAGTGTTCAAGGTGGTGTCTATGAAATGACCACTAGGCCAAGGTAGTTAAAAAGTCATGTTTTCTATCCCTGGTTGTACGTTATGTTTAGGAAGTTTCAGTCTCATCAGCTTCACCACTGAACGACGAAATAGACCGATCTATACGAACTCTGACACTTGATAGTGGTGCTTCTCAATAAAAACAAACAATCTCCATCTTTACTCACTTTAGCCACCAAACTAAGTTATTGAAGTCAACTCTTGAGTGTTACCTGTTTAAGTGCCAACCAATAATTCCTTATACCAAATACCAGTAGTACAGCTGTTCTCTTGTCTGTAACTGGGCTCCTTTTTTTTACCTTCATTCATCCATCCAGCCTCAATAACTAATGCAACTGTTTTATTACTGCTTTGGGGAAATTAAAAGCTAAGACCACAGGATGAGAAATGGTTGCCAATCCCTCTCTGGCAACTACTGTCAAACCCCGAAGCAGTTATTACACGAAAGGTTTAATAAAGACTCAAAGAGACTTGATAAATAAAGGAGAAAAAAAGCTGCAGGCTGATGGCACTCACTGTGGCAAAGGTAAACCTCAAACCTCTGTCTTTTCAGCAAGGTAAGCAACACCTTCTACCATCCTGCCAAATGGAAAACCTCTTATGTATTGCAAGCAACAAACAAACTTTTTGGTATAGTTCTGCACAAGCGTGGAAAGGATAGTGGAGGATGGAAAGAGCAGGGAAAAGAACATTTAGAGAGCGTGTGTGTGTGTGTGTGTGTGTGCAAGTGAGTGTGTGAGCGCATGTGTGTGTGTGTGTTTGATAGAGAGACTGAACAGAGAGGGGGGAGGAATGTCAAACACCAACAACATTCCACTGCCTCTCCTTGCACTGCCTGCAGCACTTCACATTGTCTTTTCGCCTTTTGTGTAACTTCTCTGTTCACGAGTCACCTATCGTTCATGAAGAAGAAAAAAAAAAACGTGAGAAAGAATAGCAGAGCTGCATGTATCAACTCCGAGCTAGAAGGCTAGAAACCATGTGGGATGAATTCAATTTTACTGCCTTGTCAACGTTCCGCAAACACTTAAAAAAAAGCTACAGGCTATGTCTACTTTCTGAGAGCAGTCACAGAAACAGAGAAAGGTATAGACAGGCAGAATATCTTCAACAAGGGTAGAAGAGTTTCAATACTGTATTCATCCCTCTTTCGAAATAAACACGCATTAATAAGATGAGACTCAGCAGAAAAGACAAATTCACATCACAGTCAAATTAGACAACGTGATTAAACACTTGTTAATGTCTGCTGCAGAGGTATTTAAGGTGTTTGCCTGCTCCTACAATAGAATAAATAAAAAGTGCATGCTGTAAGTTACTATTACCCTTTGCAGTCTGTTTCTTTTTGCCGTAAATGACATAAACCAAGTGTGCTCCAAACTACTGCCAGTTTTTTGCCACTTCTATTCCTTTAAGTACTTCCTAATCTTACCTGGGCTGACTCAACACCTAACACTGTGGATCGAGTAATTGGCTGTATTTAGTGGAACCTAATTAGGGCGAAATATAAGACAGGTGGAAACCAGTTTTCATATTTCATCCCTTTTATATCAAATATATTCTGTCATTTACAGTAATGAGCAGTTCTATGAAAAAATCAGAGTGCCTGGTTTACTTGTGACTCATATTCAGGTCATTTTCACACCCACGTTTTTAATTTTTTCCTATTTTCAAGCCTATTTGACAGAGGAGCCTTGTTTCTACACAGTACAGGGTGATCAAAAAACTTCAAACTGACAGTGTTTGACTGCAAATAAATGCGCAAGTGTGTTCAAGGACAAACAATGAGGTTTTCTCCCTCCTGAAATACTTCCAACCACAATGGTGACGGTGAGTATTTGCCCAAAAATCCACAGTCCTTCATCACAGTCAGAGCAGTCTTGACATTGTAGGTGTCCATTTTGAATTCCCTCTCTCTTGTTCTTGCTGTTCAACATCTGGCCAGTGGTGCAACAGTCACTGCAGGGTTGTCAACATTTCTCACATGAATGCAAAAAAGCTGTCTAAATGAGACACATGGGTGAAATCTGGTGCAGATCTTGTGGCTTTTACTGCCATTTATAATGAAAAAGGATGGCCTTTTAGCGTTAGAAAGGCAATTTGGTGGTGATAATGGCACGAATAGAAACATACAACACTGAATAAGTCCATAATTGTGCGTTTGATAGAAAGACATTATTATTGGTTTAGATTATTGTTAAAGTAAAGGAGCAATAGTCAGCATAAGTGCATGTGAAAGTCCAAAAATTACAAGTTGATCCAAACGCAGCAGGAACAAAACTGTCACCACGCAGTAAAAAAAAGTATCTTTTACATTAAACCACAACTTATAACAACTAACTTTCTCTGCCTTCAACTTTTAATCGCCTTTTTTGGTAACTTTTATAAAGTTACTCATCTAAACAAACACAAGCGTTAACCGTATGTAGTGATGCTACGTCTGTCCCGTGCGCCGCAGATGCAGAGGCAACAAAACGTGATCATGACAAGTTATGGAAATATGAGGGGAAACCGTGCAGTGTTTTTTTTTTCTAATAATAAACTTACCCAAAGAGAGGTGGATGAAGCAGAAGACCAGTATTAGTGATCTGCCCGAAGAGAGACCGGGGATCCGCTCCATATTTTCTGTAAAATCCACATAAGGTCGCCAGCCCAAAGTTGAGTTGTCTCCTGGAGCGGTGAGCTAGTTCTTAAAAAAAGTCTCGTCGGAAATGGGTCATTCACAGTTAACGAGGAAAAGTACCTGTGCTGCCAAATTACAAAATATCAGCCATAATTCGCGGTTTTCCCTCAGTTTGCTCCGTTAAAACCGCTTAAAATAACATAAATTTAACTTTTACAAGTCGGCGTCGGCTGTGTAGAAGTCTTCCACCTCTCCGCTCACCAGTTACTGAAGTCACACTGAGTGAAGGAACAGAAACACGTATCCTTCCGCTGCTCAAGTCAGCGAGGATCTACCGCCACTTTAAAGTGATGGGAAAAAAAACTTTTAAAGCTTTTTCTGACTAACATCGTCTATTATTGCTTTGAACAATGTCAAATTCTTCAAGCAGACGAATAAAGATGCATACTAGAAGTCAACGTTCTTCCACTCAGTCGTTTCGGCGGAGGAATTTTTTTTCTCATTTTTCTACTTCTCGGAGCCTGGTATGACTCAAAATTAACCCATTCAATGATTTTTTTTCTTCTTCCTCCCTTCCACTGCATGTTTTTTCCCGAAATGTCTTTTATCACCCACACTTAACTATTTTTAAATTACTGTAACTGTTTGTGCCAGGTTCAGGTCTGCAACGTTGAGTTTCAGGTAACTTAATGCGCACGAGACTCTTTAAAAAACACACAGTCAAAAAGGTGGGACCCAATGACTGTGAGTGATATCTGGACCGAGTCACTATTTTAATTTTATGTTCTTATGGATGGAAATAAAGGCTTATTTGTGATTAAGTGTGTCATACAACACGATTCTGTGTATAATGAAATTAAACATGGAAATAAACAAGAGAGTCATTTAAAGCGTAATTTCCTTCACTATAGCTTTTAGAAGATCCAGTTTACCGCTTTCCATGTTCTAAGGTAACCTTAATTGCCTTCACTTGAACAAGACAAGTAACATATCACTTATTTTTTCATATTTGATCATAAAAGTAAAAGTGAAATAATTCAGCCTATTGATTTGATCAAGTGAGAATTTAACTTCAACAGCTTAAGTAAGAGCTTAGTCATTTGAATACTGCTCTTTCAGCTAAAATGTCAAACTTAATGGTCCGGCTAAATACAGAAAATTAGCCCTGTTTCCCTTATAACTTGTGTTATTTTAATAAGTATACACCTTTTCTAAATTCTCATGTTATGAAATTTTACGATGTTTTATAATAAAATAATGCAAATAATGTTAAGAGCAAAATCAAAAATGCTCCCTGACTCAATACAGAGGTTCTTTTCAATTCAGGACAGTCCATATAATCTCAGAGGTGCTTGCAAATTTACATAGAAAAAGCTTAAAAAGGTATGAAAAGGAGATGTGTCTCCATTACTGGAGTTCAATTCTGGAAGGATGCCAACATAAATCTCAAAACATGTCACTCTTTTTTTTGTGTGTTTTTAAGAAAATGGTTTGTAAAGCTTATTTTTGAAGCTTATAAGTGCGATTAATTATCTGTTGTTGTGGTTTCTTTGCTTTCCTGGAGGTCAGTAGCCTAAAAAGTTGACGACACAGGATAGGCTTTTATAAGCAGTCTGCTTGATTTAGTGGATTTTGTGTGAAATGTCAATATTGTGTACAATATTTGGTGTTTTCATGACTGAATAAACAACAACTACTACTACTACTACTACAAGAAACTTTTTCATTAGCAAACAAAAGGGGGGGCACATGTCACACAATCGTCCTTTCAATTATTTTTCAGGAGAGGAAGTCTTGAATTAGTGCTTACATCCAAAACACAACAGGACCCCAATGCTGCCCTTTAAACCCTTTCAATCAGCCACAGACTGAAACAGCCCCACAAAACCATCAAAGTAATCTCAAACTAATTATCCATTATCAGCTGGAATGATCCAGGTGTTAATCACAGGCTCATCACAATAACAAGGCCTTGTCTCATTCCTGTGATTTGTTTGTCTTTCCACCCCGTTAGAGAAACATTGCTGAGCCTCCTGCTGCTGCAACCAACCCTCTGTCCTCTATTCAACCCTGCTGAAAGGCCTCGAAATGGGGGGAGCAAATTGAACTCTTCAGGGGTCTGTACTGACAAAGCTTTTGTTGCTGTGGCCAATGTCAAGCTCTCGCTGTCCATGCTTGGTTGGGTGTCAGGTGCTGGCACCATAACAAATGCAGCTCAGGCATTTGGTGAGATGCTGATTTTGCTGATTAACCTCTCTTTGTGTTTCCTTGTCTTTTATCTGTCCCCAAGAAACATCTATCCAGTGTCACAGACGCTCTTCTTCCTCTGTTGTCACCAGGAAACAAAAGTTATCAATTCAGATTAATCTCAGTATTCTGCTCATACCTTATAAAGCCACGATCATATGAGCAAATAGTAATGGGGTAAATCAGGGCTGAGGATTACTCTTTCTGCAGCGCTGTTTTCCTTATGATGTCACTCCAGATGTTGGCCTCTAAAGTTCAGGAAATGTGGGGTGAGAAAGGGCGTGGATCTGCCTCGTGAGCAGAAACACTGATTAGTTCCCCTTTGCTATTGCGCTGATGAAAGACTTCTTCTACGTATCTGAAACTGTTTGAGATCATTTTAGTGGTGCTTTAAGTCCCTAGAACATCATGTTGTTTTAAATCTATCTGCAGCCAAAACTCAAATCTGTGAGAAGCATTTTTTAAATACCAACCTAAATAATTATTTTCTGTAACTAAAGTCTTTGTGTAAGCAAGACTTTGATACAACACATTTTGGATCATCAGCCAGGGGCAGATCCATATGGGTGGCATGGGCCCCCTTGAAATTTGATCACCCGCCCCAGGTGCAGACAAAAAAACCCTGCACTAAATCTGGTTACCTTGTCAGAGGCAGAACTTATTTCAATATCAAATACTTTAAGTAAAGTCAGGTGTGTGCTTACGAATCCATGCTAACCCCTGGACAAGTCAGTCAGTATGTTTACATGCACAATTAAGTCAAGCTATGGTTCAACTTCTGGTGAACACTGGAGCATGTGCAGAACATTTAGGTCAGTTTCAGTTCAATAGAGCTGTATAATTGACAGAGAGAATCGATCCACAACCACATTATCCGGGTATATCAATGAGACTATGAGAAGTTCTCTTAAGTGCAATTCCAGTGGAACGAATGTGGTTACATGTTTTTAAAGTCCACTTTCAGTCAGACTAAGGCCATAAAATCCCTTTTCTTAACAACATGTTAACATACTGAGTGACCCAGATGGGCCAGGATCTGCCCCAGTCTACTGCATAAGCATTTTTTATACCCTATATTTGTAGTAGAACTGGACCTGGATCTGGGCTGTAGATCTCTGCCATACTAGTGGGAGAGACACCCATTTGCCTTCTTTTGACTTTTCACACTGATTTGAAACTAATCCATCAGGGGGACTCCAGCTGTCAGCCAGAAGATTTATCTGCGCAACACTGTGTTTCCAAGGGGCAGATCGTAATGACTTATTACACTAGAGTGTGTGTGTGTTCTGGTACACTCCCCTTAACCATAAACACACCATCTCCTAGCGTGATAGCCATGGGAAACCAAACCAGCATCTGTCATTTAAGAAGTCACACGGCCTTTACATTCTGAGATGGCAAGTGTATATATGATGCCTTCTATAATTAGTAATAGCAGGGGCTGATTTACCAGCATAAGTTGTTGTGCATAAACTGTGGCAGGGCTTGTCTAGTGGTTCGGAATTCTTTGTTGTGGTTCCAGAGACTGTTAAATTCCTATTTCTAGCACCATTTTGCACTTTTAACCTTTCATGCAGCACTGAACGCCTCACTGATATCAGGTTTTGTTTAGAGTTGACTCGCAGGCATCTTGTGCTGGCTTCGCTGAGGTGAGCATGCATGAACGGGGATCATTGGGTGTGAAGTGCTGATGCCCCCATGTGCCCTCTTGGAGACTCTGGCACATGTTGTGCCGGAAGCATCGTCTGTCTAATGTGGACTGTACCGTGTAAGCAGATCTGTGGGAGAGGAAGCTAACGGGTATATTTAGGGTCAATTATCACCTCCATTTTCTCTGACCTGTTGTGACTGCTGCAAAAGAAACAGACCAGCTTTACATATTTAACTTGTATAAGGCTAAATGACTTGTAAATGTATTTAAAGTTTTAATCAATTCAGGAGAAGTGCTTTGGAAGTTGGTGTTATGCCCTGTTGATGACAAGTAACTTCAGTATTTAATAGACAAGAGCATATCAGATTAGTTGGGTTTCATATCTCCTTGAAACAAAAATCAACACTGATATTTTAGCCGCCGGAGCTGGGTCACCAAGATGAGCAAACACATGGTGTCTAATTTACAGCAAGGAGAGCTGAGGTGGTAGAGGGCTTTTCAAGTATCTAATCTCACTAAATCATTTTCCTGTGTGAACTCGAGTTTATATGAGCCGTGGGTCAACACTGAGGCAGATAATGCAGGCGTAATTTTTCAAAAGCACACAAAATGGACACTAAATCAGTGTAATCATTTACTTGGTTACACATGGGATCATTTTGGGAAAGTGTAAACATACCTGTGCAAGATTTTTTTTAAAGCCACTTATTTCTTTATTTTAATATAGTGAGGAACAACAGTAACCTCTAGTGCTTGAAAATAACCCAAAGCAGAAGTCAGAAAACTGTGGTTTCTCAAATGTCAACTCGAGGCTGACTCCAAAAAGGCACCCATTAGACAACATGTTATAAAGCCTTTTTTAAAGCAGGATTAGACGTGTTTGTAGCCTGGTGCAAAAATTATTTTGGTTTATCTTTGTTTCTAGCAACTGCACGAGAGGCTATTGTTCCGAATTCATCCATTTTGATTAACGTAGGTTCCTAGAGGTGTTAAATTAAATCAACATTTCCAATTTGGCACCACTGTTGTGCTTCATGACGCCTCTTCAGATACCAGTGGGTGACGCCATCAAGACTATGTTCATATTTCACACAGTATATAAAAAAAAACACACCACAGATAGAGGTGGAGAGCGAGAGTGAGCGAGAGGGCCTGATGTGACCATGTGGGCGGAGGCCTCAGCCAGGGGTCCCTGTCTGATGAGGGAAGGAGGGGCTGGCAGAGAGGTGAAGAAACAGGTGATGAAGGAAAGGTGTGAGTCGCAGGAGGAGAAGGAAGGGATGTGTGTATGTGTGAGTGTGAACACATCCTGTAAGGTGACCTCAGGCTCTGGCAGGGCCAGGTGGACAGGAATGTGCTGTTGTGTGTGGATGGGATCCTCCCTCGAGCGCCCCAGCCTGCCCACTGTCACCCCACACTAGCAGGCTATTTTTATTGCACTGTGGGAAAATAACGGCCCCAGCAGTGTGATCTGGGTTCTGCAAGGTTTATACTCCTCACGCACATGTATGCAAACACACATTAACATCTTTCCAGCTCCCTCGGTCACATTCAACTTTGAGACAAATAGAGGATTAAGCCTAACTCCAACTTAAGCCTTGAACACTAGAATTATCGCTCATAATGTACAGTTAGGATTAGATCACAGAAAATCTAATCCCTAACCTAGAAACACAAGGAAACCTGGGAGTTTGTTGTGCCCCCAAGTCATACTGGGGTCATTCACAAGGACACAGATTTTACCTTGACAGGATTTTAAAGTCAGAAAATAAACATGCACACACATACACACACAGAGGGATGCACTCATGCATGCACAATTATGATTTGCAAAGTGCAAACAGTTCTCATTCCTTTCAAATGTGCCGCAGGGGTAAGTATAGGTTTACCGTCTTTAAGGAAGGGCGAAAGTAAAGCTCCAGAGGGAATAAATATGTAATTTATGAATCCAAAAACATGTAAACAAGCTGAAACTCTCCTATTTTTAAAACAACATATTTTCACAGAAGAGCAATGAAGTGACAAATATTTCGGTAGATGCGATTTAATATGGAAACATTACTGACCAAATTACAGGCGCCACACCACACTGTGACCATAATTTCACCATATGATTCATGTATGGAGCATAAACGCAGATCTGTGAGAACTTGGTGGACGGACTAATGACTTTTTAAATGACTTTGCATTGGAGAAAAATATCTTGGACCACATGACTGCAGTTATTTTCAGCTGTTTTAAGAGTGGATGTATGTTCAGACAGTGGGAGCTGATGAGGCTGATTTGGTCAAGGGAGTTCTGGATACATAAACACCCCTAGTGACCCTCTGCTTACTCCCACCTGAAGTCATCCTAGGTGCCCTCATGTACACTGATGGATGAACAAAGAGGAGTATATCTGTGATCATTAGTAACTACAAGAAATATAAACACACAACATGAACACTATTAAAAAGCACTTCTTGGGTTATAGCTGCATGAAAGTACATGATTGGTTAATTTGGGGTTTCAGGACTTTTTACTCAACACAGGGGCTTTCAGATCATTTAAAGTTGTGGCAATCTTAGATCCCACTGGCCATCATCTGATAGCTTTTTGGGGGAATAGTGAACTTTTCAGGTCTGTTGTTTCTCACAGTGAGTGATAAAAAACTTTCAACGAGAGTTTCTGTCACATTTTTTTGCAATGGTTTACAAATGGGTCAGCAACTTGCGATACAAGAAATGAGTATTTTGAACCAGTGAATGGATCACTGACTGCACCTGTTTTTCATTTATAAACTCATTGCTAGATTGCCCACGTATTTATGTGTCATGGCAAACCATCCTCCACCCTTTTTACTTCCCATATTGATCGCCACATTACAAGGGTCCAACAGCCCATACATAGACAATAGATCACACATGTTGTTAAAGCAAGTTTCTGTTAAAGGAAACCAAATATTCTTCAGCTAGTTTTAAAATAAAGTGAATTGAATATCAATGCCTTTTTATGACCTACAAAGCAAACATGACTATCAGCAACAAGACAGACTACTTCAGGCCTATGAACACTGTGAGAGGGCATCATAAGCTGACAAATAACATGCAACAGCAAATATTTACAGCAAAAGGTATACTTGACTGTTGAAAAAAAGTAGAGTGCATTTTTTGACAATAATACTTTGGCATGTTCAGACACGATCAGCAAAGTGGTAAAAAGTTCTAAGTCTTTGCCAACAGGAGGTGACATAACCAGAACAAACCAAAAGTTCCTTACTGCCGCTGTAATCTGGCATTCTTTTATAGGCATGATCAATGTTTTAATCATGATTTAATCACTTTTTAAAATTTGTCTTAATCTTCTTTTTAATGATTTTAATTCATTTAATCGATTAAAATAAATTAGTGTTTTGTAAGTTTACTCTTTAGGCTTATTTACACCCTCATTACAAGGATACTGCAGTGTATAAAGTAGGAAACTGGGATGTAAGAGAGGGGAATGACATTCAGCTAGGGGCCTCAGCTTGGGGTCAAACCCACACCCCCTCTTTTGAGGACATGGGACGCAGACCGCAAAGCCAAATTGGCACCCCATATTTTTGTTTTTATGACCACCTCCTTTCTTTTATAATTGAGTATATCAGCTTCAGTTATTTGGTGTGTGTTTCTTTTTTGCTTGTTTTGTTTTGTTTGTTTGTTTGTTTGTTTTTGTGAATGACTTTGAGCGACAGGTTTTTCTGTATGAAAGGTGCTCTTAAGTTGGTTGGAATTGAGTTACGCACTCATCAACTGACTTTTATTTTACCGGTTGTGTGATAAATGGAAATATACAGACTAGTGTATGTCATAACATGCTGATACAAAGAGAAGAAAAGTACGTGAAAGTCTTTGGGTTACTTGGCAGCTGTCCAGTTCCAGTCAAACTGCTGAACTGGTTGAGTTGTCAGAGACAGACAAATGTTTATATAGGCAAAAACATAGCCACTGAGTACTGTCCATTACTTTTCAGTCTGTGTAGAGCTGTTCTGTAAAAGCAATATCAGTCTGAAGGTCGAGCTGTTTGTCATTATGTTCATCATCTCTGCAGGTCTATCACTGAATTACAGCAGAACTAAACGCTTCAGCAGCACTCTCTCTCCTGTGAAATGCTTTAATAAAGACGAAATGAAATTCAATAAATTTGTTCATTTCTACTCTCTCAAAGGTTTTCCCCCACCTTGATGTGTTTCAGTGGTCTGACATGGTGAGAAAAGAAAAAAACCCGGTTCAGCCTGTTTGAGCCGCATTTTGCATTTTCTCCACGCTCACTTTAGAAAACATTTGAGCGGAGTTTGTTTCTCTTTGCATATTTTTGTGTTTAGCTGAAAGTCACACAGAGCAGAAAGCGAGGGCGCTTGGCATATCTTCCAGGGTTAATTGTATCATAAATTTACAAGCTGCTAAAAGATAGGCATGGCTGGAATTCACACTTGAGCCTCACTTTCTCACAGGCACTTCTCTGCATTGTGTGTGCGTCCTTGTGTGTCAGATATGACACTATTAATACACAGATGGTGTCATGTGTCTGGAGAAAGGGTGATAGCGGGGAAATGAGAGTCATTTTTTAAGTTAAATATTTACATAATATCTAGAATTGAATGTAGTATCAATCAGAGACATTTACATCATATTTTAAACCTAAAAACACTCAGTATGAAGTGTGCATATATGTGTTGATGGGAAAAAAACGAGTCTATTGCATTAGTTTTACTATGGAGTTAAAGGTCAACCCCTTTTCAAATATGCACATGCCATATTATGACATTTGAGTATTATGACTTAAAGGTGTGAGGGTTCATCATATGACTGCGGCGAGGTGATAAAGAGTACACAGAGCGGAGGGTACGCCTTAACCAGTGGAAAACACTACACACATTTACCCCCCGTGAGAAGCTCTGCGTTCCCAGGACCCGGTGTGTACGTTTGGGGGGCAATAACTCACCAGGTCCCTTGACTTCCTCTTTTGGCCTTCTGCGTTTTATGACCCTCCACTCTGCCGTACAGCTGCTGTCTTTTTCGCAGCTTCCCTTCCCTGATTCTCTTCCCTGATTGGTTTAAACGGGAAGAAGATGAAGAGGAAGAGACAGGAAAGCAGCTGGGATGAGGTGGGAAGCTCATTTGATGTGGGACTGAGAGATTTTTATCTTGGCAATTACAGGTGACCAGAGGGACGTGCATTCACATCTCAGAGTTTCTTCCCACCACGATAAGACATTTGGGATGGGAAACCAGTGGCCTGATAATCCTACTTTGTTTGTCTTCACTTCAAAAGCTGACAAAAAATGAACAGGCCTGCTTTTTAAAATCTGCTGTGGGAGAAAAAGCTTCAGTATATCTATCATAAATTATAGCTGTCCAAACACCAACAAACTACTGTAACTATAATTATGACCTTTTTTAAATTCCTACTGTTTAAAATTTCTTTATTTTCCAAGTTGTTTTGTTATTATTTGCCCTCATCACCTAAATTATTAAACCATTTTGAGTACCACATAACTCTTTCAGTCGACACTGATACATCTTAGCTGCAGAATAAGATGATTTGCTGTAAAGTTATGTCTTGTCATGTTTTTGTAAAAAGGGCGATTCACAAAAGGGTCTTCTGATCTTTATAGTTGCACTTAGTGCATTATCTCAGCTATCAATTACCCTGACTTACTTTCCAAAGATGGAGGAAGTCATCTGAACTAGCTAATCCAACCCACTTTAGCTCTCTTGTTTGTTATGACGTTTTTCTTAATCTCTAGTGTCATTCTTCAAAAGGGGGCTCATGATTCCCCTCAAAAGTGTCACGTATGATTGATATTTTGTGCTCACAGTATCAGCTCTAAAAACAGCTTGATGTAGGGACTAAAGGTAAAATCCAATGGCTTTGTGAGACCTGCAACTTCTGTGGAATAAAGTCTGTGTGTTTCTGTAACACCCAGGAATTTCTACCCCACAAAGAAGATCAGAGACAGTCCCTATCCAATCCTTCAAGGTCACCTGTGATGATTAGAGACTATATTTTTATGAAATAGTTATTTCTGTTGTTAGCTGGATGACGACTGGCATCTTGTTTTGGTGTGTGGACCAATCAGCCATGACAACCTGATGTAACAGCCGATTAAATGAACTGTTAAATGAATTTATCTGATTCAGCCAATCAGTAGATCAGCGCTCTGTCTGTGGTCAGAACTTCAGCTCTTTATTTATGCAAGCTTAAGATTTTAAAATCATTATTTTATTGATTGAATATCAGAAACATATTACTTTGTGTTGGAATCATTCTTGCCTGCCACACCCACTGAGCTTAAAGTGAAGCTGCCCACACAGCTGTGTTGCTGACCGAGACAATCAGCACAGATGGACTCAATCTTTTCCAGGCAGAGCTCATATTAAAGGAAGGAGAATTGTTTTCTGTTGTCCAAGTATGAAAAGCTATAGTTTTTGCTAAGCTCAATAGTAGCCTACTTTTACTTGATTTATTGCATTCTCCTTAAAGATAATGAGATGATGTAGTTCTTTAAGCTTACTTATATCCATGGAAGAAATGGCACAGCAATTTAACAAAATAAAAGTCCTCCAAATTGAGTCTTCTGTCTTGCTGCCATCACAAAATGTCTGTAAGCTCCAGCTCTCATTCACCTTAACACCTTGTTTTATTCAATGAGTTCATTTTCTTATTTTTCTCAATTAAAGCTCCTATAAGGAACTCTGTGTTGACTTTGGCAACCTCTACAGACAAAATCCTTACACTTTCATAATAGTTTGTTTTGTCTTGTCCATGTGGAAGTGGTGTAAAGCTACAAAAATATTTCCTCTTTGTTTCGGTGAAACCTATCACTCACCCTGATTATTTGAAATTAACAAGGACTGCTTCTCCGGTATACCTACCCCCCTCACAACCGTCACAACCCCTTGATATCATAACACAGAAACTGTCGGTCTTGACATCGACGGTCTCATTTACTTTGTTACATCATGGAGAAACATCAGTGTTCATTTCAGTCTGTTTTATAACCATTCAAACATTCCTCACTGGAGCTTTAAGGTTTATTTCTGTATGAAGACAAGATTTGGTCTTCAGAAAGTTTCTTTTTTTCCCTAAAAATGAATGAAAAAGGTCACCTTACAATGAATACCCTGCCTTGAAATGATGATTTGTAAGCCCCTACTGCTGTTCAAGACACAGCTGTAAAGGCTGGGTCACAAGTGTTTTTTCAGGCTCTACCACTTGAAGTAAAATCTATATTCATTTTAAAACCAGCAGAGGGCTATTGAGGTTTAAGATGTGAATACTGTGTGACTTATTTTGTTATGAATCATAACACATCCATAAAAGTAGTAAGTCATTTCTAACTTGAAGATATAAATACAGGAACTGTAAACACTTACCGATCTGAACTGTTCGTTTTAAACTCAGTGATTTCAAAGAGTAACTTCAGTTGTCTGAGTGTTTGAGTTTCTTTCTTTTAGTCACATCCTGTCTGAGATTGAGGTCTGCTCATACTCAAGAAGAGGAAGTTATCAGAGTGCAGCATCATAACATCAGCTTCATATCTACTTTTAATAACAGATAAATGTGGTTTACTTGGTAGGTGTGGTTGTCTTTCAAATAATCCATTCCTTGTTATCTGAAGAATGAAACTATATTTAAGACCATGGAATGGATTCTTGATTTATATGTACAAATCTGTCTCCATGGATGACAACTTTGTCCACACAGTTTGACAATCTGAATATCCAGACCTCCAGTCCATACACACCTGAACACAGATTTCTTACACATTTCTTTTACTAGCACAGGGGGCTTTGTATAGAGTCTATATCAGGCAACAAAACATGGATATTAAATTAGGGACATCCCCCACTGGTTTGTGGTTTTGGGGGGTTTTGGATGAAGTTCTGTAGAAATAATGACTCAACCAAACTTTTGATCAACTTTGATACACGAAAAGAGATGAAAGTGAGACGGGCCTTCAGCCTCCTGGAACACAACTATCATGTGACTTCCAGTCAAGTCAGCCGTGAACCTTATTATTGATGCGAAACTCATTACTTCACCAAATGCTGCATTAGGTTGTATTATACGAGATAAAAAATACTCCCTCCCACAGTTTGTACAAAAAGAAATAGTCTACTGAAACCTAAACTATTCATTTGTTTTTGACTTTTCCATGCTTATTTCTGCTGTGAAAATCGACCTGTTGCCATTGGTGTCCATTAGCATTAGGAGCCCAGTGGACACTCAAGGAACTGCAGCTTTTTGCACCTCAGCATTGTCCTTATTTTTCATGAAACAAAAATAAAGAAAACGTTTTCTTTTTTATTTCATTTTAAGTCTGAATGCAATCATACTCAAGTGTAAGTCTGAGTCATACAGTAAGTCCACAAGTCCAAGTTAAGTCGCATGTCCTAAAAATCAGGTAGAGGGGCAGTCTTGAATCTGAGTCTTGGACTTTAATACAATAACTATGAAAGCATCAGAGAGACCACTATGGTTCCTTAGACACAAGATAACTTCCAACTTGTGGAAAGAGTCCAAAACTATCACAGCTAACAGAAAACAGAACTGAACACAATTTACTCAACACAGGATCACAGAGTCTGCGGGTAAACTGTCGACTGATTCAGTGAGCGAGGCCAACAGTAGCAGAGCTAGAACCACCGGTCTTTAGTCCGCCTTGCTTTCTTTTGTGTTTGTTTTAATCCAGGTGGTTGAACGTTGTGGTACTGGGACAGCTGACATTGTCTGGAGCTGGATCTGGAGCCTAGCTGGAGGTGGATCTGGCTCTGCTATAGCTTCGACACAACACATGAATGTGGCAGGTAACAACAGCTGATTAAAGCCATTTTGAAGTACAAGGGCTGCATGCTGATGTAGTGGTCAGTGCTGTTTAAGAAGGTTCCAGATTCCAATCCCTGGCTGGACAGGGACCGTTCTGTGTGGGCCTTGTATGCTCTCCCCATGCATCGATTTTGTCCAGGTACTCTGGCTTCCTCCCACAGTTCAAAAACATGCTCCTCAAGTTAACTGGTCACTCTAAATTTCTCAATAATGTCAGTCCTGTGGGAGAAGATTAGTGACATGTCCAGCCAGGGTACTCTGCCCAACCCAGGGACAGCTGGGATAGGCTCATTCTTCTGTTTGCATTTATTTAATCAAATATTCACTCAAATACAGGAGTTTGGTTTCTTATTTGTTTGGCGTTTTTGGAATTTTTTATTTAGAGGCATGTGAAAAAGGACAGGACAGAAAAAAGTGATCTGGCCATCAGCTCCTTTATCATGGGCTCTTATTATCAGCATTAAAATCAGCCATTGAAAACCTTTTATCAGTCAAGCATTTCAAGTTTTTCACATTAACAGCTCTGATAATGACACTATAAAAGGACAGATTTTATAAGAGGGGAGGATGTTAGTGTCCCAGTAGGTCTGAAACTCTCTCTGAGACCGAATTTGCATGCAGCACTAAAGGTGAAGGTCAGGGTCACACTTTTTAAACGCACTGTGTCTTTAAGATTGCACAACACTCAGGAGGAGTCTAGAGTGGGTGGACGGTCCTGTGGTTGTCTCTGTGTCTTTGACAGGAAATTTAATCAAGATAGGGTAACATGAGTTGGCAACAGCACACAGCCGTTTTTGTTCGTGAAAACTGATAAATATGGTAGAAGCACTGCAACCTTTCTATCCATTCTTGGTCTGTGGCTGAATGTGTGTGTGTGTGTGTGTTTAAATCAGGCTATGTGTGTTTAGTACATGCGCCATATTCCTGACCCCTGATCACACAAAGTATTTTAATCCAATCAGCTTCGTTTTCACATGACTGTCACACACTCGCCGCTGCTATGGTAACCTGCCGAGGAGAGAGACATAGAGGGAGGGGGGCTGAAGTGAGATTGGGGCATGTTGTCCTGTCTTTAATCACAGTGACATTTACACACACATTACCACACACAGGGATTTGGTCCTTTGGCGGTGTTACCCAAGTTTCTCTTTTTTGGTTCTGGTTTCAAGAAATACAAACCCTTATTTTATAAAGATATTATAATAGCCTTTTGGTAACTTTTTTTTACAACAGAGTTCAGGAGAAAGTTACTTTTAGGAGACAAAAGTAGGTGATCAAGCTACAATAGTTAAAAAAAAATAGTAAACTGTGTGCAACAAATCTTTCATCTCTGGTTCTGGGTATGACTTAACGTGGGAGACAGAGCAGATACATACAGAAACATCATAATAGAGAGGGTTATTTACAAGAAGCATCAGCCAGATAATGATGCCAACATAAGTAGAGCAAGAGATAACTTTCATCACAACTGAGGCCAAACTCAACAAATACCAGCTTCCTCTGAGAGGTGAAAAGGTTAGCCTGTGCCCTGTGGTTTTCTTTTGGCACGCTACCCTCTACTGCTTCTCATTTTTTCGCTGACGTTTCCTGTTTTACCTCAACTTGAAGAATCACACTGCTGCTCTGTTCATTTACAAAGCTTGCAGTTATCGCATTCAAAGTGCCTCAGAGGGAGCCTGTTTTTTTTTTTGTCCTCTAAGTCTCTGCTGCCCTGCAGGCTGCAACCCATATTTTCACGTCCTTTTAGAACAAACCTATGATTTGGAGTTCAGCTAAAAAGAGGACACGCTTTGCAGCAGAAGTTGCAAATCAGAGGGGATTTGATGCCTTAGTTTTTCAACTGTCCCTGTCCAACAATAAGTGAAGCACTCCACCTGCTGGTCAAGAGTGATACCTGCAAAGAACACCATGAAGAAGCAAAGCTTTAGAAATAAGTAATGACCTCTGCAAGGAATACATCCATCAGAGAAAATCAGGGTCAAGACAACACTGAGTAGAAAAGCAACGATGAATCTCAAGATATTATCTTATCTAGTGTTATCTTTTTAATTAATCATGGTTTCAGGTTTTATTTTGTTTTATAGACATTTCTCACCCTCAGTGGGGATAAGGCCTTTAAGATCTTCACAGCAAGACCCTTAAGAGAGGTACAATTCAGCTGACAAAGCCATTAACCTTCATTCACTTGAAAAGTAAGATTTTTTTTCAATCTTAATTGGACTGGATTGGATTTTAAAATAACAACTTTATTTTTATAGCACTTTTAAAAACAGAAGTTTACAAAGTGCTTTGACAAACAGTTGTAAAGCATCAGAACATGAGAAATAAAAACAAATAAAAAAACAAAAACTCAGATAAAAACAGGGCCTCCGAATTGAAGGCCAATTTGATTTGTTATAAGAAACCCAGACAATACACGAACACTACTACATAAAATAAGACCACGAGGACCAAAATAAAAACATAAAATAAATAAGGTGTAGAAAGCTGGAAACAGGATAGTAAATAAAAAAAGAGGATATTTATAATGATAATAAAATCATGATAAAATAGTAATGATGGTAATATTAATGATAAAATGGAATAACAAAAATGAGCAGGAAAAAACAATAAAATCAGTAAAAGGCCTAAAAGGTAAAATAAGAAAAGATCATAAGTAAAACAAAGGCTAAAAAAACAATAATACGAAATAAGATAGAGGTAAAAGAGATAAAAGATAAAAGAAAAAGGGAAAAAAGAGAAAAGACGACATCACGTAAAAGCAAGTCTGTAAAAGTGAGTTTTTAAATTTGACTTAAAAGAAGCGACTGTCTCTGCATGCCTAATCTGCTCTGGCAGGTCGTTCAGCTCTGATGGAGAAAGCTCTCAAAAATCTGCCTCAAAAGCTTCTTTAATTGCAGTAAAATCACAAACTCAGTAAGAGGCATTTTTTCAGTATATTATTTGAAAAACAAACAAAGTCTTTAAAACAAAAATGCTGTCTGGCTGAAATGAAATAAACATTCAAAATGTTAGAAAAAAAGGTCAAATTAAAAAAGATCTACAATTTAAATTATGACAACAAACATATACACAAGGCTGTGGCTCAGCTTTTGTGTCCTTCTTATTGAATTTGGCTTCGTTGTTTTTCCATCATTAAACTGATTGTTTATGTTTATTCAGCTTTCAGCATGATCACAGATGTTTAAAAAAGACAGATGCCATTAAAAACACTGAATTATTTTGCTGATTACAAAAAATAAAACTTCAAATATAAAATGCAGCTTAAGAAGCAACAACCTAAAAACTTAAAAAGCTAAACACCATTCTCATTTAATAGTCTGCACATATATGGGATTGGTGATTTCTTATATCTCTCAGTTCGGCATGTTGGGGTGTCCAGGTCATCTCCATTCCGTGTTTGTCGTCCAGAGATCTCTTTCCTGAGTGGGGGTAGCCAGTTTCTGAAATTGGACTTGAACAGCTTTCTGGCAAAATCAAGACATAGTTGAGTGCGCCTCTCTGCTAGGGAGCACAATTTGAGGGTGTGGAGAGCTTCTGTGTATCCTATATACCGCTGGCCCAGAATGATTCTGCTCGCCCGTTTTTGAACTCTGGGTTCAATTCTGGGTCTTTGACTCCGAATTTCTTCAGACGGCAAAGGACAAACAGCTTTCTGTTGGCTGAGGTCAACATATAGTCCACCTGACTGTTCCATTTCAAGTCAGCTTGAATGGTGACCCCCAGAACTTTGACTGTGTCACAAACTTCCAGTATGTTTTGGTTTACGGACAGTGTTGGTAGGGCAGTTTTTTGTCTCATGCCAGTGACATGTACAACTTTGCATTTACTTGGATTGAGCTTCATTTTGTGCTCATTTACCCAGGTGTCAAGGCCATTCAGGGTCTGTTGGAGAGTACAGGGGACCTTGGGGCTCCACGACTGGGCTATAGTCATATCATCCACATATTTCCAGTGATGTGGTCCATCCTGGAGGGCGCTGTTAATCAGTGCTAGGAAGACTATAGGTCCCAATACAGTCCCCTGAGCGACTCCACATGTGGGATATTCCCAATCGGACAGATGTCCCTGGTAGCGCACTTTTTGCTGCCGATCCGTCATGAAGCTGCAGATCCATGGAATCAAACTTGGTCTCACTCCTAGATCCAGGAGACACTGTACTGCCACAGTGTGGTCGACAGCATCAAAGGCCTTGGCAAAGTCTGTTGTAATTACTGTACATACTGAGTCTGAAACATCACTGGTCCTGTACATAAAATCCATAAGACTGACCAGATTGTGTGTTGTGGAACGGTTCTGTCGGCTGCCAAACTGCATGGGGTCTAAGTTTGGCATGATGTCATTCAGAATCCAGTTCCCAGCAAAGTGTTCACATATTTTAGAGAGTTGCGCTGTTAATGAGATCGGTCTCAATTCATCTTTGTTGCATGGGGATGACTTTGGTATAGGGACAACAGTAGCCTCTTTCCATTGTCTAGGTACAACTCCTTCATCAAATGAACAGTTGATGATGTCACAAAGAGGAATACTGATCTCACATGCAAACTCCTTCAATATTTTGGGGGGGATCATGTCTGGGCCAGGGGACTTATGACAGTCAATGGAAGACAATCTATTATACACTTCCCACACTGGTATAGTGGGTAGTGGGGGGGATGGTAGGAAGGAGGGTAAAGCTGAGAGGTCCAGAGGCTCCAGTGACTGGGACACCTTGATAAACTTTGCATTTACTGCATTGGCAATTCTCACGAAGTCCAGGGGGTTAATTCCTGGGACATCGATCCGGGCCTCCTTTTTCGGAGTTTTACTGCACATTGATCTGATATTGTTGTGCCAAGCTCTGGAATTTGCTTTTTCCATTCCTTCCACCTTAGACTTGTAGAAGTTCTTTTTCGCTGCAAATATTTCCTTTTGGACCTTATTTTTGTAGAACTTAGCCAAAGCACATGATTTTCCAGATTTAAAAGCCTTTTGTCTTTGGTAAATGAGGTGTTTGATTTTGGGGGTGATCCACGGTTTGTCTGATGGATAGATTTTCACTGTCTTCACAGGAAAATTTCTATTTATTTCAGCCACGATAGTATTGTAAAAAGCATTAGCCTTTTCATTGGTGCTGGTTGCTTCAGTCACCTCCTGCCATGGATGGGTGGTAATCCACCTACCAAACTCACTCAAACCAGGCTCCCTTATAGGTTGAACTACCCGTTTAATGCACTGAGGTGGGCATGATTGTGCTTTGGGGCTCCAGAGAACACAGTTGTGGTCACTTGAGGCAAGGGCAGGGAGAATCTCAGGCTTCAAATACACTCACCGGCCACTTTATTAGGTACACCTGTCCAACTGCTCGTTAACACTTAATTTCTAATCAGCCAATCACATGGCGGCAACTTAGTGCATTTAGGCATGTAGACATGGTCAAGACAATCTCCTGCAGTACAAACCGAGCATCAGTATGGGGAAGAAAGGTGATTTGAGTGACTTTGAACGTGGCATGGTTGTTGGTGCCAGAAGGGCTGGTCTGAGTATTTCAGAAACTGCTGATCTACTGGGATTTTCACGCACAACCATCTCTAGGGTTTACAGAGAATGGTCCGAAAAAGAAAAAATATCCAGTGAGCGGCAGTTCTGTGGGCGGAAATGCCTTGTTGATGCCAGGGGTCAGAGGAGAATGGCCAGACTGGTTCGAGCTGATAGAAAGGCAACAGTGACTCAAATAACCACCCGTTACAACCAAGGTAGGCAGAAGAGCATCTCTGAACGCACAGTACGTCGAACTTTGAGGCAGATGGGCTACAGCAGCAGAAGACCACGCCGGGTGCCACTCCTTTCAGCTAAGAACAGGAAACTGAGGCTACAATTTGCACAAGCTCATCGAAATTGGACAATAGAAGATTGGAAAAACATTGCCTGGTCTGATGAGTCTCGATTTCTGCTGCGACATTCGGATGGTAGGGTCAGAATTTGGCGTCAACAACATGAAAGCATGGATCCATCCTGCCTTGTATCAACGGTTCAGGCTGGTGGTGGTGGTGTCATGGTGTGGGGAATATTTTCTTGGCACTCTTTGGGCCCCTTGGTACCAATTGAGCATCGTTGCAACGCCACAGCCTACCTGAGTATTGTTGCTGACCATGTCCATCCCTTTATGACCACAATGTACCCAACTTCTGATGGCTACTTTCAGCAGGATAATGCGCCATGTCATAAAGCTGGAATCATCTCAGACTGGTTTCTTGAACATGATAATGAGTTCACTGTACTCAAATGGCCTCCACAGTCACCAGATCTCAATCCAATAGAGCATCTTTGGGATGTGGTGGAACGGGAGATTCGCATCATGGATGTGCAGCCGACAAATCTGCGGCAACTGTGTGATGCCATCATGTCAATATGGACCAAGCTCTCTGAGGAATGCTTCCAGCACCTTGTTGAATCTATGCCACGAAGAATTGAGGCAGTTCTGAAGGCAAAAGGGGGTCCAACCCGTTACTAGCATGGTGTACCTAATAAAGTGGCCGGTGAGTGTACATTGGTTTCATGTTTGTGATAATTTTGTCGAGGATGGCTTCACCTCTGGTATTATTCTCAACCACTTGGCAAAGTTTATTATCCAGGCAAATGTCACGGATGTCAAGGTGGTTAAGATCTCCAAGAATTACAAGTCCAATGTCTGGGTATTTAGTACAGAGCAAATCCGCTGAGGCTATTAGATGATCAATGAGTTCATCTTCATGTGGCGATTTAGGTGGTGAATACACCACACACACAGCAATAGCAGATATGTTCCGGGGGAGTCTGGGGGGTCTCACCTTCACCCAAAGACATTCTAGATGTTGTGGAACTTTAATGCAGGTTAGGGGGTAACATGGAACACAGTCTCTGATGTACAATGCAATACCACCACCACGGCGAGTGCTGCGGCATTTAGAAAACAAGGTGTAGCCATCAATACCCAATAATTCTTCAGGTTTATGGGAACTAAACCAGGTTTCTGAAATTGCAGCCACATCCACATGGTTTTGTATCAGAACAGACTGCAGCTCACCAATCTTATAGACAAGAGATCTGGGGTTCGTCATCAGAAAAGTTGGTAACATGGCATGGTTTGTTGGCCTATTATTCTGGATGATGACTTTGATTAAGTTTGATTGTAATTTAACTCTAGGGTTCCCATATCCAAACATTTGAGGCTTGTTCTGGTCAGGTCTCCTGCCAACAACAGTCCGAATGTTGTGCACAATAGTCTTACCTCCTCTACAGCCTCTTTTTCTGTTTGGTACACGTAGCACTCCCTCTTTTGTTAAGGTCTTTCTCAGCCGAGGAGTTAGTGGGGTAGTAGCTTGTCTGAGTTTCTTCATGAATCCCATGGTGTACTTTAAGACAGTTGGTGTTTCTGCCATTTGGGAACCGGTCAAACACAGAAATAATAGCTCCAAACTGTTCCAAACACAGCTCCAAACTTTTCCAAACTGAAAAATCCCATAGATGGCAGCTAGGAAAAAAGATATCTATTGGATTCTAAGGCCACTTCTCTGCACAAACGCAGGAGGCAGCCATCTTGGGCGCCATCTTGACTCAGGTCAATGGATTAGACAAGACATTCTGATATCAGCTAAGTCATTTGGGAAATGTTGATGTACATCAGCTTGTAACCTAAATATACTGTAGGTGAATCCCTATTTTCTCAAAAACAGCTGATAAAATGATCCCAGACTTGTGAGTTTAGTTCATTAGACAGACCTCAATTTATCAAAACATCTTTAAAAAGTTTTGTTTAGTTTATTTTTGATGAAGGAGACGGCTACATAAAGAAGTGCAAAGTCATTACATTTGAAATTGATCCAAAATTGTAATGCAGGATTTTCAATCAATAAACTCCTGGAAGTAATTGATTTACCTGCTTTTATTTAGATTTTTCCAGATCCTTTTACCCTGAAATATTTAGATTTTGAATGTTATTCACACAGCAGGAAGAAGAACCACTGATTGAAGGTTGAATCTCACATCCCAAAAACTAAGTGCATCAAACTGAGGACCGTCATCTCAAATATCCACACGGTAATCAAACTTCCACTGAAACAGCAAACAGTGAACCAAGATTTTGATGATGGCCTTTTGCTGGAAACAGTGAGACATTGACTTGTATCATAAATAGCAGCTTATGAGCTCCTGATCCTCATCACTTGAACAAAAGGTCCTCTAAAAGAAAAGGACATGTGTTTTGTGCAAATGTTTTTATTTATAGATAGCAGACAGAACAGAAATAGAAAAGGCGTTCTCTTGGGCTATGAGTAGGCACTGGCTGCCCTTCACACACCTGCAACTCTCAGCCTGAACCAAACCATAAACTGAAACGACACATGTAAACTTTATACATCTTTTTGTCTTTATAATGCCGGTTTACAGAAACGTGCAGATTCACACGGTCATGTTGAAAGAGGACGACATACTGTAGGGGGGTAGTTACACCTGGTTGAAGCCATTTCTATAGTAACAGGGTGAGGATTATCAAGGTGGGCAGGGGGGTTATATCTTATATACCACTCTTCAGGAAAGCTGGGCCCTCTTCTTTATCATCAGTAACTGGAAAAAGGCTCACAAAAACAATTTCGACCAAGATTATAATTTTTTTTATTGTTATTCTAACATAAAACTTGCCGTGTATGACAGACACTCTGTTTCTCAAAGTGTTGTTCTCTGTGCAAACTAAACTTGTGTTTTATGAGAACTTAACCCCCCTTCCCCTTAAAAAAAAATCACTCAGAATGGGGCATTTATATAAACGATGAGTGAGTAAAACCAAGACTGCCCCTCCAAACTTTTCCAAAGAAATCAGACCTCCCCACCCTGGTTCCACCAAAAAAATGACCCTCTTCCTTTGAAGTCCAACAATTAGGAAATTGTATTATGCAAAAAAATAAAAATAAAAAATGGAAGAAAGTCTGCCTAACATCTCTTATGTGGTTGTATATGATATCTGAACCTATTCACCTGCCTACAGATTGATGTTGGATTATTTTTACCTGTGGTAGATACCGTACTGGTAGAATGCTTCATAGCCATATGAGGATAAATATATATTTGTGAACCATTCTGGTATTATAAGACAATTATACACGATCAGATCAGTCTGCTATACAGTACAGTACAATTTTGAAATCTCAAAAAACAGGACTTTTTTTTTTCTCTCTTCATTTTTTTCCACGTTTCAAAACCAATCATCAGCAATCAGCCTCAAAAACCATTACACTCAAACACACACACACACACACACACACACGTACAGGCACACACACACACACAGGCACACTCCAGCACAGTCACTCGTTTCCCCTTAATCGTTCCCCTGGGTCAGTATTATCATGTCTTTTTGAAGTTGTTAATGATAAAACTATGCATTATGACATCATTTCTATTCAGATCACTCATCCATGGACAGGTCAGGACAAAATGGGCGGTCTGCAAAGTCTTATTCATAGCAGGGATCCTGTTTTTTTTTAGTCAAAAGTGGCAGGTTTTCTTAGTGTCTGCAGACTCGTTTTTCACTTCAACACCTCCTCCTTCCTTTTTCCTTCTCCTTTCTCCCTCTCAGAGCCACCAGAAGCGGACGTAGACAATGAGCATGATGAAGAAGACACCGCCGGCTGCCAGCTTGGCATAGGTGGAGCGGGTATTGAGATACTTGGCGTCGCTCCGGTACTTCTTCGACAGGCTGGACAAGTTGCTGGCCTTTGAGTCGAGTGCTGCAGGGAGGAGGAGGAGGAGGTAGAGGAACAAGAGGACAAAAAGTAGCAGGTCATGAAAGGAAAAGAAACAATATCAGTGGGTATGAGGTGCAGCATTCTTCCCTTTTTAGAAGGACAGTCTGAAGTGAGTGGATGACTTACCAGAGAGAGCCTCTCCTCTCTGCAACACCTCCTCTATGTTTGCCACCATAATCCTCTGTACATCCTGGAGCTCTGTGTTGATGCTGCCCAGATTCCTCCGCGCTCGACTGTCGATGTATGACTTCTTCGTTTTTTGGATGTAGGTGTCTGGGTTAGGAGCAGTATAGGTAAAATAAGTAATTAATAACATGATGTTGTTGTATTTTCACTGCAACATTAAACCCTTGAACCATTTTAGTCATCATTTTAAGCCATAGCCCTCACAGACTTCCTGTATGTGCATGCTTGACAATTTTTCCGCTCTAAAAATAAACAAGTTACAATGACTCAGTGTAGGGTGGCTTTTGAGTTTGCTTCTTTTTCCAGTGTGTGGAATGCAGTAATCGAAAGTTAAAAAATGTTATCTTTTTCATGCGTCATAAGTCAATGAGTTGTTACCCACAACAACAAAAAACCGACACTTAAGTATGCAGTGTTACTTTCTCTTTTAACAGCTGAGTGGGCTGCAGTTTGCAACAACTTAGCGCTTAGCTTTGATACCTTTATAGGCGTTATTTTAACTGCTCATAACACTTTGTTGAGATTACTATAAGCTGTTATGAATTTTATAAATCCTTACAGGTGCATTTATAAGGCTTTATGAGAGGTGGGTTCATATAAAATGTTACACTGATATTTAAAAAACACAACAGGACTACAACTACAACCAAGGATGTCCTAACAGGATGCATTTTTACTGTCAGAGGTGTGACCAGTGGTGCAACATGCTTCAACTAAAGGGGAGCAGTGTGGTTGCTGTTCCTGTCCATCTTGTTTTCTTACCAAATTCAATGAAGGAGTAAGGCCGGGAGACTGTGGGGACCTTCTTTCCATGCTGCTCATGAAATTCTGCCTGCAGGTCCTCTAGATAAGCAAAGGCCAGCTTCTTGGGAAAACTGGCTTCACACAACACAAGGTAGCACACTCCTTTCTCTATAAAATAGCTGAAGGAAAAACATCGAAAAGGCAAATTATTACAGGAAACTGCTTAAGAACTGTTAAAAGCACAATGCACATACTGTATTCTACATTTATTTCAGTGCATTGTGTTGACTGAATCTGTTATGTGTTTTATACTCACTGAAATGCCATGGAACCAGCCTCTAAAGTGCAGCGTGTTGGACTCTGATCATTGAGTTTCCTGAAGAGCTGCTTTGCTTGACTCTGATATTGTTGAAGATCCCGTCCAAGCTGAGAAGACCCACAAGGAAAAGGCAAAAAAGAAAGTATATATTAACATCAGAAAGTATTGTCTTCAGCTCAGGGAAGGAAACTGATTTTTGTGTGCTACTTGTGCAGGGAGTTCAGAGACGAATTCCACAGTTTTATCACCATTATGGACAAAATGACAAAAAAAAAAGATGTAAGGATACTTGCTTATGATTTGGACAGGACAAACAAAAAGAGGAAGCACCTACTGTGCAGAATTTATTCTATTTTCTTGTTGGTGATAATATCCTGCAGAGTAACGTGCTGAAAACAAACAGTTGGCATAAACACAGACACACACTGAGCAGTGTGAAGCTACACATCAGACTGAAGGGGATGTGTTTAAAAACAACAGACACTTGATTGTTTGTGAGAACTTCAGGCTGATGGATGGGATTTATCTCCTATCAGATGTCGCAGATGGTTCACAGTAACAATGTAGCATCACAAACACATATGTGATGTTGTAGCGCACGACACAGACACAACAAACCTTTTCACTTCCCTTTTTGTAAGCAAATGAGAGAGTGAGGGAAAGATGTTAGACTCAGAACAATTTCACATGTTGAAATGCCATCAACATTTTTCACATGTTAAGGTTATGTTGGTGTCAAAGGCTATAGCAATCATTTTCATTCTGATTGGACGGTCTTACTCAAGCTGGTGATGGGAGGGAAAAGCCAACGATAAGCACTTAAAATCTAGAGTGACTATTGTCAGATTTTGAATTTTGAGTATTCTTAACCAAAATGTGGCAGAGTAGAAGTTTTATTGTAGACATCATTGAGGAATTCTTAGTGGGTTATTAGTAATCAGTGTGTGTGATTAACATATCAAAACAGCTCGCCATGACGACCTTACATTTGTGACGGAAAGTAATACATGCACAGATAGTTGGCTGCTTTGCTGAAATATCAAAAAAATAGGATTAACTAAAAGAAAACAATATAGGGGAGAGTGGGGTAAGTTAAGCCAAAGGGTAAGTTGAGCCACCCCCTGTTTCTTGGAAATGGTAAAAGAAATTGATCATGTGACCAAATATTTAGGCGATGGGCATCAATTCATGTAGTCTGTGAAGGTTAGAAGCACACATGGGTGAAGAGGTTAGACATTTATTTACAAAAAAACATTTTTCACTCTTGAAAGTGAATTTAGTCTGTCATAAGTTTCATTAGAATTGTGTTCATTTTAGCTTAGAGGACTAAAAAAGTCATCATAGTAGTTCTGGGGTAAGTTGAGCCAAACTGAGAAAGTAAAGGAGTCTGATGAGAGGATCAGAGTTTCAGTTCAGATTGTTGAAATGTGTTACTTTTTCTTTTCAAAAATACAGCTGTGAATGTTCTGAATCACTTTAACAAAAACATTCTCATGTTAAAATGACTTTTTACAAAACAGCTTTTAGCAGTTATATGCAATAATAATAAAAAGAATTATTGTACTAGTTGAATAGTGTATAATAGATAAAAATACTCATGAATGTGAAGAAGTGACTGTTATTTAAGAAGAGAGACGGTGAGGGAGGGCTGGGGTGGAGAGTGGGGGGTAGTAGGGATACTGCTCAACTTACTCTACTCCTTTGGTCGTTGGACCATAGGAGACCACTTTTTTGCATGCTATATTATTAAGACAGTTATGTTTACACTCATTCTGTTGGTTTGCAGGGATGCACAACATCTTGAAATATATGCAGATACACTAGTTAGAGACAAAACTATGATCGCCATAATGTAGTGATCCAAAATATGAAAAATGGCTCATCTTACCCCACTCTCCCCTACTGGAGTTTTTAGGCCCAAACCTGACGCAGACAGTTGTCAGAACAGTGTGTCGTACAACAGAATAAGAAACACTGGAGTGGAGTACATCACTTGGCCAGTAGAGAAACAGTCTAATTTTAACTAGAAATATTAACATTATTTGAGCTCAGGGTTATTTTTTAACATGACAGCAAAACATTCCACCATTCCCAATGAACTAACTCCTTAAAAGATATGACAGCGTCCTCTGGTGGACAAACTTAGTAATGGGGAAACTGTTTATAATTTACGCCCACCATACCTTTTACAGAGCAATTTTTATTTATCAGCACATATAAAATTAATTTGGAAACTTTTTTGACAATCTAAAGTGTATTGGTGGGCTGAAACTTTATTTTAAGCAGTTATTCTGCAATTAAACCTGGAAAAGAGCATGATTTGTAGTCCTCTCTAATATAGGTAAATGCGAGTTAAAATTGGAGAATATACATGGCACAGAGATGTGGTTATCTATCCTGTATTAGTTGGTAATAGGGTTAATTCTAAGCTATAATATGACACCATGTAAATATAAAGGTTCAGTGCAGTGAAGCTCAGCTGAACTAGAAAACCACCTGAATCTGGTCAGGCTTTAAAACACAGAGAGTCTGTTCAGTAACTCTGAAGGAAATCAACATCTGCCTCAGTCTACAGGCCTGAAACAACTGGGGTTTTTAAGCAAACGTGTCAGTAGCAGTGGTGTAACTTGTGGTTATCACGCCAGCAGACAGACAGAGAGACAGACAGACAGACAGACAGACAGACAGACAGACAGACAGAGAGAGAGAGACACAGAGAGGTAAAATAGAGGATCAGACTGTAACCTGTTCGTCCTCCTGCATTGAAGCGGCCAGCGGCAGGCCGTCAGCCAGCCGAGCGATCATCGTCAGCAGCACCATGTCTCCGCAGTGTCCGGGTGTTTCTCCGCCGCCCACCGACAACTACAGGTAACTGGGACCAGGGTTTGACAGACTGTGGACTGACAACACCACAGGGCTGATGCGCTGAGCTGGCCGGAAACGCTAGAGCTTTGGGTGTAACAGCTAAATAATTCCGTCCTCTGTATGGGCTGCAGGAATGTTGTTCCGCATTACCTTGACTTTAATGTTTACGGAGAGAATTTATAATGCTTAATTTGAGTCCCCAGTGTAGTTTAGTACGGTGGCCGAGAACCGCCACTGCTGCATATATATATATATATATATATATATATATATATATATATATATAAAAATTAAAGAAAATAAAATACAAATACTATTAAATAAATAAAAACACAATGGAAGTTACTGATGCAAAAAAAAAAAAAAAAAAAAAAAAAAAAGAAAAAAAAAGAAACTGAAGCTCGCTGCAAATAAAAAAAGGCACAATGCGGAAAAAAAAGAAAAGCCACAACGGGAATTAATGACGCAAAAAAAAAAAAAAAATGGAAAAAAAGAAAAAAAAAAGTTACTGCAAAAATAAAAGGATGCAAATAAAAAAAGCCACAATAGAAGTGAGCTGCCGAGGACCAACAATGATGATGCACACGGTTTTTACAATTTAGGCACAGAGGATGACGGCGAGAAGACGAGCAAAGAAGTCAGTGGAAAAGTTTTCGTTTAATTTGGCTTCGTAAACTTTTCAATGTGTCATTTGGTTAGGCCATGTTGCACCTGAGTCGATATGAAGTTGAACTGGAGGATGCCGGTGTAGTGTTAGCTTTAGTTCAACTTCGTATCCACTCAGGCGCTACATGGCCTAACCACATTGAAAAGCACACAAAGCAAAATTAAACAATAACCTTTCCACTAACTTCTTTGCTCGTCTTCTTGTCGTCGTCTTCTGTGCCTAGATTGTAAAACACTGGTGCATCATCATGATTGGTCCCCGGCAGCTCACTTCTGTTGTGGCCTTTTTTTTCTTTTTTCTTTTTTTTTTTTGTATCCTTTTATTTGTGCAGTAAGTAACTTTTTCTTTTTTGCATCCCAACTTTTTTTGTGTGTGTCGTTTACTTCCGTTATGGCTTTTTAAATTTTTTTTTTTATTTTTATCTACACTATTTATTTTTTTTAATTTGCAGTGGGCTTAGGTTCCTTTTTTTTTTTTTGCATCGGTAATTTCCGTTGTGACTTTTTTTTTTTTTTTGCATTCTTTTTTATTTGCAGCAGTGGCGGTTCTCAGCCACCATAAGTCTAGTATTTACATGTATTTCAAGTGTAGTCCTTTTTTTGTTTAACTTATTCAATGTCAACATTTTTCACATTTTTAACTGATTTAAATATGTTTGATTGTTTTTAAACCCAGTTCTTTAATCCCACTTCACATTAGGCCTATAAGTGAAAAAAAAAGGAAAATAAGCAGAAAACGCAACTGTTATTTTTATTTGTACATGCATCTCTTTTTTAATATGTGGTTGTCTGTATGACCATGTTTTCAACAGGCTTCGTTACTTACCAAGACTCTCATTGTATTACATGTGGTGTGATGAGATACATAGCATTGCATAGTGTCGTAGTAACATATCATATCATACTTTATTTTACAGAAGACATCCCTAAAAGGCCAAAAAAAAGGACCTTAACTGACGTTTTAAATTGCAACTTCTAAAAAAATACGTAATTATAATTAAAACATGTCTGTAGCCTAAAATGTTTTCCAAACTTGAATATCACTATTTATTTTTAAATCTTAATTAATTTTAATGTCAGTTGCCCCTGAATGTAGTTGGCCTTGTAACGCATTTGATTCCCAAAAATAAATAAATAAATCCACAAAATGACTCAGGTTATCTTGCCACCGTAGATGCACAGTGTATGCAGCAGGGGTCATCTTTGTTCACTAGTATAGAGAGCATTACGCTCACAAAAACACAGGGACTTTCTCCCCTTTGGTACTGCACTGGTAGCGTTTTACAGCTTTGGTTATAGTGATTTGCCCCAAAAATAATCTAGTAAATTATTATTTAGTTCATTATTAAATTATTCATCACCAAATGCTCCTGTGATACATTGAGGTAAAGCATACCGATGCAAGATACAGATAGACAGAGAAGACTTCCAGATGGTGGAATAGTTCAGCAGACCTCTCACAAAAACTCAGTCTTGTAGTGTTTCCAAAGAGTCAGGTGGTGTGTGCCGAGGGATTACATGGCTGTTAAGGATATGCTGAACATAAAAAGATAGAATAGGAATAATATGACATGTTACATAAGATATCATTCACACCTCACTTCCATGTCCTGCACATTAGCTAACCCAAATTTCCTGTGGACGTAGCATCCTATTATGTGTTCATATTTTTTGCTCACATAAGTCTAGTGTCCTCATAGGAGTCATCAAAGTACCATCCTTTGTCACCTTGCCCCTCTGTGTGTCCCCCAGCCTCCATCTGCCAACATGGCACCAGTCCTGTGCTCATGCAGCTGCAGGTTCATATTAACATCATACAGAAACAAGTTCTGTCACAGTGAAGTTCTGTCACAGACTTTTATTACGCACTTAAATATTTACGTACAGGAGAGCCATAAGGCAAAATTGTAATGGGATTTCTTTTTTAGAAATACCAACTTTGCAGCTGTAGGAATTTAAACCTTGGGTTCAAACACATTTCATAAGTATGAATGCTTCTGTTCACACTCCTCCCTGAGCACCCGCTCTGTGATAGTACGTAATAGTTTGAAGTATTTGGCTGAACTCTTATTCCTTGGCCAAATAACAAAAACCATCATGTGAGAGGCCTTTATTTCAACTTGCGGGCTCACAAGCCTGACCCAGATTCATTCAGCACACACTCACAGCCCCAACAGAGGTCCTCTGCACTTCACGACAACACACAGCTTAAGCCTCAGGCCCTTACACAACACAGATTTTTGGGGAGATAAATCAGTACCTGTGCATGTCAAAACACACCCAAAACAAGTTCTGGATGTATGAATAAGTGTTGTATAACTCGTGAGCAAGAAAAGCAAACAAATCCCTTAAAAGAGGATTTGTATTTCACAGTGGGAGGTGGAGCTTTTCACAAAGGCACTTCCTCATATTTTCGTACAGTATGTGTGGGCTAGTTTCCCATTAAGTGCTAAAGAGAAAGGCACGTGTGTACATAGGACTACCTCAAATGATAAATATGCGCTCAGATCTGTGAATCTCTGAATGAAAAGTCAAGTTCAGACTTGACTTGAAAAGGGGTTTCACACTGACTACAATTTCACAGGTTTGGAAGAAAAACACTTGTTGGTAAAATCCATCCAGAGCTTATGTTTCATTAATAAAATATCATATTTCAAAACTCATCAACTCAAAATACATTCCTTTATCTTCGGCAGACAAACATTTAAGTATTACTGTATATCTTGTTACACCTGCACACTTTCTAGGTCAAGTTTTGCTTGACATTTGGCAGCATTAAAAACATCCTAAATTTGATCAAGTTACAAGAAATTCAGAAAAATGAAAATATATTTCAATTTTTTACACTCCTGTACAGGTGCTACAAATACTTATACATTTAACTCATTATGGGTAGTGGTAAACAGAGTGAATTTACTTGATCACTGTATTTCAGTACATGTTTTTCTTAACTGCACTTAGACATTTTGAAAACACAACAAAGTTTTGAGATATTTAAGAAAGCAGTTTTAATAAATAAATATCTGAACTTCTCTCTCTTTTCTCAAGGGATCTATTAAAGTTCAACTCACAGGGCTCACTAGAATATAACACATCGTACTTTATGTAATAGAATGAATTAAATGTGAAGATGCCTCAACTGCCCACAGATAAGTTGTTTTGTTCTCTGTTGATTGATAACCACATGGCAGCTCCAATTTGAAAGGGAGGAGGGATACAAAGGCTTGAGGGCTGGCTCATGTAATACTGTGGAGTGGCTTGACCAGGTGTGGAACAGTAAGTATATTTGAGACGAGTGAAGTAACAATGCCTGCGTGTTTTTTTATGGGACAGAGGTAACAGAGCTGAGGGCGGTGTCACGATGAGTAGCAGCTTTCACAATACTCGTGCCAAGGTTCCTGGAGTGACGAGCTGTTAATCTCAGGCCTGAAACTCCCTTGAGACTGAGACAACAGTGGGTGGAGTTGCGTAGTCGAGGTTGTCTTTAGGTTGCCCAGGTGTGGTCCATGCGCTTATACTGCCAAGCACGTGATCATGGCGCGGCAGTGTGTCTTAGTGAGTTATTTGTTTACAACTGTAATAACCTTCTGGGTTGTCTGTTATATATCCTCATTTATTTCTGTGTTATTCAATTACTGTGTTACTTAATATGCAAATAAGACACACCCAAAAATGCCAGGATTAATTGTATTTGCAAAATTAAATGCAGTTTTGATGCAGTTTGATAATCAATGTAAGTTAATAGTGATGATTCTGGGTTGTATTGTTGTTTTGTTGCTTTCCCTTCCCCTTCTTTGGAGTTTTTTTTATCCCTGCAGCTTCTGTGTGAGGGAGATAGGGGCTGATTCTGCTGCAGCAGCTGATTAGGCTCACCTGAGGTCACTTGGTCAATCAAGCTGCCTTGAAAAGCCTGGTCTGAACTCCATTTCACTGCCACATAATTCTGCCTTGTATGGTGGAGCTCTGTGTACTCAGTTCCTAGTGTTAATGAGAAATTTTTGAACCTTGTAGATTCTTTTGGCTGATTTGTGTTTCTCCTCTGCCCAGGATCTCCAGTTTGCCAATACTGTTGCAGCTTTGAAGATCTTTGCTCCAACCAGCTGGATCTCTGCCTTCACCGCCTGCTTAATTTCTGTTTAAAATAAACTTCTGCTTGAGACATCCTCCTGACCCCACCTCTGTTTTGTGGAATTCAATTTGAGGAACCAAACATAAATTCCTGTTCTGTGTTTATTCTGTCTAGACAGAGATAGCAAAGATAGCAATGTGTTGATTTCCTTTTTTATCACTGTACTCACCAGCCATCTACCCTTCACTTCATCCATCCCTGAATGTATCTTCAATTCCTGAGAGTACACAAGAAATGATTGGAAAGGTTCTCCAATCAATGAATAAGAATAACTGTATTTATCCCAGAAAGGAAATTCAATTGTCTGTAGTCTCATTTGTCATGTTTCAAATAGTGAATTTAAGTGTGTACAACAGAAATGTATTTATTAATTATCCTCGAGGCCCACTGTCCTGCATGTTTTGGATGTTTCCCTGCTCCAACACACCTGATTCAAATGATCAGCTCGTTATCAAGCTCTGTAATGGCCTGATAACGAGCTGATCATTTGAATCAGGTGTGTTGGAGCAGGGAAACATCCAAAACATGCAGGACAGTGGGCCTTGAGGACTGGACTTGAGAACCACGGAATTATTACATGAACATGTGAAACACTCATGTGGACACAAACAAATATGCACAGTCCCCCCTGCTTGTTTGAGCAAGTCTTTGAGATAATCTGGTTTAGTGATTTCAAAAAGCTCCAGGATCAGAGAAACAAAAGGCTGAGACACTGATTCATGTGAAACAACAGAACATTTAATAGTGTGAAAACAAGTAATCAACTCTTTAAAACGTTTGAGGCAGATTGAATATACATTTTTCCCTTTATGTTTGACAGTTACACAGTATACATTTAATAAAAATTCATGCTCTTGCAAAACAAGGTCAGATTTTGTTTGCAAGTGCTTTGTTGTAACAGAATTGAGTTTTAACAAACCACATTCACTTTTGGAGTGTCAGAAACTGCAATACATCAAAAAAAAAGTCAGTACAGTTAATTCCCTCTTTACCTGTGTAATTTTCCCTCTCATTAAGTTAGTCAAAGGTCAGGAAGGGTGGGGGGTTTCGTTGTCATTTTTGCGACATTTGAGCAGAACAACTATCTTTCATTTCCCAGTTGACAAAGGTTACATTTGACAAACCTGATCTACAAAACCAAAGACCATCTTTGCTCCATTTTTATCTGTAGTTCAGTGTGGTTCAACAATGTCTTCATAAATGTTAGACCACTAACCTAACAAGGCTTGGAGAGTGTACATTGATCAATAAGATAAAATAATTTTTAGTTTCCTCACTGTAGTGTTGCTAGGTTTATCACCTCCATAATATAAAAGCAACAACAATGATTTACACGCTAGTATATTTTTAAAGTAATTGTATTTTTCCTTTAACTTTATTAAATTCAATAAAGAGTTAAAAACTTCAGTAAAAACAGTCAAGAGTATAAAATCGATCAAACATATTTTGAGAAACTGGTTTCAGGATATCAGAAAATCAAACGTTTGAAATTCTCTGGTAATGTCACAGTTATTTAGAGGTGATTTGGCTCTAAATGTTTGACAAAGATGGAACTTATGAGGATTCGGAGAAGAGGCTGTGAAATTTCTGTACGATGGACTGAGCGTTTTCAGGGGGACACTGGATCACAGGGGGACGAGGAGGCCCCAGAGGCAAGCCGGACAGCTCGACCATCAGCTGCTTGTTGACTCCCAAATCAAAACCTGCAAACGACAAAACCACACATTCACTCTGCGGCTGCTGAGCCCTGACGTGGGCAGCTCTAACTTTGTCATAATATCATACTGTGTGTTACAGGTTTTAGGTAGGAAATAGCACTATTACCTGTCAGTGCTTGTCAATTGATTAGCAGATGGAACAGTTGGTCATGTTTCAACAAAAAACGACACATATTCTGAAGTGAATCAACCCAGAATACTGTATCACATCAGCCAACATTTACCACTCTGAGCATGATGTAAAAATGATAAATTAAGTGTCAAATGTGGAGAAAAGAAGCCATAGTAGAAGAGCATAAAAACAACAAATATCATTGACTGTATTCTTAAGTAGACAGCGCTCCTACTGTAAAAAGTGAAGCTTAAATACTGCTTTAGAGGGTGCTGAAACATGCATAGAAGTGATCTAGCCTGTGGGGCCATGGAGAGAATATCACTCTGCTTTGGTTAATCAAAACACACAAATATCTTACACAGCAAAGTCTCTCAGTCAGTACTTTTCTCAGATTTCCACTAGATCCATGTTTGGCCAGTGTTTCCCTGTGCTCAATTGGAGTCACAAGTTCAGGGATTTCCTGCTGTAAATTATATCACTAATGGTTTTCCGCTTCTGTGATGGACTTCTCGTACATGTTGTTGTCAATGGCCTCTGAAATCCTGCTGACCTAAGGCCTGGCTCTCCTCTTTGTGTTTTGTTGATGCCGTTCAATAACATATGATCTTGCATCGACACAAAGTCTTCAACTCTGAAAATTAGTTCATTTCCCCTGTGCTATGCCAGCTGGCAGAAATAGGAGCCATGCACATCAGCTGCAGACAAACAGCATGACTATAGCGAAACCTGTCAGCTCTGAACAGGGATCTGGTGGACGCCTACAGTTACATCTTCCAGCTGCTCATTCTCTGCTCTGAAAACCTGGTTAAGGACGCTGCAGCAGCCTTCATTTGTCACTGGAGCTATAAATTATGAACATTCCTTCTTTTGTAACATCAAATGACAAATTAAAACCAAACTTGAAATGAACATTTGCCCTAAAGCAGCATGATAAGAACCTACTGCTTTGACAGAAAGTGTATTTAAGAAAAGTTTCGACTGTGTCCCACCTGGAGGAGGTGGACTTTAAACCCCAACTTCCACCATATCTGGAACGGCTACGAAAAGGCTGTATCCACTGACGCAGCTGATCGTAACCATTGAAGTTAATGCGTCAATTTCCACCGGCTTCCTTCCGTTCTGCTGCGGATCAGCAGACTCCGCAGCTGACCGCAAGAGTTCTATTTTTGTCTGGACGCCGAAGCATGCCGGATAAATTCAGCACAGATTAGTCCAGGCTGGACAGGAAGTCGGGCACAGACACAAAATAAAACATCCGGCTTCCTTTCAAAATAAAGCACCACGTGTTTCAGGCGGATCGTATTTCACACCATGCAAACAGGCGGGGACGAACAAGTGAAAGGTTTTTAGACAGCATTTCACCGCGATGACACCACGGATGAGGAGATGCTGATTTTAGAAGTCTAGAGGTGGATTTCCTCCTCTAGAAGGACACAATTTTACTGCTTTTATGGTTATGCTGCTTTCTTTATAGAGACAATTCGTTATCGCATGATTGCATGTGGATCCACGGGTTCTTGCGAGTTCTTGCGATTCCCTCTGTTGGTAATCTGCCACGAAATTTGCCTCAAAAACGGATGCGGTAGGAATTGGCAGACCGCGAAAATCACTGCTGTTCCGGATCGGAGCCGTGCCGGATGTGGTGGAAATTGGGGGTAAGATGTATACAGTGGCCATTCACCATGGGGAACTTTAACAATTTTGGTTTCACTTGAGGAGAGCTGTTGTGTTGTCCATGCTTTTTTACACAATTTATGGTAAATATATGTAGAACGGTAGCAAAAATCAATACATAAGTATTACTCACCACCATATTTTTTTGCATATCTGAGGAGCTCCTGCAGATTATACTGTTAATGGAAATCAGAAAAAAAGACATTAGTCATCAAATTTGACCGAAAGTATCAAAGTTTGGAAGGACTCAGAGAAGAAGAATGGCACCTGTATCCTTCTGGCTTCAGCAAGGTTGTTCTTTTCAAATGCAGCCAAAAGCTTGTTTATATGACATCCAAGGTAGTTATATGTGCTGTAAAAAAAACATGACAAGAGATGAAATTAACTGTTTAGCACAAAGTTTAAAAAGGGACACAAGAACCTGCATTTACCTGCCGATTGCTCCCTGAGCTCCCATTGCCAGACCTGAGAGCAGCTCCTGAGTTGAAATAAAAAAAGAAGTGGTTAATGGATTCAGGGTGGAGGTCATTTTGCTATCAAGCATAAATCTGCTGCACCAGAGAAGATTAAATAGAAAACGTTTACCTCGTCTACACCGAAGAGGACTGTCCACTGAGGCTTACTGTTGTTGATGCACAGGCCCAAGTCCATCGCGTCAGATGCAGAGAACTTCACGCCACTGAATGAAGGAATGTCGTTCTCAATGTCTTCCAACAGATCTACCACAGGCACTGGCAAAAACGAAAAACACAAACTTCTGTTATTGTTGGACATGCTTAAAACCGCTCCTATTTTCTCCAATCATCAATCCCAAATGACACTTACGATTTACATTGGTGATGCGTGGAATGTGATAGTAATAGAAAGGCATAGATGGGGCAGCTGAAGCCACTTCCTGGAGGAACTTCCTCAAAGCAGCTGAGGCCAAATGAGAGAGACAGAGAGATATTTGTACTATGAAAGTGTATTATTAGGTTGTTATGTATCCAGCACAGTCACAGTGTGTTATGAAACTTAAATGACAAGTGCAAATAGATGTTCTGTGATCACATACCCACATTTTTGGGCCTCAGGAAGAAGGGGGCCATAATTGCGATCGCATCAGCCTTTATCTCTGCAGCATGACGAGCCTGTAGGGAGAGTTGATATGGGGTCAAGTGACAAAACTGCCAACTGTAACACATGATATGATTCATTAAATCTACATGAAAGTTTAAATAGGACCATTTGTGATTATTTTTTCAGGCAGTTACATTTCTATTGCTTGGCCACAGCTAGTTTCTTCTCCTCTTGACTGGTTGCCTGGCAACTGCTTAATAGTCTGGCACATTACTTTTCCTAAAATGGCAATTTCCTCGTAATGACATATCACTTGTTTACTATAGCTGTAGGACGATATCTCATACTGACATCAAGTATTTTTCAGGCCTGACTGCCATTTCCCCCAAACAGAAGACTGAAGTATTGCTTCAACCCCAAAGTGGGTCATGACAGTAACACAGGAGAAAAATACTTTTTTTTTTAAACCAGTGGAGTGAAATGACTCACGTGCAATCTGATTGTTGTCTGTATAATTGTTAATAACAATGATCCACATTTCTGTGTTTTATTCCTACAAACTGAAGAAATTATAGGCCAGAGCATTGAAAGTTTGAGAGACAAGTGAGCTCTTGTGAGGAACTTTTAAAGTTGCGTTTCCAGTGTTCTTTGTGCTCATAGTGGGGTATATGTTTTTGGCTTATAATATACCTGCTTACACATAAGTGTTTTCTTTTAACACAATTTTTTACCCTTTCTCAGGGTTCCATTTAATGAACAACACAATTCTTATGCCTGAACATATAGTGGACCACAGTCGTTCTTCAGTCAAGTAACCCTGAGAATATGAAAGTGAAAAAGCCCCTACAGTGTTTCTGTTAACCTCAAGCTCTCAGAGCAGACATGGAGCCACTCAAAGTTTAGTTATAGGCATAAAACACACAAACATACACTTGTGATGGGATGTTTACACACTAAATTTTGTTAGTTTGGGAGGTCAGGTTTTTTTTTTTTTACTGCGTTAGCATAATGTGGAAATCTCAAGTCAGAGTCCTCTTTGTTTTCCTTCATCATTGATTTAAACAGCACTCCTCAGCACTTTTGCAGTTCCCCCCACTTAGTTTTGTTATTTCTCCTTTTTATATTTCTTCCCTTTTTCCCACAAGATGGGCTGTAACAGGCATCAGTACTTTATATGAAAGGGTTGGTGTTACACACATGAACAAGTCTACTGCATTTTTTTTCAGAGGGAACCTCCTAGGTAGAGTTTTCTACTATCTTCCTCACTCTTCACCTGACACCTTCCCCTTTAGATGACATTCAGGCAGCCAATCAGCATTAGTGCCTCGTTCTCATAACATCCTCGCCCACTCAGATCATTGCACGTATAATGAGGTTTGAAACTGAGAGGCTGCAGATATTCTACACAAGCTGAGCTTGTAGTGTTTAATGTTGTTAGACTCAAAACTTTGCTCAAAATACAATCAGGACATATTATAAACAGCAGAAAATAGTATTTCATGAGATTCGTGATGAATCACAATTTGTAGTGCATTCTTTCAAAAATGACTTTAGTAGTATAACCATCACCCTCTTCCTTTACCACCTTGAATGATCTTAAATCAATGATTGTACCAAAGAGGCATGCCAGCTGTTGCAAACAAAAAGGACAGAAACACCAAAAACCGATCAGTATACACCTCAAAATTTTGATATGGTGTTACTGGTGTAAACATAAGTCACTAGAAGCCAGATAATGCAAACTTGTACAGTGTTGCCGGTTATGTGCAAGCTAATCCTGATTGGCTGTTTGAATCATGAAATCTGCAGACCGTGAGGTATGCTGTAAAACAAGATTTGAAATTATAGAGTTACCTAGGTTTTCAGTTGTACAAAAGTATGTCACTGGGGCAGATCGTGGTGATATTTATGCTGAACACATAACCTGTTCTGGGACGGAGTTTGTGTTCAAAATAATCTCCCTTTTTTTTCTGATGGTCTCATTTGGTTCAGAAGATCATGTAGAGGCACCACTATTAATTTCAGTCTGTTTCAGTACCAGCTAAAAATGCTTTACTGTGGCGTCAACGCAAAACTTTTTGTTTTCTTAACTCAATTGCATTAAATGTGATGACAAAAATAAAAAATACTCTCTTTATTATGTGTTGAAATAAAAGTATTGTCCATTGTACTGAAGACAGCAGGGATGTGCTGGCATTCAGATCTTGAGGTTATGTCATAAAAGCCGGTGAACATATGTGCACTTGAACAAACAAAACAAACAACTTTGGCAGCAGGTGTTGGACCAAGTTCAAACTAACGTGGATGGATGAATGAAACATGTGGTTGCGGTCTAGATGAGCTTAAGCCCAAGAAGAGAGGGAGTGATTTTTTTAAACTGATCTGTTCAGCAAATGCAAAATCAACACTGTCCATTGTTGTACAGATTAATTACTATTGTACAGTTATTTTTAATGCTTGTATATGCTACCACAATGTCGGTGAGGACAAATGAAGCAAGTTACAACACGCTACATAGAGGGTTTTTGTTTAAATTGTAAATGGCAGAGAAACACACTGAGTTATAGACTGTCAAAAGAAAGCAGGATGACACTTGAAATGATCTGAAGCTAAGATAACCATGTCTGTTAGGTTTAAACGTACAAGTAATGATAAATCTCTCCAACCCCCAATTTTTTTCCCTGTATTTTCACCCTTTTTTAGTAATTTTAAATGATTAGAAAAAATCCACAAGCACCTGATGCCATTTCAAAAACTTTAAAAATGTTGTTCCTCAGTTTTTAGCATTTACTCATTTTTCTATTTCACAAAAATCCAAAATAAGACAACAAAAAATTTGATATTGGCAATCAGCTGACCTGCTCTCTCACATATTGGGTGTTGTAAAACTGATATCTATCTGTCATACATGACATGAAAACAGCCACTCACCAGTTCTTGGGAATCTTTGAGACTCAGGCATCCAACATGCACGATCACGTGATCCATTCTGCACACAAATACATTTCAAACCAGTCAGCATTTTTGGCTCTTGCTTTAGCTGAAACACATTGATAAATCTCCAGGCCCGCCAAAAAGGCTGCTACTTAACTCACATGCCCTTTGCTTTCTTGCACCACTCCTCTGCCAGCATCTTCCTCTCTGCAACAGTGAAGGACATGCTCTCTCCGGCTGTGCCATTGACTGTAATCGAGTTAAATATTGTCTTACTTACAGATAGTGTGGCTACATCACAGACACAACCTATATTAAGCAGCTTATCAGACAACATGTGGGAAACAAAGAGCGCATAGAAAATTTATAGCGTGATATAAAAAGTATAATTACACTGGACTCTACTAAGCTCAGCCTACCAGGCACCATCAGATATCTATTCTCGGTCGCCTAAGAGCACATAGGTTGTTGTCAGCAGTAATAACTCTAAGTAAGCTGACCTTAGAACAAACTTCAATGATTAATTGGGTGTCATAGGATTTAAAATAAAGACGAAATCACTTTACCATCCAGGAGACACTGAATACCCTTGATTAATATAAAGGAAAGGGCAGACTTCACATTTTTACCTTATCATACCCTCTCTCTGTCTCTATGAGAAGGATAGTTAGTGTGATAAGGAAAAAACAGATAAGGCTTTCCACAAAATCAAAAACAACCTTCCCTTAAGGTAAGAAAAAATTGTAATTAAAGAAATCATCAGCAACATTTACAATATTTGGAATTTTGAACATCTGTTGAATCGCTGTGAGGGAGCAGGCCAGACCAGAAGCCTGGCAGCAGGCTGAAAAATCCGAATTTTACTACATTTACCAAAGTAAATATCCACAGTGGATAAACATATTTGACTGTACCCCTGTGAGTGTCTGCTGGCAGTTCGCTGGGGTAAGGGCGATCCAAACACAGAGTTCCTTACAGGAGCTTTAACAGGATTTCTTTGAACAGATTTATTTACAAGGTATGACAAAGACATTCAAGAGTGTGATCTTGCACTCTGTCAAATACAAGACCTTTTCTCCTTTCAGACTAGACTAGTGACAGTAATGAGCTAGAAATGTTAAAGCAAATGGTAATCATTAGCTGAAAGCCTTTGAGTGCGTTTTTTTTTTTTTTTAACTTTCAGGAGGGGCTAGAGTCCAGATTTGAAAAAAAGAAAGGTTTGATTATGAATTTAGGACATACAGATGTGTAGTGACAATGCTGCTATAAAACAAAACTCTTCGATTCAGCTCTGTTACAAATTTTTAGAGAATGGATCTCAGGGGTCAAGGTATAGGGATACTTTGAGTTTTTGGAGGCACCTTTATATAATGGCTGGTATTAAATGTCTGTCTTCATACAAATGAGAAACTGCATTATCCTATGGCCTTTTGTCTGGCACAGACTTATTATGAAACCAATATGAGAATCTAACACTGTCAAGCACTTTTTCTGCTGAGTCGGGTTGACCCACAGCACTTTCAGATCCTGTTTTTCAACGAAGGGAAATCAAATGTCTTACACAATGAGAACTATTCTGTCTAACCCAACAGGGTTTTGTTGGACTGACTTAAATGGGAACACAGAAACAATAAAAACCAAAAGGAGGATCCCTGAAGGGAAACTTACCAAATATGTTTTTTACACCTTGCTTCTGTGTCAAGTAGTCAATGTAAGGGCCAATCTGTGATAGGTTGACTTCACTGTTTTGGGAAAATGTGAAAAATCATAGTCTTACTAAAAAAACATATGCCCACTAGTTATGCCAAAGAGGGCATATTATAGCGATCATTGGGAGTTTGTAGTCACTGTTTTCAAGTACACTAATTATTTTCGTTTATAGTCTTCTTTTTTCAGGACAGCAGACAGCACATGATCTCAAAGCATGCACATCAATTAGTGCAAACAAAAAAGAAAACGATCAAAGAGAGTGGCTGCTTACCCTTGAGGCGTTAATGGGGTAAATGTGGCAGCGACAAGTCCTGTTAGCTTTTTATCTGCAACAGCTGCCATGGTTGATATAAATTGTTTACCTGGAATTTTAAAAATATATGAGATACATCAGGAATGCTGAAATTCCTAAAAGGACAGGAATAACAGATACAGTAATGATTAAGAAAATATGATAGGCAAGGCGATACACACAGAGCCTATCGCTTTTTTTTCTTTTTGAGAACCAAGTTTACAAAAAGGCAAAACGGTGCATGATGCACCGGCAGGATGATGTATAAAGTCCGGAAACGCATCGACCTTCCTATAAAAGAAAATAAAAACCTTCCCTGCTCACTTCGTTATTATTTTCTTTTTTCAGAAAAGTATGAAGTATGTCCAGTCAGAGCGAAGTCCCTTCTGTGCGCGGCGAGGACATCAATGGTCGTCTTTTCTAACTTCTTTCCTCAGACAGTCGTGAAGGATTTGTTGATGGAGCGTCACGTGAAGCCACCAATTTATCAAGTGATATCGCAAAGGTTCATGGGACATGTAGCTCGCGAGTGAAAAAAGTGAGAAAAAAAAAAAAAAGAAGTTGGTGTTGGCTTTTTATGCTTTCACGGATAAAATAAAAAACGCATAAATGTCAACGGGCCGACTTTGTTATTAATCCTTTAATCCATTTGAATATTTTGGATGAGGTCTGTCTCTCATTTCAAACATCAAAGCTGCGTTCAAGGCACGTAGTGAAAATGTCGACTTCGGTTGTCTGAAAGCTCATATTTGGTGGTGGATGAGGAAAGCAGACCCCCGGGAAACTACACTAAATTGCCCACCATTGATTGCTCATAGTTGGTCAAAACATATACATATTTAGGTGAGGGGCATCCATTAAAAAGGCAACCAATGACACGGTTACTATAGAAAGGACAACAGCCTTTTATTTAAGCTGTTGGTTCAGTGGAGTTTTCGGTGGCTTTCATGATGCTGAAAACGTCAACGATATATAATCAAACATATAATTTCGTAATTGTTGAAAATATATTTTTCTTAGCGATGACCGTTGGGTAACCTCGACAATTTTCCTTTGCGTATTTGAAGACTCCATGAACGGTAACAGTCATAGACAAAAGATACGTAGACGCCTCAAAGCCTGAAGTTGCCTACAGGAGCCCACGTATCAGCTCGCCCGCCATCTTGGATGGGTTCCCCATGTGCCTCCAATGCATTAAGATAGATAGAACTGCCCAACGAAATTAATAATAGCTCTCCGAATCTGTGCCCGATTTTCAAACTATTTGGTTTGTTACAAACGGCAGGGATTTAGCCATAACACAGGAAATGTCACACATTAAAAATAAACCAAATTATTTTTCAATCCTATTTGTAATATGTAATTTTACGTGGTCTGGTTTCAATACTGCGTCGAGTTTTTCAACCATAGAGTGTAAAAATGCTTGTTCTCCATTGACCCATATGGCTCTTGAGCGAGCCTGGAGTGGAGAGACCCATCCAATATGGCGGCGACGCTGGCTCATGCTCCAGCACGCAATGGGGCGTCTACGTGTTATGTCTATGGGGAACGGGTTGTACATTACTGTAATTATTCCCTCAGCAAAGACTGTAAGGTTACGACTTTACTTACAGTATAACCCATATGAAATAATGTCATTTTGGAGTCATAAATTCTGGTAATTTATACTCGAACAGGGACTTAGTCATATTAGACTTGCTTTTATGTGATGCCGTCTTTTCTCCTTTTTCTTTTATCTCTTTTACCTCTATCTCAGGGGTGGGCAATCATGTGCCATGGAGGGCCGAAAGGCTGCAGGTTTCTTTCCAACCCAAAACTCCACCAGGTGATTTCACTGATTACCTTTCCTCCAAGCAGAGATCAGGGACTAATCAGTGAAATCACCTGGTGGAGTTTTGGGTTGGAAAGAAAACCTGCAGCCTCTCGGCCCTCCATGGCACATGATTGCCCACCCCTGCTCTATCTTATTTTGACTTACTGTCCTTTTGCCTTTGTTTTACTTATAATTTTTTCTCAATTTACCTTTATAGGTCCTTTCCTGCTTATTTTTTATTATTACATTTTATCATAAATATAACCATCATTATTATTTTATTATGATTTTATTGTCATTATCAATATCAATATCCTCTTTGATACTTACTATCCTGTTCCCTGCTTTCTGCCTCCCTTTTCTATTTCATTTCTTCTTTGGTCCTTGTGGTCTTATTTTATGTTGTAGGGTTATTGTATTGTCTGGGTTTCTTACGAAAAATGAAATTGGCCTTTGATTCGGAGGCCTTGTTTTTAACTGAGCTTTTATTATTATTATTATTATTATTATTATTATTATTATTATTATTATTATTATTATTATTATTATTACCATTATTATTATTAAGATATATTAAGATAAGATTGCAAGTCTCGAAAAAGAAAACGTATATCAGCTAACCTAAGACGAACGAGAAAATGCCTGAAGTGATTACTCGGGGCGAAATTACCCAGTGTTCCAGGAAGCGGATATGTTGACGTTTTCGACGCAGCGGTATCCGGTTGTAAAGGCAGGCTAGCAAGACGAATAACTACCTTACGGTGAAATTACAGTACTTGTTTCTCGGAGGACATTAAGAAATCTTGGTTAGGGCCGCTGCCTAGTAATGGAGGTGTTTTTTGGTCATTTGACCAGTTTACTTGGTGTGTCCGTCGTCTCCAACCGGGCTGTTTAGCAGAGGTGGCTAACTGGCTAATTAAAGGCTGTGAGTGGTCGGCTGCTGCTCGGACTGTCTGACTACATCTAGCTGTCAAGATGGGGAAATAATTAACTTATCAAGGGTTTGCAGAGTGATAACAGGAGCTGGTATGAACTGGACGGGTGTCTTTTCTGTTTGTCATAGACTATAACGTTAGATTGAGGGAAGTATGTGGTCGTGATGAGATCGGGATCACAGAGTTGAATAAAAGGAACTCCTCTGTTTACTTTACAGCAAGTCCCAAAAATGACGAGGCGTCTGTATAACTTCGAGGCCACATGTTCACAGGATCGCTGTTGTTTGCTGCCTTTATCTCGAAAAGTATATTCTGATCAATGACATATTTAGACAGTTTGATGTAAGAGACGAGAGCAAAGTAATATGTAGAACTGATCTTAAAGGACGTCAAAGTTTAACACGTGTGTTTAGGTCCGGGTGACAGCTTGGAAAAGTAAACAGGTGTGACAAACCAACCTGCTAACAGGAATTGAAACTATATTGCACTACATCCACTGCCGGGCACATCTCTGCAAGTTCATATATCGCGTTACTTGAATTGTCATCATTCCTTCAAACTATTTTACGCACATCGTCCATAGTTGCTGCTTGAATCAGAGTTGATTTTGATGTTTTCTAAGTCACAGATGAAGGGTAAGTTTGCGTGGATTCCTCAGTTGTTGATATGGAGTTAGTATTCGGGGAAGCCAAAAGGTGCTCTATGTTATGTAACTTTGATGGGAGTGCATAGATCTTTGTAATAGTTCGAGCTGTTAGATAGTGGTAATGACTCTGTGTTTGACAAGAGCCAAACTTTAGTTGTTTGTATATTTTTTGAGATCCTGCCCAGCTCCCACAATGTCAGCTCTTCTGTCATTATTGGTGCTGCTGGGAGCGTTAGGCAGACCCGGACAGACCATGTCACAAGAGGAAAAGAGCAAATTAAGGTAGAATGACGAAAACACAGAACATCTTTCCTCCTGAAAATGTTCTGTAGGCTGATTTGTGCCTTTTGTTTCCCTCTTACCACAGGAATCAAGTGGTTGAGATGTTTGACCATGCATATCAGAATTATATGGTAAGTGATGTATTTTTGCTGGAGTATTTCACAAGAATCAAACTTTTAGATCAGAGATCTTCTCCTTTTCCAGTGCAATAGACAAGTAAAAATAAGGTAGTAAAAGTACAAATAGTTGTAAGAAAGAAGGCACTATATATACAAGACAAGAATTCTACAGAACAGTAAAATAAAGTGTATGTATAAGAATAAAATGGAAAGATAAATACTAAAGAGAATTATCAAAATAAATTTATATATGTGTGTTGATCCAGTTAAGGACAATTTAGCAGCATGTTACTTGGTTTTGAGACAGAAATAATATTAGTATGATTGATTGTGGAACTGAAAATACACCTTATTTTCCTATTTTGATGCATTTTTTGTTTTGACAAACTCATTTTACCACTGTTTTCATGAAGGGGTTGTATAAGATATGCCCAATTTTAGATGCTTGACTGTGGTGGAAGCATAGCCTTAAGGTTTGTTTCTCTGTATGTCTCAGGACCACGCATACCCCGCAGATGAGCTTATGCCGCTGACATGCAGAGGTAGAGTACGCGGACTTGAACCAAGCCGAGGTGACGTGGACGACGCTTTAGGAAAGTAAGTAGCATACTGTGTGCATAGTGTTCTGTGAGATTGAACATAATAATAGGCCAGTGATGATGTTTGCTCACCGTCACGCAGCCACACCTGATTGTGCTTTTGGCACAGGTGTTAGATTCACAGTGTTAAGTAACTATAATTATTTTAAATGATATGAAACTGTCATTGTTTTGTGCTGTCAACACCCTCTGTAATCAGCCTCTGTCTCCCTCTAATAGGTTCTCATTAACCCTCATCGACACTCTGGATACTCTGGTGGTGAGAATTTTTTTTCCCTAAAATGTTATTATTCTAGGCTTTACAGCTAATATTAAAAAATGTAGCTGAGCATAGCAGAGGTATTCCAATAATTATAGTAGTGTTTATAAGCACTGAAAAAAACGAAACCATGTTGTGTTCATGTTACTGTGGGATTCCTGAACAGAATAGAAATAAAACACACCAATGTTTGAAACTGAAAACAATAAAAGCTCTCTGAAATAGCACTGGAGTCAGTCTTCTTCAGGTTATATTGAGTATTTTAGCCATTTGTTAAACTGTTAAAAAGATTTTCATCAAATCCTAGTTTTGATTGTCTTATATTTTCCGATTGCCAGCTTCTTAACAAGACGACAGAATTTGAAGCTGCTGTGAGGAGGGTGCTGACAGATGTGAGGCTTGACAATGACATTGTGGTGTCAGTCTTTGAAACCAACATTCGAGTCCTTGGGTAAGATAAGACAACAATTACCAGAACCCTATAATAATGAAAAACTGTACATATGCTATACTATGATTTACATTTCATGTTCTTTCTGGAAGGCAGCAAACACAATAGCTGTTCAGAAACACTTTTTTAAGTACACTCACTTCTTAATAATGTGGTTGCTTGGTGTGTTCATGTCCTTGTGGGTTCAGAGGTCTGTTGGGAGGACACTCCATGGCTGTGATGCTGAAAGAGGGAGGACAAAACATGCAGTGGTACCAGGATGAGCTCCTGCACATGGCCAAAGATCTGGGTCTTCGACTGTTGCCAGCCTTCAACACCAGTAGCGGCTTGCCCTATCCCCGGGTGAGTTGCACAAAGCACCAAAGAAAAAAAAAAAACAGAGTTACTCCAATCCTTAAAACTATAGTGCGTAACTTCTGCATGTCTGTAAATGCCCAGAGATGATAAATCCCTGATTAAGCCGCTCGGCTCCTCTAACACCTCGCGGTATTTTTCAGTATTTGTTCTTTTTGTATTTGGTATCTTTGGGGACATTCCCACGATGGCGTACAGGAAATGACAAGTTCTACTCGGTTTTGTAGGTGTGAAGCCCGTGTTTCTGTTTAACTTACTGCTGGGTGTCTGTGTGCTGTGTCGAGTAACTTTGGCAGCCTACATGTTGTGTAGACAGTTACAGTCTGTGTAGTGCTGTGTAGCGTGACGAGCAGTATGCGGTGAGACGTGAGTGTTACTCCATGTACCATGACGAGCGCTACTCTGTGTACGGGTTATACTGGGCCATATGTCATATTGAGGTGCCGGCCATATCATTGCAATGACTTAGAAATCCTCTAGGGGGAGATAGACGTTACGCATTATGGGCTCTATTTTCGTGCCTCGCCAGAGACATGGCGCAGGCGCGACGCAAGTCAGGTCCGCCGCGCCAACAAGGCGTGCCCAAGCACAATTTGGTATTTTGGTGAGCGGCGCAGCCCTACGTAAGTATCCCCCCTCCCTAACTCAGCTCCTCCCAGCGGCGTAAGTCCTAGGGAGGGAGGAGAGAGGGCGTGGAGCGGGTTTAACACAGCCGAGACCTGTATTGACCAATAACATCAGCTCCTCTCCTCGCCTTTAAATCCGCCAGCGGGCACGAAAATCTAGCCCTATAGCTTTAATACCTTGAGAGCGTCTTGTATGCACTGTTGTCTGATAAAGATAGGAATATTAAAAATAATTGCTTTATTGCGTCATGTTATTTGTAGTCAAATTTAAAATATAACAAAATCCACTCTTTGTTGAAAATATGTTTTTATGGAAGAATCTTATTTTATGAAAGTGTGTCTGCAGCATCTACCCCATTTTAAAAAATGTAACAATTAAAGTCAGCATTTGGAGTGAAAAGTAATTTTTCAAGCATCAAGGTAACAAATTAAATCTATTATGTACAAATAGACATGTTAATGGAATAAAACATCCTGAATTATACTCTGCTTCATTAATGCCTTCATTAAACACAATGAATAATATTTGTAATACAAAGACGAATATTGAATTATCATAGTACATTTTCAAATCTGCATCCTCTCAGCTCATGACCACATATTTTCATTGTCTGCCTCACTACTTCAGTTGCCACATCTTTTGATATTTCATGTCAGAATACTTTTCATGCTCATCTCTTGCAGTCTAAGTGTGTGTCATACAGATTGTGTCGTTTCATTTCATCATTTGTTCTTGCTTGGCAGGTGAACTTGAAGTACGGCGTCAGGGGTCCTGAGACAAGAACAGGCACAGAAACGGACACCTGCACTGCCTGTGCGGGTACCATCATCCTGGAGTTCGCTGCCTTGAGTCGCTTCACTGGAGACCCTGTGTTTGAGGTACATTCATCAGAAAAGGTCTTTCTCTGCTTATGTAAAAGCTGGTGTTATTCATAAACAATCGAAAACCTTCTTAAGCAGGTGTCCAAAATAGTATATTTTGACTTAAACACTTAAATAACATTGTATTCAGATGAAAAAGCAGTATTTTTATGTAAAGCAGTATTAAAATAGCAAATGAGCTTAAAAAAGTATTTAAAAGATATATAAATAATGATATGAATATGAAGATATTAAAATTGATTCTAAAATCCAAGCTTATGAGAACAAAAACACAAGTTGTAAAATGCAAATTTCTACTGTAAACAAAAAAAAAACAGGTTTAGGCTTATATTTTGTGATTGCACAGCAAACAGCTCATCAACACTGTACACTTGAATTATTTGAACTGCCACGTACTCAGCATTGAGCAGCCACACCCTGCAGGTGTCACCATCTTTCTTTGTTTGTAAAATCCAGGGGACCATTGCCATTTACTGACAACTCTTATAGACCAGGCTGCCTATGTGTTCTTTCTATACCTAGATGTTATTCAGTGAGCCATTTGTCAGATTACCTAATGCACCCTGATTTTCTAAATTGTCAGTCCTGAAGAGTGACCCATCCGTGTCAACGTGAACCACGGTGTCTGTTTGTATTTATTTGTAGGTTGTACATCTACTTCAAAGTATGATGCACTGTTAGCATTATGCTGTGATAAGTATGATCTGGCAGATTTGCACTTTATGTCTGAGTGTTTTCTTAACAATGGTGCAGAGCAGGGTTACACTAATCAAGTTAAGAAAATCAGCTCCAGAAAGTCACGCTTCATAACGAGGATGCTAACCCTTTTTTTTAGTGCATACTAGTGCTGGGCGATATGGAAAAAAATGTATATCACGATATGGATCATTTTATATCACGATAACGATATATATCACGATATAGCTATGGTATGCTTTCAGTTCTATGAAAAATTTAAGTGTATACAGCTGCACTCGTACAGTACCAGTACAAGACCAGCACTTAAAACTAGAAAAATGAATAAATAAATACGTGGCTAAAGTGCGTTCATGTCTGTGCTCACCCAAAGTTATGCAACACTCACAGAAAACGCCGATAGTGTGAGCCAAAGCACTCCATAATAATAATAATAATAATAATGAATTTAATTTGTAATGCACTTTACATTTACAAAAAATCTCAAAGTGCCACAGTACACAGTAAAAGAGCAGCAACAATAAAAAAAGCAATAGAATGACAGTCACAGATTGGCATAAAAAAAGAATTAAAAAAATAAAAAATATAGAGTTGCAATGTAAGAGGCAAGGTAGTAAAAGCATAAAGCATAGAGGAAAACTAACCAAAGGCTTTATTAAAAAGGTAGGTCTTTAGGGCTCTTTTGAAGAGGTTGTTCACACTGCTAGATGTTTCTCCTCCAAAGCTGCTCTCTACCTCCATCATTGTTTACTTTACCCTTGAAGCACGTAGCAAGACCCGAGCATGAATCCGAGCGCTTTATTCGCCTATCAGGGGCAGACAGGTAAGGTGATTTGATTCGCCACGACTCCAGAAATGATTGAAAAACTACAGAATGTCACAAAATTACGTTTCCTCGCTGCTGGCTTGAAGGGTAGAAATGCGCAGCCGCGCTCCGAGCTGACAGGAAGTCAAACCACTGTTGTAGTTCTTTTGTGTTGCTAGCGCGGTCAAGAGTGTTGGCTCTCACTGAGAGATGACTACAAAAATGGACGCACCTGTTCATCTGGTTGTTAAACACGGCTGAAAATGATCATCTTTTAATGTTGTTCCCGCTCCTGCCCACTCCCGTTGCTTTTTTTCCCGTCCCGTCCCGATCAAGGAATTAATAAAAAAATGACTCCCATCCCGTGGGATTCCCGCGGGAATCACGTGACCCACGGGAATTCCCGAAAAATGTCATCCTCTACAGGGAAGGTCCCGGAGCAGATGAAACAGGTGCCGGAGCGGCTGAAATAGGTCCCGGATCCGATCAAAAGAGGTCCCGGATCGCGCTCCGACTCGCTCCGGCACAAATTAAGCACTGCTTACAATGATCCCCTCACGTGTGTAACCCAGGTAACCCGCAACGGCGGGAGACGCTGGACACGAAGAGGGCACGTAAAGCGGCGTCATGTCGCAAAATCGAAAGAGAAATGCAAGCCTACATGTCAACGCATCCTTTTCTTTGTAAGAAAATATTGTTTTCTTTCCCGTTTGACACCAAATACACTTACTGAATGTGCAATTATTGTTGTTGTTATTGAATCATCTGATGGCACAAGCCCTATGGATAAAATACAGCCTATCGCCCGAAACGATAAAAATAAAAATGGCACGATAGACATTTTCTATCGTGCCCACGATATGTATCGTCCTATCGCCCAGCACTAGTGCATACAGTAACAATCAGTCAGCAGCAGCAGCGGAACAGCGTCTTTCTCTCTTTCCCTTTCTATCATCCTTGCATGCACACAGGTGCAGACCAGTTGCCATGGTTACAGAGATGCTCCGTGTCTGTTTAATCAAAATCAGTATGCCATTTAAACAAAACAGATGATTTCCAAATTGCATGGCCCTTTTCTGCCTGGCGGTGTGTGTCACAAGTAAATCACATTTTTTTATCGTGTGTTATTTTTTTGAACCTTTTGGAAGTGCATAAAATGAAACTAGAAAGTCATACAAAAAAAACACATTATCATATGTTTCATTATACATAAGCTACTTGTACACAGCCAGTAGCTGTAGAAATTATACATAGCTAAAAATCGCTCTTCTGTTTTTTGTCTGATGCTAATCACAAGCCCTTTAAGTATTCAGTTTCCTCTTCTTTAAGTGAACTCTTTATACCTGTAGGATCATCATACACAGATCAGGCCTTACGTGTGGCTTGGAGTCATTTTGATGACAAGGAAAACTGATTGCTAAAAGCCACATATAGTTTCAGCACACATAGTTTCTATAGATATATAATCACAATGAAGTTTTTTAATGATGCCTATTCCGATCATCTTAGTTTTATCTCTGTCTAAAATCATTCAGTGGGGATTGGGCTACACACTTTAATTGCTAATACTTGAGTTTATACAAACTCTTCCCCTAAAAAGAAAGATTGTCTTGATAGTAAATGGGTGTTGATTCTACTTCTCATCATAACAATGTAAACCTCCCTGTCTGAAAAGCTGTACGTGGTGCATACAGCTTTTCAGCTTTCATTCCATTTCACTGAAGTATCTTAGTAAGTTGTTGTTGTGGACCGTAAATCAATATTGCATTATTTATCTTAGTAAACAGGGTGTTACTGTTTGGACCTATGTGTTCCCTAGCTGTGACTATGTAAGGTTAAAATGAGAATGAAAACATCAAATTAAAGAACTATCTCTAATCAGCCTACTTCTTATGTATTCTTTAAAGGGGGCCTTGCTGTTACAGTGAGTCTTTGTGGTATCATGAAATATTGATGCGTTTGCAAAACTTTTGATATTTTTTCCGATGCTATAGTACTAGGACCTGGCACCTGTTCTCCTGGCAGCAGCTGACTGCTGATCAAGCACAAAGTCACCCACTATAATCTTCTCATAGTCCGCCACGACTGCGTATTGATTTTTCATTTTCTAAATCAATAATGCATCCTTCCTCATGCTCGTACACAGGCCCATGCCCGGAGAGCCCTGGACTTTCTGTGGGAGAAGAGACAGAGAAACAGCAACCTGGTGGGAACCACAATCAACATTCACTCTGGAGAGTGGGTCCGCAGGGGTAAGAGAGAGGAGGGGGAGTGTGGAAAATGGAAAATGGAGGGGACTGAAATTATGTAGGAGGATATAAGATATGGTTAAGTCAAATTTAATTATCTTTTTTGTCCTGGTGTTAGAGAATATGATAGTGGAGAAAGAAAATGTGTAAAAATAGAAGATTTGTCTTGCAGGTAATTTCTCAGACACGATGAATAATTGTATATTTTTCCAGACAGCGGAGTCGGAGCAGGGATTGACTCATACTATGAATACCTGCTGAAGGCCTACGTCCTCTTGGGAGATGATCAGTTTCTGCAGCGGTTCAATATTGTAAGGATACACACACTAATGTGATTAGAGTAATGTGATGCTTCTGTGCATGGTAGCATAGCCACAGTGATGTCTCAGATTCATTTTGTATCTCTCGTCTTTGTCGAATTCTCAATAGGGAAGTAATTTTTAAAGATGATTGTTAAAAAAGTTAGAGACGATATTAACCCTCTTTTCTTACCCGTTCTCAGTCTGGAGGCTGACACATTTTTTTTTTTTTCAGGTTCATTTCAAAAGCACCCAAAGATTGTTCTTCTAACTTTTCTTCCCCTCCGGTTTCACTTAGCACTATGCATCTATAATGAAATACATCAGCCAGCCTCCTTTGCTGCTGGATGTCCACATCCATAAACCTCTCTTACCAGCTCGCACATGGATGGACTCCCTGCTTGCCTTCTTCCCTGGACTGCAGGTCAGTGTGAATCATGTGTATTAAATTTATCCTTTTATACTTTCTTCCCACCTGCTATTACAGTGAGATTATTACTAACTGTTAATACTTTTCATGTCTCAGGTGCTGAAGGGAGATATCCGCCCGGCCATTGAGACTCACGAGATGCTGTATCAGGTTACTAAAAAACACAACTTCCTCCCCGAGGTAATCTTTTCATCTTGCTTCCAACCTTTAAACCCATTTTTTAGCTTTTTTGTCCACTCTAAAATTACATAGTATTGTTTGACCATAAAATCCAACAATCAGCATGGCTTATGCGTCCAACACAAACTGTTCAGAAGTAAACAAGCTTGCATTTCATGAGACACAGCTCCATTTTATCTCCGTCTACAATGTGCTGACCCATTTGACCTTCTCTATTTTCCTCAGGCCTTCACTACTGATTTCAGGGTACACTGGGCCCAACATCCCCTGAGGCCTGAGTTTGCAGAGAGCACCTACTTCCTTTACAAGGTAATTTTTTTTAAGGACACTTGATATAATGGATATGTTCTCTTTCACTGCCACAGAGCAGCAAATGTCTTTTACCATGCATCAGAATTCAGTTTGATGTTAAAGAACTCATCTACATTTTTTTTGTAAACACTCTCTCGAAGCAGCCTACAGCAAACTGAGCACTAATTGTAGTTCATCATTATCATATTATAACACTCTGCCTTCTGGTGTCTGGTGGGAACATAAGAAGGGACATAATATGATAAAACGCTGTGAACTCAAAGTTTTGTGTCTCAGTTACACTCGAGCCTTCTCCTCAGTGCATGCTTTGTGCTCTGTAATGATCACACTATTGTCCTTTTGTCCTCTCAGGCCACAGGAGACCCATATTACCTGGAGGCAGGTCGCACCATCATGGACAACCTCAACCGCTTTGCCCGTGTCCCTTGTGGTTTTGCTGCAATGAAGGACGTACGAACAGGAAGCCACGAGGACAGGTTAGATGAAAATATTCAGTATTTCTGCCACTTTCGCACACTATAGGCATGCTTTATCCACTTCCATCAGTCTTACATACCATGTTAAAATGATCTCATTGGTATGTGTCTTAGTTTGAGAAATAAATCAGAGGTTAATTTGTTGACTTAATGAAACAATGGGTCATGGTCATTGGATGTAAAACATTATTTCTCTGTTATCATGTGGCTGTATTTATAGTCCTCACCTCACCTCTCTTCTCTCTTCATAGAATGGACTCGTTCTTCCTTGCTGAGATGTTCAAATATCTGTTCCTGCTGTTTGCGGATGCTGAGGACTTACCTTTTGATGTGGAGGATTATGTCTTCACGACCGAAGCACACCTACTGCCCCTGTCCCTCTCCACAGCCCCTCACTCATCATCTATTCCCTCAAATAAAACGGTAACACCCTTTTATGAGAAACGGAATCAGTTGATAAATACTCATTAGGGATGTAAACAATTAAAATAATATCAAATAGCTGATTGTTAGGAAGTTCTCAAATACGCCTGTTTTTGTTTGATTTTCTATGAGGTAGAGATGATCAACCTGAGGTCTCAGATCATATCGAGCTATCAGGATGGTGCTTTAAGTTTAAAGCATGTTTTAATGTGAACCAACTGGTTAAAGGTGTTGGGAACATGAGTGGATATTTTCTTCCCTGACTGATTGTTTGCTCCCACTTGACACCTGATCATTCATGCTTTCAAAGTTAAGCCACAAAGACTACTTCAATGTGACATCCCTAGTGTTTCAAATCCCTTGTATATAATTATTTGATGTGTATGTGATTATTCAGTCAGAGGAAGAGCTGGATGACTCAAACTTCGATTGGACGTGCCCTAACACCCGTCTCCTGTTTCCTGACCCTGCCTTCCCTCGCAACCTGAGAGAGCCAATCCGCAGTGCTGTGGACAAGAGCTGCCCCCGTCCCGCTCCTTACCGGTAAAAAAAGCCTTCAGAAATTATCCCTTTTCCTCTCAGCATTATAAAGCTGTATTTGTAAAGTTATTCCTTTTGCTCCTCCCAGAGAGCCTGGGATGGGTCGCCCTCCTCTGAGGGCTCAGGACTTCATGGCCAATAACCCTGAACATCTGGAGCTGCTGAGGAGGATGGGAGTCAGTCTCATCCACCTGAAAGATGGCAGGGTGCAGCTGGTACAGCATGCCACACAGGTAAACGGTTAAGCTAACAAAAAAATGAAACACAATCAAAGGCTTTGAGGATTCAGTTTTTTAACACATTACTTTGCTGTTTGGAAACAAGGGGAACTTTTTTTTAGCAAATGCAGAGCATATACGTATATGCACATTAGAGAAAGTCTGTTGTCTCTAACACATTACAATCTGAATGATAAGCAAGAAAATTCTCATTGATATAAATATTGTTGTTGTACATTTAGTAACTTGTGCATCTGTATGATTGTGTGAATAAGCAGAAAGCAGGACATTCTTTTGTATCCAAAAAAGTTAAACTGGAGTTTGAATTTTTATCCCACCCACACTCAGGCGGTGAGCGCAGTAGCAGCAGAGGATGGTGTGCGTTTCATGCAGGAGATGATGGAGCTTTCCAGCCAGCAGCAGAAAGAGCAGCTGCCTCCCAGAGCTATTCAGATCGTCTCACATCCGTTCTTTGGCAGGGTTGTGCTGACCGCTGGCCCGGCACAGTTTGGCACAGACCTGTCCAAAAGTTCCACAGGGGTGAGTGGGTTTATAGCTGCCAGGTTTCAAAACAGTTCTTAGCTGTCCTTTGGTTTATTCTTTTTCCTAATGGGGCCACTCATTCTTCCCTGAAATTTTTGAGAGGGCAGTTTGTCCTCTAGAATAACTCAAGGATGGAGAAAGAGGACATATGTATTAAACTTAACCACTGCAGATCCCATAGTGTGACATTCATCATCATCATCTTTAAATGTTTTCTCTTTCTATCAACCTCCTTACAGGTACGAGGTTTTGTAACTGTGGCTGAACCTTACAGCGGCTGTTCTGAGATCACAAATGCAGAGTACGTTCAGGGCCACATAGCTCTGCTTCAGAGGGGTCAGTGTATGTTTGCAGAAAAGGCCAGAAACATCCAGAAGGCTGGCGCCATCGGGGGCATAGTCATCGGTAAGTGAGAGCTGCTGAGGACAGAAGCGGGGAGATGACTTCTTAATGACTCAGTAAATGGATTATCTTGAAAACAGCCAATGGAACAGGGTCCTGCATGAGAAATATGATTGAAGTATAGCAGAAGATTGCTGATATTGATAAGCATCTATATTTATCCCATTGGAGAAGTTATGAATCCCTCTACAACACTTAAACAAATTGTTAAACTCTCTAGTTACGGCTGTTTTCTGCAGTGTATTAATGGTTAAGTCTACAACAAAATCCCAACTAACTCCCTGCAAACCACTCAGTTAAAGGGATATTCTGGCGTAAAATTAAGTTAGTCAAACACACCGTAACACTGAGTTAGACACCCCCTCGAGAGATGAATGTTGCCGACTGCTTCTCTAGTTATACCAACTTCAGTAACGACCGCAGGATAGCAATACACAGCGGCCTAAGGAGCCATAAACAAACCTCAACCAAACGCCACTCTATAGCCACAAATAATGCTCAGAACAGCACCTAACTTCATCAACAGTACATATAGGGTCCTAGCCATAGTATTAGCCACCAAACATCTTTAACTTTGCCTAAGCAAAGAGACTAAACACAACTCACCTACTCTCATCCAGCAGCTGTTTGTTTGTGGCGAGACCTCAGGCTAGTCCATTACGGACTACAGCGGGGTGACACAGCTCGAGGAAGAACATTTATGATCGTTGCCTCATGGAACTGTAATCAGATTGAGACGGATTCAAGGAAATGATAAAGAAATGATCATAAATGTTCTTCCTTGAGCTGCGTCACCCCGCTGTAGTCAGCATGACTCCATAAGAAGGAAGCAAATTTGTTTTTTTTAATTCAAAAAGTCTTTGGTTCAAGATTCAGCAATCACTGTAATTAGTACATAACACAAAGTCCACATTCAGCAATAAGAACCTAAAACAGAATGGATGTTCTATGATTTACTTACAAGTAAAGTCTTAAGTCTGCTGAAATAACAGAGAGGTAAAATATGAACTTTAACTGTCTTCAAGAGGAGCATACAGCAAGTGCTTATTTATTGTTTAGAGGTCTGGTGATTGATTTCTGATGCATTCTGGGAACTCTGGAAAATCAAACAGTGAGCTTTTGCAACAGGATCAAGCAGATTTGTTACTCAAGCCGAAGTTTTTGATCTTGAACAGATGGTTGGCTGCACTTGAATTAGGATATCTGTGGACAGAGAGAGCTATATCATCAGGTTACTACCAATTGGAGTTTCATAGTAGTTATGCATTTGCCCTCCTGATGCTACAGTTTTATGAATCCTTTAATGATTCTTGGATTAATCACTCACTTTTTCCTCTCAGATGACAATGAAGGCAGCAGCAGCGATACAGCCCCCTTGTTTCAGATGGCAGGGGATGGCCGCAACACGGAAGACATCAGCTTGCCCATCCTTTTCCTCTTCCACAAAGAGGGCAACATACTGCTGGAGGCGCTGAAGGAGTACAGAGAGGTGGAGGTGCTGCTGAGCGACAAAGCCAGAGACAGAGGTGTGACTTTTCTCAGTCAGAAACTTCCTGAACAGACCAGACTTCTTTCTTTGTTTGAGTCATTGCTTTAGTATCGTATCCGTCTACCGCCTGAGCCTCATTATGTGCTCTACTTCATAAAATAAAGATGAGCTGTAGGGATTCAGGCAGTTTTTGCTCATGGTGACTCATTCCACAGCCACCCACCAGCTGTTTTTATGATGGTGGATGGTGGAGGTTTACACCCATATCAATATTTCATCCTCATTCTTTTCCTCTTTATCCTCCATTTGTCAAATCCCTCTATTCCCTGTGGTGGACTGTAACAGTGGCTTTCCTTTTTCTCTCTCTTTCCTCTTGGTGTCTCTTCTTTTTTTCATCACCCTCTCCCTTTTGGATGAGCAGCAGCCATATTCAAAGGTAAACCCCTACCTGGCAGCCTGATTGAGAGCAGTAAGTATTCTTTCTCTTCTTTCTTTGCATGCCATCCACATTTTTCATCCTTACTCTTTCTCTTATCTCTGTTTGTCCTCTGCACAGTTATACTTTTAACTCTGCATCCCCTCCCCCCTGCGGTGTCCTCTGACACCCTCTCTTACAGGGTTTTTTTTTAATTGTTGTATGTTTTGAGAGAACAGGCTCAATACTGTCACTTGTCCCTTTTCTCGTCAGAGCTCTGGAGACAGCTTCTTTTGTGTGACACATAAGAAAACTAGGTGGTGTGGCAGGAAATAACCAGTATAAAGATATTGCCCATGCATTATTTTTACTATATGTACTTTAATACATTCACCTGTGTACCCAAGTGAATTACCATTACTTCTATAATAAGTGTGCACAGTTTTTTAAAACACCTTCACATGCTACAGTTAAAGAAGTGGTTACATTTTCAGCAACTAACAGATATTTCTAATCACATCCGTGCAATTTTCACACTTCAACTTTTTGCCAGATTTCTTTTCTCAGTTGATTCTCAGTTTGGTTGTGTAGTTATGTGAGAAATACTTATTTTCCTGTGGGAAACATGACTCACCATCAGCATCATGGTGTTATAGTTGACAGCCTCTGAAAACGGGTCTATTTTTGACTAAGAGCGGCTTTCCAGAGGCCATGTTGTATAGATAACTGACTAAGGAGGAAGAGGAGGAAGAGAGGTGTGTGCGTGTGAATTGTGTGTGTGTCCTGCACATCTATTTGTCTTAAGCTGTTCCGTCACACGCCCCTGCTTTCTTTTCAGGTGTGCCTGTGCCGGAAGCGGAGGAAGAACAGTTTACAGAGGCAACGACTCCCACCTCATTTGAGCCCATCAGCCAATCACAGATGAGCACGCTGGAGATGGACGAAGTGGCTACGGAGGAAGTTACTCCATCACAGGAGGAAGTCATTGCTGTAGATGAAGACACTAGTCCTGCAGAGGAAGTTACATCACCTGAAGAGAGAGTAAGTCCTCAGGAGAATCAGGAGGCTAATGTAGCTCAGCCCATGAAGGAGAGAGACTCTGAGGAGGGAGAAGAGCCCGAGGGCGACACAGACTCAAGCAGTCAGTCAGTGGACGAACTGCTGGCTGATTGGCGGGAAGACTTGGAGGCATTCCAGCAGATGGAGAAAGATGAGCTCTGACAATCGGCTGGTGCGCCCTGACCTGTGACTTGCAGGTTTGATCGAACTGTGGACGAGGAACCTCGAGGGAACACATCTTCACGCCAGCCCTGATGTGATGACAGCGAAGGCGGCTGTGGAGATGTCTTTCATGTGCCAAGAAAGCCCACATACTGTATCTCTGGACCAGAAGGGAGTCCTTTTTAGCCTGGTAGCCAATCGCAGAGAGACCAGGGTCCTTACCTCACTTTCTCATACAGTTTTTGTTTATCTGTCGGACAATGAAATGACTGAAATGGACCAGACTGTGTGTAACAGCCTCTCAGTTTCTACTCTCATCTCACACTGTTCTCTATGCATCTTTGTCTCTTTTTACCCAAATGCTGGTCCAACAAGTTGTTCTAACTAATTAATCCATCGACCAATTATTTTAACTGAATGTGATAATTACTTGTGATGAGACATTAACTGCCATCATGGTCTTGGGCCTAATCATATGTACACATTGATGTGTGTTGAGGAGTAATTTACACGGGGTATAAGCTGCAGGATATTTTTATGGTTTAATGGAGGACACTTAACACCAAACTCTGTCTCTGTTGAGAATACATGAAGTCATATGTCAGTGTAAATATGTATTTGTTCAGATATATTGACTGAAACTATTAAGTGCTGCTTTGCTCAGGTTCTGGTTTGCCCCCCACAAACTTTAACCCTTGGACCACATCGGGTGGAGCAGACACACCCTCAGCAGTACTGAGATGGATCACACATCTGCAGGCAGCCACAGGAGGGCGCAGTGGGATCTGTCTGTCATATTGTTGCTGCTGACTGATTGGAAAGGGGGAAAAATAAGCCAATAAGTTAACATAATGAATCAAAATAAAAGTGGAGAGGGAAATCGGGTAGATGTGTGGTTCTTTGATTTATTTTGTTTTCTTTTGTAACAGTCAATGGTTGGTCAAGATAATCTCAAAATGGAGTTTGTGTCATTAAATCTGGGAATTTAACTTGCCCACTCTATCTAATTCAACGTAGAGCTTTTAATATATCATTGAGAAGAGATGAAATTGAGTTTGCTGCATAGAAAACTTAGCACATGGCATAGTATTGAATTTTCAGGGGAGATGTTAAAAACATTTCATGTAATCTGAAACTTGAGCAAATTTTAAATCACTTCTTTTCCATTTGACTCATTTGTAGGTGGATGCCCACACAAATTAATTTGAGTCAACATATAGGTGTCTAACTGGAGAACTCTTGGTAAGCAATCGTTAGTGTAAGAGTAAAGCAGAGATAAAAGGAGCCTACTCATTTCTCTCCGAGTAAATACAGAAAGACTGAGTCACAGTTAATTGTTAGGCAGAATGGCCCCTTTCAGAGGATATCACTGTCATATAAGAGATTATGATTAACGCAGTGACATGAAAAGAGGCAAAGTTCATTTTCAGCAAATTTAGCCTGTAAAATTATAACTTGTGGCTAGAGTATCTGAGAGCTGTGATTGAGAGTATCAAAAGATGTGGTGACAGTGACCCATCTGTGCCTCCCCTATTCTGTAGTTTTTTTTTTTTTTATGTGGAGGTGATTTACAGTAGGGGAGAGAAGAAAAGAAATTGATCATGTGACCAAATATTTAGGAGATGGGCATCAATTCATGGAGTCTGTGAAGGTTAGAAGCACATGGGTGAAGGGGTTAGACATTTATTTCCAAAAAAACATTTTTCACTCTTCAAAGTAAATTAAGTCTGTCATAGGTTTTATTAGGATTGTGTTCAGACCAAAAAAGATCATTTTATATTTGTTTTATACATCAATTGTGGTATCTATGAGCTGCAACAAAAGGTCAAAAACCGAGGATAAAAGTCCACCATTTTAGCTTAGCGGACTAATTAAGTCATCATAGTAGTTCTGGGGTAAGTTGAGCCAGTAGTTCAACTGAGAAAGTAAAGGAGTCTGATTAGAGGATCAGAGTTTCAGTTCAGATTGTTGAAATGTTTTACTTTTTCTTTTCAAAAATACAGCTGTGACTGTTCTGAATCACTTAAAGACATTCTCATGTTAAAATGACTTTTTACAAAACAACTTTTTAGCAGTTACATGCAATAATAATAAAAATAATTATTGTACCAGTTGAATAGTGTACAATAGATAAAAATACACATGAATGTGAAGAAGAGACTGTTATTTAGGGAGAGAGAATGTGAGGGAGGGCTGGGGTGGAGAGTGAGGGGGTAGTAAGGATATGGCTCAACTTACCCCATACACAGGGTAAGTTGACCATAGGAGACCACTTTTTTGCTATGCTATATTATCAAGACAGTCATGTTTACACTCATTCTGTTGGTTTGCAGGGATGCACAACATCTTGAAATATATGCAGATACACTAGTTAGGGACAAAACTATGATTGCCTTGATGTAGTGATCTGAAATATGAAAAATGGCTCATCTTACCCCACTCTCCCCGATATGCTGCCTTGGCCTGGTCCCAGAGGAGACCATTTTTTAGTGGACTTCTAGTTAAATTAAGAGTTTAATCAAAGATCAAATTAATAAAATAGAGATTTAAAAAGAATGAAATGCTTATCTTATACAAAGTAGAGCAAGAGCATAAACAAAATTACCCCAGGATAGAAATATATTCAATTAAAATACACCAGACAAAAACTATAGCTCATAATTGTTTTTATAGGTAGCTACTTGGACTATTGTCAAGAAAAAAAAAATATTCTGCAGGATAAATTCCCACAGATAAACCATGCCAGGCTGCCCATAGTCTCTCATTTTCAATTCTGGGATGAAAATAAAAGAGCAGCTCAGGTCCTGAAGAGATTGCTGAGTTGGTGGGGCACTCCTCAGCAAGATGGCTGCATTGCTACGCGCTACAGTGGCATCCTGGTGAAATGACGCAAGCCACAGTTTACGCTGAGTCCTCGAGGCTCTGAGCAGCTCTCCAGTCTCCTCGCGCAGATCCCGCCCGGAAGACCGACCGGCTATCCCTTCAGTGGACCGAGCGGAACCGGTTCGTCTGAGTAAGTAACAGCGTGAAATACTTGTTAATCGTCTCCCAGAGGTGTCATTTGTCCGCCTGTGTAAACTACGCGCCTGTCTGTGGTTTCTTTCTCTCTTTACTCCAATCTTTTGTTGTTGTTTCCTGAGAGTAACCGTGATTACCCGGCGCTTTCCTTCCTCCTGCACACGGGACTCCGCATCTGTCGATGTTTTGTTGTTGTTGCTTCTGGTTTTGGGTGCTCACTGCAACGCTAACACGGCTTTGGTTTCATCGTGGTTCAAATGAGACGTGTACATTTGTGTCGCTCGGAGTGTCAGTCCGCTCCCTCGGCTTGGACAGCTCATTTCAAATTTTCCACACATCCTGGTTGGCTCGTGCCACCCTGTCCGTCCTGCTGCTCCTTGCCTGCCTGTCTGCCTGCCTGCCTGCCGCTGGGGAGGCCGTTTGCTGTGGAGGGAAGGGGGGACATACACTCAACAGAGGGAATGCTGGACCTGGACCTGTGCAGTTGGAGGCCACGAGCCGTTAACCTTTGTGGAAATGAAACTATGTACACACACGCGGAAAGTGTTTGCACTCTCTCTGCCTACAAGTCAGTCTGTAGGGAACAAAGCGCCAAGTGTCTCCCGGCAGCGCAGCTGGACACAGCTGTTAAACCGAGCTGTAGCTCGAGGCCCGGGACTGGATGGAGCTCTGTGGCCGGACCATGGACATCTCCTAGGTGTATATTCTTCAGTGTGATAGTAGACCCTGAGGCATTTCGGCTGTCTTTAAGAAACTACTGAAAGCTGGTTGCTCATTACAGCTGTCCATGGTGAGGCTAGACAGTGGCTGCTAGGTAATATCAGGAAAGTCAAAGCACAAAATACTACACTTGATATTAAGGCTGGGCGATTTGGTTAAATAAATAAATAAAATGATCACGATATATTATGTCATATCGTCCGATCTCGATTATTATAACAATTTTTTTGGGTATTTTTTTTCAAACTGCCAGTTTTAAAGCATCTGTACTAAAAACTAAATAAACTAGTGGTGTGTCCTAACTCGCATACATCCATACTAAATACTTTATTTTTCAAATTAAGTATTCTAAGCATACTATGTACTCAATTGCCTAGTGCTTGAGTTTTGAAGGTGCAGTGTTGTCCCAAATCGCTTACTGTCGCGTGGCGCACTCCCTGGAAATGATGATGCCATATCTTCTTCTACGCCAATTTGTCACCAGCTAGCTCTGCATCAGCTAATTACTGCCACCTTTTGCCTGCGCTCGTTCATCCACTTTTGAGGTAAAATCAGCAACAAAATGAACTTTCATCGCTCAGTTTTACGCCATAGGTAACGCTTCGGAACTCAGCGGCTACTAGCTAACTAGCATATGAGCTAACTGGCATTTGCGATGACGTTCGCGGTAAAGGACAAACAGGTTACCCAGGTTACACCACAAATATACTCAAAATGTTAAACGCTGGCGGTGCTTGGTGGAAAGAACATGTGTAAAAGGCAACTTATTACTTACATCTGTACAAAGCTTCCAGGTCGACCGTGGAAGTATACGATTTGGGACACACCGTAGAGATTAGTTCAACATTTTATTATCATATAAAGCAAATTAAATAAGATAAACTTGGAAAAATAAAAGATAAAAACATTTTAACCCAACAGCACAACAAATGTAGATAAATATTAAATAATACAGTGAACTAGTTTACAGTCCTGAGTGTTTTTGCAGGTACGCAAGACCCAAAAAAAACAAATTGTCCCCTCAGAGGTAATGAAGACACTTTCAAATGTAAGCATTAGATGATGTAAACGTGGATGATATGATTGATTGCTGTCGGTTTTTGAGGGCACCGACCTTGCACATCGGCTTAATTGCTCGACGTCACTTTGGAGAAACCCGAACCACCACCACACGACCAACGTTAAATAACTTGTCTTCTCAACAATGGCATCTTCAGAGGATAACTCAAAGTAACGACTGACATCTATTTTGCTGCCCTCTGCTCTGAGTTTAGATCCATGTTCGGTCACTCTGTTTACTTCTCTGGCAACTTACAGACGTGAGCAGGAAAAGCTCGACTCTGATTGGCTGTTGTCATGCATTTTTCCGCCATGTTTGATCGAGGATCACCGTTATCGAACTGAAATGTATCATGATCATATAATCGCCCAGTCCTATATACTAGCATATTTATATGCAAATCATTAAAGGTATCCTTCCTCACTGAGAAACTAGTAAACATTAGCAAAGGGACTCCATAACTGTTTTCTTGTCTGCCTAGCTCCTGCACTCAGATGTGCCATATGGCCATTAGCTACTGTAGATTTCCCCATGTGATCAACAACACCAGACCATTAAATCCATTTGGTGTTTATGCAGCACCCTGGTGTGAAAGTGGGTTTACATGGCCAAGCATTACAGAGCAGAGTGTCCTGTCACTGGCAGCTTACATCAGGGTTACATACAGGAGGTTTACATCAAACAACCAGCACTCTCGGGAGTGGATGTCCCAGGCCCCCTCCCAGCTTGATTTGTGTCCATCTTCATTTATGTGCTTCAATCTGCCTCCCTCTCTCATCCTCCCTCTCTTGCTTATTAATGCGTGCATCTGTGTGTGTGTGTGTGTGTGTCACATATGTCATTTGGTTCCAGCAGCAACAAGAAAGACACAAACATAAGAGTCTCATTCTCCTCTTGAGCTGGTTGACCAGCAGTTCAGGTGGCCATTTGGCGCCTGTTTTGTCTAGATGCAACACCTGTGATGTCACTACTTCAGGAGGTGGAGGGTTGCCATGGCTACCAGGATGTCTCCTCCATCCGCCTGTCTGTCTTTCTGTCTCTGTGTGTCTTAGGGTGTGAGAGGAAGTTCCCGTGATGGTCTCGAACATCCACGTTGAGTTTGCTCTGCATGTGTCGTGCTCTCTCTGTGTGGCAGTGCTCAATGCTGTCAAGTGTGATGAGGCAGCCTGTATTGCAGTGCAGAAAGCACTAAGCCAGCACAACATGATCCCCCTTGTGTTGTGTGCGTGACTGTGCGTGTGTGTATATGTCAGTTTGACTGAGGAGCTTGCTGGCCAATCATTTTGTCCACCTAAATGAATAATCAAAGCTTGAACAGGAAATATCGCAACACAAAAACTAACCCTTAACAGGTTCTGGTCATTGTATGCTTTTTTAAAAATGTCTTGTATGTGTGGTTATTTTTGTTGTCCTTCATTGTGGTGGACGTGCAGATATGTACTTGTGGGCTGTTTCTTGCATTGGTGGTCTTCTGACTGCAGGTCCTTTTGAGTCAGAAGGGGCTGGCGTTGCAGCCTGCATGCCTGCTTTGTGTATTTGTGTCTGTCCCATGATAAAGCAGCATGTCTCTGTGTCCCTGACAGTGTTTACTGTGCAGTTTGTGTTCGTAGTCCACTTTGGATGGGACACTGAGACAGGTTCCAGCACTGAGTTTGCTTGCCAGTTTTTTTTTTCTCCTGTCCTTTTTTTTTCTTTTCTCATTTCTCACTTGAAACTCCACTCTAAAGTTCTGTGTGAATCTCTGCACTGTGTTTTCCCATCAGACAGAATACATCTGTTTCCCCGTAGTCACCTTAGGTGAAACAGCCTTTGATAGGATCCCTTCAGGCCCATTTCTTGGTAATGACAAAACTACCGTTAAAGTGAGAAAAGAAGTGGAGCAGTAAGCCTGGTACTTAAGACCATACATGCAATAGAAAAGCAGCTGAAAGTGAAAATAGATCTACAGCATGCACTTTAGTATCGCTATCTAAAAGTTGCACTATCTGATCTATAATTCATATCTATGTATTATCTGGTGGGTTGAAATTCCAATACATTCTTGTCAGACACACAACCATATCTGATTTTTTTTTATTTACAAACACTATCGTACGACTTAAGATTCAATTTATTCACTGAACTTCAAGAGTTTTTCAGGACAGTAAAGTCTGTTGTTTGAGCCAAAATAATTGTCAATCATTTCAAACATTTAAAACTGTAACCTGGCAGGGAAACATTCAAGTTTGCCATTGGCATCTGCCCTGAAAAACCCTTTACTGACCCTTTTACTGAAAGTTGACCGCTTTACTGAAACATGTTTCACAAACTGCATGTCACTGATCCCTCTCAGAGATAATGTAACACTCCCACTCTGCAGACATTTTCTTTCATTTTTGACTGTGGAGGGGGAAAAAAAACTGTTTTGTCAAACAGGTGGTTTCCTCTGCTCAGTGAAAACCCTCTTTTCCAAGTCAGCTGTCAGACTAGTTTGTCAGCAGTTTATGCAAAAAAAGGTGGAGACACACAAACATCGACTACTGATATCAGCGCATGGAACATGATGTGCTGATAGGCCAATGTCTGTCAACAGGGCAAGTACTGAGTGATATTGACGTTCAGCAGAAACATCCCTGCATCCCTAGTATATTTTGAAGTGGCCTTCAAGGTCAACTGCTAAATATTTTATGACCACAAAAAACAAACAGTTTACTGAAAGCTAAAAATATTTAACTAAACACAAAAATATGGAACACAAAAATAATTCTCTAGAACAGTGGTTCTCAAGTCCAGTCCTTGAGGCCCACTGTCCTGCATGTTTTCCCTGCTCACACCTGATTCAAATGATGAGCTCGTTATCAAGCCATTACAGAGCTTGATAACGAGCTGATCATTTGAATCAGGTGTGTTGGAGCAGGGAAACATTCAAAACATGCACAACAGTGGGCCCCGAGGACTGGACTGGAAAACCACTGTTCTAGACCCCAAAATATTTTGCATAACCCCTGAAAACATTTCACCAACAAACAAAAATATGTCATGAAAGACAAAAACAGTTTATTTTGACTGTTTGTTTTATGAAGTATTGATGTTTGGTGAAATGGTTTTGGAATTCCCCGTGATGATATTTTGTTTATAAAAGAATTTTAATGCTTGTTGTGATTGAATGTTTGTGCATTTGCTCCTTGGGGTCACTGTAATTTATCCCTTTGGGAATTATAAAAGTCTGTATTGTATTTATCATAATTAATTTTTGGTGTATTTTCTTTTTGTATCACTTATCTCTTGTTCTAGAGACTTTAAGCCTTAAACTCAATAACTCGATTTCTTGTCAAGACCAGCTAAGGAAATGCACAAATTTTGTCTTTATATCAGATATTTAGACTCAAGATTCAAACACCTCTGAGAAGTGTTTGCTCACCTAAGATTTACTATTGAGGTTTACTTTAACCAGCTTTGACAGGGATAACAACATCCTCACAGTAAGAGACCCCAGAGCTGACCACATCTGTCAGCTCATCAACGACTGAAATAACTCATCCCTGGAGATACTCACTGATTAATTTTCCATCCATGATTGATGGCTATCTCCATTACGGCAAATTGGTAAATTATGGGCCGGCTATAAATACAAGACAAACTGTTTTTTTTCCGACCAACATAACAAATGAAGGAAGGATGGATATCAAAAGATAGACATATAGATATGGATATAAAGATAGATAGATGGACGCTGCGTTATTAATTCCCCTAGAGACTACAATTCCTAGACAACTGGATAACCACACTAACTCATCTTCAAGACTTAGTGACACATATGAGTCCTAGATGACAGTCATGTAAAGCAGAAGAACTCCTGTCATGTCATCATGACAATAACCTCATGTGAGGTATTATTAGTCTGTCGGACAGCTGATTAAAACCTGTTGAAGAGTCTATTGAATTAAATGTTTCCTGGCCATGGTCTGTGCGTCACTATGCCAGATGACGGGTCCTCATAGAGAAGTGGTTTGCATCTGAAAGAGTGATGTTGTTGCTGTTATATCACACCAGTTACGTTGAGCCTTGAAAACCAGGCTCACCTGCGGCTCCTCCATAAAGGACTGAAACATTTCATTGTGTTTTATTCACACGCCGACTGACAAATGATAGAGGATTGACAGTCATGCTTCTGCACGCTCGCCAATTACACACAGATTGATATTTATTTCCCTGAGCTGTGATAATTTCTAATGAATATTAATGCTGGTATTCTTTGATTTTCTGGGTTGTGGGTTGGTTGGTTGGTTTGCAATTGAGATGGATTTGGATGAGAAGGCATAAACATGCATGACCTTGTGTAGTGGCTGTGTTGGAGGAGGATGGCCCAATCAACCAACCATGTGTGGCTGTTCGATAGTAAATATGATGAATAAGCACTTACTCACCAACACTAAACATGGACACATACAGGTGATGATAGTAAAAACATCAATCCTAAACACTTTTATAGGTTTACAGCAACAGGAGTGTTCCTTTTACTCATGAGGAACTACAGCCAGCTCAAACCAGTATGCTTTTTTTTTTTATTATGAGACCACAGTAACTGTAACATTTAAAAATACGCCTTTAAAGAAAAACAAGATCTAAAACTAAGTGTAAAGTAAGTAACTCCACTTTTTACACCAAAAGCAGCCTGATGCCGCACTCTTATATCCTCCTTCTGACTTCCTTCTGTTTTTCCTGCAAGTCAGAGTTTCACCAAAACATTTCTTCGCCAACTCTTCCACCCTTTTGATCGTACTCTTCACCCGCTGATCACCCCTGGCTTTGACCTGCTTTTACCTCAGACATAAAGTGGACGCAGCAGAAGAACAGAGCAGGAGTTTTCAGAGCAAATGAAGGCGGTCTGACCGCCACTTGCTTTTTTGCTCTTACAGGGAATCTGTCTTGCTCTCCAGAAGCCAGTGCTACAAAAGCCAGTTGGTAATGGGCCTCAGAGGAGACATTTAATCCTCTAGTCGAGGCTGTATTTGGTGGAACAATCCATTTTTGAATGGTCGAGGTTCTTTCTGCACCAAGTCTTGGCCCAATAAAGCTCAGATTTCACTTCCCTTACCATGCAAGGCTGAACTACCCCGGTGTCATGTTCTCACCTACTGCTTTCTGTTTCGCTCTCGTGATTTCTTTGTTTCAGCTCAAAAAGGGTCTAAAGTGAAGACATAGGTCTCTTCCTGGGCTAAATAGGTGCTTTTTTTCTTTGCATGCACATGCCACAGCTATTTGCAGTGCATCCCTCCATGTAAGTCACACAGATAGGCTAATGTTTCCCACTAACAGGACAGAGGAGCTCCTGTATTTACCTTTAGCCCCCCCACTCCACTTCGTTTCTACACCCACCCCACAATCAGTAACTACTTGCCACCTTTTGTGCTACAGTAAGAAAGACCCAAGGGCCACTGCACACTCAGAAACCCTGTAAGAATCAGAGAGGGGAGCTTTGAGCAGCAGCACATACTCAGAAACCTTAACTGTCCAGTGTCGTGTGTGCTGGCGCGAGGTCCAAGGCTTGTCAGACTGATGGAGTGCTTAAACTGGGACAAGAGGAGAGGTGCAGCATTTGCTGCCTGGCTAGAGTAAATATTATGGCGCTTTGGCTTGAGAGTTGCACTGAAGCTCTGCTCTGTCACAGAGAGAGAGGCAGAGACACTCTGCAGCACACAGCAGTGATTCTTCACCAGACTTGAGGTACAACATTCAGAGTTTAGCTTTGACTGTAAGAGCTCATTTGATGTAAAAAAATGTAAAGTTGGTCAGTCAAAGCAGAGCGGTATGTCTGTGTCTGTAAGATGATCCAGATTTGTCTGGAAAAATAGTTCTTGCAATGCTGTTTGTAGTTTTATATCATTGAAACATCCTGTTAAGATTGGCTCTTTAACACTTATCATCATGTAAGAAAACATGGACATTTAAACAGGATTAGATTAATCCAGTGGTTCTCAAATCCAGTCCTCAAGCCCCCCTGTCCTGCATGTTTTGGGTGTTTCCCTGCTCCAACACACCTGATTCAAATGATCAGCTCATTATTAAGCTCTGAAATGGCTTAATAATGAGCTGATCATTTGAATCAGGTGTGTTGGAGCAGGGAAACATCCAAAACATGCAGGACAGGGGGGCTCGAGGACTGGACTTGAGAACCACTGGATTAATCTAATGTACTTCTGGACTGTCTGTCATCCAAAACAAGAATCTGAAAAATGTAAAATGCAACAAGCCCGAAACAGATGCATTTTTTTCTACTTTAGAGCTGATGAAAAAGGCGGTATTGTCCTTTTTAATGACAAGTATGAATCAGTTTGAAAATAGTAGAAAAATCTTATAAGTTTAAAACCTGCTTTAAAAGTCCTCTTTACTGATTTAGACACTTCATGTTGCTGAATGATTTCCTAATACCTCTGAAGATACTGGAGAGAAATCTAACACTTTCATGACTTCTATGGTGCTGTGCTTTATATTACCACACTAACTGACTCATTTTGATCGTTTTCTGCAGGGTTTTACTCCAAAGGCTGATCACCTTATTCCCGCTAACATTGTAAAAAGATTTATGAAATAAAACATTAACTTTTGTGGCACTATTACGCAGGTCATCTTCTCTTTGTGACTTCTCTCTTTAGTCATGTACCGCTCTTATCAAAATATGGATTCCTACAAAGAAAGATGAAGATTTATGCAAGAGTACAATAACACAACATAATGAACCAACCAGCTAATTTTCCCCTCAGTGTATCCTCAGATCAGCAGCAAAGCCTGGCTCAGCATGATGATGAGGAGGAGGATGAATCTCAGCTATGTCATAGGTGTGTGTGCTGACCGCCACTGATGTCATCACTTCCCCTCCCAGCCTTACAAATCTTTTTCTTACTAGGAAGCAGAATCACAGTCAGCCACTCCTGCTGCAGCAGCCCTGTGACAGGAATTGACGAAGGAGCCAATCTGCTCATGGATTACCTGTAACACACCTACCCAGAACTTTGCTTGGCTAGTTTTTCAAGCTCTGTGGTTTGTTCGTCTGCCTCTGGCACAAACCTGTGCTTGAGAAACCTTTGCACTGACTGCACACTGCCTGGCCTGTGTGTGCACTGTGTGTTTATGCAAGCGTGTACGCTCGAATCCCCTTGCACAGTCCTGCTAAGTTCCACCTTTGACAAACTGACTTGTAAAGAAAGACTTATTCACTCAACTGAGAGTAGGTCACGTCCCTCCTCCAGGTAAGCAGGCATGGGCAGGTTGGTGTGTTTGCCAAATCATACTCATTTTAAGGTCTTGATCTGTTGGCATGTGTTAAGGATTTCTTTTTAGCCTCAGTGTGCACTTAAAAGAGTTGGAACTTTTTGTTTTGGTGAATTTCAGGCTGCTCTAAGGGGAAAAAACATTAGAAGAAGTCGACCCCCTGCCAAACCTGGTGTAAGTTAAGCTGGAAATGACAGCAGACCTGCAGGCTGACATCACATTTATTTATATCTGAATTAGACTACTACTTAGCTTTGCTCTGGCGAGTGCGCCTGTGATGAATGTTAAGCATTTGGAAAGAGTTGTAAGGATCCTGAGGTTGCTGTGTGTACTTGCTGGTATTAACTCTTATCCCTTTTAGACGATGCAATGTTTACCAGATCATGTCAGCTCATCTTGTGTGTGTTTGCGTGTACGCGCCCCAGCGGGGGCCACAGATAGCCGGTCGATATGAGGGTCTTAGCTGATTTTCCTGACTAAGCTTGCCCCATTGACACACTTCCACATCTGCAGGAGAAGGCGAGCTGAGAGCTGCACACACAGCAGCTGTCCTGTGGGTTAAGTCAACACTGTGCAACGCCCCACTGTGGGCTAACATGTGGCACCACTGAACAGCTCACAGGGCTCAGTGAAAACCCAGGCTGCAAAAGAGTGAGAGGATGCCAGAGAGTGTGGAGCATCAGCACCCTGCGGTATTCTTTAAGTCTCCTCCGTCAGAGACTTTTAATAGAAAACATTAAAAGAATTGTTCATCCTTTTGACAATTTATATAAAGACTCAAAAAGGTAAAAGAAAGCTTTGTTTGGCACAGAGCAAACTAAATCCCCCCGAAAAACATGTTTTGTCTTATTTTTAGAAGTGATTATGATGTCTTTTAAGCTGTTGGGAGGAATACTAAAGTTCATCCTCTTCCTCTACCACTTCATGAGCTACAAAAACAAACAACGGAGTCAGAAAGATGATTCAAAGATTTGATTATTAATGATTTTTCAACAATTCTTCTGAATTTTGTGACCCAAAAAATAGACCCACATAGCCATGAAGATATTAGCTGTGTTTATGTAAATAGGACTCATGTACATATCTTTTTCTTTTTTCTTTACTTAACTCTAAGTTTCTTTATCCTCTAATTTCTCTTTGTATGTCTGTACTGTGCTGCTGTAAATCTGGAATTTCCCCCTGTGGGACTATTAAAGGAACATCTCATCTTATCTTATAAATCATCTGCCAAAATTTAAAAATGACATACTATATCAGCCATCTTAGTTGTTTTAGTTCATTTGCTATGCTGTGAATGTGCTCCAAAGTAACAAAACAAGCACCTGTTGTACTTAAGAGTTCATGACTTAGGCGTGTTGCAGCAGTTAAAGTATGACGAAATTCTGTCATGTCACATGTTTTGGTATGTTTCAGTTACAAATGCAGCCTTCAGCCTGGACATTGCCAAAGTCTGCAATTTGGTTATGCTTTTGTTTTTATTTATTTCTGTTCTCTTAAGATTGGAGTAAACAGAATTGGCAGCTGCAGAGTCTCTCTTTTAGCAAACTGCAGCAAGCTGGAGACACTTAGTAGACAGATGGGGAGGCTCTGCTGCTGTTACTCTAAAGCTTAATTTTACTGATGCTGTACAGTGTAATTTAAATAAATATATAAAGTCAATAAAGCAAGTCAGTGAATAATGCAATAGTATCACACTGGCTTCATTGTATATATGGTGAAATGAAAATAATGCTTTTATTTTACCCCAAACTACTGTATTTTCGGACTATAAGACGTACTTAAAATCCTTAAATTTTCTCTAAAATTGACAGTTCGCCTTATAATCTAGCGCGCCTCAAGTAAAATTACTTGTTGTGCTTACTGTGTTGCTACCTGATCGGCCCCGTAACAGGACCCCTGAGCAGTCTACAAGACTACCTGACTGTAATGTCTAAACTAGAAGTACATTCATGTAAGGGCACGCAGTACGCGCTAGCAACAATAAACCAATCAATGAGCCTTTCAATCCGGTGCACCTTATGTGTGAACATAGACATGTTAATTCACAGTGCACCATATAATCTGGTACACCTTTTCGCCCCAAAAATATGGTACACACTTTTCTCAGAAAACACGAATCGCAAGTCAACAGCACAACATCAGTAAATGGATCCAAAGTCAACACAAAAAAAAGTTCCTGACAGGAGCTTTAATTAAAAAATTGATTGAGTTAATATTGTTTTGTCCCATCAAATCCGAATACTTAAATTAGGGACCTTTAAGACCAAGATTTTTGGGTCAAGTTATATAAATAACAACACACTAGTTTTGACTTATTGACTTTACTTGCTGCATTACAGCACATAACATATTGTTATGTCATTAAAGCCCTACTCTCAGCCTTGTTACACGCCTCCCAGACATTTATTTACAGGCGTATTTAGCTTTGACCTACTAGCCGTATAGCTTATATGTATAAGCCAAGTAATAGCAGCTTGGCTTTCAGATCTACACAGTCTAACATTATCCCCCCACACAACAATGGCTCTGGGACTGCTGGGCCTATTTTTAATCCTGCTCCTACTCACATTTTGATGTTTCCATTCACACAAATCAAAGCTTTTCAAACAGATGCTGTCCACACACTGGAGACCCCTTTTGAAACTTCAGAGGCTGCATCAAGGCTGCTCACATTTCTCAGTATGATTCTTTCAGAGGTTTTTAGGAGGGGAATCTTTGGGCTTGATTGATCTGATATTCACTTCAGTTCTTCGCTAAGAGCTCAGAGTAAAAAAGAAACTCTACGGTTTGCTCCCTCACAGGGCCTGAAGGTGCTTTGAATCATTTTTTTCCTGTCTCTGTAACCCTTTAGGCCTTTTTTCTCCGCTCCACTGTGCTGTGATTCTCTAACAGGTGACATACAGCCCTGCGGCGTTGTTTACGGCTATAACCCCCTTCCTTATGCGTGCGCACACACACACATTGAACACATACTCACGTACACAAACCTTGAAAACTCTTCGTTGAAGCAATTCTGTCATAAGATTATGCCGGATGAGCTTATATTTTGAAACTTTGCCGCTAGTGTCTTAGTAAGACAACGTGCCTGAGTCTGCGTCAAGACTTTCCAGCTGTGCATGCCTTATTGTGTGTGTGTGTGTGTGTGTGTGTGTGTGTGTGTGTGTGTGTGTGTGTGTGTATGAGAGCCGTAATTGAGTTGCTTCAGAGCGGCAGTTGTAATAAGAGGTGTCCCAGGCTGCCTGGGACGGGCTGATAAGCTGCTCGCTCGACCGGGACACACGCTGCAGGCCACAGGTGACACCAACACACTCTTACACATCCAAAGCTTGTGTGCGTATGCGTGCGCGTCTTGATTCCCTCTCCTGGGGTACGGCCCCTTCTCACCTGCAGTCCCGGTGAGAAATTCATGTGTAAACTCAGCTAAGGCTCCAGAGATGTCTGTCATTTTATCTGGAGAGCTGGGAGAGAAAGATTTAGATTCCCTCATCCTCTGCTGAATGTAAACACACTTAACTATCTACGGTGAAAAAGTAAAGCCTGATTGACTGAACCTCTTTGTTTTTTCAAGGTTTGTTTTTAACATTTCTACACAACCTCACTTGATTTACAAGCTAAAAGATGAATCAAGAAGCACGGTGTTAGTGGTATTGTACAGCAGCTGATGATATCATACAGCTGTGGCTTTTTATTCCACCTTGTTGTGTGTCCACAAACCAATTACTTTTCCCACCTCTCTCACGTGACCTACTGTTTCTGACTGACCACGTGTGTTCCAGTATTTATCTTCGTCAGCAGCACGTAATTGATGTTTCACGTGATAGTCTGTTATCACAACAGGGTAGGGCTGGGTGATACGGCCTCAAATCAATATCATGATATATTGAGCAGTTCACCTTGATAAGGATAAATGGACGATAACTACTCTACAAGCTGCTCACTCCCTCCCACATTAACTACTTCAGCCGCCGCTCCAGCTGCTACAACTTTTGAACCCTCCTCTATCTCCTCACCTGTCTTTCCCTCTTTGTGATGGACTGGATGGGAGTCACGTCTCTTACGTAGGACAGCATCTTAAAGGGACATGAGACCATTGCCTACCTAAACACATCCAAAAACAACTTTTATTTATTTATTTTTTTGACATTGAATAGACTAATCTGGGCAAAATGACGTTGGTTATTGTCGTAAATTTTGGTATTGGTAACTTTTCAGTTTATCCCCAGCCCTACAACAGGGGATCCATATGCATATGACAATCAGATGAGTTGGTGTTTTATGATAATCCAAAATGAAGAGCAGAATGACAGAAATAACAACCAGCTGAACATAACTTTGGAAACAGTAGAATAAGGAGCTTTATGTTGCACTGAACATCTTCATCTGTGATCACCTGCAGCAGTGCAGGCATCACACTAAAGGATACAGAGTGAACAGAAATCCTCATCGATTGTAGATGGCAATCTTGTAAGGATTAAGAAAGTGTAAGAATACGTGGGCAAATAATCTTGGGAAACATCTTTGTGTGGGAAACAATGTCATTCAAAACATCAGTTGTAGTTGGGCTCTTGATAGGACATATTGTATTTTACAAAATCCTCCTCTGTAATAGGGCATAGCTGTTTGGGCTGCAAATATAGTTGGCAGATTATTAAAGATAAAATCTGATAATTGCTGTTCAAATAGCTGCCGGAGTTTGGAACAAAAAGCAGCTGTCTTGGCTTGTATTCCAGTTGCAGAGATTCGAGAATGTATAAATCTGACAAGCACAGAAGTAATCAAACAGACAGTAAGACAAGCTGTGAACAAGGTGAGGTTTTGCATTATTTTACATAATAAGCCAAATTTTAAACAAGAAAAGCACCTGTATTCATAGAAGTGTTCTCTTCTTGTTTTGTCCTTGAACTGATTTGACTCCTTTTTAAACCACCTGAGTCCCCAAGTCCCAGAAACAACTTGGATGACATTTTGTCATCATTGATTAAAATGCTGGCTCTCAGCCAAGTTTTACTGAGGTTGAAGTATAAAATCACAGCAAAATACAGTCTTATCACAGCTATACAGTTAACTCATACAGCAGCCACCACCCCCTCCCTGCACCCTGTACACCTGGTGTTTTGTGTCCTGTCCAGAGCGATGGAGGCTGGTTGGCTGCAGCCTAAACACAGGGGTAAACATTGGCCTCCTGTCAACTTCAAACGCTCTGAGGATCACTGAAGGAGGGAGGAGGAGCAGGCGGTACTCTTTTGAAGCTCTGCACTTGTCTCATTTCTGCCTCTCTCCATCCTACCTATTTTCCATCCTTACTTGACCCTTGTCCCCTACCTCCTTCCTCCCTTGTTTTGTATCTTGTGCCTCCAAAAAAGGCTCTGTGTCTGTTTTCTCTCTCCATCTGAGACTCCTTCTCCTCTCTGTTATGTAGAAGCTCTGCAGATTTCACTTTGTTGATGGATAATCATTGGCCGCCTCAGTTTGAGCGTTTGGTCTATGTGGTTTTTTTTTTGTAACCAGCAGCAGTCAGATGGGCTCTGTCAATGACAGCATACGGCATGTGTGAGTGACATGGGGACTATCTAGAGTGTTTTGTGCCAGACGGTCCTTGTGATTGACTGACAGTGACATTCAACGCTTCACGTTGGCTTTTCTTCAGTGTAGGAGGGCTTTACTTTCATCTGTTCTGAATAATAATGAGGTGATAAGTTATTTCTATTTTCAGTCTCCTGATGTAGAAAGGTTGTCATGTTATTTGTCAGTGCAGACAGTAAAGGCCATCACAGAGTTTAGGCATAATATGTGAATCAATGAGCTAACAGAACCAAAAAATTTGGATTTTTTATTTATTTTATTATTATTATTATTATTTTTTACATGTGGCTACTTTTTCTGTACAGCACTTGCTTGAGAAAAAAAACTTTTTTTTTAATAGTTATTTTGGGGCAATTTTGCCTTTATTAGTTATGACAGCTGTAGAGAGCCAGGAAATATGGGGAGTGTCTTTTCCGTTTATTTTGGCGTCTCCTGAGGACGACTGAATATGTGTCATCTTTTGACGATCTTGTTCTGCACCTAAATTTCTGTGTTTTTATTTTTTCTCTTCCAGCGTTTTTTTTTTTTAAGTTAAATTGATCACTCACAAGGAAAATTTGACCCTGAAAAAATTAAAGACTTTTCTTCAGTGTGCTGTGAATCATCTTGTCTTCACCTACACCCTTAGCATTTACAATACGATATAAATATTGTGTTTTTTTTCTGAGGGTTCAGTTTACCTTTTGAAGGTTGTACAGGGGCTGTACCAGTGTTAATTTCAGTCTGTAAATTACCAGTTAAAAATCCCCCTCAGGAGCTTCAAATGAATTGTCAATATTCATATTATTCTCCCATATGTCGTGTCTAAATTTTATTGCAGCCTCCTGCCTCTCATCAGGGCTTTAGTTCTGGTTAATAGCAACTGCTAAAATGCTAAAATGCTACAATGCTGTACTACTTGAAGGCAAACACCTGCAGGTGATAAATGGCACTTATTTTGAAGTGTTTTGATTTAGGAAGTGTTGATTATGTTCTCGTAGGCTGTGTTTGGTTAAAGTGGCTGATAACCACTTGACCACCAGTTAGCCTTCAAACAGTCAACACAATGAAACATAAGGAGTAGGAACAGATATCTAAGCCACTTAACCTGCCTACTGTCACACAGCAGAGACATTAAAAATGTTCACAAATATTTCCCACACATCATTGATCATTGAACTTCTGTCATTAAAATGTTAGTTACTCCCCTCAGGAGTTGGATCTAAACAACGCTCAAAGAAGAGTAGAAAGTAGACTTTTGGTTTTTTGGAAGGCCAGTATTTGTCTGTGTCTGTTGGATTGGATGAGCATGTCATCAGTTGTTTGCTAAAAGAAGCACATGTATGCCAGTGTTGTGATCACAGCTTGTGCTATTATGCAGTGTCCAGAAAAATCAATCATTACAGTACAGGTGGTTCATGAAATAATAATAAAAAAACATACTTAGATGTCAAATCTAAGTTGTTTTCTGTATCTGATACTATTGTTTTTGAATATGTGAAATTGTGTTATTGGGATTAATTGTTCTGCTGTTTTATCTTTGAAGAAAGTTAAGATCTGACCTCTCCTGGGACATCATTTACATTTTAATTTTGATTATACGCAAACCTATACACATATGCGATAATTAAAACTAATAAAACAAAATGTAATCTGCTTTAATTGTGCCTCATATATAATGAGGATCAGCTCTGTTTGTGTTGTTGTTGTTGCAGCTTCTAATTAATCCTTGTGTGTTGACATTTAAGAACAAATAATAAGAAATCACAGTAAACAACTTAGTATATTAATTCAACTATTTAATTGACTTTAACATGCTGATTTAAATTCAGCCCCACTTGAAAGCAGACATTGTTATTTTGTTAACCCTGGGTCCATCCCTTCTGTCATGCTCTCTATATACACACACCCCAAGACCCCCAACCCCTGAAGAAGCACAGAGGCAGGCTAACTTTACCTTCCATCGATGTATTTGGACTTAATCATCCTACATTTGTGGCTCTGAACGCCGGGTGTGTGATAGACTCAACTGGGAGAAAATGATGTCTTTAAGGTTTCAAAGTGAAAAATCAGATTTACTGAATATGGAGGAAGGTAGGGGTGGGAATCACTAGTGGCCCCACGATGCGATATTATCATGATACTTGGAACACGATACAATATTATTGCGATTTTTAACATTTTGCAATATAGTATCGATTTTTCTCCCACCCCTAGAGTAAGGTATGTCATCCAACAGCTAAATGCAGCATTTAACACCCTGAAGTGTTGGTGCTGTTTGTAAATGTAGGTTTGAATAGACATGCAAGTCCTGCTGTCCCCTAATGGGAGAGGCCCTCTTTTCTTTTTTTCTTTTTCAGTTTTTTATATCGATCGACCCGGATTGTCTGGAACACTGAAGAAGAGAGGGTCACTCTGCACTTACATGTAAAATCATCTCTGTGGTTGTTAAATTTTGCTTTTCTCTGTCTTGTTTAGGTGAGAGTGCGATGAGGATAGCTTTCAGAGTGTGAGGCCATGGGCTGCACCTCAGCCAAGCAGGTGTCGGCCGTGCCCAACGATGAGGAGGGACGTGGCAAGGCCTACAGCAATGGAGACCTATTCAGCGGTCAGCACACACACACACACACACAAACACAGATGTCAATAAAAGCTTCACAGCTCCATTTCAACCAGTCAGTTGCTCAGTGCAGACCTGCTGCCCTGTCTGCCCTCACAATATATCTTCTTCATTATGGCTCATCCTCATCTGGCAATGTTAAGTTCTCCATTTTGCACAATAACTGTCGGCGCTGTAGTTTTATGGGAGTCAGATGTGTTGACAGTTCATGAAAGAAAGAGGAAGTAATCAGTTAGTGAGAGTGCAGTGATAACTCTGCATTTACTCAAGCGATGTGAATCCTTGACATTCCTAATTTTTTACAACTCGTATTTGGGACTGCAGAGAGACAGAGAGACAGAGAGGAATGAAAATAGAGTAAAAGGGAAGAAAAAAGAATAAGATAAAAAAGGAAACAATTATAAGATGAGATTGTATAAGAGTAATAAGTCTACCCACAAATTTAACGCATGAAGTTCAGTTTATTTATTAAGCAAGTGAGCCTGTGAGAAAAAAACGAACCTTGGTAACTCCTGAAGCTAGGACTGAAGATTTCCAAAGTCAGAGGAGATGATACTTTCCAGCTTTGGCAGGAGGTTTGAATTTCTAGTCGCCAATCTGTGTCAGAGACTGGAATTGTGTGGTTTGAAAGGAAGTAGATTTGAGAGGCAGGAAGGCTCTGATCACTTATAAGAACTGCGGCTGACCGAAGCACTGCACAAGCTTTAATCTCAGTATAATGATACAAGTCAAAAGATGAAATACTAAATCGTTTAAGTACCTTGCTTGTTACGAACCCTTAGATGTACCATCAGAAAAGCAGAGAAAGTGCCCGCAAGACATTTTCCCCAATCTTTCCTTTTTCCCACCAATTATGGTAAATTAAGACCATTCATACAAAAGGACGTACAGTTTATTGTAAATAGACGAGAAATGTAGAAAGAGAGAACGGAGGGAGACATGCTGAAAATGTTGACAGGCTTAAGTCTAATCACTGACTATTGTGTCAACAGTTTTGAAACTGACATTGAAAAGAGAGAGATCACAATTTTGTGGATATTTGAAAACCTGGCACAAAAAGGGGAGCACTATTAGATGTTACTCAGTTTAAAAGGCTAAGAAGTACCACAGACAACGACACACACCACAGCTCAGTCTAATTTGATCAGAAATCTGTTGTTGTGGCGTTACACTACACATTTTAAAGTCTGTTCTAACTTTCTTCCTGCGTTCAACATTTTGAATATTTTGTTATTTATTTAGAGCATCTTAACACCACATGAAATCAAATTCATCCCTGTCTCTACAACCTGCAGCCTGTCAGTCTGTCACCAGGGCAACATGATTGTTTATGTTGCTGAGGAAACATGTGATGTCCTTTCTGTTATGTTGTTGGCGTCATAAGCATCGCTACGTTTCATACTGTAATATTTCCTAGTTGATAATCAGCAGTTCAAGAATGTTGGTTTCATACTAAGAGTCACTATTACTGACTCACTGACTCCGCTCTGTCACTAAACGAGCCGCCACTCGCTTCAGCACCACTCCCTCTTGTCACCGCCCTGGGTCAGCCGTGTTACATCATACATGTCCCACCCTTTGTAATTAGCTAATTGCAATGTTTCAAATCGCAATTTTTATTTGAATTCAATTAATCGTTCAGCCCTACTAAGACGCCAGTTGATCAACAATGATCATATTAATTGATTAATCTTTCTTAAAGACCTTAGTCTCTGGCTTCTTCTGCTTTTAGTTTAAGAGCGTTATTTATTTGTTCATCAGTGCAAACACAACACAGAATCGTACAGAGTGGAGTTTAAAACAAGTTCAAAATGTCAGCAGTATTAGTATATTTGACTAAAAAGTAGCATCAGTGAGTAATTAAAAAAATTTTACGGTAAAGCACCTGAACGGGCTTGTTGGCATGAATGAGTTTGATGGAGAAAGGCTCCAAGCTTAAAGGGATATTCCGGCGTAGAATTAAGTTAGGGTCAAACACACCGTAACACCGAGTTAGATCATTTCTTTATGGAAATGCAATCAGGCCGAGACGCTAAGGCAGAAGAACTACCGCGTCTGCAGTGCAAAATGATTAATATGGTGATTATTACTTCAAGGAGATGATAAAGAAATGATCATAAATGTTCTTCCTAGAGCTGCATCACCCCGCTGTAGTCTGTAATGGACTGACGCAAGGTCCTGCTACAAACAAGCAGCTGCTGGAAGAGAGTAGGTGAGTTGTGTTTAGCCTCTTTGTCCAAAGAAATCAGGCAAAGCTAAAAAGATGTTTGATGGCTACTACTGTGGCTAAGACCCTATATGTACTGTTGAGGTTTGTTTATGGCTCCTCAGACCGCTGTGTATCACTATCCTGCGGTCGTTACTAAAGTTGGTATAACTAGAGATGCAAGCGGTCGGCAACAGTCATCTCTCAACAGGGTGCCTAACTTGGTGTTACGGTGTGTTTGACCCTAAATTCATTTAATGCCGGAATATCCCTTTAACAGAGGATACTGAATCTTCATGCTGATGGTTTAGGGCTATGTTGACGGGGTCATGTGTGTGTGTTAGGGGGGATTTGTAGTCTATTTAGTTCAGTCCTTCTGTCATAGGGTCCACTCATCTAAAGTAGGGATTTCTTGCTCTGCTTTTTACCGTTTACTGCTAAAAATATCAGATTTTCTTTTGCTCTTACAAAGTGATGAAATTAAGGATCGCATGTCTATCTTTGAGGAGTTTCTGTGGTCATTTTTTGCATTTCTTTATGTCTTTATGTTGATGTCGTTCAGATAGTAAACTGTGCCATTCATTATAAAGCAGGTCTGGTGTTTCAATCCCAAGCTCCAATGTTTCAAAGTGTCTTTGAGTAAAACCCTGCCGACATGATGTAATATTTATAGAATCAATCCATTGAAAATTTGATCATGTGGTTCATCAGCGGCAGAAAATAGTTCATTGGAGCTCCGGCTTTATCAATTTCTCACCAGCTGTTCTGCTAAGTGGGACAGAAATAAAAAGTGAAAGCCAGAGGAAAAAGAGATGAGGGTTGGTGAAGGGATTAACAGCGATTAAGAATTAGGAGCAACACTCTGCTATGACTGCACGCAGGCGGATGGATAAGGCAGATGATGAACCACAGGGGGTCTCTTTCTCTTCCAGCCCTCTCCCCTCTTCCTCTTCACCCTCCTTTGACTCGCTCCTCCGTCTCAAACAGGCCATCCCCTCCCTGGCATGTTCACCTCATCCAACCTCCCCCCTGTGCTCGCCCCTCCCCAGGCAGTCTCTGTCTGTTCTCCCCTTTCTCCTCCTCCTTTTTTTTTTTTTTTCTCAGGGCGAGACTGAATATACTCGGAGATGAGAAACGGAGTGATTTGAGGAGTGCAAATTTTTTCCTTGAGAGACGACAGGAGTATGACCGGTTCTGACACTGCTGCTCTCCTCTCTGTCTCCCTCCCTCTTCAACGTCTCTTCCTCTTCCCTTACCCTGTTTCAAGGCCTTGTCTCCCCCTTCCTCTTTCCCTCTCTCTCTCTATTTTGGGTCGCAGTACCCCCTCCCTCCTACTCTTTCCTCCTCCCTCTCTTCCTGCCTTCATCTCCCAATGTTTCTCCTCCCCAGCTCTTTTCCTCTCTTCTCTGGCGCAACATTAGGTCACAACCTTTTGTCCTTTTCCCCCCTCTTCTCTCTCTCTCTTTCTCCCTCTTCCTCCCTCACCCTCCCATCCTATCCCGTGCTACTGCTGTCAGTGTGTTAAAGGAGAATCCAAAGTGGCGAGGACTGGTCTAAAGTACAGTTCATGCGCGTTTGTCGGCGTGTGCAGAGATGGGAGACCAAAGTGACCTGGATAGAATGGATTAGAGATTATAACATCCTTTCTTTATGCCTCTCTCATCTTTATCCGTTCTTATCCCTTCTTCTTGATCACATCTAGCTTTCTATCTCCTCTTTCTCTTGCTGACATTGTCATATATAGAGTAGTCATTCTTTCCCTGAGAAACTCACCACCCTTTCCAGCACGGGTCAAACGAAGTCTCTACATCCGGTGTACTTCTCATGATGGAGGCGGAAAAGATTAGTCAGCCTGCCTACACATCACCCATTCTTGAGAGTCGGGACAAAACATGTCCTACATAGAAAAGTCTAATTTATTCAAAACAATTAAGAAATTCTAAATGTTTGACATACTCAAAAAGTTAAATCTAATGGATTTGTGTATACCAATCCTATTTTTTAGCACAGATATTTACTTTTTGGGGGGATATTTGTTTAAATGAAACGTCTGTGGTTAGAAGGTCCATGTTATTGCTTGTGTCCTCAGCAAGAGGTCACAATATTGACCAGCCCCAAAAAACTTTAAAAAACTCTATAATTGTGAAAACATATACATCAAATAAAAATTCAGGGCTATAAATATATAAACAATGAATGGCCTGAACATCAAAAAGCTTTTTGCCTAAAAATCTGCCTATCAAAGTTGTGTCCTCAGTTTCTGTCAACTCCATCAGATTATTCTATAAACCTCATTAAATCATGCAATATCATGGTCAGCTATATCCCTGAGGTCCCCTTTTCATTTCCTGCTTCTGGTGAATGCAACACCACCACACATGGTCTGGTAGGTTTTACAGTTTTTGATATTTTAGACAAACAATGTCAATATTTGTATGGTCACAGCTGGACCATGTCAACACCGTCTCTCCGTTATTATACTTTTTTTTAAACCATAGTGAGTTCAATTAAAGTATTTTAGTGAGATTATCAGGACAGCTAGCAACTGCCAAAAAAGTAGCTAGCTGCACTGTACAATATATGTTTTGGAGGGAAAATACATGCCCTTACGTCAACTCCGTCAGACGTCAACTCCGTCAGATTTTGTGTCTGACGGAGTTGACATGTAAGCTGATGGAGTTGACAAATCCACCTATAACCTCTTAATGTGCTGACATTATGCTATTATTGAACATGGTTAAGGATAACAATGTTATTCCAGGGTCTTATCTGCACATAAAAGTACATATATAGCATATATTACGTTATTTTACCATATACTTCTGTTTTGTAGAGTAGACCATGGGCAGGCTGTCTGCTTAATTATAACTGTCAAACTTTCCCAACACACACACACACACACACACACACACACACACACACACACACACACACACACACACACACACCTTATATCATTGATTGATTGATTAATGTACAATCCTAAAGGTGCAGTATGTAATTTTCACTACCTAAAATCTACACACTGGCTTCTTATAGAGTGCGCAAGAAGTTCTATGTTGCTCTTTTAAACCCCAGTGTAGGTGGGATACCAGATAGAAGAAAAAGGTTATTATTTTTACATTGTTAACTTGGACCCTCAGACCTTGGGCTCTATTTTTGTGTCCACCGGCGCCATGGCGGAGGGTGGCGAACCCCGCGCAGCGGCATTTTCGTCTGGCGGAGCTCAGCGTACAGCCAGTTTGGTATTTTCGTGGACTGAGGTGCACCGAGGTCCGCCAAGCTGGGCGTGGATGTGTGGCAGGGTGAGGTGTCCACAGAATCAGCTGGTGCAGTGACATTTTCGTACTTGTTGCCGGCGTGTAAAGTGCGCTGAAAGCTCGCAGATTCAAACCTGGTCAGCTTTCAGCTCAGGTGGATCCGGATGGGCTAGTGGTATTTTGGGAGACCGGCGGCATATCGGCCTCACCAGCAGGTTTCCACAGTGTCAGGAACATTTCCGTGCAATAAATAATCAATAACAACTAATAATCTGTGTCAGCACATACATTTAGATCTATATCGATATATTCTGATCTATATCTGATCTGATGAGCGCATTTGGCATGCGTTTGGACACTCAACCTGACCAAATTAACACAGCTGCTGAATCCGCATGAAATTGAATCAAATATCTAGTAAATAAACACACATGATGAAGTTAACAAGATATTTAATTTGTCTGCCCCCATTTCTAGCTTCCTCTTCCTCTTATTTCTCGCGCAGCTCAACCTGGACATGTCTCCATGTCCTCTACCCGTCCTGCTGCAGCTGCTGCTGCGGCAGCTGAACAGATGATTTGTTCCAGTGATCAGATGAGTTTTTTACTTTAAGCCTACATACAAATATTATAATAATCAGTTTTGTGAGCCAAATTTATTTTATATGCCAAGATCTATGAAAGAAAGAGCCAGGCCACGGAGCGCGATTTACACACAGATTGGTTCCGATTTTAATGCCATTATTGGAATTTATGTTGTGACCTTTGCGCACAACCCACCTTTGTCACGTGAGGTTTAAATATATGCAATTTAATGTGATTGTCTTTATTTGTGGAAAAGGGTGTTTGTCTTACCAGTGGGTCAAACATTACACACACCAAATCCATCTGTGCTTATATGAGACAGTGCAGAGGACGCCCAATGCAGCGCTTACAGTGACACTTGTTGAGGTGCTGCCTTCTGTCGCCATCGTGTGGCATTGCTGTCTTCAGACATCTCTTGATCTCTTTGACTACTTCACGAAAATAGTAATACGCCTCGCTAGTGGCGGATTCAAAGGCGAGAAAAGCTGATGTTATTGGTCAATACAGGTCTCGGCTGTGTTAAACCCACTCAACGCCCTCTCTCCTCCCTCCCTATGACCTACGCCGCTGGAAGGAGCTGAGTTAGGGGAGGGGGATACTTATGCCAGGCTGCACAACTCACCAAAATACGAAAATGTGCTTGGAAACGCCTTGTCGGCGCGGTGGTTAATTGCATTAACGGTATGTTCAGTATGAAAATAATGAGTTATTAGTTCTTAATCTATTTTCACCTATTGACCTATTGTCAATCGGTTTAAAAACACATTTGTTCAATAACATATGCAATGTCATCAACTCCGTCAGTTTCTCGTCAACTCCGTCAGGTGTTCGTCAACACCGTCAGATGTATGTTTTTCTTCAATTTTGGAGAAAAAAAATTTGTTTCTTCAGTTTATATTGTTTAAGTAACAAAGGAGCATTGGCTCTACATCCTCTTGTGTCTTATCTACTTACAGAAATTGTTTTTATAATATAAAAATTAAAAACAAAGTTTGAAAATGCAACTATTTAGAAATCTTGGTTTTCAAAACAGTGTGAAATCACACACTAGGTTTATATATTATATTTCATAGCATATCAGAGTAACTAAACACTATTACAACATACATCAGAACTTTAGATTCTTGTTGGACTAGAATTATTAAAATTATATTCTTTTTTGTGTGTCTGATGGAGTTGACACAAATCCACTGTCTAAGGGAAACATGTTAATTTATAGAAAAAATGTTTTTATTTAGAGCCTGTTCCTTTACGGGGTTAAATAGCTAAGACCTTTCTCTACAGTAATAAATAACTCTAATCAATATAGTGTGCATTCTCAAAAAAAGTTTTTTAGGAAGTGTTTTGTCCCGACTCTCAAGAATCCCTGACATACAAATACACCCCCTGTAGACTATATATGTGTGTGTCTGCGTATTTGCCCTCACGTATGTTTGTGCGTTGCAGATCAGTGAACGTCGTCAGACACTGATCCGCCTCTAACATATTTGTCTGCCGGTCAATCTGTTCAAATGTGCTTCTGTGTTATGTGTCCCAGATATTCTTGCCTCGCTGCCCACTCCACCAGACTCTAGCCACTAACAGCCCGTCTTCCCTCAGTCCCTCTCACACAATAACCGGAAAAGTCTGAGCTCCATTACACAAACACTGGAGGACGACGAGGGAAAATAGCAACACTTTCCACAACATCATGCTATTGATGTCTGCAGTCATCACAATCAGGGCAGATTGGAGAGGAGATAGTGACTAGTGACTGTGTAGTACTGTATGTGTATATTATTGCACACTAACATGTACACACGATAAGGGAGTGTGCAGATTTCACTGTTTGTTCAAGGAATTGTGCTGATTTTGCACCAGAGCGATTTGACTTCTTGTTCTGTTTATAGAATCAGCTGCTACTGTATGAACTTTTAAGAACAGTGTGAAGAAAAAGCAGTTATTTTCTGACAAGTAATACCAAGGTTGTGTCATACTTATGCTTGGAAGATGATAGGATTACTCAACAATGATTTTTTTTTTAATAGAACAGCTGGCACATGAATGAACTGCAATTGCTTTGAAAGCCTGCAAAGTCCTTGGAAATATTATCACTCAAGCAGACGAGAAAGAGCGATTTAACATCATACAATGGAGGCAGTGCTTGACACTAACTTTTTTCACAAGTAGCACATGTGCTCTTAAGATAAAATAGTTATTGGCCGACATAAGTGCTATTATTTAAAATCAATTTTAGGTCAATTGGTCACAAGACATGGAAGCTATTGAATGAAAACAGCCTTTTTTGAGAACATGAAACAGTAATTTATTGATGGTCCCTTATTCAACACCTGACATTGACGGCAAGGGTGCTGAGTAGATTTGACTGTGCTGCTGTTGCTATTCCTGGTTATGGAGAGTGAGAAGACACAAGATATCCAACCTAAAACTAACTTTACTGTGGTATTTACATGAGAAAACATTTGTTGCCTCGGCTGTTTTTTTTTTTTTTACGCGCACATGCCCCTAAACACATTTTACAATTCACACACATCTATTTTTGGTTGCAAATGCGAGTGAAACAGTCGCACTGTCGAGTCCTGGGAGTGTTATATTTCAAAACATTCACTCTTTAGGGAAAACTCAAATAAAGAAGCAGGCAAATCCGGAAAGACCTGCAGAGAGAGATTCAACGCTAGCAGCCTGGAAAAGAGCATCAATGTTTAGTGAGCTATCCAAAGTTATACAATTGCTTGCTCCAGATACCGTGTTTGACTGAGAGCCAACGTGCACCAGGATCAGGAAAAAGAAAGAGAGGGACAATTAGGAATTTTTTAAAATTATAGACAAATAAGCCTCCCTGAATATCAACAAAATGACACTGGTGTGCAAGTACAAACTGTACATTAAATATGCATACTTGATAAGTGTACACACAAAACTCCTCCTCTTGTCAAGAATTGGAGCATGTTAGTTTAACACTGGCCTTTAAAACTATATTTAAATCTGTGTACTTGACCTTTAGGATTTGTTTTCTCTTTCATCAAAGAAATATAAAGCTGTTTCAAAGGTTGAGTTTGTTATGCACAACTTGTATCTGACTTCTCTGGCATGTGAAATGCATCTGCACATAGAGTAAAAGCGGACCGATAGTAACATCTTCTATCTCATCATGAATACTGTCATTATTAGGCACATCAAACTTCAATACGAATATTTTAGAGGCTTTGACATTTATCTGTTTACATCAAGGAAAATTCCTATCATACCACTGTCTACTCTACCAAATCAACAAAAAAGGGGACTATTTTCAAAATTGATGTGAATATAATCTAATGCTGAACAAACAAACCAAATACTATAAAAAAACCTGTTCTGATCAGTCCCTCCCAGCTTTCTACTGCTGCCACGAGAAGACATGATATTTTATATTTTGCCCCATTTTTGTATATTTCCTCTCATCTGATCGCCTTTTGATGTGTTTGTGGGTGTGTTAGTGTTAAGGCGTGTAGTCAGGTGTAAATGTCACGGCCAAGCTGAGGATGGTGGCCTGGAGCCAGAGTGGCCAGGAGGGAGGACACCCAGCAGGAAGGACGGAGTGACATAGCCACAGGATAGGCAGGCTGACTAGACTCTAGTGCGCACACACACACAGAAATACACACTCACACACCCAGAGATGGCTATTGAAATGAGTCACACCCGTAGGAATGGCTCATATTCGCAAAAATTACAAACTTGCTGATTCATAGTCCAAGCAAAATAGAAACATACTTATGCGTATACGCACAAACACACACTCGAACACTCAGACAAACAAACTCTCATGCTTTGGCGGTAACCGTTGGCACCTTAAGGTCAGTGCAGAGCTTAGGTCTCTAATCAGAGATGGAAAAGATGTCCACATCACGAAAATATAGCTTCTGGAAATAGGTCTTCCCTGTGACCTCTGTTTCTGTCTCTCTCTCTCTCTTGTGATTGTGTGACGAAACACACTCATATCTTGTGACAATGACTACTGCACTCACGCGCACATGTACTACTCACACAGCACGACCAGTTTTAGCCCTTGTTCAAACTGAAGCCTGTGCTGTGGTGAGTCTTTATCGGCATAGGCTCAGAGACCCTCCTGTACCAGGACTAGAACATTGCTGCTTTTCTCGACTGTATTATGCTGACTCTCATCCAAAGTGTAAGATGACATTTAGGAAACATCCATTCAGATTTATTTAAGTTTCCTTTGGCTGCGGCTAATCTAACACCTTCCTAATCATGTGTCTCCACCTTAATGTGCGGGTTATATAGCTTGAAATTTATGCGTATTGCCCCTGGGATATACTGGCTCTTAATTCTGTTTCCTGCTGCAATAACTGTATGTGCTGCATGTTTACAGAGTGCATCTCAGTTTGGAGGGCCTGTGTCGTGTTATAAAACCATTTGTGTGTGTGAGCGTGTTCAGACAGGAGCTGCTTTGCTCCAACACGTTTACATTCCTGAGACAAACAGAACAGCAAAAAAGTAGTCCACATTTGTTTCTTCTCTTTCCCTTAAATGAGCCGACTCTCTCTCTCTCTCACTCTCTCTCTTTAAAATGATTTCCCATCAGTAGACCGATGCAGGCCATGTTTGGCTTTACTGTGAGAGACGCACATGTTAGAGGTAGAAACACAGGTGATCGCACACATGCAGAGGCAAACACACACATGATCCAGGTGGATTGTGAGAAACAGAGGAGAGAGAGGGGGAAGCCTTTGGCTGGGTACAAAGTGGCACAGACAGACTCATGGATAAACAAGCAGACTGCTGATAGAGTGAGGGCAAAATACAAAGAGTGAGGCAGATAAGCAATAGAGGTGGTGTGTCAGTGCTCATGTGTATATCAGTGTCTCAGCTACTTTATCAAGTAAATGTCCAACAGTCAGGTAGTCAGCAGAAACCCTGTGTGCTTGTATTGTTCTGCTCAAGGTTAGGTGGGGTTTATTCTTACGTAAAGGTGCTGCATGTGGAGGTTTTGGACAGTGTATTAGTTACAGTACAGTCCCTTTTATTGGGACATTGTTTGTTATTGTGTGGCAGAAGCACCCATGGGGGTTGTTCTTCCTGTTTTGGGTCGTCCAGGTCTATTTTGTGTTTTGATGAAGTTGGTACAGAAACATAAGGGATATGTCCACAGTCACTCCCTGTGCACTTGAACAATTTTCTATATTTTATTATGGAAGATAAGATAACATGTTCCTTTAAAAGTCCCACGAGGGGAAATTCCAAATTTACAGCAGCATAGTATAGATACAACGAGAGAAAAATTAAAGATAAGGGAACTTTGTGTTAAAAAAAAACATATGCACATGCATCATATTTACATCTGTACAGAATTTACCTAAGTTAAAAAAACAAGTATTTTTAATGTAGAGCTTGTTACAAAATAAACTCTGAGAGAGAAGAACAACAGTGTGAAGAATATAGTTTGAATTCCCAACGTTCCCAATATTCCCAGCATCCCAACGTTATAAAATCAACCAGTCCTTGCAGTTTTTTTTAGCTCTATTATGAAGATTTTGTGTTTTGAGATGCTGCACTGAGAAAAGAAGACACCTCAGGCAAATCTAATTTGCATTTGGCATTTTCACAATTTTCTTGTTTTTTTTTTTTTCCACCAAGGAATGTGTTTTTTTTTTTTAATTTGTAGAAAACTACCAACATTTACTAAAGAAGACACAGAAGCTATTTGCAGAAAAGCCAATTACTGGGCCAGTTTCAGCCTTAAAATTTTTGGTTGTGATCATTTTTCACAGTGATTGATCAACTCTAAATAATTAAAAAAAAGCTGTGCCTTTTTAATGAATCTCTGGCTTTGGACTTAAGATATGTTTGCCTTCCTCTGTGGGGGCTGGAGATTGCAAATTGATGCATTGAACCTCTGGTTACAGAGTATGCATATCACTCTCTCAAATCTCACTGAGTGGCAAAGCATCCTGCCACGTGGTTATCTTCAGAAACGACAGAAACTTCATCGTCATTTCAAACTGGCATGTTTCTTTGACAGCTCAGTCTCAAACATTGTATCCTGCCTTTTCTCCCAAGCTTTGGCTCTAAAATCTGCCACAAAGTAGGTTCCTTTTCTAAAATATAACTCCAATTCCTAATAACCATCCAACCAAAAGAAATCAGCAACAACTTGGTACATTAGGCTTAAAACTGCATCCCTCATGTCATCATAGACATAAGACAGTCTCTGCTAAAACTGAGACCACTGGTCTCTTCAGAGATCCCTTCAACCCGCCATAGACAAAGTGGTCAGTGAATATCAACATGTGGGCCTCGTGTTGTTACTTGGTCATAGTTCAAGACAAGATTTAATTGTAAATCAGCAGGTTGCAGTCAAGTGCAAAGTGGCTGGGATAAGAGTTAGCTCCTCTAACCCTAAAGCCATGGTTCTTTGCCTTTTCACTGTTTGGGGAGTGGGTCTTTGCTTTGAGTTAAGGTGTCCAAGTATGTTGGAGTAACAGACTGCTGTGGTGATGTGGGGCTTGGAGGCAAAGCTTTGGATTCATCAATTGATGTATTTTTTTCATCCTCATCTTTGGTTTTGAGCTTTGGGTAGTGACCAAAAGAATGGATTGTGGGGGTGTGGACCCTGAAGTAGACCCAGAACTTGCTGGAGATATTGCTGGGTAGAGGGATGTTTGGGTAAATTTGCTTTTGCCTCCTACCGTGACTCAATCCAAGCGGAGGGAGAAGGAGAGGCAGGGATGGATGGATGTTCATAGGGATGGGAATCAAGAACTGGTTCATGTTGAGAACCAGTTCACAATGGTTCAATCCATCGACATCATTTATCTTATTGATTCCTTTCTTCCCGGTGTCTCGAAAAATGGTCTCATGAGTGCCAATCTACGCGAACGGGAACAGAGACAGACAAAAAACATGGTGGACGGTACGAAAAGTAGGCAGAAACAAGCTAAAGCGTGGCTTAATTTAACTAAGAAAGACGACAACAGAGCAACTTTTGTCGAGCAGTGATAACATACAAAGATTGAAACACCAGCAACATGAAAAACATTTGTCAATGCTGCCATACACCCTTTTCTGTTATCAGACACTCAATAAAATTTTGAGTTAACAGTGAAAACCTATGGTCTACTTTTTTTTTTTTAATCAAAGAAAACCATTGATAAGGGAACCGTTAAAGAATTTGATCGATAAGCAGAATCGATAATGGCATTGATATCAATAAAATCTTACCAATTCCCATCCTGAGATGTTCAGTACCTCATTCAAGATAAAAGAAATTGTCTTGAACAGAGTACTAAGACAAAATCTCTATAGAACACAAGGTTTATACACACTTGGTTAATGGTAAATGCTGACAAATCATCACAGTTACATGTGGCATAAATTAAAATTTCTGGGTAATTTAATGATAAACAGTCAGTACATACAGTATAGCTTAAGCTTAAGCTAAGGTAACATCAAATCCATGCCTCAGGACCTTGATTCTACTTGTTTCTCCTTATTGCAGTGATCCATTTGTCTTTCAGTATCTGTTCAGAGATTGCTCTGAGTTCTTGGTTAATCTGTTTGTACAGTCAAATACACGACAGTTTTTTCCCAATTTACATCTCTCTGTGTTTTCACAGCATTTAGGCAAAGCATCGTCACAGTATGAGCTTTCTGACACTCACTGGGTTAAACCACACTCACTTCCGTTTACTGTGGAAAGCCTCCGTAACCCTCTAAGTAGTTGTCGCATCTATTTAAACCGTATGGGATTCAAACACGGGAGCAAATAACTGAGACTCAGAATTGAACACACACAGCCCAGTTTTACATATGTTACAGGGATTACAGATACCTAGTGAAGGTGCAGCAGTTATGCAGAAGTGTTTCTTCTCTTGTGACTGAGTTTGTCTTAAAAAGTCCTCACTGTCTAAGCTTTACATGTAGCCTAGAAGCTCTTTAACTGGTCTGTAATCCCCTCAAGCTTCCTCTTCTGATCCGTCCTATTTTTCTCTCCCTCCTGTCTCTTCTTCTACTTCAAATATATCCCTTCTCACTGCACTGTCTCTCTGTTTCTGCTTGTCCTTGCCCTCAGATGAGATTGGTGGTAAAATGGAAAGGAGATGATTCGTGTCCGTCTACTTAAATCTCAACTGTCGCATCCACTTACTAAAATGCTGTGTCGGGTCGAAGTTATCAGATTACCTTTGACAGATTATGAATTGAATCAAGTGTAGTCATCATGTCTAGTTGACAAAATGCAGTGAGAGGAAAGTGAAGCTGATTTGGCTCAGTCCAATCATCTGAGGCTTTTCAATCATATTAAGCAGGATGGAGGACAGTGTTTGTTGTGTTGGAGATGCCTGATAAATAAAGATTGTTGCTCATGTCTTTCCTGTCTCTCTCTCTCTCTCTCTCTCTCTGAACTGCTCTCTTCTCAGATGAATACAAGATGAAGGGAGTGGAGGAGGTGAAGTACATGAGAGGGGAAGAAAACCGGGTGAATGCACGCAACCAGGAGAACCTGGTGAGAGACGCACACTCACACACAGCTCCACTGACAGCCCGTCATCCGCACAAAGCCTCAGACCTTTTCCTGACAGTTTATCAGCCGAAGCTAACAGGCGTGTGTTTGTGTCCAAAGGCAGCTCTGTCAGTCTCAGCAGCTCACACGTACACATTCGTTGTCTATTGCACACCATCAAAAGCACACAAAGAGGTGCCTCACACGCAGGTAGAGACACCATGTTGGCGTGTGAGGAATGTAGGGGTCAGCTGCTTGGTTGGTTTGACTCCATTCTGCAAAACCTGCAGTCTTAACCAGAAGAGCAAGGCGTCAAAGCAGTTGTATTAAACCTTACTGGGCAGTGAACACTGAATCTTGTTCTGAGACGAACACTAAATCACTTCCCAAATAAAACTGTTTTACAATCCTTATTGCACATTTGGCTCGTACAGATTTATATCCTACAGGATGTTAATTGTGATCTACAAAGGCAAATGAGACCACCAGCAATAAGAGTGATAATTTATGTACTGTTATTTTTAATGCCTGAATCTGCTGGAAGGAGGAAGGTGTCAGACCTGACAACGCACCCAGGCAGCACAAATTCTTTAACTCTCCACTGCAAGTATTAACAGAGGGTAAAATATTAGAAAGACAGTTTTTTTATTCTAAAAACACAACTTACTACCCTGATGTAAACAAGCACAGATGACAGATGGCATCTTGTGATGAAGTTATTTGTACGATGAAGGCTGTGTCGGGTTAACAGTTATAACCACTTAACAGAAGCAGCCAGCAGAGGCATCAGGGCATATGGTGCGTTCCAGTTGTACTCGGAAGTTAGGACTTTCGAGCTCGGAGTTGGAACTGAAACGACCCCCAAGGTCGGATTTCCGAGTTGACATTTAAAGATGGCAGCACTGGTTGTACAGTAAGTAGGAGCTACTGTAATGAGAAAAAATATGCTATGTTCTGCGCCTTTGTGTTTCCTCTTCATCCATCTTGTTTGCACGTTGCAGAAGGACCGCATATTTATCCAGAAGTTGTTAATATTCGGACAAGGCAAGGGCGAGAATAACTTTTGTAGATGTAGCCATCTTGTTTCCACTTCCGTTTTTGGAGGTTGGCTACTTTTTTCCGACTTTGTGACAGAAACACTGATAACTCAGGTGTGACATCATTCCCAGCTCCGACTTTCGACTTCCGAGGTAAATGAAACGCACCAATATATCTGCAAGGGGAACAGAGAGCTGGTAGTGCTAGCTCTGCTAATGTTAGTCACGCTCAGAAAACCAATTGGACAGAGTTTATCTGTCGACTGTGATCTCATATTTAGCCGAGCTAAAAATGCACTCAGTTTTGAAGTACTTGAAGAGCATTTTCTGTCCAAACTTTGGATTTAACCTCTGTTCAGATGACTAGATGCTCTGGTGTATCTCCATTCTCAGCACACCAAATGATTTAAAAGTGCTTTTTTCAAATCAAGTCAAATATACTCTTTAGGTTCATCCAAAAACAACACACCTTGACCAAAGTGCCATTCAACCAAAGCAGGCGCTTAACTCAAAATAAAGTCATAGAAACAAATCATCCACATAAGTGCTGATTGACAAATAAAGTTATAACAAATATAAGCATAAAGGAAAGAAGAGAGCTAATGTATAATGTAAATAGAACAACAATACTCGATTTTTGAACTCCGTGGAATAAATAGGAAGAGTCAAGCTGGAGCTCTGTTGCGTAAGCGAGAGCCTGTTTCCCTTCTCGGTACATCACTAACTCAGCTGGCTGGCATAGAGGAAGGAGGTAAAACAATAACAAATGTAGCCATAAATCCTGATTAAAAACAAAGTAGTTTTACACTGCTGTAAATTTATATTATGTCACCCTCAGAACTGGCCTTATCGTGGAAACAACCATGAGAATATGCAGCTTGTGTATTGTAAAACTTGCAGCCAAAGCAGAGGAAAGTCGAGTTCTACATGAGGAAATTAGATAACTTGCTACTTTATTCTGCTCTCCTTCCGGTTTATAAGCCAATGTTTTGATTTTTTTCTTATATCTCCTGAATTCAGCCAACCCACTTTATTTCACTGCCAAGGTCTCAACAACACGTTTCTGTCACAGACAAACCCACAGGAGCTGCATAAATTTTTAAAATGTCTGTTATCTGGTTGTAAAATGGGAGTTCTAGATTAAGATGAATGAGTCGCTAGAAGACCCAAACCACATTTTTTTTGCTCAGACAGGTAATCAGCTAGCACACGTGCTATATGTTGCCAGACCTGTATTAGTTTCCGAACACTTGTCATCACTGTTGTTGTTTCACACACACACACACACACACACACACATATATACACACAGCAAGATATGGTATAAACAGCGTATTATGCTCTGTGATGAGCCATTATTAAAAGTGATTCAATGGTTCTTTTTCAGACCTACATAAATTATAACTGGACTGGATATCTGTCATGAAATCAGTGCCAGCTGTGCAAGGACATAATTTGATAATGCAGATGTGATGTTTGCTTTCTGTGGGGCGGGCTATTGTCTAATATATGTTGTTTATTTTTGTCCTGTGTGTTTGTGTGTGTGTGTCTTTTAGGAGAAGAGTAATGTGCAGTGTAAGGGGAAACAGCAGAAAGAGGTTGCTTCAGCCAACATCAAGTCAAAGTAAGTAGCAAACAGAGGCCTGCAGACCATGTCCTGTGGTTTGTATAAAAGTGTATTATCTGCAGTGTGTAGTGTGGTTAGCTTTGTTGACTTCAAACTTGAAGTGTGTTTGTATTATGATGTGTGAAATCAGTAATATATTGTGTCTGGGTTATATGATGTCACATCTTTGCTAAGTTTGGTCTCTTCGTGTGTGTGTGTTTATAATTCTATGTTCTTGTTTACAAATGTGTTGTTGGCATATTAGCCTTTGGATCATGAAGTAGCAGCTAAATCCCTTCACAGGCTTACAGCCATGGATTTCTCATACTGCAGGGAGTAGTGTGTGTGTGTGTGAGAGAAAGAGAGAGAGTGCGTGTGTGTGTGCTGTGTGGGGGGTGTAATGGAAAGTTCTCATGATGCATTTGTTGCCTCCCTTCTCCTCCTCATCTCCAATCTCCAACTTCCTCTCCTCCCTGTCTCTCCCTCCTTCCCTCTCTCTCTCTCTCTCTCTCTCTCTCTCTCTCTCTCTCTCTCTCAGTATTCATACGTCAGAGAGCCAGCAGGAATTTTTCAGAATGCTGGACGAGAAGATTGAGAAGGTGAGGGGGTGTATATGTGTAAAAATACAAATGGATGTGGGTGATTGCGTTGTCCTTTTTTCCTGGAGCTTCTGAAGAACTAAATAGGAGGATAGTTAAAGGTCTCAAATCTTTTAAAGAAATTGCTGGATCTTAATATTTAAAGACACAGGCGTTATGAAAACATTGTTCAGTCTGCATTGTCAGCTGTGAGCTCCACATTTGTGAGGAGGAGGAGGAGGAGGAGGCCATTGCAGTGTTGAGCACTAACTCCTCTTCCTCTGCCACTCGAGCTAACATGGCTTATTTCTGACTGTAGACAGAGTTGCGAAGTGAAATAACATTGAGTCATAGCTGGATGCAGCTATAATTTATTTTTGAACCCTTGTTTTGAACCTTTGAACAAGGTTTTGGGCATCGCTGGGAGGACTATTCAGTTTTCATAACTCAAATGTGGTAATATATCATGGTTCAGAAACATGTAGGCATTGTTTAAACAGCCAGTCATTACTTTGAAAATATGTCTGGAGCTGCTCTATAATTTATAGGTCAGCCAGAGTTACCATCAGTCTGTTCCTCTCTAATCCAACCCTAAAGATTTAACCCAAACTATTGGATAAACAAATGCTTTAAAATGAGGAATAACAATTTGTGGGACGCCCATAGTTATGATGACAAAGTTCAGTTACAACACTTACTGTCTACTTTTATTTATCCGTAGAGTTTCTATTCTGGATTCTTTGAACTCATAGTTTTGGTTTCCCATCCATCAACTTGTCTGTAGTATTTCATTCTTAATGCAGCATTGTTTTCAGCCACTGCAAGAGGCCGTAAAAAAACCCTCTGCAAAACCAGGGACTCTTTTGAAACATAGTCACAGGCTCAGGGATGCCCCCTATTGGTTTCTGAAGAAGAGTTTTGAAGCATGCCATAGCCATGTTGGAAATGCTGACTCAACCAAACTTTTGTTGACCTTGCAAGAGCCAAGGAGGTGGGGCTGAGGTGGGACCTTTATCCACCCCGCTCATAGCTTCGGTATGCTTGCCTGTCTGTCAGATCAGCTGTACCCTGTATTCAGCAAACCTCATAACCTGAACATCTTCAAAACTAATAAGTTATTAAAGAAATCTCCCCTGTAAAGAGTGTGTTTTTGGCGATCTTAACTATTTAGACTGAAATCATTTTTATGGTTTTGAACATTTTCAGTTTAGCTGTAAAGGAGGGGATTTTTAGAGTGGCTGTGTATGTGGCTTTTGCAGCCAGAAACGAGCGGACAATGAGGAACTGCAACTTTACACACTTCCACATCAGCTGCATTTCTCAAAACCAGAGTTTACTGCTCACGTGAAACCCACTGAGCCCAACCTGAACAGCCAAAGAGGCAGGAAGGAGCTGGTGGAGGCCAAAATCAGAGTTAAAAGATCTGGATATGCGAATGTGATGGCATGTCTCCTCGGAGTGAAAAAAAAAGCAGTACTAAAAGTATCAGCTGTACATAGTAATAGTAATAGAGCGCAGACCTCCGCCAAGCAGCTCATGTCTCCCCTTATATTGTGATTCACACCAAAACTTTTACTGTTACGTGTCTTTTATTAACTTTTATTTGTGTTTAAACTGGTATGTTCACTGTTCATAATGTTCCTAAAACAAGAAATGCCCTGACCAAGATTCGAACCCAGGACCTTCGGGCTGTGAGGTGACAGTGCCACTAACTATCTAACCACTACACCACTGTGCCGCCCATTGGTTATCTTTCAGCATTGAAAATTCTAATGACACCCTTATTTTTGTGTGTTCTGGATCACAGTATCCGGAATTTTGTCCGGATCACCACCAAAATTTAATGGGATCCTCCTGGCACTGAGACGCACCTCTGGTGAAAATTTCAGGTCAATCCGTCTGTTACTTTCTCCGTAAAGTTGCTAACAGACAAACAAAATCACAAACAAACCAACGCTTACCAAAAACATAACCTCCTTGGCGGAGGTAACTACATACATCACAACCAGGGCAGAGACCCAGCGAGGAAGCAGACGGTGTCCATTCTATATACAGTCTATGATTTTAAACTACAGTTATTACCATTATTAGATGATCATTTCTTATACATGTAAGAGTCCTCTTTGACGGAGGAAGACTGTGGAATTAAAGAATCTGTTGGATGGCTCTGAAGAGGAAGAGAAGGCACTTGAATCATCTCCTCATCACGATGGAATATAAAAAAAAACCAACGTAGCTCCCCACCTGTTAGCACTTTACTGCCTCATCCAGTGTTTTCAAATGCCAGTGCCTGCAAATAGACGAGTGTTTGTGTAAAAGTGACTGGAGTAAGAGGTGTGTGTGGGGGGTTTTTGCTGCATGCAGACAGCTCACAGTCAATTGAAGCAGGTTATTGCTGAGTACACCTCACAGGAACAAATAAGAGATATGAAAAAAAAAACATGAACACGAAAATTATGAACCTGTCTCATTTTCCGTGTCTTCCTCCGCAGGGGCGAGACTACTGTTCAGAGGAGGAGGAGGAGGAAGATGGGACATAGCACAGAGGCCCCCCAGTTTTACCCCCACAGAGAGCCTCACAGTGTGTGTGAGTGTGTGTGAGTGAGTACATGTGTGCTTATGTGTGCCTGAGAGAGGTGGAGTCGGAGCAGTGTTTTATCAATAAGGCGCTAATGTGAACGGACATTGTGTGCGCTGGTATGAGCATGTGTGTTATTGGACGTGTGGCAAAGATAGTATTTTAATAGAGAGTGAAAGAGCGGGAGAGAGAGAGAGAGAGAGAGAGAGGATGGATATAGGACACTTTTATTGGAGCCTTCCTTCTAAGCGTCCCAGCCCTTCAGGCTCCTGAGCAGACAGATGGAGGTGGCAGAGCGATACAAGGATGGACAGATGAGGGAGCGATGGACGACGGAGTGGCAAAGAGTGCCATCAATGTGGAAAAAAGGACTAGCCACAGTCACAGTCATTTACCGAAGCAGGACAACATCCCTCTACCTGTCCCTTCGTATCTGTCAGTCTGTCCCCCTGTTTCCCAGTCCTGAAAATCGACCCCGTCTATTGGACAAAGAAACGCCCAAACAGGGAGGCTCAAGAAAAACAAAAGTCTTTGTGCGATACGTGGTGGACGAGGAGTCACACAGCTTGGAGGAGGCAGAGGAGTCGCCTGTTTTACCGGAATCCACACTGAACTTTTTGGCCAACCTACTACGTGTACCTACAGCCATGGAGGAAGAAATGCGTGCGTGAAGAGAGGAAATTTGTGATATTTTAATAAAGCGAGAGTACAAAGCAAGCTGGCAGTTTAGAAACTCTTCAACTCCTCCTGCCTTCAGAAGTCAAGGACCTTTATTTTTTAAACTTTGTTCTGCATTCACTGGTTCAGTTGTTTGCCTCTTTTTTCGATGTTCTTCAGTTTGTTTTTACTCTTGGCTTCTTTCTTAATGTATCTTCAACAATGTCATTATCATCCCCATCACGGCAGCAGGCAGACGGAGGCTGCATAGGGTCAGAGCATCTGTGTCTCAGCTCCATTCATCCTCCTCCAGAAACCAGATCCTTACACACACACACACACACACACACAGATCGTTTTATTGTATATTTGGAAAGACTCTCATTTCAACATAACCCCTCGGCATGTTCATACACATTAAACAAACACACATCATCACACCCCTCTCATTTCACCAGCAGACTGTCTTGTTCAAAGCTGTTCTGTTAAAGCTCTATCGTTGTTTTGAGTACGTTCACACACACATTTACACACACCCCCACACACACACATACACACCCACACACACACATGCATACATGCACATACATGCACTTGGGCGCTGCAGCAGCAGACAGATTTGAGCTGAAGAGGAGGATGTGTGGTTGCCATGTAGACACAGACCTGATCCTATTTTATGTTGCCATCTTTGTTGGACACTTCCTGTTGTATTATTTTGAATACTTTTTTTCTATTAAAAATTTTAAAAAGCTCTTTGTTTGTGTGTGTGTGTGTGCTCGTGTGTGTGTTCATGCGTGCATGCATGTGTGTGCTCCTGTGTGTGTTCGTGCGTGCATGCATGTGTGTGTGTTTCAGTATAAACTGAGTAATGGAGCCATGTCCTGCTGGCAGTGTAATAAGGAGTGTGAAGTCAGTCTATTTTCATGTGGTCATGCTGCCTTAAGCTGTGCAGTCATCTTAGAGACTTTGTTCTGCCACCTGCTGGTAAGATGCCTACACTGCAGTGTGGATGAAAAACATCATCAGAAGATTTATTCCACCTGTTATTGAATTTTAAATGTAAGAATATGCAGTCGGTTATAAAAGATTTTTGATCTATCACCTTTTCAAGAACCAAACAAAATAAATCCAATACACTGTAAAAGAGATACCTAACATTTGGATAAAGAAACAGCTTATATTTCTTAGGAGTTTTACAAATGTTAAACAGACCCTTATTCCTTGCTGGGATAAAGTCCTTTAGCTTTATCCCAGCATGGACGTCTTTTAGGTCAGACCAATTCAGCTCTTTCACAGATCAAGCAGAACCAAGTAGTTTTACAAAAGGGAAAATTCATACATTTCAAGTTACCTGATAGAGCTTCAAACAAATGACTTGTCCTAAATGACAAGTGAAACACACCCTTGTTTGGATCAATACAATCAGAGGTTTTGCTGCTTCACCCTTTCCTTGGTCTATAGATGGCAACGAAATAACACACGTAAACCATCGTCAGCGATCTTTTGTTAGATGTGTTTCCGACTGTGCTGATTCATTTTGATGACTGCGTGGGTCATCTTGACTCTTACTTCTTTACTATGTTTTGAAACCTAACCTTTCCGAACAACGGGCACATATGGCGTCTACATCCCTCTGTACCACTAAAGCCTCTCGAGCATTGATTGTGTTTATTTATTCCCCTTGCAGCTTTAAGGCGAAATGTTCAATGATAACAAATCAAAGCATTCAGGACTTTTATGGGACATCGTTGATAAATCTTTTGTTGGTCCTTTCCGGGATTGCATGTGCAGGGGAATCGATAATAACTATCAGCGAAGGTTAAAAATAGCTTTATAACTCTTCATGAGTTCGATATTTACTTTACAAAATTCCACAGATAGAAGCAAAATAATCGTGATTCATCATAACTAATACAGACACAAATCGTCTGTCCAGTCTTGCACATGAAGCAATGACGGTAATACTTGTATCAAGTGCACACCTTAATTGCACAAATGACTTTGTGATGATGTGTTTGTAGTCGATATAAAACCCCTGCAGGCTCAATCAATATCTCCACCAGGCTCAGCCTAATGTGCACCTAGTGGGACTGGATGCCATGGATGCTCTCAGTGAGTTTCAGTGGTTAAGTTGATTACCACATTATGAAAGAAACACTCAGTGGTCTGGCTGTTGCTTTCTACTGTGCTTCTCTTACACAAACAAAAAAAAGTCCTTTTTTTACCTCGCATGACTCACTAGCAGGGGCACATCAGGTTACAATCTGCAGCCGCTGTGCACAGCAGCAGCATAAAAAAGGTCCCCATGGGCCAGTGCTCACAGCAAGGCTCTCCCACACAGAGAAATAAATGTGTGCTGAAGGCAGACAGAGAGAAAGAGAGTGAGAGGGTGAGGGAGGTGGGCGAGATACAGGCGAGAAAATTAAGGTGAGGGAGGTGGGAAAGTGAGGATGTGGGAGGGGTGGGAGAGTGAGGAAGAGACGGATGTTGCCTGTTAACCCCAGACAGGAATATGGGCAAGAAAATGTTCTTTCCACCCTGACGCAAGTACCAATAAAGATCCCCCTCCTCCCTGCTTTTTCTGTGTGTGTGTGTGCTACAGTGTGTGTGAGAGAGCGGAATAGAGCCCAAAGTGTGAGAGTCCTTATTAGGGTACAACATGTTCTTGGCCGCTTGCATGATTTAAACCCAAGTCCTTAAATAAATCTGAGCCACAGTCATATTCATAACAGGAAATCATCCTAGTGATGACAAATCTGTGGTTATCTTTGATTCATATGAATGTAACTGAGATGATTTTACGCTCGGCTGATGCGAACACACCTGTAGCAGTTTTAAAATATATCCAAGGGCTCATTTATTATCAAGCTTTATTCGTGCATTTTAACCAATCAAATTATTGAGTGGAGGTGGGTACCTGTGCTGAATCTGCTGGTGGGTGAAACTGATTTATATTCAAGTTGAAGATTCAGACTCTCGGCGCTGAACTATGCTATAAAAAAAAAAAAAACCTGTACAGAGGTCAAGGTAAATGTTAAATGACATGTAAGGAAATGGTTTAATGACATTTTTAAACAACTGTTATTCACAAAAAGATCTGTCCAGCACCATTGATATTTGATTTTATTTTCACCCCCTTATTTTTTAACAAAACAAAACAATTTCTATTTTCTGATGTTTAAAAACTAATTTCAAAATCTGTTTAGATATCATTTTCATTTTCTACCAAGTCTGTTCTGCTAAATGCTACAACTACACACTATGAAGCCCACAACAATGCTGTTGTTAAAGGGATATTCCAGCACAAAATTAGGGTCAAACACACCCTAACACTGAGTAACACACCCCCTCGAGAGATTAATGTTGCAGACCGCTTGTTTCTCTAGTTATACCAACTTTAGTAATGACTGCACGATAGCAATACACAGCAGTCTGAGGAGCCATAAACAAACCTCAACCAAACGCCACTCTATAGCCACAAATAATGCTCAGAACAGCACCTAACTTTATCAACAGGACATATAGAGTCCTAGCCATAGCACTAGCCACCAAACATCTTTTTAGCTTTGCCTAATTTCTTTAGCAAAGAGACTAAATTCAACTCACCCACTCTCTTCAAGCAGTCACTTGTTTGTTGCAGCTCAAAGAAGAACATTTATGATCATTTCTTTATTATTTCTTTGAAGTAATAATCACCATATTAATCATTTTGCACTGCAGACGCGTCTCAGTCTGATTGTATTTCCATGAAGAAATTATCATGAATGTTCTACCTTGAGCTGTGTCACCCCACAGCAGTCCGTAATGGACTGGCCCGAGGTCTTGTACAAACAAGCGGCTGCTGGAAGAGAGTGGGTGAGTTGCATTTAGTCTCTTTGCTAAAAATTTGGCAAAGCTAAAAAGATGTTTGGTAGCTAGTGCTGTGGCTAGAACCCTATATGTACTGTTGATGGCGTTCTGTTCTGAGCATTATTTGTGACTATAGAGTGGCATTTTGATTGAGGTTTGTTTATGGCTCCTCCCACCACTGTGTATTGCTATCCTGCGGTCGTTACTTAAGTTGGTAAAACTAGAGAATTAAGCGGTCGGCAACATTCCTCTCTGAAGGGGTTGTCTAATTCGGTGTTACGGTGTGTTTGACCCTAACTTAATTTTTAATATCCCTTTAATTAGACTGTTACCTTGATTTGAGTGACTTTGAACCAATCATTTATTAGCTATTCTAATTGCTGATCAAATCCCATGCCAGCGTGCACAGATGACGTGTTGATGACTAAAAGTGATTGAAGCTTAAGAAGCAGGAACATAAAGTACCCATTACCGATCAGAATATCCACCCGTGTGTGTCTCTATGTTCTGTCATGAGTTCCCGTGGGTTATTTTGAGCACTTAAATCAGGTGCTCACTGTTTCAGACTCTTAATCCAAAACAAAACAATCACTTTCTTATTCTCTTTGTCAGCACTTGAGTGTGAATAAGTGGTAAGAAAGAAACTGTACAAACTCAAGAGGAGTAAAATGTTCCTAGCTGAATCAGAACTCTGCTCATCTGATAATTACATACACACTTTTAGTGAGATTATAATTGAATGAACTCAAAATGTTTTTTTTTATAGTGCCAGGCTTACATAATAAGGGGGAAAATCTGTGTCTTTTCCCATTAATGTGTGAGTGTCTGTGTGTGCACATGCAACCATTACCCACAAAGAGAGAGTGAGTCAACTCAGCGAGGTAAAGGGATGGATCTGTGCCTGGATGCCCAGCAGGCCTCTGCTTGGTGTCTTAACTGCCTCCAGCAGCTCCTCGCTGCCTAATTCTCACTTAAGAGTAAACTACCTCGAGCAGCTCTGAACACATTCATTTAGAAATGTGGCAGCAGCAGCAGCCTCTAAAGCATCCTGCCCTTGCTAAGGGTGGGGGAGTATAATTTTACTATCCATCTATACCGTATATATATATTCTTGAGTGTTCTAAGTCAGCCCTGCATCTTCTCTCTCTCTCTGTCTCTCTCTCTTCAACATTCATTTGTATGTAAAACCTCTCCATGCAGATCCATACTGTGGATTACCTTGGCAAAGACACAACTCAAATGAGGCCAGTGCTTAAGGTAGTATACATGCATTTGCATTCATGCTGCACATCCACAACAAGTGACCTACTTAAATCCAAGGATCCTAATTGTTCAGTGTGAACACATCTCATTTCATGTGTGAGCAGTCTTGCAACCATCTTATTTGGGGTACCAAAATTTGACAGCTCAGATATATTAGAGGCTGTTTATGAATTTCCTGCACCACTGAAGTGACCAGCTGAGTAACAAAGATTGAAATGGATTCCAAAGAGCCTGATTGCTTTATGGTTTTGCACGTGTGTTGTTCTTTAGTGGAGTCTGCCAAAGTCACATTAGCAGAGCCTGGAGCCTCTAAGGTAATGAGGAGGCTAAGGCAGGAGAGGATTACTCACAAACACTACTAGACAAATTGTCTGACAATGTCGGGAGCTTTTTTTCTCACACTGTTCACAAGACAAGACCCAGTGAATGGGCCTGTGAGAGTGGAAAGGGGGGAGATCCTTGAGGATAAAACAAGAGCGCCATCTGCTGGTTTTAGTACTCCAGTGTGATGCAAGAACATGAACACGTGAGTGGGTTGCCTCAGAGGGCTCTTTGCATGATGAAGCACCGCCTGTAAGAGCCATACATCACTCTGTCCGCTGAGAAAGAGGCATGAAGTCCTAAACTTCAGACCCACCCACTCACTCACACACACACACACACACACACACACACACACACACACACACACACACACACACACACACACACACACACACACACACACAAATAAATCAGCACATTTGATTATGCAGAGGTCAAAAACACTTGTTTCCTGTGAGCATAAGAGACCCTCTGTGTAAATTTCTACAATCTTACAGCAGTATGTTTTTTCTACTATATCTATATTTACACCACATTTTTAGTGTGTGTAACAGACTTTTGTAAGAGTTTCCCCCAAATATTTTTTTTCATTTTGTTGCCAGAAAACAAGGATTTACCCGGCGTTTTGAGGCCATGAGTTACGCTTTCTCTGAAACCACAGTTTAACTGAGCTAAAGCTTGCCAGTTCTTAAAACGTACACTTATCCCAAACATAACTAAAAATGCTACAGCAATATCCCAGCCGGCATCTACAGTTCAGTGACAGAGAGACAAATGGCTTTATGTCAAAAACCAAACCAAAATTACAAAGCAGATGTTCGGCTTTGACAGAAGTGCACGAGTAATTTGAATGATGAAAACGTATCGTAGACTGCCCACTGTTGATGCCCCACTCTGGGCCAACAGGGTGAGGCTTGTTTTTTAAGAAATTAGTGTGGAGTAAAGTGAGTAATAGCCATAGACTATATATAGTATATACAGTCTATGGTAATACCAGACATGCAGTAATTTATGTCTGTTTTCTTTTCTATTTAATTTGATACTGTATCACTGAGTTTATTTATTGACTGTGGTCTGTTGCTCATCCTGACCTCTGAGCTTCATTTTAGACAGCTTCATGCAGGAACTTTAACTAATTTCCAAATTTAAAGGCTATCAAACCTCCCTCCATAACAAGTTTTTGGGGTAGTATATAAGCATGTGCTGGTTCATGCTTGGGACAGGTCTTCGGGATGCTGCTCTTGGTCTCGATTGCTCGGGAACCGCCACACTGAGCACCTATCTCTATTTCTCTATCCTCTCCCTCTTTGCGTGCCATAATCGTTGAATTATCATGTCCCATCAAAGTCCCTAACAGCTGTCTTCTCTGGTAGTCCCTGAGCTCCCTCATCCCGTAGGTTCCTCTGGATTGCTGCTGCAGGTGTCCTATTGCTGATGACTTGCCTGCTCTGCAGCCGCTTCAACTAAAAGCATTGAACCAATGACCTTTATTACTGTTACAAAGCTAATGTTAATGTAGAACTTAAAGACTCTTTCAGGTGCTCAAAGTACAACCCCAATTATCTACCTCAACTTCATTATTACAAATGCTATTACAGCGATGATATCACTATTTATTCCATTTGCCATCAATGTCTTTAATATCTCACTGTCTGTATGTCCTGTTGTTTGTCTTTGTCTCTTTCTGCACATCACTCTACCCCCTCCAATCCTTCCACAGTCTCCCTAGATGACTGTCGAACACAAATCTGGTTCTGCTCAAGGTTTCTGCTTGTTAAAAGGTTGTTTTTCCTCACCACTCACTATAATTTCCTAAATGCTACAATGACTTACACACAGTCAATCTGATTTTGAGATGTGGGACTCAGTCTTGTCCCATCATGGTGTTGGGTCTTTGTAAATATAAAAAAGAGTTTGGTCTAGACCAGCTCTTCCTGTAAAGCACCGTTAGATTACATTTGTTATGAATTGGTGCCACATAATTAATGGGTATGGGTTGTGAATATGTGACGCCTCCACTCAAGTGTTTTCTCACTCATTTTAACTGTCTGTGGGAGAGCACTAGAGGGAGCCAAGGGATTACCGGGATAGACCGAAATCACTGCTCTCACTTACCATAAGTCTCTCATCTGTGGTGACCTCAAGCATCCAGCAGCAGAGAAGAGTTTTCTCTTTGACTCAGTGAAGAGGAAAAACATTCCCAGGTGGCAGAGATCCTCACTTAAATAAACAGAGTTGAGACAAGGACACGACGGGTTGGCTTTGCTTGTCTGTCTGCCACCACTGTAATTACATTATAAGGAGGTTTCTACAGGATCATCATAATCATATATGAACATTACATACTGTCAAAGTACATGTAATGCACAAAGCTTTGTTTGGATGAAATTGGGGTTAAATGTTTGCATCATGGTGTCATTTGGGTTTGGCACATTTCACTGAGTTGGATGTTTTGTTCTAGTGCCACTAAAGTCCTATTTTGTTTATGTCACAGAAACTAGAAACAGATACGTCTTCTGCTTTGCTGTTTTCACTTATTTAGCACATCCTCCTTAATGAGGAAGGAAAAGACTTTTAAAAAATCTTGTCAAGTGTTTTGTCACATCTGTTTTCTGACTTGTGCCACCAGTTAGGTTGTTAACATAAAGTGTTTATTAGTGTCCCAAATAAAAGTCAATCTTTTCAGATATTTCGGGGCTTTTGCCTTCATTAGATGATAGCAGAGGAGTGACAAGAAATGTAGGGAGCACAAGGGACTGCTGCAGGAGGGGTTGTACATGGGGTCTCTGTACATGGTGTGCATGCTTTAACTTTAATTTCAAAAGTTGCACCCTAGTTGTCTAATGACTTGACCAAAATATTCACAGATAATGCCATGATTTTACTCTAAAAGAACACTTTGTAGTAATCCGAATATTTATCTCTACTTAATGGTCAAATTCTGGAACAAAATGCTCTCTTGCTGCGATGCATGGTAAGTGTAATCCTCCGTGTGCGATGTTTGTCTCTCAGTACAATATCTTTTGCCCACAGCAAAATCTCTCTTCTTATTTCTCCTCAAATTAGTGCATGTCATTACTCCAACAGTCTCAAGAGTTTTGGCATCTTCACCGTCAAGCTGAAGTAAGCTCCCAGGTTACAGCTTCAGACTCAGCTATTCAGAGAAAAATCACAGGAATCTTTTGCAGTCTTGTCCAGTCTATTGCACCTCTTACTGCTCTGGAAGTGTGTCCGTCTTTTTAGTCAAGCCTTGATGGTGTTTAACTTAGGTTTAACTTGAGTTCATATACCACCCACCCCTGCAAACCCATGTTTCTACAAAACAGACAAACCAGTCCAGGAGGTGTTTTTGTTTTTAATGAGCGGCCTAAATGTAGTGGTTGAAACATAAAGATGAATAAGACACTGTTTGTCGTTGTGTGCAAAAGAAAATTTGGGGTAAAAACCTGAAAGATGGCAGAATACAGTTAGCATAAACTGAGGAGCTTCTTGTCCTTGAAGGCCACCATCACTTCTGGATTTCACTGGGGTGAACACGGGAGCATTTCAAACTAGAATTTGACCTTTAGATATAATAGTGATGATAATAATAATAATAATAATTTTATTCATATAGCACTTTTCAAAACAGTTACACCGTGTTTCACAATATAAAAACAAAATAAAAAATAGAAGTAGAAAATGCAGCAACAGACTTCAAAACAATTTCCAAAACAGCCAGTCAAGAGGAATGAATTAGAATTCAATAAAAGATGAAACCCCAACCGTGATAAAAGTTTTTTTTTTTTTTTTTTTTTTTAGTTAAGACTTAGTAAAAAGTTAAAAGAGCTAAGTTAAACATCATGTCCAGTAAAAGCACACTTGGGTGTTTTTAAATGGGTTTTTAAAAGAGTCTTAAAAGAAGATTAGGAACTTGTCAGTCCGATCTCCTCAGGCAGTTTGTTCCAGAGAGCAGAAGCCCTGACAGAAAAAGCCTGATCCCCCTTGGTCCTCTGCCTGGATTGAGGAATAGTCAGCAGACTCTTGGCTGAGGACCTCAGGGTACAACCCGGCTCCGAAGGTGTGAGGAGATCAGTGATGTTCTTTGGGGCAAGTCCAGACAGTGCTCTAAAAGTTATCGTTAAGATCCTAAAATCTACTCTAAAACTAAGTGAGAGCCAGTGGTGGGAGGCTTAAAAAGAGGTGATATTCTCTTTCTTTTTGGTTTTTGGTGTGGAGTCTGGCTGACACACTCTGGAGTAGCAGTTGTTTTTTAGTCTCTGCTGTGATAGATAGGAATACAGGAAATTACAGTAGTCCAGGCGGGAGGAGATGGAGGCATGTATGTCTGTTTCAAGATGTATTCTGGGAAAGAAGTGACGGATTCGGAAAGTCTTCTAAACTGAATAAAAAGATGATTAGTTTAATAACAATGGTGCAGCAGTAGGGGAGACCGGGGCTTGTTGTCACACTTTTTACACTCTTTCTTGCAATCAATACATCATATATAAACAAAATGTGTACCAGATGAAAGACCAAAGTCTAAGGTATACATTTCATATTCATGTCATTTTCATATCCTGTGTCAGTGCAGAGTTATAAGCAATCAAACAAAGAGTGTGAACATGTGACATGTTGCCCCACTATCAGGTAAGTTGTCTCACTACATGGGGTAAGATGTCACAGTGGATTTTTCAGCTAATAAAACAAGGACAAAATTACTGATGTTCTCATTTTTTTTACATGAAAGTGAACATTAAAGTCAGGCACAGAAAATGTTTATCATTGAGCTAGAAAAAGACGTTGAACAAACGTTAACATGAACTATCATGCAACTGTTTTCTTTTGTAATTCTTGACCATGTCTTCTCGCTTTCTCTTCCCCTTTTTTATCTGTAAAAATAAAGTCAAAGTTTCAATATGACAAGTGCTGATAAACAGACTCTCTATGTTAATTTTAATTCCTTTTAAACACATGACAACCAACCCCAAAATGACTGAGATGTGTTGACCCAAACTACCATGTTTTCTAATTCTAACTCTACCTTAAAGTTATCTTAAAACAGAACAATGACTAAGCTATGACAGGATGTCTTAATCTCTCCTCTAACAAGTCCCCATTTCACTGCTTGGATTCTTATCTGGAAGAAGTTAATTTTAAAATATATAAAGTTATTTTTTTTTTACTTTAGGTTCTGCAAAATGGTTAATTGGCGTTCATCTCAGCTCATAATGTGCTCTTCTCTTCTCAGACAGGACACGACCTCTGACCATGTAAAGGAATAAAACTAGTATTCCACTTTTTAGTTGCTCCCTCTGGTGGCAAAGTTAATTGCAGTGTGACAGTTTACCCATGTGACAACAAGCCCCGGTCTCCCCTACTGCTGGAGGCTGATGTCAGGACTGGTGACTTCATGGTCTCCAACTCTGCAGCATCCAAGAGACTGTCAAGAGTGAAGGCGTGGGGAAGGGAAAAACACTCTCAGAAGAAACAGGCGGAGAAACAGACATGGATCAACTAATAGGCTGCAGACAGGCATCATGGGTAATGACTAAGTATATGAAGTATTTCATCTAACAACAGTGAATAAAAATCTACCAAAGTAACCCTTTTTGAATAATAATAGTGACAATATTATTATCTTCATTATTATTATTATTATAGTAGAAGTAGTAGTCATAGTAGTAGTAGTTGAGTTGTGTTACTGTCAGTAGTGGTGGAGTGGGGGATCCTGGCAACCCTCCCCACCAGCAGCAATCAACAAAGGGTGGTAGGAGGGGTAAAAGAGGGAGGAAGCTCCCCACCCACCTTATCCCCCCATCTCCTACCTTCCTGCCTTCCTCCCCCTCCCATCAGGGATCTCTCTCTCTCTCTTTCTCTCTCGCTCTCTCTCTCTCTCATTCACTCTCTAACACGACCTCCTCTCTCGCTCAGTCTCAGGGCTGTTGCGGGTACAGGTCGGGAGGAAATCACGGTGGGAACTCGAAGCGAAGATGCGGGCGCTCGGTGCCGTGGGAGTCGGGGTGCTGTGGGCGTTGCTGGGCGCTCTGGTGCCCGGCGGCGCGTCTGAGCTGGTGACGCTGGTGCAGGAGCCGGTCAAGCCCGAGTCCGTCCTGCTGAAGCCAAAGGTTATGATCGCCATTGTGGCTCGCAACGCCGCGCACAGCCTGCCTCACTACCTGGGCTGCATCGAGAGGCTGGAGTATCCAAAGGAGCGCATAGCGATCTGGTAAGACACGCGCAGTGGGGGGATAAAAAGGTGGTTTGTGTGTGTTTTGTGTTGATATGACTTGTAAAATTAACTACACTTGTAAACAAAATGTATAAAGGTTTCTCTTCGCGCATAAAGTGATTGTTCATAGTTTCCCCAAAGTTTGCAAAGTACATTCTCGATGCGTAAAGTGGACTTCGGTGTCGTGGGCCAAAGGCAAACAGCGTGTGTCCACGATAATTATAATAACAGCTTAGAATTAGCACACAGACCTGTTGCTGCACTTTTACGACGCTCTCAGCTCGCGTGTCTGCCGGCATCCAAATTGCACGCTGTGGGAGAAGATGAAAGAGCTTCTGTGCATGTTGGGGTAGGCTTAACCCTTAATCACGGTTCCCTCCATCTGATTCAGCACAAACCTGCGGAAACGAGGCTTTAAAACAGCAGGGCAGGCGGGTACGAAGGGGTTTCAGACTCAGGTAGGGTCCTGCTGTGAGTTGGGTCTCGTACTGAGATAATATGAAGGTATCAAAGAGGGAGCCTTCAGGTGGAGGGATGAAAGGAGACATTGAGTTGGTCTGACAGCAGGGCTGGGGGGTGTGAGTTCTGGGAAGTCGTGCGTTTAATGTGTATGTGTGTGTTTCTTTGTGTGTGTGTACAATAGAGGTTTGATAAAATCACACAGAAGCTGAGAGATCTCAGACTGAAGCAGAGTGCAGATGGAGACCAGGATAGTTGTGCAGATCTGATAGTTTGCAGTGTTTTGTCCTGGCTGACATTCTTTTGTTTTGTTTCCCACCCTTCCCTCTGCTGAAGTCTGGCTTTTGTTTGCTAAGTCACTCTCTGTTTCCAATTTAAAGACCCTCACCTCTGCACACACACAAATGCATGACAGGGAAACTCAATCAAGAGAGAGCCCCAAAGTGCCAGAGTGGCTGTGCTAACAGGGCTTTGAGGGCGATTAAAGCAAGAGAAAAAGGGCCCCATCAGCTATGAGTGGCATCTCTCTGTCCCTGCAGGCAGTGCAGCCAGGGATGAAGATCCAAAACTTGTGTGAGGCAGACCAGCATGTGTCACAAGTTTGTTGCCATGGGGCAGTGAAATGTTCAGAAACATAAAGAAGGACCCCCATTTGATAAAGACTGATCTAGAGAGACACATTTCTGATTGTTTAAAAAGAACTTCAACCAAGTGACTAGTCTAAAGGTATGGAAAAGTCAAAATCGAGCATGACTCTTTAAAAACCCTTAAAGGAATATTCCATACACATATAGGGATAGATATATATAGGCAGTGCAAAATGATTAATTGGTGATTATTACTTCAAGGAAATGATAAAGAGGCCGCCGTGTATTGCTATCCTGCGGTCGTTACTAAAGTTAGTTTAACTAGAGAAGAAAGCGGTCTGCAACATTCATCTCTAGAAGGGGTGTCAACTCGGTTATGGTGCGTTTGACCCTTAAATAGTTTTACATCGGAATAGCCCTTTAACACTAGATGGGACTAATTTTTTTTTTGCGTAGCATGGCTAATGGTAGCAGTGCTAGCACTTATAGCCTTCAGCTCCCCTTGCTTAATGTCCATATGTTCTGGTTACCTGTCATTTCAGTCAAGTGGTTTTACTACAGTTTAACACGACACAGCCAAGATACCATTGTATCTTTATGCCCTGGATCAAAATGCTGCCAAACTGCACCATACTGTGAAACACCCATCCAGGTAGTGCAGACTTATATTATTATGACAACTGACATTAACCAGATTTACAGCTCTCATGTCAGATGGCTGCATCACAGCTTAGACGCAACACAGTCTTAAAAAAATGATGATTAAAATATTATTGATTTATTAAACCCACTAGTGATTCTGATGCCAAAAGCATCTAGCAAGGATGATGTTACTTCATTAATTGGCTTCAAGAGTAGATTTTGTTTTCAGAAATCACTACAGGTCAAGAGCAGAACAAAATAAACATAAAGTTTGGCTGACTGGTGTCTTCAAAACCGAACCCAAATGACCAGAAAGTTCTTGAATTATTTTTTTTTAGAAATCTTGAATATTGGCTGCAACCGCTCATAAAGAGTTGTAACATTTTCTTAAACTCACCATTTTGACCCAAGTTTCATAATGCACTATGCTGCAAATCGAACAAAATAGTAAAGAAATAAAAGGAGATGAAGAAGAGGCAACTGGACACAGTGGAAATACAAAAAACAAAAACCTTAAAGATTACAATAGTGATAAATATTTCGCTTTGTTGCTGCTTTGTGGCTAAACTGGCTTAAGCAATGATTCAGTTTACACAGCATAAATGATGGCAGTCTGTGAGTTTGTGTGTTTTCTAAGCATCATTATCACCGCCCACCATGTAAGCCACACTACCCTGTATATGCCTAATCACATTCAACTGACAAAATAGGCTCAAGAATTCATTTGAGATGTCAGGACAAGCAAACCGAGTTGCACAGATATTTGAAGAAAACTACGTAAAACAAATCCAGCTACTTCAAGATCAGGAACTTTTCCACAGCAAAAACAACAAATTTTCTTTAACTGCACAGCATTTTTGTGAAAGTAGAAAGCAGCTCTGGAGAAGTAGAGGATGATGACGTGACACGAGGGTCTCCATCTGGACCTAGGCCAAGGCCTGCGGTTACATGATACACGTCTTCCTCCGTAAAGCAGCCAGGTTGTTCCACTTTACCACGACTCCCCTGCTCATCTGGACGGCTCATGGGCATGCTGATGTAAAGAACTTGAGGAAACAATCAGGAGGGAGGATGATATCAACAGCATCTGGCTGTGAAGCTCCAGTGTTTGTGAGCGGGGACATAATGTTCCTTGCTCGAGTTCCTCCATAGAGACACAGATCGAGCGGCACAGAGGGTAGCTTTTCTTCTCTACATCCACTCTGCTCATTTTAATGCAAAATCCATGAGACAGACAGGCATGCAGACGGATGTAGACAATTGAATAACATAACAAGGGTACCAGCAGAGGGATGCTCGCTCTTCTTTCATCTCCACCCATGGGATCATAGATGTTTGAGATGTTTTTATAATCACAGAAAATAGTTAAGACACAAAGAGAGCCTGTCAGGATGAACATAAAGGGGATGTAAATGCAGACAGGCTCATTATTCTGTATGAGAAACAGATAAAGTGGAACATTTTTGTAGGAATAGGCTTGGTTGAAATAAAATGAAAAGATGACATCCTGGTCAGATGACAAAAACCTCCAAAAAGTCTGGACGGGTTTTGACACATGCAGAAATGCTTAGAGTACCAAAGATTCCAGTTTGAGCCTGTTCACTGGATAATCTGCATTTAATGTCCGGGTCACAACATGTCCCCTCCACCCTGTTACTTCAGACCTGACTCACACTGACAGTTGCAAACGTCACTAAAATCTGCTTCTTGAAGTTTCCTCTCAGCAAGCGGGCGCAAGTCTGACAGAGAAGTGGCAGCGCAGTGAAAAAGACTCTCAAAGTGCTGTTAAAGAATGAAAGAATGTGGGGTATTATAGAGGGAAGGGGGCTGGTCGGGCGGAGAAAGGGTGGTCAGCAGGGTTGGGAAATTACCCAGAGGGCATTTAGCAGGTTGGTTAATCCGCATTCCCACGGTAGCTTGGCCGTGTGTAATGTCTGGATCTAGTAAAACAAAGTAATGTGAGGCTTTACAACACGAACGTGAAAGCTCACTAAGATATTCTGGCTGCTGAAAACTCTTGATACTCCGTTTTCAAGAGCTGAACCAACCTGTGAATGAGCTTTGCAATAAGTCACAGTCGTCACTGTCGCTATAAGCAAGGAAGAGGTGTAGCTAAAGCAGACAAGCATGAGACTAAAGATGTGTGTCAGTCCTCTTCTAGGTCCTAGGGTGACAGGTGAGATTTACACCTTGTGTGTAAAAGCCTGCGCTGTCAAACTGAGGTCAGTGTGAAGGCTCAGTAGGTAGCAGATTAGCTGGGTTTGGAGCCCTTGTATTTGGGGGACATTTGTCCAGCAGTCCAGGTGTTCTTCGCAGCTCAAAGGTATGTGAGTGAGGTGACCCTTCACTTACCCCTTGACTCTAGTGTGTATGAGATGGAAACTTGAAACTCACTTACTGTCCAAACCTACACAATGAACATTTTCCTCTGATACCACGCTTAGGGTTGGAAGCTTAAAGACCCACTCTGATAAAAATTACATTTTTTGTTTTTTTTTATATGTTCATATGGCATTTTTTCTGATGCTACAGGACATATCATGAGAGAACTAAATGTGAAATTGCTTTTTTGAGTATTTCTTCATTCAAATCGCTGTGAATCTCTGGCAGACCCCAAACAGCAGGTTCAGAAACAGTGAGATTTCATACATAACCAATCCAAGCTCCGCCCCCAGAGCTCTGCTATGCAGGCCACACTGTGCATATAGGGGAGAAACACAGAGGACGATCACGGAACAAGCGTGTGTGTTAGCGGATTGCAGTGCACGTAAGAAAGCTAATTACGATATTAGCTTTCGTTGTGTCACTAAATACGTTTGCGTCTGAGAGCTGAATAGATCCTATGTTACCTGCCACTTCTGCTACACTGGCAATTTTAGGCTGCAAGCTAGCGTAAGCGGGAAGGTGCAGAGCAGCGCTGTCTCCGCCCACGACTCAGAGGTGAATTGCTAATGGTCTACTGGAACTTTGCAGAATAAAAGCCCATGAAAATGACACAGGTGATGGGATTTTTGGTAAAAACTTCATAATCACAATTTAAAAAGCACTGAGAACACTTTAAGTAGTAAAAAAAAAAGATTGGAGTGGGACTTTAAGCATTATAATCACATACATCTTTGTTGGATATAAGTCTCAAAAATGTAGGGTGTCCGACTCATCATTATCCCATTTTACAATTTCCTGAACTGAAAAGACAAAATAAGGATCATTTTATAAACATTTGAAGTACTTTCTAATGGTAATATGCGCCACACCATGACTTGACCAATTGCACTTTGAATCTTATGCTTGTGACGATGCCAGACAAGCAGCACAACCTCAACTAAGTTAGCTGACATGGTTGTAGCTCCTCAGTCTAAGAACAGCTATGCAAGAGGCAACCATATTTTCACGTAACTGCAAAAAGGGATATTTAACAATGAAACACTGTTCAGATTTAAACAGACCACCTCTTTCTCTTTTCGGATTGTTTGTCTAACACCTCTGGAACAATGCTGACGTGTTACTCTGCTCCTGATGCTTCATGTTGCTGCTGCTTGCTGCCTGCAGGCCAGCTGTGCTCAGGTGCTGAAGTGCTTCCCCAGGTGCAGAGCCGGCGGGTCGACATGATGATTTGTAGACTTGTCCGAAAGACAAACTGAAACATAAGGAGGGTGTTAGAGCGCTGACTTCACCAGCCTTTCTCACAAAACTACCTCTCTTGTTATCATAATATCAAATCGTGTATTAACCCATTCATCACTGAACCACATACTTCACATTTATGTCATTAAACTGACCTCATACAGGGATTTGGATTGAGAACTCATATTTAACTACTTCTTCGTAAAACCTGATGCACCTTGGGGTATGATGTGACTTTATATGTAAAGAATTTTCCACAGCTGCTGAAATAAACACACTACAGGCTGACAGCTGTTCTATGTATATTGTAATTACTGTCAGACATGTAGAGAAGTGTCACGTAAATATATCCTGTGTCTACTATATCATGCCATGAGATTGATGTGGGATTATTCGGTACTTCAACTCAAGCATTTGAAATCCTAACCCATCACGATGTAAGTCATATTCCACCTTTTCATTTCTAGTATTTCGACAAGTGCCTAGAGTAACTCAGCAATAAATGAAGCAGAACAAATTGGACTTGAATGCTGAGTAAAGGACTTTATGAATGGTTTATGCTGGCTTGTGTTGTGCTTTGCTGGGACTTGCCCTCCGACTGCCAAATTTTGCTTTTTTTGAAAAATCGCTCTAACTAGGCATTGTCTGAGTCCCAAAAAGACACTTTATGTTCCGTTTCTTGGCTCGGGTGCCACCCTGTTAAAAAATTAAAAGTGCTCTGGTTTTATTGCAAGGCAGCAGTTAACTGTAAAGAAATGCAGTGTTGTTCAATCCCTCCATTTATGATCAGGTTTGGACAAGTGACTAAATATGTAATCTATTACTCACCGCTCATTACTCACAGCACAGTCATCACACTAATTATTGTGAGGTTGCCTCAATCATTTAGCAATCAAATGCTTTTACAACAACTTAAAAACACCTTAGAGTAAGTGCTAGATCTTTTCCATCCAACATGAGATATTTTATGAAAACCCAGTTCACAGATTCGAGATATTTACTGAGCATTAACAAATAGTTTAGCCTTGATGGTTCAACAGCATAGGAACTTTTAATAACCTCTACCTCTATACAACACCAGTTTATTTCTCACTACAATGTAAAACTGACTATCCACAAATGATCTTAATAATCCAACCGTTTTGTTATTGATCAATAATCGATGTTTATTAGTAGAATCAACATATATACAGCTTGTTACATAAATATCTTGACAAGACTGCCTGCCTACACCTCAGTGAAAAGTGTTTAAATGAAGCTAAACATAACCACTCCTATGAATTTAAAGGAAGAATCATACGATAGCGAGGGGGATTCACTAAGGATAGACTAAAGCTTCTAATAACATAAAAAATTGAGCATTATTTGCCCCTATCTTCTTCATCTCAATGTTGTATACAAAACGTATATTTACGTAATGATATCCATGAGCACACATATCAGTCAAGTTTTGCAGCTCCGTATTTTCCTTTCTTGTTTTGCGTCTGATTGTGTAGATGAGCAATCACGCTCTTAAATCTCTCCATTGATGATGAGTTGAATTGAATATCAGTTTATATTCAAGTCAATTCATGGGGGATGACATTCAAATTCCAGTTGATAGCAATTAAGTGAGCCGTTGCGAACCTCTTGTAGGAGCCATTATGTGCATATTGTCTGTGTTTATTATTTGTTATGTTTCATTCCTTTTATGGTTGTGATTTCATTTCTGGTGTTCAGTATTTGAGCGTGATTTACCTTATTTGTACCTGTTCAGTTGTGTGGCGAGAAAAGTATCACGTAAAGTAGTTGAGTTGGTTTGAAAGTTTTCTGTTTACCATCATTATTGTCTGTTTGCCATCTCATACACAGTTCAGTAGACAGCACAGTTATACCCCAGCTGCAAGTTGCTGCGGGTGCCTTTGTTTTCAGATCATTTGCTATTTTGTTTTTTTTCGCAATGACATTTATTTGCATAAATAGGTGCCATTTTTCCCAGATGGATGCACAATTGCTAATATGAGTAGATGCAAACGGTACTAGCACACATCAATGCTGTCTGTTCTGCAGAACAGTTTGTAGTGCATTCAGCCCAATTTTGTTTGGATCATTTTATTCTTTCAGTTTATCCTAAACCAGGATGTCAAATTAAGTTATTTGGATGCACATGGCTTCATTGAACAGACAAGGTGTAACAAAAAAACTGTAATCTCAACATTTATCAAAGATGTCAGCTTGAGAAGAGGAGAAGGAAAATATTCACCTCTTAGATGTCAAATATAGAAATATTTGAGTAATGCAAAAATACCTCCACTGTATGCTGAAGAGCAGTGTTGACTTACTTTCAAGCATATATTACAGAAAGGGAAAACATCTGTCAGTTTATTGTGAACATTAAAACATGAGTCTTGAGTGCAGGCATGTATTTAGGAATGCATTTAGGCAACCCCAAAAACTGAAAATACCTTCCCGCATGTGTAATGTATATGCCACAGGTGCCTCTGTTAGCTTCGTGGACAGCTTTGCAGATAATCTCTTTGGACCGCCAGTGGTTTAATGTGGTTTCACTTACCGAGCGAATCCACTGTTTGACATCAAACATTATTCTGAGTGACAAATATGAGGAGAGATTGTGGAAAAGTTGAGCTTTGAGGTTTATCCGTGGTGTGATGTTCTTTTGTCACTTTGGAGTTTTCCACATGCCAGGTGTGTTACCTCAGGCTTCATTCCTCGGTCTGAGCACATATTGTTCTTTGTTTTATACTGGAGGGAGCTTGGAGAGCAGTTTCTCCAAGTGTATGGAATAAATTACCGGGAGGCTATTGTGTGTTATATGGTGCTGACAACATGGGCTTATGCTAATGATAGCAGCATGCTTCTGCTGTGTATTCATATTCATCGTATCACAATAATGGCACTCGGCTCTAAACTGGGTGTGTTTGATTATCCTGTACTAATAAATCTTCAAACAAGTGAATGTTTTCCAAAAGATCAGAGTTTGCTTTATGTCTGTGTGTTTGAACGGCGCTGCACACATGATACAGGTGTGTTTCTGCTCTGTTGGCCCAGCCTCTGGTTTCCATTCACTTTTCTTATTACCTCATAAGCCGGCAGTGAGCCAGAACCTCATGTGCTGATAAAAGGCCACAATCTTCTCTGACCCCTGATCATTATCATTATAGAAGTCATACTCTGCAGTCTCATCCAATCTGTGGGAAAATAAAAGGGCCTTCAAACATCAGCTCAGGTGTTTGACATTTACCCAACAATCACAGGGAGAAGTTTCACTGACATGCAGCTGCGATGATGAAACACACACACGCACGCACACACACACACACACACACACACACACACACACACACACACACACACACACACACACACACACACACACACACACACACACACACACACACAAACTGTCATGCATGCACGCGCCCAGTGACAGAATGGCTTTTCTTTTCCGCGCTGTAAATCAGTGACAATTTATGGATAGTTTGACATCTAACTTATCTGCAGACATGACTTGTTTAAAGGGATATTCTCGCATAAAATTACTTTAGGGTCAAACACACCGTAACACCGAGTTAGACACCCCCTTGAGAGATGAATGTTGCTGACTGCTTGCTGAGGTCATTACTAAAGTTGGTATAACTAGAGAAGCAAGCGGTCGGCAACATTCATCTCTCGACGGGATGTCTAACTTGGTGTTTCGGTGTGTTTGACCATAATTTAATTTTACGCCGTAATATCCCTTTAAGTCTCAGATGGTTTCTGAATAAGAATAAGTCTTTGACAACATTTTTGAAAATATCTTGTTTAGTGAAAAAGCCCTATCAACTTCTTCATAAAGACAGGAACTATGATTTTTAGTAAAGATTACTCAAATAGGAGCTACATCTGTTGTGGTCTACTATGGGCCACAGATCAATATATATTCTGTGGTCTAGTGAGGGTTTGCCAAAGCAGGACAGTGAAGCTGCAGATGACTTGGAAAAAAACAAAACTGTTTTCATAGCACTGGGGGACACGTTGTGACTGAGTGACTGATTGATGTGTTTTTACTGTTCTGGTATCAAGAGAACACAAGCCTCTCGGCCCAGAGTCTTTGCCACATCATTTAGAAATGTCAGTGTAACTCTAGATGTTATGAGTCACCTTTTTATTATACTGCTTTAGTACCTGCAGGGTGTCTGTGGATATATTTTTTTTTACTTATAATTAATGATGATATGTTATGAGGAGAGGAAAATAACTATGTGGTGCAATATCTATTTTTCTAACAGAGTGACATCACAGGACAGGCTTTTATTGCAACCATAGACTGTATATACTACGGACAACTTGGTTCCACCTTCCGCCAGTGTATGGATTTGAAGCCGAAAAGCTCTTGGTATTTCTGCGATTTTTCTCCATTTCCTGAAACCAACATGTGTGTCCACAGCTCCATAGTGATTGCTGGCAGAGGCGGGATTTATAACCTATACTGCAGCCCGTCACCAGAGGGTGCTGTTCTCGGAGTGGCTTAACCCAGCGAGGAGGCAGATGGCGTCCATTCTATATATAGTCTATGATTGCAGCCTCTCAAGCAGCAAACGCAATAAAACTGAAAGGATGCAGTTGATGTTGATCTGCCAATAAGTCTGTAATCTCTGCTATTTAGGAGGGAGGTAATCATGGGAAAAATTTCAGTGTGGACCCAACATACCTATTCAATCAGAGGACTCTAAACAAAAAGAATTGATTTTCCAGTCCCTGAGCCTTTTTTTAATTTGCTCTCTCTTGGATTAGACATGTCTGTTGGCACTGAACGGTGAATTCCTGCAAAGATACCCCATGTGTTCGAGCTCATTTCCAGCAGCGTAGTCAGAGCGTGGCAGCACGGCAATGACAGAGTTGGCGAGAGGAAAATAACGGTATCTTGGAATCAGCACTTTCATCTGGAGAGAGGGATGTCTGGGTATGGATGGGTTTAGGCGGAGTAAAGGCAGGAACAGACTCTCCTCTCCTCTGACTCTTTGTGTCATAGATTTCACCGTATTCCCTCTCTCTCCCTCCCCTTTACCCCACTCTCTCTTTCTTCCCCTTTTTTTTCAACATCTATTCCTGATACTTCTCCATTGTTTCTTCCATCTGTTTTCTGTTACTTTGTTTTTTGTTTTCTTTCTCATTTATGTTTCAATTAATGAGTTTCATTTAGGGCTGATGTTTTTTAATGCGTACACAATGAAATCATTCCCAATGTACTTGAAAGAACAGGGTCAATTTTTAACAAGCAAGTTAAAGAACAATAGCTCAGAGTGTTTAAGAGAAAATAATTAAGGTGTTGGCGCCCAGAAAAGGTCATTGCTTTTAACAGCAGGAAAATGTACCTATTGGAAAAAGGATATCAAGACACTTTTCTTAACTTTTTGTGGACAAGGGAACTATTAATGTAGTACCATGAATCCAAAATAATTTTTAAAGGATGTGTGGATTTGCTTTTGAAGAAAAAGCTCCAACTAAAAACATGAATGGTTCTGGTGCATGCTTATGGTTAGGATTCTGATTATACGACCATTCGCATATGTTGCACAGACATGATTTTAAGCACAATTTCTGCTGCAAAGCTACCGTGGAGTGGAGATGTGACAGATTTCAGGAGCCAGCACACTGATCCAGACAGCTATACTCACATTAATTTTACCACTGTGACTTTAGAGCTACATAAGTTTGCAACTTAGAAAACAGCTGAAAGTTACTATTTACCAAGAAGTTAGCAGACTGCAAAGAGATTTTTGCCCAAGATCAGTAAACAGTGAAATCACTTTTGCTCATTTTGTCTCACTGTCCAAATGCTAATGAAACAAAATCCACAACACATATGTTTTGGGAATATTATGTCAAAGATCTAAAAAGAGTGTTACTCTGTCTTTATGGATTTATGAGCTTCTCTGTTGACGATGCAGCGGTGTATCTCTTTAAATTTTGCACCTTTTCGAAAAAGCACTAAAGCCAGACAGTGTTTTTAGGAGTTTGGACAAATTGCTCACTTCTTGACATTTTTTGTCTCAAGATGTTAAACTAGATTACAAAAAAAGAAAACAGAATTTAACTAAGCTGTGCATTACAAGACTTTCCTATGGTGGATTTGGCCAAGAGGTTGCAGAGTTTTGCTATCTTGCGAGGTCACAGAAAAAGGCATTGGGATTGGCTGAATTCTCATGACGTTGCTAAATCAACACACCGCAACTTCACAGATGAACTGCAACTGTTTAAACGATGGCACTGAAGCACTTATAAATCTTTTCCAGAGGTAAAAGAAAAGCAACTTTTATGTGTGTTACATCATTGATATATAACATCTATGAAAGAGGACTTTTCACAGAAGAAAATTCAAAGGCTGTTTGAGGCATGTCCTCTTTTTTTCAAGGATTAATGGCTCCCATTTTGAGTTCTGTTTCCATTTCTCATAATAAACTCCAAGAGAAGAGGATGACTCTGTGCCAGATAGCACCGCAGGATTTCTTGTTGAAGCCAAGGCTCCCTAAAAGTCATTCCCTTTGAACCGTGACAGTATGGTACAAACCAGGAGAGAACAAAGTTACACATCCCTCTAAGGCAAATGTTTCCCCCAAAAAGCAAACGTGCAGGGCTTAAAGTGGTGTAAAATTAAACAACAGTCAACTTCTCATCCTGTCTCCCTGCAATTTCTTTTAACTTTGATATCTAACTGCAATAAATACATCTCCAAAGTCTTGAATCTGAATACTAAATATTACACTCCACTGTAGTTTCGCTTGCCGAGGATATCTTTGTTGACCCTGAGAGTCATGAGGAATTTCAGTCAGGAGGTCCAGTCTCACCGGCCCCTCCCTTCACACTCTCTCCAAATCTTCTTATCCCCTTCATCTCTCAACCCATCCACCCCCTCCTCTTTCTCCTCTGCCCAGCTTGACTATCAAGAAGCTCTCAGCCACGTCAGCCTATACTGCAAAGTCAACACACACACACTCACACACACACGCTGGCATGGTTATTATGTTTTAAAGGTATCTACGCTCAGGTTTGAAAGAAGCATACTTGTGTGTTAATGATATGCAGCAGCAGCTCATTACTGGCAGGGATATTAGATAGTTTATTTGATCAACAGTCAGCTGACACTGGCCTGCTGGAGCCACTCAGAGGTGTGTTTACCAAAGAGGTCCAGAGTTAGAGAAAGCCTCTGTGTTTAAGGTCCAGATGTCAGTCACCTAAACCTTCCCTGTTATCTGACACACTCGACCTTAAAGAGGAGGGGGGAGAGAGCTGGAGAAAGCGATGAAGCAGGGTGATAACTAGGGTAGTCGTTTAATGCCTAACACCACAAATTAAGGCCAGAAAACTTTAAGTTTTGTGGAGCTGAAATGTTTATTTCACTTACTACTGAAAACCGAAAAAAAATCCAAATGTCCTTAAAATTTAACAAATGTATTTATTTATCTAGTTTGATACATTAGATGTTTTTGGAAACTTCTGTCTTCAAAAAATCTGTCTTCATAATCTTCATCTGGACAACACCTGCTTCCCAGAACTGATCCATCATCCCAACGCATCATTAAAATAAATACAAGATTTAGAAATCTCAAGAGGAACAGCAAACACTTATGTATTTTTCTTTTTTTTTTTTTTTTTACGTTTCTTTGGCAAATACTACAAAGATTTTTCAGGATTCCTGATTTTCTAACCCAAGGCCACATATCCACCTTCTGATTTGTGCAGAAGTGAGTCACCCGGCAGTCACTTAATTGTTGTGGGAAGCTTTATGGTTTCTAATGTGCCTGTGAAACTTCCAGTATCCATGATGTTTTGGTCTGGAGAAGAAATAAACTTTTGCAGTAGGTTCTGGAGATGGAAGGGGGCAGTGCACGTTGATGGACCTGGGCATGTTAATATGCCAGATAGTTGCAGGACTTATTTCCATCCCTTGGCCCAGGTTGATGATACACATGTACATGGAAACAAACAGGGACCAAACAATGTAAACTAAAGATCACTTTACCAAAGACCCACATAACACACTGACACACTATTTCCCATCACCAACGGCTGTAGTATTCAGGCTGCCTTTAGATTTGAAACAACAGAGACTTCAGAGTGATGCGCTGGAACGATGGATTAAATGATCTTGCCCTTAGATATTTACAAAAAAAATAGATAAAGGGATGTCCAGGAAGTGATAGAGAGAGGGAGTGGTGGGTTGTGTAGGTGAGGTTCTAGGAAGCATGTGTTGTCCAGATGCTGATCATAAAGACAGAAAGAGGGAGAGGAAGCCCAACCCAGACCCTGCAGACAGCAGAATAATGAGGCTGCAGCTCGCTCTTAACTTCATAACAGGACTGTGAAGACACAGCCTAATGAGAGTGAAAGAGACAGAGGTGTCGAAGAAGGAGGAGAAGGGGGGTGTGAACTTGAGAGCTGTGTTTCATGTGTTACTTCACATGTGCAATTGACTTTTTACATAAACATCCATGAAATGTTACAAGCTGTGTACAGATGTTGACTCTTCCCATGGTCAGATCGGCGTGATACTCACAGTACTGCGGTTTTTTAGAGACTCTGAAGACTCTGTAGTCTCAGTGCAGCATAGCTCAGCTGTGATGGTTGATGTTGCCTGAAGATAGAGGACCCTGAAACACATGGTAGACTCCCAATGGAGGACAAATGCATCGAAAATACAAACAGAAGTTAAGAGGCCCTGGAAAAACTGCTTCTTTTTTTTTTTTTCTAGCTTTGATGCATACATCAGATGGCTTCATGACTTTATGAATCAAACAGGACAGGAGGGTGTAATGTTTGAAGTAGAAAATCACATGGGTACTCAGAGTCTTGAGAGTTCTGGTGAGTTCAGCTATGTGAGGAACGGGCATGTAGGATATGCTTGTGAAAAACACTCAAGAAGTTTAACATCATCTTAAATAGAGTAATTATATACATTTATTAGTTAACAATGCTTATTTAACAATTTAAATATGTTTAACCCCAATATTTATGTAACACAGACAACTTATTACTTCTCTCATATTGGCTTAACGTGTTCCCCAAATATCTGTATTTAAATTCTTCTATTCCTTGGACACTTTTAAAAGGTACCACATCTTCAACGTTTAACATTTCATAGCCTGGACATAGTGAGTTGTATTCTGCCAGGAACAGCCTGTAAAAATAAGGGAAATAAAAAAAAAGTTGTAAGAGAGATTTATGTTCCCTCACTTTGTTAGCAAAGAAAAAACTCAAGTTAGCTTTATATTTGGATGCTTGTAAAAGAAAGTTAATCCAACCCTTTAAAAGTTTCATGAGCTCCATGAGAAATATTGTGAAATGATCTTTATTCTTCAAAAAGGAACTTTCTAGAATAATTGTGCACATTTTGAATTTTACTCAAGCAATAAAATACACAGATGCTCTCCGCTCTGTCCCTCACTCCTCCTTATTAGCTTAAGCTGTATTCATACATGCACTTCACTCATGGAAGTTTCCTGAAGTTATCAGAGGTGAGAGCTTGCATGGACACAAAGTACCAAAGTTTTCACCCTGAATTTGCCCAGACCTTTCCCTTAAAATAAGATGAGCTGATGTGTTTATGCTGCAGGTAATATTAACGGAAATCAATTGTGAGAAAGCAGAGATGATGATGAATCAGGCTGCTTCATTCTCTCTCCTACTGGCTAGTATCATCTCTCTCTCTTTATTCATTGATACTGTGAATTTTTCTGTGGTCTCAGCATTCAATGAAAGATCTGTCTCATAGCATTGCACTCAACTTTGTCAGCCGTGTTGTAAACAGTAACAAAAACAGGACATCCTTCATGTCATCTCCTATCTCTAAGACACCCCCAGACCTTCACCGTGAGGGACATGCGCTCATAAGCAATTTTGGAAAATCTCGGGGGAATTCTTCCCTGACTTTGCATGTTCAAAAAGACCTCTATATACATGTCAACATACAGTTTATGCACTTTTTGTTCCTACATGTCATACTATGCATTGTTCTTTCCTTACTGCCCAGAAGTGCTCCAACTTAAATCCCTGCCTGAAGCTCAGTCTGTCATTGGGAGATAACGTGTAGAAACATATTTATTTCCCCCGGCGATGTGCTGTTTAGTGCCTTAAAAGCACATAAACATGTGCACATCTGCTCATTACCAGCCTGTCAGGTGTTTCTAGCTTACAATAAAAAAGAGCAACAGGTTGTTATCAGGTCCTTTATTACTCTCATTGGCATTTATGCACTCATACACACACGTATGCACTTGAACATGGTGCTTTTTTCTGTTTTTACATGCATGCTCATAACTTTTTACATGCACTTGAACAGCTATGGTTACACTTGTAAACCTCTACTTGTGCAACAGATAAATCACCAGACACGCTGTTGTTAAACCAACATTCCCAAGACAGAAAAATAAATGCCCTTGTGTTTTGTCACAGACTGCATGTGTAGGCACGCACACACTTTCATGCCATTAAAATTATTGACCCCATGGTCTCCTTCAGGCCTCTCTCCAGCTGCTGGTTCTGTCTGATGAGCAATTTTTCTGTCTGTCTGGATGAGGATTATTCAAATTCCAAACACAAGACGGCTCTGCCTCTTGGAGTGTTATGTCAGAGTGTTTGTTTATGTGACTTTTAACTGTGTGTTGTTTTTGTGTGTGAGCAGTGACATGAGAATCTGAGTCTGTGTGAAAACAGGTGTTTCTGTATTGCTGGTTGTGTTCATTGTGGTAAATAAAGAGTGCTAACACTGCTATCTTCTGCCATGAGAGTGTATTTACTGAAAAGACTGTACTCAAGTGTGTAAGTGTGCGTATGTGTGTGTGTGTGTGTGTGTCTGGCCAGTCTAAAATTGGGTGTTATTTTGGAGAGAGTACAGCAAGGAATATTACAGCAAGCAGTGGAAAACTCCATCTCACTAACTTTGTGAGCGTGTGTGTTTGTACACACTCACTTGAGTACAGGCCACATGTTCTGTTGACTTTTCTTATTTGACATGAATATTAAATGCAAAAACAGTTGAGACCTCATTCTTTCTGAGATTTAAACGCAGCAGTGATTGAAAATTGCACATTAGTTTTGCACATTGGTGCAGGACTTTTTCTTCAGAGTTTTAATTTCATATACTCTCTCTTACCCGTACACACAGTAGCCACAGTGTGACAGTGTGTACTCTGAGTCAGCTCTGGGAGCTGAGGTGGAAATCTCTCACTGAGTGAAAAACCGCAGGGATGACAAATAAGCATCTGCAGCTTTCCTTACTTTTACACTGACATCATTTGCTTACAGGCAGGAGTGTGTGAGTGTGTGTGTGTATTCTGGTGCTCTGTCTGCGCAATTTTAGCGTGCCCAGTTGTTGACACACAGTGCATCACAATTTACACTCAAATAAATCTGTTGTTAAGCCTGAAGTGGAGGCCACTTTTTCAACCACTGCTCAATCTACCTGAATGTTTTTTCTTCTGAGTGCTTCACAGCAAAGTCTGTCAACATTGCTGTTTCTTGGTCCCTTTTCTTGCTTTAGTATTTGCAGTTAATTAGGCGCTAAAGAGGGCCGAGAACACCAAAACCAGTCAGTAATAATCAGTCACACCTGAAGGTCCGAACATATTCTTTCATAACATGCTTTTGATGTTACATGAGGGTCATGATCCCTTTGTTAAAGACACTTTTCAGCTTTGTGCATCATGTTTGAATCAGTGTCACACTGTTTATTTTTTCCAGAGGGTCCCAAGCCTGCAAACAGCCCTGACATGCCAAGAGGCAGCTATTTACAAGTGTTTAGCAGATGCTCTACAACAGGAAGTTCAGGGGACTGACTGTCTTATAATTGATGCTGAGTTTGCTTCCTTTGAATGACATCCTGTGTTGTCTGTGTCTGTGTTTGTGTTTCAGGGCAGCGACAGACCATAACATAGACAACACAACTGCCATGCTGAGAGAGTGGCTCAAGAAAGCTCAGCGTATGTATCACTATGTGGAGTGGAGACCCATGGAGGAGCCAAAGTGAGTCATCATTTCCACTGCGTATTAGAAGCTGTTCAGCCTCTTTCAGAGTTAATCCTATATGTAACTTCTCCTTCCTCACATGATGAATGATTTTAAAAAAAAAAATTGGATCAACTACTTTTTCCTGTCTCTCAGATCCTACACAGATGAGTGGGGTCCAAAGCACTGGTCTCCTTCAAGGTTCAACCATCTAATGAAGCTGAGGCAGGCGGCACTAAAGGCTGCCAGGGAACGATGGGCTGACTACATACTAGTAAGACCTGGACATGATATTATTGAACATACAGTATGTATGGATAACACATCTTAGTGTTTGGTTCATGATGTGTTTTACATTTCTCGACACATATTATCGTACCTGGATTTGGTTGTTGAGGACTTCAGATTGGTGGCTCCGTATTTGCACAAATCAGGCATTTTTCAGAGGTGAAGGCTGTGCAGCTTAGTTTTCATTTGTGATTAAAAAAAGTTACACATGACCTGGCTATTCAGACGAACTCCAAAAACAACAAAAACAAGTTGAGCTCTGAGAAACAGGCCATGCTAACGTTAGCGGCTGCTCTACACTGCTATATCCATGTCCTGACTGCTGTCCAGCTTTTGACATGAAACAGCCTCACAAAGTGTAATTAAAAGTTTTTATTATCACTTCAAGAATAATAAAAAAAAAAAGTACTGTTTTTGTAGATTAATTGTAAAACAATTATTGCTAACGCTTTGCTATCTCTCAGTAACATTGACACCCTTAGCTAGCAGCGCACGGTTCTCCTGAAGGAAAGAAAAGACAGAGAAAGAAGTCGTGTTTATAAATTGTTGCTTTGTTGAAGAGTGATTCAATGGTTAGTTGTAATATCAAATAATATATTTTTATCTTGGGCAGTAGGTGGAGGTATTAGCCCAGCTCGACATCTAAGTTCGATGATGAAGATGAATAAATATTTTGTCAGTTCTGGTTAGTGAAGACAAGCTAAACAATCTTAAAATATGTACTCTTCTCCACTCTTTAGTTTGTAGACAGTGACAACCTGTTAACCAACCCACAAGTGCTCAACCTGATGATGGCTGAAAACCTGACACTGGCGGCTCCCATGTTAGAGTCTCGCTCACTTTATTCAAACTTCTGGTGTGGTATCACCCCTCAGGTACAGTATAGTCTTAAACTCATACATCTTGGCTTCCTTCCAGGTTGTTTTCTTTTCCTAACCTGATAGTTTCCTCATTCAGGGTTACTACAAGCGAACCCCGGACTACCAGCCCATCAGGGAGTGGAAGAGGCTTGGCTGTTTCCCTGTTCCCATGGTGCACAGCACCTTCTTAGTGGACCTGCGCCGTGAATCCACCAGGGATCTGGCCTTCTACCCTCCTCACCCGGACTACAGCTGGGCGTTTGATGACATCATGGTGTTTGCTTTCTCGGCCCGTCAAGCAGGTCAGTCTGAAAGCTACTTTAACAACAAACTACCACATTCTTAGCAGAGCTGCAAATGGCTCAGGAATTGAGGAATGCCAGTGACGCAGTGATTCATACATTCACAGCCTGGTTTTAATCTTGATGTTGGTACTGCTTTATAGCACTGAGGGCTTTTTATTGGATTATGCACATGGTACAGATTTAAGCAGATGAATAAAAGCAGAACAAATAACATCCATGTGTTGTCCTGACTTTGCATCTGTTAATTTGTAGGATTGAAAAAGTATCAGTACAAAAGAGACACAGAGACACGGTCCCTCTTTCTTGCAAATATAATGTTGCACATATGAAGGTACATTAAAGAACAAATCAATACACACTTATAAAGTAGATACTTAACTTTTGAAAGAATAGGTTTCTCATTTTGCAGCTATGGACCTTTTAACTCTTTGTAAGTGTTGAATTCAAAGTCTAAATGTTGCTCAACACTGCTAAAGCCTCACTAAATGTAAAGCTTAAATAAAAAAAACTTCAGGTAGCAATTAATAAGGTATAATGAATCTCTTTCAAATTACCAAGATGGATGAGTGCAATTTTTTGTGTCTTTCTTACTATGAACCCACTTTCCATGCAGCACTGATGAATTTTATATATGAATTTATTTAGTGATTAACTGATACAGAAAATGAAACCATAAGGGAGCTCACTTAACCCACATTGAGTGACCCAAGGCATTTCTCTTGTTTTATAAACATTTTCGTCTTTTAATCAACGTGAAAGTGTGAGCTATAGCTGCTTTAACTTAGTGTTTTGCTGGCCCTGTATTGTATTTATATATTTCTATTTTAAATGTGTTTTTTTTCTGTGCTGATATGGAGCTATCGATCTGCAATTATGTATAACTATAATTGATCTACATCAATGCTTGAAAACTAGGGATAATTTTACAGTGTTAGTCATAACAGAACTTTTCTCTACTGTGACTGATTTTATTTTATATTGAAGCGTTTTGTAGAATAATGTAATGTGGTTTTCAATAAATGTTGCACAGGCGACATGGTTAAAATGATTGAGAAATCTACATCCACTACTGAGGAAATTGAAAATTTGCACATGCAGGCTGCTTTTAAGAAAACACATTTGAATTAACTTGTTGATAAAAAGATCTGTCATTAAAAATCCAAAACTGAAGACGAGCTCAAGTGAAACACAATCAAGTTAGCCCACTGAGCATTTTTTGGTCTAAAAGAGGTCTAATAGACATCCAAATGTAGCCTAGACGACTGGTCTAAAATCAGGCTACCACAGGTTCAAAAATTAAAGTTTATTAGACTTCTTAAGTTAGACTAAGGTTAGACTAAATCTAAATCTGGGCTATATCTATGCTACACTGTATATTGCTCAACAGCTAAATTACTTTGGTTAAGTACTTGGAGATCAGTTATGCAACTCATAGTTGCTTTTTGAATAGTTAGCGAATAATGGGTTACAGTGCAACGTCTAAATTCTGTCTAAAAATATACAGAATCTAGATGGTTGAAATTTGGTCTAATAGGTCCAAGACGTCCAATAGCTGTGTATTGCTCAGTGGGAGGTAATGAAGTTATGATGAAAATACTGAGACCCAAACAGAGCCTGAGAGTGAAAATTGACAGACTATTTATTGTTACAAAGTCAAATCTTGCAAATTCAGTGAGGTGGGGTTTAGTGTCTATAAATCCAGAGTTTTTACACTCAGAAGCTGGCTGGATGTAATAAGTGTCCTAAAACTTGGCGAAGAGGAGAGACATAGAAATCTGTATTCAAGGAGACAACTAGATCCAACTAGATCAAAAAGTACTTTAATAAGGTCATGAGCAGATTACAATGCTGGGTAAAGTGGCTTGATTGCAGGTGAGGCTTGGTTGGCATTTGAACACATGGATCCATAACTAGCTCTAGATGATCACACATGAGGGGTATAGGAGGGGAAAGAAAACTCTGACGATGTCACCTCTTGAGATGGTAGAAAGTTCACATTCTTCACCACATTGTCTCAACCATGTCTGCTTTTAACTAACTGGATAAGCTCTGGTTTGTGGATGCATTCACTTGTTTTGGTGGATTTGCTTATGTGAAGCTTAAAGTCTCCGCTGTGACGCTCAAGCACATTACACAGAGAATAAAGAGACCCTTGGGTGGTCTAATTAGTGTGTTTATTTGACATGTTTGGGTCAAGAGGTTGTATTTACAGATTTCTTTCTGTCTGTGTGTGTGTGTTTCTGTGTGTGTTCCAGGAGTGCAGATGTATGTGTGTAACAGAGAGCACTATGGTTTCCTCCCTGTTCCTCTAAAGGCACAGCAGAGTGTGGAGGATGAAAGCGAGAGTTTCATACACACCGTCACGGAGGCTTTGAGTGAGTGCACACACACTTCTTTTGGTTTTGTGTCACTGTTGGTTACTTCCCCCCTCAGATTTGATCCTTTTCCCTCATGGTTGCACCCTGTCAACCCCCTCCTTCCCCTTCATACTGTCTCCCCCCTTCTCACCCACTCTTTTCTGCCTGCCCTCACTGCTCTCAACAAATCAAATCAACCAACACAATCCACAGGAAATTCTGCTGTTTTCTAATCGTGTTTTTGTTGTTCTAACCTTTCCTTCCTTTCTCTCCATGTTGACAGTTGACCATGACATTGAGCCCTCTGAGCACCTGTACTTCCCGCCATCCCAGCAGGACACAATAGGCTTTGATAAGGTGAGTTTGAGAGCACTGAGGGAACTATTTGTTTCCTTGTGTACTCATGAGGAACCCCCCACGTCTTTCTAGTCTCATTATGTCTCCTAAACTCTTCTCTGAGGCTTTGAGTGAAGTAAAGGATTCCTCTTTCACCTAGATTCTTCTCATCAACCTGAAGCGCCGTCTGGACAGAAGAACCAGGATGTTAAAATCAATGGCATCCCTCGGCTTACACGCCTCGCTGATAGATGCAGTCGATGGCAAGTAGGTCACAAACATGCAGCCCTGTGTGCACTCCATAAACTTAACTCAAAGCCTGATTTAATCCTGAAAAAACAACATCCTTGTTCTTTCCTGTGAGGTCTAGACTTTGACTGTTGTCCCTGAATTAGCTTTTAGGAGAATGTCTTCTCTGTTTCATCTTTCCCAGCTTTTCTAACATCCTGTTGCAACAGATGCTAAGTGTTTGTAGAAATTTTCTTGACTTACTTACATCCCCTCTTCGGTGCTTACTTTAATCCAGTGTCGGGAACCTCCTAATCCCTCCACAAGCCTTTGTTTGTCTGCGAAAATGTGTTACTTGTTGTTACTTGCAGAGATTTACAGTCAAGTTGTTTTCTGATGTCAGACTCAGGGCGACAAATGTAAGCACCCCTTTTTTCTCACTCACGCTCCTAAATTTCTGTTCTCCTTCTCTATCTCAGGGCGCTCAATACATCCCAGCTGCAAGCACTTGGTATAGAAATGATGCCCGACTACAAGGACCCGTATTCAGGCCGAGTCCTGACCCGAGGGGAGATCGGCTGCTTTCTGAGCCATCACTCCATATGGATAAACGTAAGAGCAGAGAGGAATCACACACCAGACTGAAGATGAGGAATTGTTCAGTGAAGTTTTGAGGTCCAGTGCCTGCACAGATTCAACCTGCTGAAATGTCCTTTAACTACCGTGTGAACACAATTTTAACGAAGCCAAGTCAGACAAGATCTGTAGTCTGTAAACTTTTAAGAAGGTGTTTTACAGAAAGAGTTTGTTTCAGCTTTAAAAGACAAAGTACTGTGACCAGATGTGCTTTTATAGCCCTCGTCACATGACTTTATCATGCAGATGCAGAACTTGTACCCGCCAGATAGCCAAGTGACACTTTGTTATCTTTCCTTTGCTTACTCTTTTTAAGTTGACATTTTCATGTTATTGTGCTTAACCCCGCACCAGTATGCATAAATGACTGACTGCTGAATGAATTGCACAGACTTCTTTGTCAGAGAGGTTGAAAGATGCCCATTTATTTCATAAAATATCAGCAGGCACCCTCACCAACATTGTTTTAAGACCTTTGTACCAAAGTTTTGCACTGCCAGTCGCCACTCAGTCTGTAATTTCCTCACTAAAAGCTGGACTTCCTGCTGTTTTCCTCTTCATTTGCAGCTCGAGTTTTGCAGTTGGCCTTTAGTCAGATCTAGATTTAAGTTGTTGCCTTGCTGCAAATAACATGAGAAGTTGAAAATAACAATAATAGTTGAGGATAAACCAACAATTGAAATCTGAATAAAATATCAAATAAAGAGAAGTAATAAAACCCCTAAATAAAAGCCAGACTAAACAGATAGGTCTTAAGTTTACACCTAAAAGTATCTGTGTCTGCAGCTCTTTCCAGCAGACTGCTCTGGAGTCGTGGGGCATCATGGCTGAAAGCAGCACCACCAAATGTTTGAGCTCGTCGTAAAAGCCAGAGGGTCTGAGGGGCCTTCCTGGTTCATAAACTGAGAGCATCTCTGGGATGGAGTCTGATGTGACGCTATTTGCTGCCTTAAAAAAAGGGGAAAAAACTTTAAAATAAATATGAAACGCTAACAGGCAGCCAGTGTAGAGATCTTCAAATTGATGTAAACCCTTAAGCTTCTAGTACGTTAAAAGGTAAAGTTAATAGTTGGTTATGCAAATTAGAATCACATTGACTCATTAGCAGGACTGAATGTCACTTGATCTTGGCAGACTGGTCCTGTTAACTGTTGTTATAAACCGCATGAGATGAGAATTTGTGTTTTTGCCACAGTGTCAACAGGCAGAGATGAAAAGTGTGAGATTTCTGCAGATTGATTTGATATGAATTGTGTGATCAGGTTTTCTCCAGCCTTCCTGTTGTCGTTGAGAATTAATTTCTGTTGTTTATTTTAAACAAATGGGATATAAATGAGTAAACGAGTCTGGCAGCTAGGGACATGCTTTTTAATATATCCCTATACTCACATTTAAATAAAGATTGCATTAAAATGTTAAAACTAGGGCCGGGACTCGATTAAAAGAACAATCTAATTAATCAGAGGCTTTGCAATCAATTAATCATAATTAATCGCATTTTAATCGCATATAAATATCTGACCTGAGAACAGTGAGAATCATTTTTCTAAAACTGTATAGGAGTGAACCAATGAATAGTGAACTGAATGAATGCATAAGCCTAGGCAATCAAGGTGATACTTAACCAAGACCAACAGATCGGTGCTTTTTTATGCCATAAAGTGCATTAATCTTTCCCACTCACTCACATTAGGGTGCACTGGTATAAACAGTATACCTGAAACTGGTCTAGTAAGAAACGTTCCGCGGTGCAAAAATGCAATAGGTTGCGATTAATTGTGTTAATATTTTTAACGAGATAATATTACTAAAATCCCTAGTTAAAACACGTTAATCTATATGCTGTACAGCTGGTAAACCTGCAGCAGTTACTTATTTCTGTCAACTTTCTCTTTCTTTCAGATGTTGGAGCAGGGCCTCCAGAGAGTTCTTGTTTTAGAGGACGATGTGAGGTTCGAGCCCAGGTTTAAACGAAGACTTCAGGCCATAATGGATGACATAGACAAAACCCAGCTGGACTGGGACCTCATGTAAGAATACATATCCACATGTTTGATCACAAATGCATGTGTGTTCATGTCTTAAGTTACTTTGTGGACTTCCATCAACACCCTTTCTTTGCTTCTGCTCAGTTATGTCGGGCGTAAGCGTATGCAGGTGCAGCAGCCTGAGCAGTCCGTGGATGGTGTAAACAACCTGGTGAAAGCTGACTATTCCTACTGGACGCTAGGATATGCACTTTCACAGCAAGGAGCCAGAAAGCTGCTGGCTGCAAATCCCTTCACGAGGATGCTGCCTGTGGACGAGTTCCTGCCCGTCATGTTCAACAAGCACCCCAAGTCAGTCTTTATTTTGTATTTGTTTCATTTTAAATACACATTACAGATATTGTACAAAGAAATTCTATTTAAGACATGCTGTACAGAAAATCACAAGGCTGGAGAAAGAACTATTTCTGTGCGCAGAGACCCTTTTAGATGTTCTGGTTTGTGAGCAGGCAGATAAACATTGACTAAAGACCACAAATAGATGATTGCAGGTGCACCCTTATATAAGAATGAATATATCGGCTAATTGGAATGTTAGATAAACATGAAGTTACGGAAGTGAAAGATACTTTTAGTCAGTGTAATTTGGACTTGTATAAATCCTGTGCATGCACAAAAACAGACTAGAGGGGAATAAACCAATTCAAAAAGAAAAGCACTATACAGTAATTATCTATATATAGAAACCAACATACATGTCCACTTCTAGTTTTGCCTCAGGGACAGAGTGTAATGGACAAGGTTTTTTTTTTTTTCTCTGGTGGTAGACCACAGCTCATGTCCTCTTTTACTCCACAGTTTGTTCCCTATATTTCCATCCATCCCACCTGATTGTGTCCCTCCTGCTTTCTATTTTTCTGGCATGACCCCCTTCCCCTCTCCTCTCCTTCTGTGCTCGCTCACAAACAGGGCATGGTTTGTTCTGGGGGTTCAGCGGGTACAGCGCACACAATGCCTGCTTTTCTGTTTCTTTTCTCCTTTGGGATTCTTGCCATACCCTGCTCTCTTTCTCCTTCACCTGCACCTCCTTTCTCCTTCTCTTTTAACATCTTTATCCTCAAAGTCCACTTTTCCTCACTCTCAATCCTTTTTTTTTATCCCTTTTAATTCCCTTTTTTGGCACCTTTTATAGTCTCCCACTCCTCTTAACAGGACTGTACTTTTAACACACCTTCCCCCCCTTGTGTCACCCGCTTCTCCTCCCCCTTTCCTCCTCTCTCTTTGAGGAATGTGGGCCAGAGCAGTTCTTCCTGCTGGTTGGAGAAGGGGACAGGATTCCCATTGATAGAGGCCTGTGCAGGGGGGTTGGGTAGGGATGGACACTGTGTGAGTGTGTGCGCGGCTTTATAAATACATGGAGATGTGTGTCCAATGTGGTGTATATAGATTACTCGTGAATGCACTGTGTGTATATTCACGATTTAGAGAAAGTAGGTTTGTTTAAAACTGAAAGAAATAGGAAACATGGTAGAAATCTGCCAGGGAAAATATGTAAAATGAGTGTAACATAAACGAACTGCAGGTCATTATGTGTTCCCTGTGAATGTTATGTCACAGATGCAGTATTTCAGGAGAAGGGAGGCTGTAGAGTCTCTCTTTAAGGCGCACTTCTTATACAGTATAAAATGTTCAGAAACAGCCACAAAAATGTTGCACCGCACAGAAAATGTTCTTGAGGATGTTTGTGTTTGTCGCTGCAGGTCAGCTCTTACAAAGGTGTAGGGTTTCACTCTCCTCGTGTTGTGCCGACAGGCTCTTAACAGGCGCTTGGCGGCGGGATGGTGACCTCTGTGGTGACCTCTGTCTGCAGGAGTGTGACTCCTCTCGGCTGACGTGTCAGATCCTCGCAGTCCTCATTCCTCTCTCTGACCCTGCTACAGGCTAAAAGTCCAGTTTTCAAAGTTTATTTTCCTTGTTTAGATTGACTCAATATGACGGTAGTTTACAAGAGAGCATAGGGATGAGGATCTACTTATTCAGGGGTCAAATTAGGGATAAAATGGTCATTGATTGATTGATTGTGGTTATTTTAAATGTGCTATAGAAATAAAGTTGATTGATTGATTAGATTAGCTTTATAATATGCTTTTTAGTTTACTATGCTTAAATGCTGGGGTGCCAGTTTAAGACAGTCCAACCCAAACACTAATGCTGGTATTAAGTGTAAGCTATATTCAAAATATTTAGGTGCTTTCAGGTCATTGTGATGTACAACAGAGCATTTACAGAAGGAGATAAGTCTGAGCTTTGATTTTGACAGTGAGATATCGTCACCCTATTAAAATAATGGCCTAAGTCTTTTTTTTGATAAAAATGAGTTTATGGCCTAAATCATCTCTTGATAAATCCTTAGTTGAAAGGATCATGGCATGATCCTTTCAACTAAGGATTTAGGTGATTTTACTAGAGATGGCCAGCATTATCAGGCTGATTCAGGCCATAAACTCATTTTCGTCAAAAAATGACTTAGGCCATAATTTAAATAGGGTGACGATATGTAATGTGCTATACTCATCAAGAGTATAAAATAAGAGTTAAATGAAATAATGAACATCTGAATAGGAAAACTTTTTATTACAGATTCGTACACAGTTGGAATTTTCATATTTTTCCATACCTGCTTTTTAGAATTATTTTTGGAAATACTTACTTTTCTATTTTAGAAAACAGTATTTTATAACTGTGGTAATAAGTCTGGAAACATCAGTATTTTTCCATACTTAATGTCTCATTTTCCATACTTTTTCATACTTGCATAGGAACCCTGTTATTATGAGATTAGCATACATTAGTTCGGCTCACTTTTAACCTGATTCGTATTGCTTCACTTGTGTTTCCAAAGACTTTAGTTCTGTAAGAGTCGATCAAAACATTTCCGCCATGACTTACTGTGCTGAAGTGAACACTGTCCTGTTCCCGTATTTGACATCCTGCAGATTTGCTGTCCAGTAAAATTGAATTCCTGTTCGCTGAGTGTAGAAAACAAAACTCAGAGCTGAAATGAAAAACAGTCAACAGTGATATGTGACCGCTGTGTTGTTTTGCTTTCCTTCCTCTTCTTTGCGGTGACCTTTGAAACAGTCACAGACAGAAGAATTAGGCAATAATGGCAAATTTACTGAGCTGACATCCCATTTCTAAATGCTTTTATTAAAGAAAGAAAGAGAACGACCTTCTTACTCCTTCATAGGGATGCATGATTCTACATATGAAGAGATTGATTTCTTTTGAAAGAGGGATCTCATTAACATTAGTGTCGAGAGTACATTAGTAAAGAAGCGTTTCGTTGTATAATGGCAATAACTTTGGGCTTTTAAAATCTTTATATCTGTATTTCTATCACTTCCCAGCTGAAAAGATTAACCTGAATATTAATTAAGAATCTAGTCATTCTCGGCAGTAATAATCCACATCATATTAACCCCTCCTTGCTCTTCTGTCCTTCTCCTCAGCACCAAGTTCATGTCTCACTTTGAGCCGCGGGACCTGCAGGCCTTCTCCGTGGAGCCTCTGCTCATCTACCCCACCCACTACACTGGAGAGCCAGGCTACATCAGCGACACAGAGACCTCCACCATCTGGGATGATGAAGCTGTTGCCACAGACTGGGACCGACAACACGCCCGTAAGACGGCCCAACAGGGCAGAATTCGGCCCGTGGCGCAGAACAGTGTCACTGGAGAATCCCCGCCTCCTGCAGCTCGAGCCTCTCGAGACGAACTGTGACACATACACACGTCTAATACTGTTAGATGACACACACACACACACACACACACACACACGCCTGAGACTGAAAGATGATACACTCACCTGAAACTGAGAGAGACTCTTGTTTACTGTACAGTGTACACACACACACACTGAATTTGAGGAGTACACACACTTGAAAAGACAGTTGAACTACAAGCTGACATACTATACAATCATTCATGGATACAAGTCAAGTTCTGATGTGGATAAAGGGACTCTGAGGAGAGGAAGAGGAGGAAAACCTGGGATGAGGGCCAGCAGGCCTTTGACAAAAGCTTTATTTATTCCCCATGTGCCTCCTGTGGGCATGTGGAGACACTTACGGTTTGACGAAACTTAAGCAACTCATGGAGGAGAGCTAACGTTATTTGCATTTGTAATGTTTGTAAAGAAAAGAGAATAAGTCTCCTCACAAATCAATTTCAAGAAGTTTTATTGTTATTTAAAAAGAAAAACGTGTGTTTTGTTTATTGGACAGCTGAGGAATAAAGACATTTTTGAGCTGTTAGAAAACAACTTTAAGTGTGCGTGTTAAACTTTCCCCTGCTTGTTTGTGTGTATGTGTGTAGATCACTGATTGTATATAAGGACAGACTGCACATTGTACACAATCAAAAGCCGAATCCCCATCAGCCCTCATACACCCACAACAGGCGCTGACATCATGTGCATTTGGAGCAGACTCTGAGCAGCAGGGATCTGCTCTTTGGCATCCCGCCCCTTTCCACCAATCAAAGCAGACATTTAAATTCATGGCATGAAGATAAAATGTCGAAGATATCTCATGATGTTCACAGCAGATCAACACAACTTCACTGAATTTAGAAACACACAGAAAACTCATGACCAAAGGTTACATTATGAAAGACTAAAAGAAGAAAGAAGGTTATGGAATAATTTAAAATCAGACAAATGAACCAATAAAGAAAAAGGATTAAGTAAACAAGAATAAGAATAGTCATGGAAAATTTGAAACCAGAAAAATGTGGAACAGCTGAAATAAAACAATTGCCAAAACAGATAAAAACCTGAATAGGACTATAAATGAAGTCAGAATGAAAAGACAGATTCTAATCTCATCAGATTTTTGTCTCATGCTTCAAAAAGTTCAGGAGAGCACTAAACTGTTTAACCATTAAAAAAACAAAGCTATAGCATTACTTTACTGGTTTCCGAGTGTACTTAATGCTCCTGTGATGATCTTCAGTTTGTATCCATTTTGGCGCCCCCCTGTGGTCAGCAGTAATTCTTGACAAAAAATCTCATCCTGCAGACTTTTACAGTCAAATTGATCATTTATTGTGAGTATTTCATGGAGAGATTATGAACACTGGGCTGTTTTCTTCAAATGTAAAGCTGACTCTCACCCCTCTGCACCACTTTGACATCAAAAAGTTACAATATGAACATCTCTGGCTTGTCGCTGATGATCTTGTTTGCTTTTGACTAGTATGGCACTAATATGAATTTCATTTTATTCCATGAATATCAAAAAACTCTCATCAGGAACTTAAAGAGCACTGAGTGCTCCCCAAAATTGTAAGAGCTTGTTTTCCTAAAGTAGTTATTGTCATATAACAAACGGCCTTCATGTGTGGAGTGATTTTTTCCCTGTGGCTATCCAGGTTGAAGTCACTGAATATTTTTGCAGCATCTTTTGTCTGGATAACAGTTTATAGGTGGTCCCTGCACTCTGAAGTCATGGCTGGCTGTGCGGGGAGGCACAGTATGAGCCCAAAATATGGACTGAATTGATAGTTAAAAGTAGAAAATAACTCCAAACATGCAAGCAAATTTTTTTCAGTCAGTTCTTCAAACAATTTGTGACAGGAACTGATTGAAAAAATGTTGGCTTTAAATATCTTGAAATAATGAATAAAGTGTAATGAGATATTTCGACTAGAACTGAGACAAAGTCACTTGGCAGGATTTGATTTATTTTTTTACACTTGCACACACGAACCATTTAGCTGACTGTCATACAAAGCTTTTGGCCTTATGTTTGCTCAGTTAATTGATTGAGTTGAAAATGTGGTGAAGTACGAAAGTTTACGCAGAAAATACTAGAGCAAAAGTGAAAATACTGCATTGGAAAACTACTCAAAAAAGTTCAGGTACAAATAAAGATGACGTGCGCTAACTCACTCACAATGCCAGCCCCTTTGCTTATTCTGCCAACCGTCACAGATGGATGTCTAATTCCAAACCCTGATCTAAGAGCGTGCCTTATTATCTATAACTCAAAATGACTCCCACAAGGTAAACTGCACACACACACACACACACACACACACACACACACACACACACACACACACACACAAACTGTCATGCATGCACGCGCCCAGTGACAGAATTGCTTTTCTTTTCCGCGCTGTAAATCAGTGACAGATGTGACTGGGTTGGTTGCAGCGATCACTCACTCAGCAGGCTGGTCCTGCTCATGAGCATTTAGTCCATCAGTCATTCATTCATAACATGTGGACTGTAGTATGATGCATGCTTATTAGTCCACCCCAGACTCCTGCTCTCAGAGGATATTTGTGTGATATATTTTGGAAAGACTGGATTAATGAATTATTCATGTCTATGGTACAGGCTGTTCTCGGTCTGGCCGAGGAGCTGGGCTGAATCAATAAAACAGATTCTCTTATAATGTGTTTATTTCTCATTCTGCATGATAAACACCTCCATGTTAATTATGTCTTTCTTTAATTTGACAGTAATTATGTAGTGCTGCCCTTTTGATGGTGTAGAGAATTCGTGGACAGAAACAAATGAAGAGAGAACTACTAGTCAATATATACACAGCAATCTGTGGGAGTCAAAGTAGGGCTTTCATTAAGTTGTGTTTATTATTGGTCAATTCGAAGCACAAACTTGCTGCGGTGGTTCACACGACCCTACTGATTTCTTTAAAGATGGAAACCCTCTGAAAATAAGCCATTTTAAAAGTGGTGGGAAAACATGAAAGGAGCTACAACCTCCCAATAAACCGGAGCTTTGAGTGTTTATCATGTTTAGGACACTCAGCAGGAGTGTTGGCTCCCACTGTTCACTGGCTGAAGGAAACTCTGCTCACTGTTTTATAGTTCCTGTCTACTGTGGGATCTGATGGAGAGGAGGGGTGAGGAGACAGTGGGGATGGTAGGGGGAGGTTGTGGAAGTCATGGGTGATATGACGAGGGAGGAGGCATCACATAGTTAAATTGAAACTTAAGTCTTCATAATTTCCAGCAATCGGCAATTTGGTGTTTAACCAGATGATCACACTGTTTCACTTGCTTTTCTCAGCACAGACTGGACTTTTCTTGGTATATGTGTCATGCTGATAGAGACTTCCTATATGAATGCCACATTAACCTGTTTGCTCTCTCAGCTAATGACCTTTCCAGATACTGAAAAGGATAATGCTGCCACCTGCTGGTTGCACTGGCAATTTGATTTAACTGTTTTTACAACTCATGATAAACAAATTAACATCAACTATAAATTTGGTCAATAACTCATTAGGCTCAAAATTAATATTGTCAAAACCATGTATAATATGTGACCCTATATCTGCAGGAAATAAAAATACTCTCTCTCTCCCGCTCTCTCGTCTCTTGACACAATGACATGTTGACACATTCCCAGGGGAACAAAGGAAAATCAAGGGCCAGCAAGTTCTCTTTAAATACACACAAAAACTGCAGGATTTATCTTATGAAACTTTAATATTTTCTGTATGTGCCCACACAACCTTATATAACGCATTTTTACAAAAGCAACCACGCAAAGACATGGTATCGTTTAACAAAATCATCATTTGCGCTAAGCCAGAGCCTTCTGATAGTGTGGCCTGAAAAAGTAGTTTCACAACTTCTGTTAAAGCTTTCTCCCGTCCTTTACTCTCCTATCTTCTTCTTCATTCCTTTTTTTCTCTGCTGCGATACAGAACAGAACAAATGTTTTCAAAATCATATACCTATATTGCCTTTAAATCCTGTATTTCCTGAAGATACTTGCAGAGACACAGACATAGAAACTGTATATATACAGAGGAACTTAAAGCAATTTTAAAGGTTGCTATGGCTGGAGGCCCTCTTGCATACTGGGACTCTGTACCTCTTTCCAGAGGAGTGCAGTCTTGTCTGATACTGTTTCCAAAGTTATGAACGTAGTTTTTATCTCTGAAAGTTTTAAAGTGGGAGACCTGTTATCATGGCAGAGGGCTCGGTCATGTGTGTGAGTTTGGTACACTTTGTGACATGATGCGTGTTATCTCCGGCTGCTTCTTTTCTGAAAGTTCTTCAACTTTCGGGTCAAAGCAGAGTTTATTGTCAAGCATTAGTCTGAGATATTTGTCAACTGTTTTTAATGGTTTTCTATCATGAATAATGGTAGGAGGTGGGTTGACATGTTACCAATGACCGTTTCTTAAATTTTGTTGAAATTTAGCTGTTTGTTCCTACACTATTGAGTCAAGGAGCTACAGAGTTGTGATGGACCAGCATGGTGTTGTTATTTGTGGGTGCAATAATGATAGCAGTGTCATCTGCATATTTAAGGTAAGTGGTAGGGGGTAAGGGGCTGGTACAGAGTGCAGAGGAATGAGCTCAGCAATGTCACAGCAGTGGTGATTACAAGTGTGGTTGTTGTGTTTATGCCTGAACAGCTTTCTGTTCATTACTGAGGAAGTTGTTCCAGTTTAAGACTTTAAACAGGGTCCTGATGAAGTTTCCTGGGGAGTACAGGTGCTGTCACGGGCCACAGCATCCTCACTGGAGACCATGTCATTGGAGGAGATGCAGCTAAATGGTAATTCTGTGTTGTTGCAGCAAAGCAAGTGCCTTTCTCTACTATGTTCATGGTCATTTTGTTTTTTTCTAAGGCACACACAGCCCCGGTTTTCTGAGACATTATGTAAAATATTTATCAGATCAAGTTCTCTGTCTGCACCCTCACTTCTTCTGAACCAGACTGACTCTTATCTACACCACACACATGGAGATGTGTTTAAGCAAAGGAGATGTGGGTTAGAGGATAAAACATGTTTGTCATGTTGATGGTTCCCTACACTGTCCAGGTCACTCATTTTTGTATAACATTTAACTCACAGCACAGCTGAACCTTACCTCCACATCATGTTATCAATTATCGCTTTCAAGCCATGTTACAATGCAGACTAAAAGTAAACCTCCAAAAGTGATTTCAAGTATTAACTGTTAAACTTTGATGTTTTTAAAACTTTTCACTATAAGGGGACCGACTTGTTATACTCATTGCAACTGATCTAGTGGTATTAGCAAAGGGCAGAAAGCTACAACACATGCATTTTTCGATGGACTGGAGCTTGAATTCAGAGATACACTAATGTATACCAGGAAAGTAAAGTATTCTGATATCTATTTCAATATCACATGCAAACAATTGCTGCACACTGAATAAGAACAAGTGCTGGAAAGTAAAAGTCAAGGGAAATCCACTGCATAAGAAACAGAAAAAACCTGCTTTGAATAAAATAAGACTTTCAAGGGGGGCTGGCTATTTGGATGGGAAACACAGCAACGGAGCCTATATTCATATGTGAAGTATTAGCATAATGTAATGTACAGGAGGGCATATGGATCAGATCTTTGTTGGAACACTTGTGGATTTATGTGAAAATCACAGTTTGGAAATGTGAGAGTTTGTTTCTTTTGCATAGAAGAAAAGACGTTTTCAATGTTACTGGGAATTGAGAGCAAACATATGTGAATCTTTATATAATAAAAGTAATAATGTTGTGTAAGTGCATCAAATGAGTCAGAGAGGCTGCTGACCGCGCAGGGATGTGGTCAGTGACTCATACTGCTGTTGTAAGGCCGTGTCCTTTTGACGGACACACTCACACATACGCACATTCTTGTACGGACATGATCCACTCATACACACATGCTCATGTATTTCAAAAGACCAAGGAAGCATAAAAGGGAGAAGGAAATGGAAAATCAAAACATTGCTTTTAAAACACTCTGGGTGCCTCTACCGCCTCCTTCGCCTTTTGTTTTTCTTTTTCTCTCAGTGTCAGTGATCCAGAGAAAGTCTCCATTGTCTCTCTCTGTTCTCTTCCTCTCACTGATAATGAGTAACTGTTCAGTGTCAACAAGAGCGCCCTGAGACCTCCACTCAGTCACTGAATAAGTCTGTGTGTGAGCACAAACTGATTCAGAGTTATACTATCAGAGCAGAAAAGGGTCTGACTGCAGCAACACTTAAAGGCAACATGAACCTCCATAAAAACAATCGAATTATCTGATTTTTGTTTTTGTTTTATGCTAATTCTCCAGTATTATCCATTGAAATAATAAAGCCGTCTTAATTCTTTTATTTGGAGTTGTGTTAGTTGTTTTCCTGTGTCATCCAGCAGGGAGCAGTGTGGAGTCATTATAAAAACAAAAACTTCCTGATGTGCAAATTTGTAAATATTGAAAAACCTCTATGAGAAAATGACAAAATCTGAATATTCTACATAATGATAGCAACTTATAACATTTCTCATGTTGTTGATGTTTGTATGATGTTTGTTTTCCTCTGCTTAAAGTTCCTGTGCAGAGTTTTTAACAGGCTAGACTTAAATTATAAAGGACATTTCTCTATGAGGGACAAAATCAAACAAAACCATCACAGAGTCTTTTTCAGTGTCTGTTATCACTGCGACAGAGTGGGTGTAACACAAAGTGATTAACAGCACACTGAAAAAAGAACAGAACATATAAACATTTCTTACTGCAAAGATTCAAACTGAGTGATACATGTGACTTAAAAAAAAGAAAGCAAGGAAAGACTTTTCATTAAAACTACCGCTCATGCATACAAAGAGATAAGACGTCTCACTTTTGGGGGACCAAAATCTGCAAAAAGTTTGAGTTTTCCATCATACGGGTATTTTCTTACACAATTCATATTTTACTCCAAATTCAACATCTTGTGTCTCATCTCTAGCCAATCCTCTGACAATGTGGTAAAGAGCGCATCAGGACCCACTATTTGTCAACAGAGCTGTCAATCAATCATCTTTTTCAAAAATAGATAAATTAATGAAACGTGACTTTTCCAAAATATAAACCTACACAGTAATCTGCATGTTAAAAAGAAGCTGCTCTCTATGTTAGAAAATATATAGAGAGATTTGTAATTTAATTTCTACGTTTCTTTCTGTTATGAAGGATGAGGTATGCTTTATGACCAGTTTTGGTATCACAGGTAAACTCCCTCACCAAAAATAAGTAGATATCCAGTACATTTAAGAAGTATACTAAAGTTCTGTATACTACCAGAGCACTTACAAGTTAACTGCTTGGGACTAAATTGGCCCAATTTCAGGTTATAAAAACCATTAAAACTTTATACCTGAAGTACACTTCAACGTATTTCTTTCGGTTGTCCCGTTTTTCTTTTATACCTGGACTTAACACTTAAACTCTTAATGTGAGTTAATTTAGCTGAAAAGGGATATGAATTCTTCTTCAGATCCTGTACTTTTTACTTTTATGTCTCAGCAAAAAGGATTAAACTTTGTTCCGTTGTATTAAATGTGGCGCTCAATAGAGAGCTCTACTTTTGTGTTTCACGATGTGTAAAAATGAAAGAAAAAAGAAAGGAAGCCAGGAGGAGAGGTTTCCTTTCTGCTGAATGGATCTTAAGTGTAGAGTGTGTGTGAAAGTGTGTGTATGTGCGCTGTAAGAGTTTAGAGAGCCTTGGCTAACCAGCTGTGTAAACTAGTCCTGGATACACCATGAGTCTGTCATCACACTCTGATTGAAAGTGAGAAGAAAAGCCAGGAAAGTGAAGGATTTAAATGAACAATGAACACAAGTGACACTGAGAGGAAGAAGACTTTGTAAAGAAATATGTTCTCGCTGTTTTAGTGCCGTGCTCACGTTGTACAAGTAGGGCATAAGTCAAGTGAAGACTGCTGAATGTGGCTGATGAGTAAAGTGGAGGGAAGTGGAAAGCTCTCAACAACAGAGAGAGGAAACCGGGGGAAAGAGGGGGAGGCTGGTTCACTGGAAGTCCATCCACACTACAAGAAGACATGCAGTGTGTTAACTCACCCTTCCTGCCTGTTATTATCCCATTCATTCCCAGCAGTCACACACACACACACACACACAATCACACACACATACAATCCAGACAGACATGTTCTTTATAAATGCTTATAATTATCTTCCTCTTCAGACACTTCAGCTCAGCTCCGTTTATCTGGTCTGATTACAGAGGCATTTTAATCTTCAGTGTTATTTTTCATCCACGGCCTCTGACCATGAGTCAGTTCTAAATATACACATAGTTGAGGTGGAGGCTCATTGCATTTTTCTGTGATGAAGGTTGCAGAGGAATTTTGTCACGCTGAGTCAGACTGAAGGTCTGAATCATGGTCGCAGCGAAATCAGAGCTCATGAGAGACATGAGATCTGGTGCTACGACAGAGATTATTCTGCAAAATTGAGCTGTCATGAGAGGTTAGATAGAGCAACAATAAAAACTATATCAAAATACTCTTTTTTTGTGATATTTATGGAGAGAGAGTGAGGGTGACATGTTGGGGTGAGGCAACAGGCTGGAATCAAACTCTAACCACCTACTTGAGAACTCAGAACACTGAAAATGGACCTTGTGACTGATATGATTACAATGTTATACTAATGCATTGGTGTGAAAACAGTATCATAATAATTAGTTTACATAGTTTTTCTCTTAAGGTTTCCTTTGAACAGGCAGAAACCTTGAGCAGAACCAGACTCATGTTAGACAGTCATCTGCAGAGGCTGCGTTGGGATTAGGGCGGGGATAGAGGGATGTACAGAAAGAGAGATGGATAAAAACGAACAACAACATACGCTTTGTATAAGTGATAAAAATCAAGAGACTAAGGCCTGAACTACACGTGTTAGTCCTTGAGCCAAGAACCAAAATTTCACATATCGGTACCACTTGGGTGGGCAAATTCTAGTTGTGATTTTTTTATTGCTATACATCCCTACAATAAGTTTTTATATGATAGACCTTGGTAACTGGTAGCTTTATTGTAGTTATCACTCATTGAAGTAATAGAGTTCAGCTGTTCAAAAACGAAAAATCGCCTTCCTTCAAAATGAGCTTTCTTTCATTTTAACCTCTCATCTAGGTGTGTTTGAACTATTGGCTAGCCATAGAGACTTGTAATAACCCCCTAGGTAGTATTTCAAGTAATTCATCTAATACAGGTGTGTATATATAAGCTTCAATTAGCCAATTGTCAGGTCTAAATCAAGGTCTAAATTAAGGATATTTTTTTACTTAGAAGTTGAAGTAAAGTAAATGCAGACTAATAGCATTATAATAACACAACTTTAATATGACACTGACATATTTTCAATGCAGGCACTCATTATACAATCATCCTGGCTGGTGCAGGGCAAGAAGACATTAGCAACAAAACAAGATCTACTGATGTACACTCTATACAATCATCTGAGAAAAACTCCAATTCCTATTCAAAGTCCTATTCTTTCCATAAGGAACAGTGACAGCAAATATGGCTTAGTACATAATACTGTCACTGAGTCACAGTGGGTCTGTTAACATAGCTCCCTTTGGTCATCACTTATTAATCAACATCAGTAATCGACATCAGTATCTGTATCTTCTTCTACATCTGAATCTTCCTCACTGTATTGGTTGGCACAAGTTTGTAATTTGCACAGGTTTGTGCACTTCAACCCATTGCTGAGACATGTGCAGTCTGGTGGTTTGCATGTCCTCACACACTTGCAGGATAGCAACTGCAAGACCGCATCTGGTGCTAGGGAACCACGCATCCACTGTTTTCTAGCTGCCCTTTGTCATTTATGGTCCACGCATGGTCCTTGGGACTTGGTACAGATGGCTTGGTATGAAGAGACCGTCTCCAGATAGCAGCCTGGTAGTTGGCACGAATCAAATGCATTAATACGCAATCCTGACATGGTGGAAGCTGGCTGGACTCAACTTTAGCCAAGGTCCTGCATGAAGGTGGTGAAAGTGAAAGGACTGACGTTGTCTTTGACGTTTACAAGGACATGTCAATCAAAAATTCAGAAAGACTAAACAGAGGTGCAGACATGGGGATCCAGTTCAGAAACATTGTTTCTGGCCACAATATTCAGCAGTGGAGGAAACTTCTCTGCAGCCCTGCCAACAAAGCCAGTCTCATCAAGTTCTTGGTGGAGGAATGGAGTTTTTCTCAGATGATTGTAAAGAGTGTATACATCAGTAAATCTTATTTTGTTGCTAATGTCTTCTTGCCCTGCACCAGCCAGGATGATTGTATATTGAGTTCCTGCATTGAAAATATGTCAGTGTCATATTAAAGTTGTGTTATCATAATGCTATTAGTCTGCATTTACTTTACTTCTTCGGTCTTGCAGTTGCTATCCTGCAAGTGTGTGAGGACATGCAAACCACCAGACTACTCTGTCTCAGCAATGGGCTGAAGTGCACAAACCTGTGCAAATTACAAACTTGTGCCAATCAGTACAGTGAGGAAGAGCCCCTTGCGCACCGGCAGATTCAGATGTAGAAGAAGATACAGATACTGATGTCGATAACTGATGTTGATTAATAAGTGATGACCAAAGGGAGCTATGTTAACAGACCCACTGTGACTCAGTGACAGTATTATGTACTAAGCCAAAACTTGACATATTTGCCGTCACTGTTCCTTATGGAAAGAATAGGACTTTGAATAGGAATTGGAGTTTTTCTCAGATGATTGTATAGAGTGTACATCAGTAGATCTTATTTTGTTGCTAATGTCTTCTTGCCCTGCACCAGCCAGGATGATTTATATTGAGTTCCTGCATTGAAAATATGTCAGTGTCATATTAAAGTTGTGTTATTATAATGCTATTAGTCTGCATTTACTTTACTTCTACTTCTAAGTAAAAAAATATCCTTAATTTAGACCTTGATTTAGACCTGACAATTGGCTAATTGAAGCTTATATATACACACCTGTATTAGATGAATTACTTGAAATACTACCTAGGGGGTTATTACAAGTCTCTATGGCTAGCCAATAGTTCAAACACACCTAGATGAGAGGTTAAAATGAAAGAAAGCTCATTTTGAAGGAAGGCGATTTTTCGTTTTTGAACAGCTGAACTCTATTACTTCAATGAGTGATAACTACAATAAAGCTACCAGTTACCAAGGTCTATCATATAAAAACTTATTGTAGGGATGTATAGCGATAAAAAAAATCACAACTAGAATTTGCCCACACAAGTGGTACCGATATGTGAAATTTTGGTTCTTGGCTCAAGTGCTATGATACCTGAAAGAACTGCTCCACCATCAAATTGGGCCACTCCCACTTCATCAACTCATTTAATTAGACACAGGTTTGATTCATTTATAGAAAAGAGCAGTGTGACCCAAAAAGAGTGTGACTTTTAATGTGCTTTTGACTTTCTGTTTTGCTTTTGGAGTTAACAAAAATTCGCCTATTGAGGAAAATAACAAAATGAGAAAAAATATAAAAAGCTACCCCTATGAAAAGTCTATCATATTTCAATTTACTTATATTGACCCTAAAAACAATTTAGTATATGTAAGGTTTTGCCCACCCAAGTGGTACCGACATCTGGTCCGGCTCAAGGACTATGTATAGATATTTATTTATCAGGATATTTTTGTACTCCCATCTAAATAACTGTATCTGTCCACGCGTGTTAGTTCTCAGAAATATCTACGTCCACACGTAGCCTTCAAACTCAATTCTATCTGGTGCCGCTTAAAGAAATTCAGGAACAAAGCTAACTGATTGGCCGATGAATCGTAACAGCGTGATGCGTCATGCATTGTTTGCGGAAGCTACGCTAGTGCGTCGGGTCCATGTGACGGTGTGGCGGCTATAACACCTCTGTGAGCTGGTTGACTGGTGGATGTAATTGTATAAAACAAGGTTTCTTTGTAAGGCTGAAATGAGCACCAAAAGGGCAAAACAAACGTATGTCCGCCATCGTCGTTGTTGTTTTTCTTTTTAATTTGCATACGCGAGCTGCGGTTTGACGTCATCAATCCGGAAAAGTTCAACCACACGAATCCACTAATACGGATATTTTTTTATTTCTCCACTTGTTTTTCTGGATTCAGAAATATCCGGTTTGAGTGCTCCAAACTCCCGTTTTGGTGTGGTAGAAGAACCTACTGGATGAGGTAGCTCAGGGACTTCAACAGGACATAATGATTCAAAGTTAATGACACAGACAGACAGAGGATGAAGAGCGAGGCTTAATGTGCAACTGCCAGTCTAAACCCATTATGACAAAAGTTATCTCGCGGAACTTCACAAATGATCATTACTATATGTATCTCTTTGTGCATTTTTTTAAGGAGTGCAACGTGGGTGCACCATAAGCATGCACTTTTCCATACAGGCAAAGAAAAGCTTCCTTTCAACAGGCAGAAATCTTGAACAAGAAAAGAGTCATTGGTGGACAGCGATCTGCTGCAGTGACTTGATGGGCTGAAAGATCACGAAAAAAAGGTAAATGGATAGACAGGGAGGTGAGCACGTTCCAACAAAACGAGACAGTGCAGACTTATGGTTACAGTTAAACGTGTGCATGTGTGTGTATTGTGTGTGTGTCCTGCAAAGTCCCTCTGCTGTGGGGCGACTTCACCGGATGCTTCTCTGACACTTGTGTTTTTCCAGTGGTTGTTTATTTACTAAAGAAAACAGGATGTAACGTTAAATTCACACTGCAGCATCTAACTGTGAGACAAACTTACTTCATACTTAGTACAACATTAACCATTTAATCTTCGTCTGCTGTAGTTGTGTGTTTGAGTGTGTCTGTGTGTGTCAGAGCAGTGCCTGGCCCGAGATAATCCTCTTCTTTTAAACAGCAGTGTTTCACACTTCAGTGGCTCTGACTTGTACTCTGAACTCAGTCACACACACACACACACACACACACACACACACACACACACACACACACACACACACACACACACACACACACACACAGGCATGCTGTCTTTTGCTGTTACACATTTATCGTGGCTTTAATCCTGCTGTCACAAATTTCACTGAGTTGTTCAATCTAAGAGAGAGCTAAATAAGTGACTTCATGATTTTTAGAAAAAAGAAATAGAAATAGGAAGTGATAAAAATGCTTTGATAACACAAAGTGCATTGAAATTTATGAGATAGGTGTGCTATTGCACTAAATATAATATCGTGATCCAGACTGGAGATCATAAAGTTTATATGACGTTCATCTGTGTGTCTTAGTAGTAGTCTGAATTTGCTGAGTTATTTTTTCATAAAGTTGCTAAATTTTATAAAGATAATTTCCATGCATGCTTCTACATTTACCGTTAGTGGAAAATTAAGCTACTGATCAAACCTAAAAATCAAGCTAACTAACTAACTAACTAACTAACTAACTAACTAACTAACTAACTAAAGAACTAACGAACTAACGAACTAACCAAACATATAGAAGTAGTCACAGAGGAATTAGTTAAAGCTCCAGTGAGGGTCTTTTAGTGTTTGTAGTGCATTGATTTTGGCGCCCCCTGTGGACAAAGCTAAAACCAATATTTCTTTGCTGATTTTGTTTTGTAAACTTTTTACTTTTTTTCAAAGAACCTTATGTTTTTTTTTTTTTGTTCTCTAAAGAACAAAAAAATCCAAACCATGTAACTCAGTGGAAAAAGACGGAGTTGTATAAAAACATTAAAAATGTTGTTGTCGTTGTTTTCACATTTATAACATTATAAATCCAGTAGCAAGGGACCTACATAGGTATAATAAATCTTGTCAGTTTTGGTTTTGTTTGCTTTTGTAGGTCACATGTAGGCACTAGTATTACTCAAAACTCCTTACTAGAGCTTTAAGTTTGTATATCACATTTTCATTAAGAAACTTACTGTTTAAAATCATTCTGGTGAGAAACCTAAAAGCATTAAGGTATTTTGAAGGAAGGATTATGTCACAATATGGAAATAACAATGACTCCACACAATGAGAATTAGCTTTAGTAGGTGTTGGCAGATTTAATGAGTGCATTTTGGGATTCAGCCGAACATAACAAGTCCAGAAGTCCGTCCATTATGGAAAATATCTGCTATTGTCAGTAATTCTTCGAGCCTCTTCCCGTGTATCTTCCTCTTTATCACAGCCAGGAAAGTCTCCCCGTCTTTCTCTCCACATTCTTCCACACTCTCTTTCGTCTGTGGGTAGTGTTCTTAGAAAGAAAAAAAAGGAGAGGCGGGCAACTTAGTCTTAACTCCTCCTCCCTCTCCTCCTTGTGGCCGGGATGAATGTAGGGGGCAGGAGAGAGAGAAGGAGGGAGAAAGACAATAGACTTTAATCACTCATGAGGTTGTTGGCAAGCAGAGTTACACAGGAATAGAGAGAAGGAAAAAAACAGAAGAGGGAGAGTTAGAAATTGTAAAGAAGAGTAAGGGAAGAAGAGTTATCATTACTGACACCTCAGAGAGAAGGCAAATCTTCAAACAGGAGAGACAAGGAGGTGTGAGAGCATCTGGAGAGCAAGATCCCGAGGAGCCAAAATCTTGATCATCTCCATCCTCAACACCTGAAGACCAACACCTCCATCCACTCTGCGGTCCAGACAGCAGTATGCCCTGGCCTCCCGGTCATCCATGCCGCTGATCCAGACGGTCACCATGATCTCCCACTACCCTCTGGCCACCCTGCTGCCCTGGCCCACTGGACCCCACTACAACAGCTGTCCAGACCTGGACTGCACCTTACTGCTGGAAGGGGAGGGCGGCGTCTACCTGCAGAGGTACCAGCCTCGCTCCCCAGAGAGCAGCCCGCGCCACTGGGTCAGTACAAAGACAATACTCCTGTTGTGGTAGAAATCTGTTGTCATTTCATGGAGGCATGTGCAGGTACTCCGAGTCCTGCTGAACAGTCTGCCAGCTGTTGGATGGCCTTCCCATGCCTGCTGCTGCTGCTGCTGTTTACAGTGCATGTGTGTGTGAAGATCTGCAGTGTTGTTTTGTGTCAAAGGCTCGGTCAGTTTGGATAGACTCAAGGATGGGAATTGAGAAGCATAATAGAAAGCGTTTGGAGCTGTGAAAGGAGTAAGATAACAAGCTGTGAGACCGGCAGAGTTTATGATTCAGCCAAGGTCTGTTTGTTGGTGAATGTGAGAAACAGGGGAAGGTGAGAGTAAGAAAAACCGTGGAGAGTGTTTTTGCACATTCTTAGGTGACTGCATGAGAGATTGGCCGGTATTTGATTACAGCTGAGGAGTAAATTATGGCAAACATGAGGCTGGTTTGGACTTAACAGTTCTGGGCTGTGTTGCGGTCACATGGACAGTTAAGTGGACGTGATGCATCCTGTAACCACTGATCTACACCTCCTGCAGAAACCACCTGAGTGATGTACAGTGTAGGTGTTAAAAAAACAAAATCAATCAGCGACAAGTTTTCCATTATGGCTTTGACATTTATTAAAAAACTGTAAATTTCACAACTTTTGAGCCGTGAGTCATGGAGATTTGGCACAGTAAGTCGACAGCGCATCTAGTGCAAGAACGCAAACTACACAGTAACCTTTGGCTGCACAGACAAGACAGCTGACCTCTTATGAAAGGCTGTAATTCACACTGTAACTATCGGTCACGGAGTGTGTATGTGTGTGTGTGTGTGTGTGTGTGTGTGTGTGTGCGCACGGCTTTGCTGACTGGTCAGAGTTCACAGAAAAGACATGACTCAGGCTACTTCAGAACCCAAACGCAAGAACAACTCAAAAGTGCGTCAGCCAATTACCGTCCAAGTCTAAATCTTTGTTCACATTACACACATTAAAGAGTGTGTTCACATTTTTGTTTAATTATCTTCATTTAAATCTCCTAAGAAGCTGCAGATTTCTCCTAACACTGTGATTACCAGAAATGAACCCTTGGCTTAGTCCAGCTTAGTTTGTGGCTAATTGTCGCATGTGCGCACTTGCGGTATTGAGGCTAAACTGCAAATATTTCTGGTGTTTACACTTGGCACGTTTAGGTTTAATGGGTAGATGGGTTGAGGTCAGAAAACAAGGCTGCTAAAGAGTCTTAAAGCAAGATGTTGAACTCCTACCTGCTCCAGATCTGATATTTCTTGGAAATTTATTCAACGAGGATCTAATTTATGCACAAAAATCCATTAGAACGGTTGTGGAAATAACCTTAAGTACAGTTAATTATTCTTTTTTTTAAATTTCTGATGGATATTTGATTAACTCTGGTTCTTATTCATATTTTTTTAATCAGTGTTTAGGGAAAATCATCCTTTCTCTGAATATATGCGACATCCTGGCTGACGTGTCCTCCAGTCTAAAAGCGCTGCTTCCTCCAATTGTTTCAAAGGGTGAAAGACTGGAGGTTAGCTCGCAGATGCTGACACTCTCTAAATGGTAAAGACCAGCTGAGGTTCAACTTTCGTGCATTGCCATATTTGTCTCATCCTTGTTACTGTTTTTTCATGATATTTAGGAGTTATTGCTGTCAGAGCTTGTCAACATGGCGGTGAGCGGGATCACAGAAAGGTTTTAGTTTTGTCAGACAAAACAATGCAGGGTAAAAGAGAGTTGTTGGATGAAACTATTTATTTACGAGACAGAGCGAATTGAAAGAACATAAAACAATGAAAATGAAAAGAACAAACATGGTTCAAACTCTCCTCAAGGGTTCATCAGCCAGCTCACGGTAGCTCAAAGACCTTTGCTTTTACAACACTCAGGTGTTGTGAGGTAACTTGTTCGCAGCCTGTGTGGGGTTATGAAAGTGAGCAGTCATAAAGGCAGCCATTAAAGTGATAATTTGTCTGCGAATCACGCTGCTGTGAGGTCCACAGTTCAGGGAGGAGTGCTGAGGTGTCAGCCATAATGAACAGTCCACTGAGGACAGGGAGGCACAAACATGCAGAATCACACTCAAGTTACAGGGGAACAGAAATGATTATTTAAAGCTCCTATGAGGAGTTTGTTCACATTTTTGAAATAGACCGAAATTTAAACTGATGCTTTTTAATGATGTTTTTTTGTATATCCCAATTTGTAGTACCTGGAACTTGTGTAAGCAGCTGAAGAAACAGCCCTATTTTTACAATTTCTACATCAAGTAATTACAATAAATTATAAATTGACTATCAAAAGTCAGAAAAAAGAGATTTTGTTTCAGACGACACTGTTTAAGCATTAAGCATTCACAGGATAGGAGCGCTCTACCCACTGGAAGCACCAAAATAAATACAAACCAAAAGTCCCTGGATTAGGCTCTATGTACACAATTGTTTACGTCTTGGTTTGACAGATAAAGACAAACAACCAGATCTTTCTGAGTTATTTTACTGGTATTTTTTCACATTCTTCTTCTTCTGTCACTAAAAGTAGCATGTCATGAAGCCACAGGCCGATCAATCAAAACTCCAGCAGAGAGAAAAAATGTCAGCCACCATCTAACACCAGTTTGGCCTTCAATACCCAATACAGCAGTTCAATAACCTCAGTGGGTCATTTGCTGGAAATGCAGAAGCGTCTTCAAAAGAGGGAAAACAGGGACAAAGGAAGGGGGGGGGGGAGTTTCGATGATGTGTGTGTTTCCATTGAAAAAAATAAGAAAGCTGAGTTCGCACTCCTCCTTCCTCTTTCTTGTCCTTTTTGCACAGAGAAGTGCACGTTTCAGGAGGATGCGCTGTGACGTCTCAGTGTTTCCATGTCTAAAGTTTACATTGTTGCTTGTGTCATGTTTTTTGTTCAAGTGATTCATTCATGTTGTCCGGATAAGTCTCCAACTTTGACCTAAAAATGGTCGTGTTTTACATTTCTAAAGATTTATGACACATAAACAGTTTTAAAAGGAGCATGGATTAGGGTCATTGATTAACCCAATAACCACCGACAATATCAGACACATTTGAGAGACGGTAATCTGCCTCTGTCCTGTCATTCCTGTCCTTTCTTTTGTCTCAAATTGCACAATTCACAAAGCACCAGACTTCTCCTTTCTCCAAAAATCCACTTCTCGGTCATTCCTTTGTTCTGTCCACCTCTTAAGACTTGTTTACACACTCACTGACCTCCTGCAAGTCAAGTTGTCCCCCCTCCACCCGCGGCTCTGCTGGAGCTTCATATTGTGATTTTTAGCCTAATTAGGCCACATAATAGAAGTGGTGTGAAAAGTCAATATTGTGGGTATTGTCCCTGTCACCCACGCATCCATCCATCCATCCATCCATCCATCCCAGTGGGACAACCCCAAGCCCGCTCAACTGAGGCAGAAACTCATCGTGCCATATGGACATGGGTGCGTGATTTGGAAGCGGGTCAATCTGAGGGAAATGTGTGTCTTTGATTTAGACGTTTTATGGTGTTGCAGCTTTAAACTGTTTGTGTGTGCAGTAGTGTGACCCCTCCACACACACATGCACACACATGCACACACACACACACTTCTCTATTCCTTTTCCCGCTCAGGCAGGGTTCGCACTATAAGCCTTGACGCATGACTGGGATCAAGCTGACATTGTGATATGTGTATTAGCGCGTGTGTTAGTTAAAGAGAGTATGTGTGTGGTTGTCTGAGTTTCAAAGTATGCCAGTGGGAGATGACCGTCGTTAATATAAGAGGTCAGCACTCACACACCCTATATGTCAGCGTATTTGAGATGAAAACAATGTAAGCAAGGGCAAACCTTACAAAAGTCAGGAAAATATAAGCTTCAGCATAAGAACATATACATCCTTTAGTTGTTTAAATGACAGAGTAGGAAAGGTTTATACGCACATGATAATTCTATTCAATATTTAGTGCATCCATCACTTTAAGAGAGTATTTTAAGGTCAGTTTTGTTGCAACAGCCACATTGTTTTTGTGCTTCAATACAGCGACTGCCTCTTTTTTTTGCAGCAGCAGCTCAAGTATGTGTTGTTTATGTGCTCCGCTTACGCAGTTTCATTTCCTACAGCGCACATGCTTCACACTTTGATGTAACGCTCACAAACGCAGGCGGGGGTGCTATACAGCTCAGAAATATAACAAGTGACAGGAGTTAATTCTCTCCACAGTCGGTGAAGAGTGTGATTTTCCACTTTCTGTGACACATGTGTGTGTGCTTTGTAGTGTGGGTCTGCAGTCATCACCGGTGTGCAAGTGGCCCAGTTGATGCTGTGTGTTGTTTTTGTTGCATATGTGACAACTTGAGGGTTAGCATGTCCCTGTTGGGCAACAGATGGCCCATCTCTCATTAGCAGGAGGTCAGACAGACAACCGATCAGGTCCAGACCGATTCTTTCAAGGCTTAGCGGGGCTTAGATCTAGTGGGGGTCAGATTTGAGGCCCCAGAGAGGGTTCATGTGTGTGTGTGTTTGTGTGTTTGTGTGTGTCTTTTGTTTATCCTCACTCTTCTAAATGCAGAGACACCTTAAAGCACCTCAGCCAGGGTTTAACCGACCCCACGTGAGGCCTGTTACCAGAAAAGAAAGCACATTTTCATGTCTGCGCAGGAATGAGATATGGTGGATTTGTTGTTAATAAAACTGTAAGCAACTCTTCCTTGGAGCCTGTCTCGGTTTGCAGGGTCAGCTGTGTTTAATGTTGAGTGTGCAGGAGGGGGAGCAGGAGGAGGAGGAGGAGGACAGGGGGTGTCTGACAGCGGCTCCGGACTTAACTGGAAACTAATGATGTCACCCGTCCAGAGAAAAGAGAGGGAGAGCTCAACAACAATAGATATGAGGGGAGGCAGAGGCAGAGGCATGACATAAGAGGGGAGAGGAGGGAGAGTGAGTGAGAAGGAGACGGGGCTGTGATGTTTGAACAAAGGGGTTCAGTTGTGAGGGGAAGAGACAGACACAGAGAGAGAGAAGAAGAAGAAGAAATGCAGCTGTCAGTTATATAAGAGAAGCCCTGGTATGTCCTCATCCCTCTGAGTTTGCACTGATGCTGCTGCTCCTGGAGACAAAGACAGCGATCTGTTGTTTCATTAAAACCCTATTAAAGTCGCAAATGCACTTAGTAAGGGCACTGCCACTGCTTCACTGCTCTTAAAAGAGAGAGATAAAAGCCACTTTTATGTTCTTGTTTTTTTTTTTTTGCTTTTATTGAGTTATAGCAGATCATTTCAACCCTGCACCATAAATCTTCAAGCTCTCTGTTGTTGTAGCTCCGGCCTGCTCCAGCATCAAAATCTCTGCTGACTCTGGATAAACACAGCGGTTTTATGAACTCTGCCCTCTACTGGGCAGAATGCTCTGGAAACACAAACCCACCGACCGACCGACCAACCAACCGCACACAAACATACTGAGAAAAGACAGTACAAACAAGAGCAGCACACGAATGTTCTGACACATTCGGTTCAGATACCGGAGCGGGAGAGATGCTCTCTTTTCCGCTTTGGAATCTGTTTTCCATAAAGAGGGAGTTCAGCTCCAGCCAGAGCACAGCACAGCAGACACTCCTCTGACTGGGCGAAGTGACGCGTCTGCTCGTTCTGAGAAGAAAACAGAGCATCTCTTTCCGGTCTGAAAAATTAAATCAGTGTTTCTTTGGAAGTGCGAGAGAGTCTGGTTGCATCATGCCTTGTCTCTTAGCCAGTATGGATCCTCTCACTTTCTGACTGTACTGTGAACTCTCACACTCCCACTCTGTCTCTTCTTCTCACACTCAAAGGGGAGATAATATCCTTTTAAGTTCATCTCCTACTCTGTCTCTGATGCACAGCCTTCTTATCTTGTATGTAAACACTGAGATGTTAAACATGCTGCGTCTGACCCCCACCCCCTTCTTTAGAGCTGATCTGTTTCTCCTGCATCAAGATCCCCCTCTTTTCTCATCTCTCCTCTCTTCTACCTTTGTTGTATTAGTCTGATTTTATGACTGTGCTCTAGGCCACAGAGGCTCCCCCAGCCAGTCAGGTATGAGGACAGCAGGCTCTCTGGAGTCAGGAGGCTGGAGGCAGGAAGTGGGAGATTTCCTGGAATGTGCGTTTTTTCCCCACACTGGTGCAATAACAGTGTGAGCAGCGCTCCTCCTGTTTTTGTCCCCTCGCTGTCTGTCTGTCCGTCTGTACTGTAGGTCCTTGTTCGGACTCTGTGGAACAGAGAGAAGAGGGTGCTTAGGATGTTTAATAATAGCAGGAACTCATTATAACAAACTGCCGTGTCCCCGTCAAGGGCTTTCCTAAGAGTTATTACGTCATTAGTCTTCCAGTGGAGAGGGAAACTTGGTACCAGGGATAACACCACTTGGAAACTGGACCTGTGGACTCAAACTCCTCTCAAGATTGGGTCATAATCACATGGATATGAGAGGTTGATACAACACATTCACAAAATATACTTCACTTAAAGTCCACATTTGCTTAGAGGTAGTTTTGTTTTCTGCCAAACTACGACTTCTCCACCTCATCATCAGCCTCTTTATGTGAAGCAGACACACTACTGTAACATCTCCCAGTGTTTTAAATAACGATAAGTACTCACAGAGTTGATGAGACTAGCACCTTGACTGCCAAACTCACAGTAATGATAAGACTCAGGGAAGTTTCTGTATCCGCTGCAGCAAACAGCTCCTGACACAAACCTGTACAGCCAAAACTTTTCTTATTCTTTGTTCCTTTGGAGCAGATTAATGAAATGAATCATGACGCAGCGATTAATGAGCTTTGGAGGATGTTGGCAGGAGGATTTGTTACCTTTGGTCAGGAGAAGGCCAACTGTTTCCTTTTGTTTTCACCCATTAGAGAGTCGTTGCTGGTAATTAAACAGAGTGATATTAATGCTCGTGTCTTTTTATGATCGGCAAGAGCAAACAAGAGTGTCAGCTGATGGAAAGACAAATTTTTCCATGTGGAGTTGTTTACTGCCTGGAGCCACTGCTGCAGGGAAAGTGTTGGGGCAGGAGATTAACAAAGTGCAGTAGAAAAATAGAGCTAATAACCAATAACAGCCCTTCCTTCATGGCAGATATGGCAAGATTGTTGATGCTTGTTTTTTATTTTTGTTTTTCATAATGTGTATGAATGCTTTAGAGAGAGAGAAAGGCCATGATTTAATGAGCTTAGATAGACATTTATTTTTAACCAATCATTCAACAGGAATCACTTTTGTTAACATGTAATTAAACAAAGAAGAGTTATATCTCTCTAAGGGTCTTTTTTAATTGCATATCAGGGTGTGCTATTGTATTTTTCTTGTTTAAGTCTAGATAAAGTCGAGATGTCTGCAGCGAAATTTATGTCACTGATGTTGCTGTTGGTCAGATCAGAGATAAAATTGTATAAGTCAAGTAGGAATGCATTGAGACAAATTGAGATCTACTTATCCAAATACGCCATCAGCTGGTTCAATCATTGGTCCTTAATTTAGAGGGGAGAAGGGTGACTTGTCATGTGCTGTAAATTTAGTGACTTTTTTTATTAACAACTTTAGTTTTTGGATTACCTCTGGTAAAGTTTCTGCTGCTTTGGATTTCTTCAAGACATCTTGTTTAGAATTTAAAAGATTAATTTTGGAATACTTGTGGACATTTTTAAAAATTTTTGCAAATAACATTCATGTTATCCTCCCTCCTGAAACAGAGAAAAATATCTACATGGATGACACCTGTTTGACCCTCTGGTCAGTGTATAGATTGTACACTGCCACCGTAGATCTTACCTGTGGTTTTTTAATTGGACAAAACTGTGAAATAATTTTCTGTTATTGGATCAATAGTTCATCAGGCCCATATATAATGTGCATAAACAACACAAACTAAAAGCTTTTATGAGCTATTAACCACTTTCAGGTTTGACTTAAATTTAGTGTAAAAGTGAGAGTGTTTTTTGTCCCTCTGTATCCTCAGGAGAAGAATTAAAATACCTCCCCACATACTGAGCTGTTTCCTTAGCTTGGATTTTTTCACAAGGACTTAGTTCTGACCAAAATGCCTAAAAACAGCTTTGACATTTACTCAAGTATGACCTCCTTTTTTCTCAAACAACAGACCTTAATAGGTCAAAGAGGATACTGATAGCCGACTTTATACTTCTGATAGGTATACATATATTTTCACATCTTTCTTGAACATCTCATTTTTACACTCATCTGCTCATCCATCACGTGGAGCCACAGCTGTCACATCTGTCAGACATTTTGTTTTTTGGCTGAGATGTGACATCACTCCCACTGTGAGACCAACACTTGTATCTCCCTGGGGCCCGAGCTGGGGGTCGTGCAGGGTCACAACCTTCCCACTGCCACTCTAGGCTTCCCAGAGCTCCAAAGACACCGAGTGGACACCGGGGCAGCTCGGCCTGGGAACTGGAGCTCAGCCAGATATACATCCTGATGAAAAGTCAGCAAGAGGGGACTCTGATAAAACAGATAACCACACACGGAGAGAAAATGATGGAGCTGGACGGGCTTCCCTGAACTCTAATGACTCTGAGGAAAACTAATGGGGAGCAAAGAAAACAAAAATGGGGACCTTGTGAGTGTAGGTGCATGAGTGTACGTGTGTTTCTCTGCCCTCCAGCGTGGTCTCTGACAGCCAGTGACGCTGAGTGTGACGTATGAGTGGCATGTTGGCATTATGGGAGCTGGAGGAGTGGGCGCGCATTCACAAAATATTGAGAAGTGGACCAGAGCCAGCTTAGCAGTGACAGTAAGTGTCACAACCTGCTGCTGTCTCCTGACTCTGAATCAGAAGTTTAGTTAATGTATGAACTCTTTATTGATACACACAGATACAAAAAGACCCCTCACACAGCCCGGGATTGATTCATATCTTCCTGTTTATTCACACATGTGGGCAGTTTGAGTACGTGTGCGGAGAACAGTGTCGTTCATTCTCATACTCGGCCTATTCTCCACTCCTCTCCTGTCCTTGACAATGAGCAGCACAGTGACGGCATCTACACTCTTCCTTGTATTGTCCCACGCAGAGACCTCGAGGCTACAGCTGCTTCACACAAGACGGCCATCATTCATGAGTTTATGAAATCTCTAGGTTAATGATTATGTATGGTTATCTGCTGTAAAAGCAGGTTGACAAACTTTGGAATAATTCTAAATCTATGATAGGAAAATTGTTCAAAGCCCAAAAGAAATCCTGATGGATCTCTTCAGGATGTCATCTGAGTCACTGTTTTCTGTTTGGGCTGAATTAACCAATTTAGAAATGGGAAACCTCGGGGGTTTGGGGGAGGAATGAAGTGGTGTAATTATTCTGGCGGGCTTCTGAATGAGTTTTGTTAGTATTAGCAGCAATTAGAAGGTTTTGACTCATGTAGACATGATTTCCTGCCCCTGCCACTAACCAGAATTTAACCTGGTTTTCTGCCAACTTAAAATTGACAAACTCAAAAAAATTGTATTATAATATTGTTGACAATAAATCATAATAAATAAATATTCAGGAAATCCATCCTTCCTTCTATTTTCTACCTCTTATTCCCGTTCCCAGGGGGGCTGGAGCCTATCCCAGACACCCTTGGACAAGCCACCTGTTCATTGCTGGGATGACATATAGAGACGAACAACCATCCACGCCCACATTCACACCTATGGGCAATTTGAAAGTGGCCAGTTGACCTAACCCCACTTCTGCATGTTTTTGGGATATGGGAGGAAACCAGAGTATCTGGAATAAACCCACACAGACACGGGGAGAACATGCAAACACCCCACAGAAACGCCCTGACCTGGACTTGAACCCAGGACCTTTTTGCTGTGAGGCGACAGTGCTAACCACAACACCACTGTGCCACTGAGGAATGATATGAAAGATAAAGATACAAAATTCTTCTGCTTAAAAAAAAGTTTTATTTCTGCTGGAACAATAACGAGAAAAGACTTTGAACTCCATTTTAAAGTTTAGTCTTTTCTTTTTGACTGCATCTGCATAGGCAGGCTTTGGTCGGTGATATCTATCTATCTATCTATCTATCTATCTATCTATCTATCTATCTATCTATCTATCTATCTATCTATCTATCTATCTATCTATCTATCTATAAAAATAAATCAATATTGTAGCTTTCTGCAAATGTAGGACCCCCACCCCCCACCCCCATTAAAAAAGAAATAAAAAGGAATAATCGTTTAAAAGGAACCAATAGAATTAGTGACCACTGTGAGTTTCTCAAGAACGACATTTATGACCCTTGTGAGTTGATACGTTGCGCAAACAGAAATTACAAGCCTGCGTCCTCTGCTTGCGTCGGAGCGCGCACACTGTCATTCTGATGAAAAGGGAGGACAAAAAAAAAAAGAGGAGGAGGAGTTTAAACGAGACTGTTGTGAGTGCAAGTAGGAGGAGTTTGGTCATTGAGTAGAAGAAGGGAGAGCTTACTGACAGACAGAGGAGGAGGACTTGGAGTTTGAAGCGGGCAGATAGAAGTGTGTGCGGTGAAGGAGAAGGAGTTGTTTTCTGTTTGCGACGTCTTTGGATTCATTATAAGGACAATAAAATCTTCTTTCCTTGGCGGATTACTCTCAAGCTCTGATGCTGTCCCCGGATCATGAAAGAAACGCTCACCATGAAATTCGCCTGGAAAACTAAAATGGTAAATATGAATCCTCAACAAAGACATCTTGACATGCTTTGCCATCGTACTTTATGTTGGCGAGTTTGTGGTTTTAAAGAGAAAGGAAAGGGGGAGACAGAGGAGGGGGTGTTTGTAGGCATGGGAAAGTCGTGGATAAATGGGGGAGAAGAGGAGGAGAAGGGGGAGGAGGAGTGGGGGACTAGTTGTACCGTGCATTTTAATTTGTTGAACTGCGCTTTAAATCCAGTTTAACCTACATAAAGATGTCGCGTAAAGTTTGGAAACGTGGGGGTACAGAAAGGGGGGTGGGGAGGAAAAACCCCCTTACAGCTCCGCCAGAAAATGATCTCGATCCGCTAGCTTCCCCTCCCTGATGGTGGATATGAAAACTTTTGTCTGGGGGCCTGCAGCGAAATACAGAGGGAACAATTGGCGTGGCCCCGGGGCCATTGGTGTATCTGCACGGGTCCCAGCTGCGTGCAGGCGAGAAAAACACAAAAGCAAACAGATCAAGCGCCCAAGAATTAAACCAACTGTTGTTGTTATCTTTGGAGTATTGTTTCACACACACCGCGGACAGGTTGATAAGCAGATTGGCTCCATTTGGGCAAAGATAGAGCACTATTTGGCTCCTCTGAGGGTCCTCGCTGTTCACTTTTTAACAACTCCAAACAAGAGAAGACCGTAAACAACTCATGTCCTGTTTACATCATACCCAGGATTATTTAATGCACTGGGCTCTCTGTAAACTCACTCCTATCTCCTGTCCACTACTGAGAAGAAATCTAAACGTGACAGTCTCTTTGCTTTCAATTTTTATCTGTTTTCATGCAAGCTCATGAAACTTTGTGTAAGCCCTGCTGTGGTGTTCAGAGCTGGCAGAGCTTTTTTCTTTTTTTCTTCTAAACCCAGCACTGAAAAACATCTCCAGCTCTGTGGCTGACAAAAAGCAGGCTGTGTGTGCAGACTGTGAACTCAGCAGCCCAGGTCGGCCAGCATAGAGACCTCCCGCTATTGTTTTGGGAGTGTGTGGACTGCATGACTCATGCAATGATGTATTTATCTGTGGCTGGGCCGGCCATCCAGGCGGCTACAGAACCAGAGAGAGAGAGGATGACAGAGGTGCATGTACAGGTTGCAGATCTTATGACGAGATGCTGAAGAGGGTAGGAGACAGGCATGAAGATAAAGTTCAGAGAAATGCTGAAAAAAAAAAGAAAAGCTCGGGCATGCTTGCAAGAAGCCACTTTAAACTTTTCCGCTTCTTCGCTCCTCCTCTCTCTTTTCTCTCTCTCTGTCTTTGTGTTTCTCAGTTTGGGTTTTCTTCTCTTTCTTTTTAGTGTCACATGTTTCTGTTCAAACCCAAACACGGCACAGTCATGGTCGAGTGTCTCCTAGACTATCCGCTGAGCCCATTAATGGCAACTTTGACCTCTGACCTCCTTTCTAGCAGCCCTTCTGTTTGGGGGAATACTGCGCGGACTTAGCCATTGAGCTGTTTAAATGAAAGTGGGAACGAATGAGGGTGATCTTGGCCGCTGCAGCTTGTGTGTATATCTCTGTGTGTGTAAAGACTTGTATTCATGGTGTTTATATTTGGCCTGCCCCCCCCCCCTCCTTTGCTGTCTGTGCCTCTGTTTTTGTCTCCACATGTTGGTGCCTCAGCGTACTTGTAGTTTGACTTCTTTCTGCTCCCTCTGTTTGTTTCGTCTGATCATCTGTGAATTGCAACCAGATACAAACTCGGCACATATGTGAAGTTGTGCGCATATCCATTCAGTCTCACTGGGCGCAGATTTGTTATCAAACTCTTTTGGCTTGTTATAGGGAAGCAGGCAAACGGTCAGAGAGGAGTACTGCAAATGGTGGGTTTTATTATGTTGTGAGAGACTTCATCCAATCTGGCTCTTATCTCCAGTAAAGTCATCCAGCTCTGACTTCAGCTGCAGTTAGAGGCTGGGACAGACAGAGTGAAGGAGATGGATAGGGGAATAAAAGAGGGAGTAAAAGACAGGGAGGGAGGCCTGACAGGCTGCAGATGTGGGGGTTGGGGAGTCGGTCTCCCTGCACTTATGCTGTGGGTTTTTTTTTTTTTTTTTGAGAGCTCAAGTGATGTTGTTGTCTTTCTTTTTTGTGGTCCTTTTATTTGCACATTTTAAAAGTGGGGATGCCAGAAAATATACTTCCCCATTTGGTGAAACAACTCCTCTGACACTTGCTGGGAAACTTGTTGATTGGCTCTGCAGTCTACGGTCATTAACAGGGAATTGTTACAACCTTTTATCCTGAAACGCAACTCTTCTCCTGTCTCCTTTTATCTCCCCTTAAGTCTCTAACATTCTCTCTCCCCTTTTTTTTTCAGAGCTCAGTGCAGGACTGGGGGGAGGAAGTCGAGGAAGGAGCCATTTACAATGTGACGCTGAAGAGGGTGCAGATCCAGCAGGCAGCCAACAAGGGAGCACGATGGCTCGGGGTGAGTGTGTCTGTCTGATGTCTTCTCGTGTGACAGATTAAACACTGGCAAAGCTTTTTTTGTTTGAAGTAGAGAAGAAGTCAGATGTGTCTTGGTGCTTTTTCCACTTTCTTCACTTTTTTTTTTTTTTACTCTAAGTGGAAAAGCTTCTCCTGTGGAATTCATCAGATGAAATGTTAAAGCAATTCAGCTGCTTGTGTGGAAACTGCTGAGCTTTAAAACCCCCAAGTCTAATCTCTATTGTCTAAAGCACACAGTGTCTCTCTGTCGTTGTGTGTCCCTCTCTGCGATGTGCAGCACCACGCAAAGGCAGTTGTTTTAACATTTGGGCTGTAAATCTTCCTGTTCAGATAACGCCTTTTTAGTCAAAATTCTACAGTTTCACCAGACCCGCTCCGCTTAGCCAAAGCATGTGATTTCCTGACTTCGCCGTCTGCCAACAAAACTGCTCGCTCCCCCTGCACAGCAGTGTTTTACAAAATGCTGGTATGACAAAACAAAAAAGGGGTTTAAAGCCTTTTCCTCAAGTTGTGCACTTTTTTTTTTTCACTGTGCATGAGGCATTGCTGTTTCCTCCACTGTGCTGTTTATATCAGCATAATAAGATGTTACACAGTATTATTATACTGCTTGGAAGGGCCACTTAGCAGCATTATCCTGCTTTCTCTCTGGTGTGTTTAAAGAATGCATAAAACCACCGTAACAGAAATTACAAGTCTGATTGAGACGTGGGGTTTCCTTGTGTTATTAAGACAAAGATCAGGATCCTGTTATTTGTGCATGTGTGCGTGAAGCGGGGGATGGGCTTTAGTGTACAAAAAGAAATCACAGAAAACATCACAGAGGCTTTAAAACTATATTGATGTATTGACAGCTGCTCGCATGGCTAACTGTGTTCAAGCTAATTAAAGCAACATGGCTGCTACTCTATACAGTGCTGCCTATTGAACAGACAGAATGGAGCTCAATCCCTATTGAGACATGAGTATAATTACGATAAACAGTCAATTGTCAGTGAATAACAGCAGTTATTTTCACTTGGACTGCAGGCCTACAATCACGCACTGTTTACCGTGTCAGAGCTGGTTGCAGATTCAGTGTATTGTCTTTGCCTATATGGGTGTGTGTGTGTGACTGTGAATGTAGTCGCTTCTCACAGCTGAGAAGTTGTCATTTTTAAAGTTGTTATCAGACAGGAGAGGTGGGAGAACTTGGCCCCGCTGCTGTCCTCCTCTCCGTCTGGGGGTTTGAACGGGTGGAGGAGGGGCCTTGCTGTGATTAAAAGCAGATTGGAGTGTTTCCTGTTGTAGCGTGCTAACTCCACCAAGGTCTCTCTTTTCTCTCTCTCTCTCTCTCTTTCTGTGTTTGTGCCACCTCTTCTTGTGCCTGTTTTGTAACCTGTTGCTCCGATTCCATGTAGACGCACAATTGTCGGACACGTCTGGGGAAATCAGGAGTAAATATAGTACCTGATTGTCCTTGCCGCTTCCCCTGGTTATCTTATCAATTTTTTGGCCCCATTGAATTATTTTACTCCTGTTATATCACTCCAGGCTTATTTGGGTCATAACATGGTTTAATGTCCTGTCATAAACAAAGAGATAACAGCCTAACATCCTGACTTAGTTAGGAGAAGTATTTCTCTGATACATGAACGATGAAAACACCTGTTTGAATAATAGTAATTTATAGTTTTAATATGGTGCAAACATACACCTACAATATTAAAACTGCTGATTTGACTGTGTGCCTCAGGATAATTTTTTCTTTACGCTTTGATTTTCAATCCATTTTCTAAAATACACCAGTTTACCTTTGTTCATCAGCTGAAGATCTCACTGTGTTTATTTTATTTTTTATTTTTTTTGGAATTTTTTATGTAGAGTTTTTCCTTGAACATTGACAAGATCAGTGGTATAATAATAATAATAATAATCCCATACCTAGGTATTGCTGCGTTGTAGTAATAAGTAAAAACAAACAGGATAACCAAATAGACATACAAAGATAAATAAGTAAAAAGAAAAAAGAATTGGATAGCCAAATAATACAGAGTGAATAGATGATAGTATAATTTTAAGAAAAATAAATCTCTGTGTGGTTTAAAAGTGTAAACTAATAAGTCTTTACATGTTTATGTTCAGGCTGAGGGCGATCGTCTTCCTCCGGGCCACACAGTGAGCCAGCTGGAGACCTGCAAAATCCGAAGCATCCGCGCTGGAACACTGGAGCGTCTGGTGGAGACATTACTGACAGCATTCGGAGACAATGACCTGACCTACACCTCCATCTTCCTGTCCACCTACAGAGCCTTCGCCAGCACGCAGACTGTACTGCAGCTGCTGCTTGACAGGTAGAGATGGAATAAGCAAGGATGCAAAAAAAAAAAAACCCACTGGATTCATCAAATAGTTTTCATTAAAGTGTATTCTGTGAACTTTCTGTTGCAGGTATGGAAGTGTGGAAGAAAATGAGCAAGAAACAGGAAGATGTCAAGGCTCTGAAACCAACGGAGCCATCAGAAAGTAAGAGAGCTTCGATAGATATGATTCTGTGTAACTTTGAGCAGTAGGTATCAAAACTGTCCTCCTGTTACTCTCAGCTCTTAACTCTCAGTCATTTCTCTACTGTCTCCTCAGCGCCCTAGCCTCCATCCTGCGCGCCTGGCTAGACCAGTGTCCTGAAGACTTCCAGGAGCCTCCTGACTACCCTTGTCTCCACAGGCTGATGGACTACCTGCGCAGGACCCTGCCTGGCTCTGAAGCTCTTAGACGGGCGGAGGGTCTGCTGGAGCAGCTGCAGAGTCAAGCCAACATGGATGAAACTGATGGTAATAAAAACAAACTATCTTTCTGCTTCCTTTTTTTTTGTCGTATATTTTTCTTTTAGATTGATGTTATAAATAATCTGTGTTGGTCTTTCTTTAGCTGGTTTCCAAGGCAACAGCTCCTTCTGCCTGGGGGAGGAGGAGGAAGTTGAGATCGAGCTCCAAGAGGACTTCCTGTCGTTCGATGCAGACCTGGTGGCAGAGCAGTTGACCTACATGGATGCTGTAAGTGGACGGGAAAGAAGTGGAAACAGAGGTTGATCGGAGATGTGTGTTGTATGGGAGGGAACAAAGGTCGCCTTCCTGTGCTGTTTTTTCTGTTCCACCATGCTAACGTCATTCTGTTGTTCTGCTCCAGCTCTTGTTTAAAAAGGTGGTACCACACCACTGCCTGGGCTCCATCTGGTCCCAGAGGGATAAGAAGCACAACAAGCACAGCGCTCCGACTATCCGTGCCACTATCACACAGTTCAATGCCGTGGCAGCCTGCGTGGTCAGCACAGTGCTGAAGCACAGACAGATTAGACCGCATGTCAGAGCGCGGGTCATCCAGCGCTGGATAGACATCGCTCAGGTTTGCAGGAATACAAAGACACAGCAGAAGCTTAGATTTAAAACCATCATAACTTTGTCACAGGAATGACAGTTCTCGTGTCGTCTCCCAACAGGAGTGTCGGATACGCAAAAACTTCTCCTCACTGCGAGCCATTGTGTCGGCCCTGCAGTCCAACCCTCTGTACAGACTGAAGAGAGCGTGGGCCTGCGTGCACAAGTAAGACTGAAGTTTTCATCTCAGTGCATTTGCTTTAACTAGTCAGCCGTTAATCAGATACTTTGCAGATTGATGACATTTAGCTAATGAGAGTCTTTTCTTGACGCAGAGACAGCATGCAGACGTTCGAGGAGCTGTCGGATATTTTCTCCGACCACAACAACTACCTGACCAGCAGAGAGCTCCTCATGAGGGTCAGTTCAGATTTCAAGTTTCTGCTGCAAAAGTTTTTTTAATGCGAACAGGAAATCGTGGAAATCTTCCTTCAAAACATTCCTGATGAGAATCTGGAGGCCTAAATCTGTTGGTTTTTCTTTGTTTCCTCTCAGGAAGGCACTTCAAAGTTTGCCAGTCTGGAGAGTTGTGCCAAGGAGCATCAGAAACGCACACACAAGAGACTCCAGCTGCAGAAGGAAATGGTGAGACCAAGACTTCAAACTTCAGAGCTTCTGCAACAAACGGCATAAAAAATAAAAAAAAATTGATCCTTTCTCAAGAATGCTGTATAAATTTAAACAACACATTCCTCTCAAGCAGCGCACTGTAAAGTGAGTTCAGGGCTCTCCAGTGTGATGAAGCCGCATGCTTAGCTTTGTTTACTCTGTGCGCTATGTGTTGAACTTGCATTAAGCCTGTGTTGTATTTTACAAAAGCCACCACTGCGTCTGTAAACCATGAGCTCTGGCTTTTTTTTGGTATTCTTTAAATATTTATTTAAACTAAATGTGGGTTCAAAGAATTGAAAGAGCATGTTTTTCTTTCCAGGGAGCAATGCAAGGAACGATACCGTACTTGGGGACTTTCCTGACAGATCTGACCATGTTGGATACAGCTCTGCCTGACCTGGTGGAGGTAAGGAGAAGTCTGCGACACCTGCTGAATGTGTGTGTGCGAATGTTTGAGAGCATGTGTCGGCGAGTTTGCACAGCTCTGCAGATCTGAGAGTCCGTCTGTGTTACGGCTGGTAGAGAGCGGGGTGTAACTTTCCATGAGTGCGTGAGGAATTTTGTTAGTCCATTTTCAGAGTGGTCCACCTAATGCTGTTTGGCTAAGCGGCCGCTGGTATGTGATGTTCCAGGTCCTGACAACATTCTCTTTGTGTCCTCTGCAGGGTGGTCTGATCAACTTTGAGAAGAGGCGCAGGGTGAGTCTCCGCTGACATGATTACACTGACAGTTATCACATGAAGGTGTTTGAAGATCAACAGATCTAAGGTTGTTTTTTTTTTACTCTCTCTCTGTCTCTGCAGGAGTTTGAGGTGATCGCTCAGATCAAGCTGCTCCAGTCGGCCTGTAACAGCTACTGTTTGTCTCCTGAGCCCATGTTCCTGCGCTGGTTTAAGAGCCAGCTTCAGCTCAGCGAGGAGGAGAGGTACTGCTGCTTTCTCACAGCACCGTTATCCATTAGATAAGAAGCAAATTAGTGCATGAGGTCATGCTCTACTGGACCTTTTGTCCGCACAATAGAGGCTTCTTTCCATCCTTTCCTCTCAGCTCTCCCTGCTGTTCTTCTGCCATGTCTTCACTCCCTACTGATCTATTGTACTTGTTGTTTTTGCCCCGTGAAGCCTCTTTTCTTCCTCCTTCTCTGGTCCTCTTTTATTTTCTCTTTTCTTCTGTCCTACTTTAGTTTCATGGGTGTAAATACCAACAGAACAGCCACATGATCTTAGTTTGTCATTGTTTTAAAGGTTTGATTGTTTCCTCTTGCAGCTATGCCCTATCCTGTGAGATTGAAGGTCTCGGGGACAGCAGCCCAACCTCACCCAAACCTCGGAAAAGCATGGTGAAGAGACTCAGCCTGTGAGTACATCCAGATAATAGACTTTTACCCAACATAATAGAGCAAACTTTAGCTTTAAATATCCAAAATTAAGTTTCTCTTTCCAGTTAGAGCCGAGATGCCTTGACCTATTTTTATTTTATTATCTAATAACCCACTTCCTCTATTTTTCCAGTCTGTTTCTTGGAACTGACAGCAGTGCAGCCAGTTCTCCAGTCAGGGAGACGCCACGGTCGCCCCCTACTGGCAGCTCAGGGGAGAGCATGGACTCGGTCAGCGTGTCCTCCAGTGACTCCAGTAGCCCGTCAGACGGCGAGGGCCTGACCCCGACACACAGCTCTGACTCTCAGCACAACAAGGTGAGTCACTAATCGAACACTAGAAAAAATGAGTGTGCTAAAATTAGGGATCGTATTAAAATGATAAGTGCGGGAGGGCATTGAAAGTTTTCTTTTAGACTAGACTAGATCTAATTGCGACTCTTCTTTTGACAAAGTGGTGAATCTAAGTGAATTTATTTACTTTTAAATACATGTACGTTGATTGCATTGTTGCATTTTCATAGTTCTAGAAGTGCCAAACTTATTTTTGTAAAATTAATAAGTCATACTTTCACTGGAGGTCTTTTAAATATAAGAACCAACAGCTGTCACTCATGTATTTAAGTGGTTTTTAACACATTTAAATCTAATACAGTCGATCTGGGTATCCACATCTATTGTATTTTACATAAATGTCTAATTCAAGCTACCACCTAATTAAGGATAATGAAAAATTCCCCCTTATATGTCTGAAAAACACATTTATGACACAAGCAGTCCATCTTTCTTTCTTAGGGAAATTTGTTAAGTCTTTCCAAGGCAGAACAAAAAAATCCAACTCCGATATAATCCAAACTCTCTGAGTTTTAGTGAAATGATTACATACTCAACACTCCCTGTTGTCAGGCACTGTTACCCTTAAATAATTGTCACACAGTCCCTTAACCCTTTTATTTGAGGCAAAGGCCCATTTGCAAAGCAGTTCTGGTTATCTCCAATGCAGGCACCACTCTGCTACACTCCTTCAGCACTTATTTTATGTAAAATCTGCAAACCAGTGATCAAAAACAGTTGAGGGATTACATTCATGCAAAATAAGTTATTCCCATCATCACTTTTTGTGTCTGAATGCAATTTTCTTGTTTGTGTTTCCTCAGCTATCAGAATCCTCCTCGTGTACTTCACTACACTCCATGGACACCAGCTCATCCACAGCCAGCGTCTCCATGACTCCTGCATCCCCTTCACATCCCGGACCCCCCTGTACCCACAGACGCTCCATGTCCCTCACAGCCATGTCCCCTGGCATCCCCAGTCAGACTCTGGCTTACAACACCCAGGCTCAGGACGCGTGCATCATCAGAGTCAGTCTGGAACAGGGCAATGGGAACCTCTACAAAAGCATACTGGTAAACAACCATGAGTGTGTTCGCATTCCTGCTCTTGGCCTACAATGTTTTCTTCTCTTTGTTGAGTAAATTTTCCCACTTGTTTCTAAGACGAAAACATGAAAATGAGCTTGAAAATAACCCATAAATATCATATCCACTGTTGTGTGATTGACTCACATTTTCCCACGATTAAAGTGAATTTATGTTTATTTCATCATGTAGTTGACCAATCAGGACAAGACTCCAGCGGTAATCTCTAGAGCCATGGCGAAGCACAACCTGGAGACAGAGCCTGAGGAGGGATACGAGCTGGTACAAGTCATCTCTGAAGACAAAGGTAAAAAAAATATGCCTTTGACTTAAAGCTTTCTATGCTTTTCTAACTTTATAGTTTTAAAATATGTACAAATTTCTCCTCAACAGGCACCTTGATTCATTTTTTAACCTTTAAATTATAGTAAAACTTAAATACATGGAGTAGTTAATTTTACAGCTGATGTTGGATAGATTAAACATTTCTATTTAATTCAGTTATTTTTCCTCGATCAGCCACATTTCTATCTCGGGTTTTGTTGACTTGAAGTATAACCAGATCTTAAACCTCACTCATGCTAATTTTCCTTCTCCTCTCTTTTATCGTCCTCCAGAGCTCGTGATCCCCGATAACGCTAATGTCTTTTACGCCATGAACACCTCGGCTAACTTCGACTTCCTGCTGCGGGTGAGGGGCTCAGCGAGTCGGACTGTGCAGCTCAGAAGCCGGTGTAGCTCCACTCTCCCTCGTGCACAGCATCGGGCCAGCCTGTCACTCAGACTCAGCAAAGTCACACTGTGACCCAGACCTGCAGGGACCGGCTGTCTGCCCTCAAACCACTTTTCAGGACATTAGAGGGCTGAACTCAGTGGGTTGTAGAAGAGGACGGCTGAAGGAATTCAAAGAGTTGACGGACTCTTGAAGAGCTCGACCTGGACTGATTTATCCCTCTTTCTCTCGCCTTAATGTTGAACATGGACGTGTAGCGTGACTGCTGTGCCAGTGGGACTCAGTAACTTCTTTACTAGTGATACCTGTGACAGAGTGAAACAGTGACCCCTTGTGGTCTCTGCTCTTTACAGGTTTTTTTTGCACATGTTCTGGGAGCGGCCAAACTCCTGACCTCCAACAGTATTCTAAAGTTGAATGACCTTATTTTTGTCCTGTGATGTCTGTGTAGCTGAAAATAAGACTTTTCTGGTAACAGAAGTGTGATGAATGCAGAAAGAGAAGATTAACAGAAGGACTGAACTGTGCATGAAGTCCTGTCGCCTTTATCCATGAGTGAGTGGACCTTTTTGACAGTATTCTGAATGATATTGATTCAATGATTGACAGGAGCTGTCATGTCATTATTATCCCCAGTCGGACATGTTAAACAGTGTTCAGCCCCTCTCATATTGTGAGCTGTGTGACGAATGCTGCGTGCGTTCTGATTGGTTCTTTAACTTGGTTTTAACAAGTCCTCGTCAAATTTGCCTTGCAAAGCCCGTCTGAAGGGTGTAAAGATGACTGCTGCTTCCTGATCCACAGGAGACACTCCCTCGTCTCCTCGCAATTTTCAGCATGTGTTTGAAAAAAAAAGACGTGAATAGATGTAGAAGCACAGAGAATAAGAGGGAGGGACTTCCTGGAATAGAAAGCACCGTATTAGTGTCTCATACTTGTACCTCTTTGCCCTTCATTATATGAACTGTAGAGTTGCACTTGTCAGTTGGTAGCAGATGCCGCCAATGGGATGTGAATACAGAAGAATGAGCCAGCCGCTCCCTCTTCATTTAATGAATTATTCGTATTTTTGTCTGTATTTGTTGCTTTCTTTATATGTTTTTGTAACACAATTCAGGCCAGAAAATGTGTGCCAGACTGAAGAGTGATGAAGGACCTTTTAAGAGTAAATGTTAACCAATTCAGAGTGCCATAAAAAAACAAAAAAGCCAGTGCCAGCTTTAACTGTGATATATTTCAAAAACTAAACCAAGGGACGCTTCACTTCATCACTCATAAAAAAAAAAGCAAAGCAGCTCTTCACACAGTCGAGAGCCATCTGCTTGTCTCATGGGCTCACTCGTCTTCTCCGGCACCATCACAGTTTCACAGCAACATTAGCGACACTTATCACCTGTCACATTAACAACAGAGGAACTGTCGGAGACATTTGTCTTTGTACTCCTGCAGATCTTTCAGCGCCAAACTAATGTGCTATTGTCGAATGTGTGTGTCACCAGATAATGTCCCATTGTCGGGGGGCTGGTTTGCTTTTGAGAATACATTTTTGGTCTAATCATTCGTCTCCATGCAGCACTTGACTTTGAAAGTTCTCATGAAATCACCCTCAGTCCCTGTTCTTCACTGCCAAAGACTCCTGCTCTACCTGAATAAATAAATTATTATCATTATGACAAAGAATGTGTTTGGGTTTTTGCTTCTCTCTTTTCTTTCAACCAACACTCTGAAATGGGTATCGAGGTTTTAAGCAGTTACTTATAGTAGTTTTGTGACATTTTATAGTCTCATTTAATCAGTTTAGACAAAGCGAATAGCGTCATGGACGCTCTGTAGACGCTTATGACTCTTCACCTCGTCTTTTCACACTTGTACTTGTGATGGACAGCACGCTTCTTCCCGTTAGGATTGACATTATCAATAAAATGTCCAGAGGCTGTTCTGGACGGAGCCCAAGTTATTTTGCTGAGTGGAAGACATTTCTGCTGACTTGGACACAACACTCACGACCTTCCTTTCCTGACATGCTGTGCTGGACAAGCAGTTTTCCAGGAATTCAAAGACAAACACTCGTTTTTGACATTCATAGGAATGAATTAAAAAGATAGACACTAAAACTTTGGAAAGATACACTTTCTTTAATTATATCAGAACAGAGAGTGAAATTTTCTGATGCATTTTTGGGTGTTAACTAAAAATTATAACTTAATATATTGGAATGAAGAAAAAAATCAGGTAAAAAATAATGTATCCTCTGATGTCTCAAACATCCTCCAATTAAAATGTAATTTATTTATCTGTATTTATTCATTTAACACAGATCAAAAACAGTGCAAGGAGGGAACGAAGCTGATACACAGAGTTCCGCTCCCGTCTGGGCAGTAAAGGCATAGGGTGCAAATAACAAAGTAATTAGGACATAGACAGGTTATCAATAAATAATGAGTAGGGAAAGGTCAAAACATATACAAATTGTCATAAATAGAACATAGACTAATCATCCACCAGCCCAACCAGAGATAGAGAAATTATAAGTATACATAAAAAGTAAAGAAACATGAACATAACAGATAGTTATGTGTTTAAGACATGATTAGATGTGATTTCAATGATGTTTCAAAGGATTTAAAGGATGATATTGATTTTAGAGATACATCCAGATCATTCCATATTTTTGGTTCTCTAAAAGTGATATTAGACTGATGACAAGAAGTTCGACAGAAAGGTAACTGAAGATAACCTGAAGATCAGAGATACTTTTTTGTTGAACTCAAATCTCATGCCAACTTTACGACCATTTCTTATAAAACCTCAGAACAAATAAAATCCATCATCCTCTTTAGAGGCTTAGCAGCTCCAGCTCTTGACTAATATAAGACTTTTGTTTTCTTCAGTTGGTGAGGCATCTGTTTACATGTGACACTGTTGAAGTTTGGAGCGGTGCTACATTACTCTAAAAATAAAAACAGGCTCCAGGCAGAGATGAATATTTACTCTAAATTTGAGATTACAGCAGTTTCTTTTGGATACAAGCTGTAATTAAATGTCTTTGTATGACAGTTTTATCTTGTCAGAGTGATATTGATTCTATAATTAGAGTTTGTATAATTTTGTCTTTATCTGTGACATTGTTACTGAGGTGTGAAGAGTTTAGGGACCGGCCCTCTGGAGCAGCTTTACATAAACATGTTTGGAGTCAGTGTGTCTCATAAAGGACCAGTGGAGTGTGTGCAGAGATACAGTGTGAACTTGTGTTTGAGAGGGCTGGGAGACATGATAACAGTGAGAACATTTCAACAGGTGGTTGCTGTGCACAAAGGACAAAGACAGAGCTCCCTTTATGTGCGATTGCAAATGCAATAAGCCAGTTCTCACAGCCGCATGTGCAGACCAAAACAAATGGCCTCTCATCTCAGGGATGGATATATTCACAAATATATCACTTCTATTCGCTGTGTTCTGCAGTGATAGATGATGAGGAAAGCTCTCCTCTAGAATACTTGCCCAGTGAATCAAAAATAATAAAACAACAGAAAGTAAAAGAACTGTGCAATGAACCGAGTGGCAATGAAAAAGGGAGGCAAATGCACCAGAAAGATGAGGGGGAATGAATTCCTGCCATTCAAAGGTCAAACCCAATGTGAGGAAACAACCACGGTCTTTCAGTCGACAAAGATGTTTGTATGTTACAGGTCAAAGCTCAGTGAACATGGACGAAGAGCCAAAAAAGACCGTCAAACTGCTGGTAGTAGTGACTTTCTGAAGAACACGTATCAAAATGTGTCATTATTTAGTGTCAATTTATCTAAAATCAACATATGTGAGAGAAAAAAGACCAGTGCCATGCAAAACAATGACTTATCTCACCCAGAAAACTTAATATGGTACACTGTATGTTCATACTTGTTCTTTTGATCAGAGGCATGTCCAGCGGGTGGCCAGGGGGTGGCTTTGGCCCCTGAACCACTATCCCTAATGCCACCCTGAAAACTGTTATTTGAGATTAATCTTTTGGAGGCCTCACAAATAAAATTGCTAAAAATCCATCTGATGTAAGCCGTGCGACTAGCTGCTAGTAGTTTTCTTTGTGTCTCAATGTCAAATGTTTTGTTGGTACTTGAAGCACTTAACAAATACGTTTACAGGACAAGTGTGTAGAAGAGGAATCAGTCCTTCAAAGGTTGCAACAAACTTGTGTCCACTGTCTTAATGTATGACAGTCTGCAGGTGTTTGTTTGCAGTTTTTAAGTGCTTTAAATTCTGACTTTTGACAAACAATCTTCTTTTGAGTCCATAAAAACCTGAACTTGGAAATGTTAAATGTGTTTGTGTCCACTTATTTTAGAAAGCAGTAATTTTGTATCATCCACAATCTTAAGACAGTCGGATCTTCAGGTGCAACAAATTGTGACATTTATGAATCTTGCTCGTAAGAGAAAACAAGATCCACCCCCAAAACACACAAATCAGCAGGGCTTTGTTTTTCATCTTTCCTCAGACCTTATTTTATTCCGTGGTTAAACATATCAGGATCAGATAGAAACTAGTACGGCAGTAAATGTGTCTCTACATCTCACAAGTATAAAATTCAGCCTAAATGTCTCCTCCCAACAATCCTCCAGTTAGGAGGACTGTCTGTGAGGCAACTCTTTGATTCACAAACATTGTTTTCAGTCTCCTGTTTTGGAGCCCTGGCACATCCACAATCCTTTGATACGTGACAACATAAAAGGGTTTTTGTGTAAGTCTGTGTGTGAGTGTGCAGGAATCAGGCTGCGCTAACTTTGCCTCACACAGGGGGGGACGTGCCACTGCAGCTGCTTCTTAATCCGTAGGAGCGTTTGAGTGGGACACCAGATTGTTTATGTAGTACACTGACAAAGAGCAGGCACAAGTGTCTTAGTCTGTGTGTGTGTGTGTGTCAGGGTGGAGGAGGGGGAACAAGGCTTACCATCCATCTGTCCGTTCCCCAACATCTGAACACGGTGGCAGCAGACATTGGAAGGGAGGCTAGAACAGACCCGGTCCGTGTTCTGGTTTAATTAAAACACACTGTTGAACCGTGTTTTGTCACAGATAACAGGCTCATCATGATATGGCAAATTCACAGGGGGGGGTGGGGAGGTGGTAGATGACCATCAGGCAAATAAGGACTCAATTACTCGTCAGCCAATTATCCCCCAAAGCCTTTCTTGGATTCATCTTGTGCAGGTGTGTGAGACCGTTCACTCACAGGTGACTGAATGAAACACGAGCTACGTTGATTTACGGAGAAAAGTCCGACATTCAAAGTCATCTTAAAAGAAAGCACTGTGATGACAAGTTTTCTGATTATGTTTTATTAACCTCCTATTCTCTTTAAATCTTGAAAAAAAGACAAAAATCTTTAAAAACTAGAAATTAGTATAGTAAAAAGTGGATTACAATGAATAATAAAGGACGAAACAAAACCCACAGATGTATCACAGCAGAACTTCAAACATTTAAATGAAGGACAAAACATAAAAAGCTTTACATTTGTGTGCTTGAAGCTCCTCTGTCGTTGTTGTTTCATCATCCCGCACTCAAACAGTGACTCTCTGCTGTATTGCTTGGTTGTACTCCTCCAAAAATGATCAGTTTTAACAGCTTATAACAACAACAACAAATAAAAACACACAACTTTGTTTTCTATGCTTTTCAAACTCTGCTGATGCAAATTTCAAACCAAACATGACTTGATAAAACATAGTTGTAAAGAAATCTGACAGAAGTACAATTCAGCTTTATGAAAATGTACTGTACAATGAAAAAGATCAGACAAACCACAGATATGAATATAAAGTCGACCGACTTAATTCAGATTTCTTTAAGCTTTGGTTCTGGAGATACCAAGAGAAACAGAAGGTACACTGGGTGAAGCTCTGAAAAGACAAAAAGAAGTTACACTTTGGTTGATAAATACACAAGCAAACCTGACTTCCCTTCAGCAACAACAAAAAAGACGACCTTAATCTCAGATTTCCTAACATCTAGAGTTCAATCTGAAACAGCTCAGATAACACACTTGAGTTGGAGTGTTTGTCGCCATCTTTTCATCCCTTTTGGTTGTGGGTTTAAATTCAGCTCTACACCGTTCGAACATGTACTGCAGTTTACTCGCCATCCCTGAAAGTAAAGATGGACCACTGGTGAGTGAAATAAAGGATTTTCTCACCGTGGGACACAGATCTAAATAAACTGGAATAAAGAAGGGATTATGGTTTATCTTGCGAGTCAACCCTAAAAACCTTCAACAGGATAGCCAGCTGGTGTAACCGTTTAGCACTGTTTACAACGTTGTGACTAAGAACAATTTACTGCTTACATGTATGACTCTTCTCTATCCACTGAGCACAAAAAAGTGCAATAAGAGACAGGTTTAAGGAGTTTAAAAATTCATGCTAGTGGCTGTTTAAGAGGTACTGCACTACACTTACTGAACTCTGAAGTAAATCGAGTGTTATCAAAAAACGTTGTGCCCAAAATCCTCCATGACTGTGTGGGATGTGTTTACACAGATCGAGAAATGTTACTGGCAGTGAGGAGAGATTTTAAAAGCCTATTTTTTTATTTGCAGCATAAAGTAGTGGTACCAGAGCACTGTCATCATGTTGTTTAGAGTTATAAGACTTAAATGTCAGTCCCAAAAGGAAGCCTCTTACTTTTCTTTGTTAAAAAGAAAAAAAAGGAACTGTCTAAGAGTGATAAAAGTCTGCTCCTGTGCCTATTAGAGTAAAGACGGGAATGATTTCTACATCACCAGACTGTGCTGTTTGACAATCAAATACATTAAAACATCTGTGAGTTTTCTCGGTGACAATCATAACATACGTAGCGCCGATGAGGAGTTTTCATTCACTACTCGAGTTGAGAAAATTGCCCCTCAAGATGGAGAGCAAACAACGACAATCAGGGTGTATTGAAGGACTTAAAACAGGCTGAATGAAAGAAAAAGGAAAAAAAAGGCGGGTTTAATTATAGTGTCGCTTTTCTGTTCCAGACACCGAGGAGGGGAAACAGGAACTTTGCTCACAGCTGTGACCTGCTGGTGTGAGACATAAACATGAACAAGACTAAAATAAAGTGGACAGAACTGAAACACAGGAAAAAGCAGGAGTTTTTTTGTCCTTTCTTCTTTCTGGTGCTTATTGACCTGTCCTGCTTTTAACACAGCCAGGCCTGCTTTATATCTGCGCGAGAGATGAGGTGAAGTGGAAACTGGAGGGTTTGAAATGGAAAGTCAAAATGGAGAAATAGAAAAAAAAAAAAAAAGAAAACATGAAGCAGCCTCAGCAAAATCCAGTTTGGTCTGTACCTCTGTTTAGGCTCATAGTTTAGTTTGTCACTTTGATTTCAACACAATCACACTGCATGAACTTATTTACTCTTTGCTCAAAGGATCAAATGAGATTAAGCCAACTAGATTAAAAACAATGAGACCAAATAAATGTGGAACACAGACCCTAATGAAGAATAGAGGGCTACCTGAGCAAAATGTGAAGCACAGCCAAGAGAATTAAACACAAAATTAAAATTGACCTCAATATATATTTGCGAATAATTAAGGGATAGGATTTAAGAAACACCCTCTGATATAATGCAGTCCAATGCAAAAAAAAGCTAATAACTAATTCATTAGAATACATTTAAAGCAACAGCAGCTAATGAAGGACTTTAAATGGATCGCATTCGTTTTTCAGGTGCGGCTCATGAAATCATATCGAGCGCTTAGTGACAAACTTATCTGTTCTTTTGGGTTCGAAACAGAAAAACTCCAACACACGTCAGAAGCATTTAGGAGAGTCTTTTTAAAGTGCTTCCAATACTTCAACATCTACAAACAGTTAACTCGGGTTAAAATCAGATATTTACGTTCACAAACTCTATGATTAGGCTGGAAACACGACGACGTCTTCCATGTGGACCACGACACAATCGACCAACATGATTACATATCAGCTTGTCGCTCTTTAAAGCTCTTATCATGTGAGGTCTCGTCTCTGCGGTCCATATTATTGCACAGGAAAAAGGATTTATCTGTTGCCACACTGTACTGTGACACATGGCAGCTGTTTTGTTAAAGTGACTGCTAAGAAAAACAAGGACCTACATGAAGTTTTTCTTCGGTCACAGGCTTTGGATGTATAGAAACACACTTCTCCATTTTGCTTCAATACATGGTCCACTGTGGGCTTAAACGCCTCATAAAATGGAGAACTGTGAGCTGAGTCGAGCACAAGAACGCCTCTAGGACACCCGTTCGTCTTGACAAAGCTTCAGAAGGGCGGAGAAAGATGCAAATGATATATCTGTTGGTGATAATCCTGGTTGTAGTGTTCAGGCGTGCTGTGCTGCCAACTCCTGTCCTATAAAGCGGCGCAGACGCTCCAGATACTGACTGTACAATTCAATGTCGTTGTGTCCCGCTCCCTCCACCCACAGAGGCTCCACAGCTTTTGGGCAGCGCTCGAATAAAGCAAGTCCGTGGGAGAAGTCGATCACCTCGTCCTCTGTACCGTGAATTATGAGCACCGGGGACGTGATTTTGGACACTTTCTCGATACTGAAAAAGAAAAAAGGCGGGATGAGGTCAGACATGAAGAAAAAAAAACTATACAGATGACATTGAAACTGGAGAAGAGCTGGACTCGTAACACACTGTTTCTGAGGCTCAAACTGTTAAAATTTTGATATCATGGTGGGTCAGTGAGATGGTCTTAGAAAGAGTCAGACATGTAAGACAAGCCAATTTTGATAATGGTGTTTTGAATTTATAATTTAACTGCTGCTTCTTCTTGTATTTTTGTTGTTATTAATCTCCCCATCTTGGCCATGCAGGGACCTCCATAACTTCACCAGAATTAGTTGTACCAATTTGCCAAAGACGCTTCAATTTAACCTCTTTTTTACAAAATAAAAGTCCTTTTTAAAGATACTCCTGATCTAAAACTAAAATAGAGGGTTATCTGAGCTAAAATAACTTCTATATCTTAAAAAGTTGGGATGTTGTGGAAAACAGAATTCACCATTCAAGCCTTCATTTAATTGAAAAATTGGTGCAAAGACAATACATTAAATGTTAAAACTATCAATCATTTAAGTACTGACATTTCTTGAAACCAAAAACAGAACTCCAAACCATGGGATTCATGTATATCAGTGGTTCTCAAGTCCCACTGTCCTGCATGTTTTGGTTTCCCTGCTCCAACACACCTGATTCAAATCATCAGCTCGTTATCAAACTCTGTAATGGCTTAATAACAAGCTGATGATTTGAATCAGGTGTGTTGGAGCAGGGAAACATCCAAAACATGCAGGACAGTGGGCCTCGAGGACTGGACTTGAGAACCAATGATGTATATATTTAAAATCCAAGAGAGAAAACCCCATTTACTCAATATTTTTATTTGCAGACTAAAAAAAGCCACAAAAAAATGATAACAACTGCAAATTCCTACAATTATATTCACACAACCCATGACATGTTGTCCATATAAAACAGTAGAGAATGATAAAGACACAAATAGACAAGCAGGGATGCCAGCTGCCCACTCTGAATGTGAACAACAGGCAAACACTGGAGGCTTTCTCAGCCCACCACACACACAGAGAGGCTTTCCCTGGTTTCCTCACCGCCTCTGCTCCGCACCCACTTGTACCATCTGGGACCAGACTCTGCGTTAAAGCTAGCATTGGCTGCTACTGACTCTGTTTAAATTCAGCCGCGGAAATTGAAACCAACATCACAAGAACAGAAGGGACAGAGCCTGGCTAATGACAGCATTACTCTGTGTAGTGTGGGAGTTGCCCCTTGGCCAAGGTGTCAAAATTACAATAAACTGCGTAAATTACAATAACAAACATACAAACATGTGGGGCACCAAGCCTCTTTAAAGAAGGAGGCTACAACTGGATATAAAGCATTAAAAGAAGCTCACAGGTACAGGGGGGAAAACAATATGCCAGGATCTCAACACTTCTGTTTCTACGCCTCACAAAAACACCTTTGTGTCTATATGAAGAGGCAAAGCCTGACTAAGCAATAACAGTGTATAGAAATATGGCCCACTAACAACGAGGTTGGGAGGATGCAAGACTTTACAATGTTTGCTGATTTCCACAGTGAAAAATATTCTATGAAACCAGCAATTTTAATGAACACGTACTGTCCTGTACCTGTGTGTGTGTGTGTGCAAATAGGAATAAACTCCTCATTCTATTCTATACTATTCTGTTTTGTTCCATTATATAGATGTATACAGAAATATATACACATAGATTTTTCAGATACGTCTCTTAGAGATTTGACAGAATAAAAGGAGGGTGAGGTAGATATCATATGGTATGGCGAGGGATTTTATATTTTTCATGACAAATATCAAATGTGACAAAACAAACCTGAGTTGGAACTTTACGATAGAAAAGTCACAGGGTACAAACAGCTGCTGTATGACGATATTGATACAAAAAAAACCCAAAAAACATGGATGTTCAATGTGTTCGTTCTTCTTAGAAATAATGCACTATTCTGGATGACTCTTCTATAAAAATAAGACACAAGTGGTATCCACCCACCAACCAAGAAAACAAAGACATCAGAGATCTGTAATCACAGCACTAAAAGTGGAAAAGAAGAGCTCTTCTCTGAATGCACGTCTTTTTTTGGTCAAGAAACACTTTCAGCTAAAAGCAGCAATTAACACTTTCCTGTTGGCAGATCAGTTATTACGTGGAAGTGCCAACGAGCAACAAAAAAGCCTGTGTGCTTTTTGTTGTATGAATATTCTTTTCATATGAACACCGTATTGAAGAGTTTTATCAGATATAGAAAGAGATGAAGTTGACATGTCACAAAGAGAACCAAAGAAGACATCAACTCTGGGTTAGAAACTTACTTGGGGAAAGCGTCGAAGCAATACGTTTTCTTTGTGTCGGGAAAGGCCACTCTCATGCCGGATGTTAGAGGCGAGTGCAGAACCACGGCAGCACACTCATATCGGGACGCAAGGTCCACAGTGGGAACTGTACCGATGCTTTGTCCATACAGGATGATATTCTCTGGGCTGATCCCGTAACTGGTTAAAAGAAAAAAAGACAGTTAACTTCTGAAGTACATGGTAGTAGAGAATGTGCTTGTATAACATTAACAGATATGAGCTTCAGCTGTTCAGATCAGATTCAGTTTCAGTTTATTTTAACTGCAGGAGAATAATCATATCTTTCTTCTTATGGGTAATAGTTATTGATAAATCTAAATGAATGATATGATGGACAGTGACAGCCACACCAAACTGTAAATTCAACTCGACCTACCTCTAAGTCAACACTCTGCAATGATTTGTCTTCCCGGGGCTACAGCTGCACTAAGACAGCTCCACTTTCACTAATGAGACACTTTATCACACCTCAAAGTCCTTGAGAGGCACCTTGCCCCCCAGCCCTTCCTCTGTTCCTCCATCTATTTCTTTTTATTCCCACAGCATCTGTCTGCTCCCCACTCTGATCTCCACATCCCAGCTACCACCCTCATTCCCCTCTTCTGCATGTCCTCGTCTTAACTCTTCCCTCTTCTGCCAATTTTTTTTCAACACTTTTTTTCTGTACAGCAAAATAAGGGAAAAACTTGTAAAATATGCAGAGGGATTCGCAGTCATCCACAAGAGCGTGTATGCTGTTTGATTTACCCTTAATCTAAACATAATGAGAAAGCCTCATGTCACAGCAGACCAAGACAGCAACTAATAAATCATCCTTCGAAGGACACATGTGGGGCAATTATATCCGAGCATACCGTGTACGCAGAGCATGCCAGGCGGCATCTATGTCCGCGTAGAGGTTCTTCTCAGTAGGCTTGCCAGTGCTGACACCGTAGCCTGAGTAGTCGTAGGAAAAGATGTTGCAGTTGATGCGAGTGCCAAGGCCAATGTAGAAACTGCTCATCTGGCCCAGGTCCACCGCATTACCGTGGGAGAAGAGCACTGTAAACCTGAAAATAAACACACATGGAAGAGAGCTTAGCAGATGGGACAAAGACACAAACATATGCACAAAACTGATGAAGCGGTGTTAGACTCGAATAAAAGCTGCTATTTGTCTCATTGTTATGAGAGTAACTCTATCGCAAGTAGTTTTGTGTATGAGGTAGCTTAAGGCTGATGACATTGACCAGGATATTTTGTCAATGTCATCGTCAACGAAAACAACACTGCAGAATATAAGCTTTGCGTTTGACTGATGAAACACTCATGAATTTTGCAACTCTGTTTGTCGTCCACCACTAACATTTTGTCTAGTCTCGTCAACGTAAATGCACATTCGTCTCGTCACATTTTAGTCATCTAAGACTTATGTTTAGCTTGTTAACGTCACGTCTTCGTGGTGAAAAAAAAAGGGCCCTTGATGAAATATTTTCGTTAACAATAACAACACTGGGTAGCAGACACCATTTTTTTTCCACTATGCTTTTGCTTCTTACAACAATCATGACTGTGAAACACTGGTACCGAATGACTGAGAGAAATCACATCTAAGAACTTACACTTAAAAGAAAAACAAAAATCCATCTTATGCATTTCTTCATCCACGTGTTCAGCCTGATATCTTAACCCAAAAAGATGCTGTATTTTTTTTTACTAACACATGTTTTTGGATCTGGTAACAACAGATCTATATCCAAAAAGTGCTGTGTGTTGAAGGGATCAGTTTACCACTTTTGACTCTGGTCAAATGACTCTTACTTCTAGACATTTTGTACAACCTGAGAAGCAGGGTATCCACTCTAAACGCTGCATACTCCAGCTCTCACCTTTTATTCATGAATGCATGTTGTGCTCCATCCAGAAATCTGATACTCTTTTAAAAACACTGCCTGTTTTGAGATCCTCTCTCGGTTGTTTTGTTTATGAACCAATTTAGCTCGTGGCTTAGCTCTCGGCTTTTCTGTACAAAACGTGGCACAACAATGACTCATATCAGGTCTAGCTTGGATTTTTTTTCTTCTGTAATACAAGATAGGCAAAAATACAGGTTACGCACGGAGTGTAACACAAGCCTGTCCATGTCTTTTTAATTGATTTGCTGAATTAATTAGCAGCGGTGGCAGGGCGAAAGCACTGGTGTAAAAATGAAGATAAATACTTTTACATCCAAGGACATCAAATTTAATTTCTACCGAGGCATAATACGCAATCACTTCTTATCGAGAGATGTATCAATCACTGTCAACACGTGTAATGACTCAAATCGACCAGTTTAAAAACAGATATTTAAGGATGTGTTGACTCTGACAACTGATAACGTGTGACTGAGCAGGGCCTTTTCTCAATTCTGATGAGATGTTTGAGAAGTAGAGCTAAACAATCAAGTTTATACAAACCTACAGGTCAAACAAATAATGTTAAGACATAACTGCTGTTATGTTATGACAAAGGGATTGTAATAATTCTTGAGGCAGGGTGAAGAATCTGCCAGGTCAAGGCGGAGACAGGAAACAGCCCTGGATGTACAAGTGCAGAATGGAGTGTAAGCAAGGGGGCAGTATGAGTGAGAACAGTTATGATGGTGTTAGGGGTCCATGGTGGATGGGGCCCTCAAAAATTATGAGAACAAAAATGAAAGTGAAGAATCAGGGCTGACTGCGCCCTTTTTCATGGGGTCTAAAATCCCTGGCAGTGCTCCTGAGTTGAAACCTAATCTAAAGGAGCGTAACAAACAACGCACAAGAAGATCAAAGAACACACAAAAATCACTGTGACAATCTCAACTTAGAGAGCAGGTCCAACTTTGGAAACACCTACCTGGCGTTGGGGACACAGCGAATATACATGCAGCCGACTCTGTTCCCTCGACTGGACCGTGTGAGGAACACCTCTGTCGTATCTAGCTCTCTCTGTGTGTACTGAAACTCTGCTCTCTCTGTCAGGTGGAGCTTCCATCTTCCATCCACAGCTCCGGCACCTCCGCCTCCAGAAACTGATGCACCACTCCGTGCCCGCAAGCTGGATGTCCCAGTTGCCCCTTGTGCGGCGGGACCCACATCTGGATCTGGGAGAAAGGTGTACGTCGGCTCTGGGGGCAGGAAGGCAAGCTTGGCTGCGATGCGGCTGGGGCAAGGCGGGCAGCAGAAGAGGCAGCAGAGCTCGCTGAGAGAGAGGCCATTCATCCTTCACTTTGGAGGAAGACAAGAGAATCACTCTGCTAATGAATACACATTATCCCAGTGTTAACACAATGAGACACTTAGCACGATTCAATGTCAGGAGCAGACTGAGTGTGGCTGAAAAATGATGAAACCTTCTCTGGATTAAAGAATGAGAGAAATGTCTTAATCTATCTTGTAATTTTAGACTAGACATTATTTAGCGGATTGGAGCAGCGTCAACTGTGATGCGGACGCTCAACCGATCCGTTGTGGTGAAGAAAGCTGAGCCGATCTACGTGCCGACCCTCATCGATGGCCATGAACTTTGGGTAATAAACGAAAGAACAAGATCGCAGATACAAGCAGCCGAAATGGATTTCCTTCGCAGGGTGGCTGGACTCAGCCTTAGAGATCGGGTAAGGAGTTCGGACTCTCGGGAGGCGCTCAGCGAAGAACCGTTGCTCCTCCATGTTGAGAGGAGTCAGCTGAGGTGGCTCGGGTATCTGGTTAGGATCATGGACTGTATATACTATGGACAAGTTGGTTCCGCCTACCGCCTGTATACGGATTTGAAGCCAAAAAGCTCTTGGTATTTGTGGGATTTTTCTTCATTTCCTGAAACCAGCGCTGCGCGGTAGCAATGCGCGCATTCGGGCATGCATTTGGCGAGAGTCGCTGTGATGACGCTCGGCTCTAACAGCATATCCTTCGGGAGAGCTACACAATCCTTGAACACCCATAGGCTGTATCAGGTGTCAATCATAGAAAACATGAACCCCCTAATAACTTTTAAAAATGGAGCTTCAGAGAACACTGTGTTCAGAGACACTGTCCATTCTATATACAGTCTATGGTTAGGATGCGTTCTGGATGCCTCCTGTTAGAGGTGTTCCAGACATGTCCCACCGGGAGGAGACCTTGTGGCCGGCCCAGGACCAGGTGGAGGGATTATATCTCTCGCCTGGCCTGGGAGCGCCTAGGAATCCCCCCGGAGGAGCTGATGGAAGTGGCCGGGGTGAGGGCCGTTTGGGCTTCCCTCTTGAACCTGCTGTCCCTGCGACCCGGACCCAGATAATAAAACCTGCACATTCTTTCCTTATTTTGGATGAATCATTTGGTCATAAAAATGTACAAAAAACAAAATCTCATTGGCACTTAAAGCTAAAAGTGATGTAAACTGATAGCTTTTTGTTTGACCAAAGACCAAAAATGATTAATAATTACTGTCACAACAGGTAGAGCAAGGCTGAAGCAACTTTCCCTATAATGGGATTAATCACAAAATCAACGATCACACCAGTCACAGATTATTTTGATATTGTCAAACAAAAAACTAAATTGATCCATCTTTAAAACTTGATCAACTTTGGTAGAGGTTAACCTAATAAAAAAAAAAGCACTTATCTAAGACTTCACCTGAGGCTGTGATCATTAAATTAAACATTTTAAAGTAGGAGATTATTACATTATGAGTCATTCAGGTATGAAAATGATCATTAAATGACCTCACTTAAAAACATAGGGCATGTAAATAAAAAAGTCAACGTACCTGTTGAACAAAGATTTTATCAGCGTCAAAGTGAAGATAAGAATAAAAATAGATGGAGGACTTCCTCTACTTCAGAGGATAGTGTCTGTAAGGCAGTAAGGAAGAAGTGCAGGATCCCACAGGCTGACAGGAAAGTCTTATTCACAAACTATCTGCTGACTTTTCAGGGCGATGATTTTAGTCCAGATCACATCCATTTTGCCGACAAAATCAAAATACAGACGAAGGATTTCAGACACAGCGGGCCTCAGACGTGTTAAAGCAAAGGTTACTTCACTTACAATAGTTTGATGGCAGTGAAAAAACAGCTTTTCCAATAGATTCACGACCTTAAAGAGTCCAAAACAAACTGTCGAAGAATTTCAGTTCCAACACAACATGCGAAAAACAGCTTCCTTCCGCAGAAATGACTGTCAAATGAAGAATAAGAGCACCGAGGAGTTGTATTTAACAGAGAGGCAGAGCAGCTATTTGTCTGCGTGTCCCGGCTAATGCTACTCTGGCTTAAGCTAGCCAGAAGACATAAATACGGCTACTCCGAGAAAACAAATTCATCAAACTGCGATTAAAACATCGTTAAAGCTCAGTCCTTAACGTGAGTATTTCTCCCGAAGAGTCCATTCTGCGTTGATACGGTGTCTCCTCTGACTTTATGGATGCTGCCGTGACATTTAAATTAATCCATGTACGTACGGTGTTTTCCTACTTCTTTGCTGTTTCACCGCATCCGGAAGCGACAGCTGACAGGATGTGACGTAATGAGTTTCCATTGGACAATTAAGGGAAACCTGTTATCGGTGTACGTGACGCCCGAGCGTGAAATGACATATTTGAACTTAATTGTTCATTTACTCTTTAAAAAAAATGAATCATCACGTTACCAGGACGGAGTGATAAGGATATTACATCAAAGTTATTGGGAGGTTATTTACTGAAAAGATAAAAAAATACGATATTTCTACAAATTCCTACAGTAGTTCATATCAGATTTACTGTCCAGGCTGAAAAAAAAGCCTTTTTACTTTTACTTATGTCACTGTAATTTTATTTCTAGTGCTTGTCTAGTGCTTGTGATGTTTTCAGTCTGTGGTAGTAAGTGTTCTGTTTTACGCTGCAGTCTGCTGGGGAGGAGGCATCAACCACAAAGATGCAAGATGTCTGAGCAAAGTGGTGAAAAAGGCTGGCTCTGTGTTAGGACTCAAGCTGGACTCAGTGGAGGATGTGGTGGAGAGATCTACACTGAGAAAGGTGGAGACTATTCTAAAGAATATGGATCACCCACCGACAACACCTGATTTCTTATTGTCTACATTTGGGTCATCATACAATAACTCGCTAGATATTTGTTTTTTTGTGAATATATAATCGCAAGGCAACTTCTATCATCAGTTGATTGCTTGTGATAGTTACAACACCCAGTTTTCTTTCCAGTGTATATAAATAAAGCTACATATGCCGGGTTCTCTACTGGAGAAGGGTCTCCATTAATTGATGTACTTCATTCGTTGCTAGTCTGGCATGGTAAATCAGGGGGGTGCCATCTTTTCAAAAACCAACTTCTGTTTAGTTTTTAAATTTTATGTTTGATGAAAGTGTTGACTTTATTACAAAGAAGTGATTCATTCAGCAACCACCCTTGCAGCTTTTAAGAGCTGATCATGTGGTATTGTGGTGTGTCCGAAGTGTTCAATTGCTTCACATGGAAAAACATCAATGTGAAGCTATTTATAAGGCAGTGACGCCAAAGTATGGACAGGGGTAAATTTATGAATACTTCAGATTATACTTCATTTTGTGAACTGTACACAGAGGTGTCTTTAAAGAATAATTGTTTGTGCATTAGAAAACTTTCTCAGCAACCTAGCTGTTGCATAAGTGTGCACTAAAAAAGACAAAAGACAAGTGTAATTTAAAATAAACTTTGTGAATTTATTGTTTTATACTTACTCTTACACATCATACAATCCTAAATCTTGAAAGAAAAAAAATAAAAGATATCTGGTGGTGTTTCTGGGGGACTGGAGTGCCATGGGACAAGAACTACAGCTCTGTGAACATTGTAGATATCATTTGATGCCCCTCAAGCTCATCTTGACAAACAATGAATCGAGTTGTCCTGGTGTGTCTCATCTCTGCAGTGAAACTGAATTTCAATCAGATTCCTCACATCTGACAGGTTCATCATTATTATCAATCAAAACCCTTGCACAATGAAGACACTGATTATGGAAGGTTGTGCTAAAGACAGGATTGAAGACATCAAAACTCTATCAAAGCAACAGAACGGAAGAAAGAAAAACGTATATGTTGAAGTGATATCTTGATTATTCAGGTATGGTTGCCCTATTTGCTGGTGCCAAGTCCTCATCATAAGCAGTCAAAACTATTGTATCTATCCAACTGTCCCAAATCACTTGAATGGCCTCCATCCTCTGCCTAAAACAATGCCAATAAAAGAACTGAGGATTTTGATAGATAGCAGAACAGTTTACCTTGTGAATTATGGTGGATTACATTCAAACCGCTCATGTTGAAGAAAATAAAATGTTGGGTTTGATATGAGCAGTCACTAAAAACAGCAATAGGAGATTATTAAATGCTCACACTTTGGAAAGTTGAACAATCATTCCAAGTATAGGACTTTCTCCTGTTAAGTAACTCACCATCTGTTAAGGAAAACAAAGCGGTTTTGTGGAAAATATCTTCAGTTCATAACTGAGCAGGAACGTTTTAATACTCTGCATATATAAAGATACACATAAGGGGACAACAAGCTGCAGTTTCCCCTAATATGACAATCACACAATCAAGACTCTCCAGAAAGTCTAATTTTTCCACTAGTGGTGACGAGATCAGTCAGCGACTGATTTATCCAAGAAAAACAGTCCAAGAGTCGACACGCCAAGTCACAAAGCCATTTAGACGTGTCCATCACCCACACAGGAATTTTGAAGTAAGCCTATTTTCCAATCAAACGTGCCAAAACCAAACTGAACCCTGCACGGTGTAATAGTCTTTGTAGAAAAAGTTTCACTCACTCCCCCAAATTCTGCATTGCCTTACTTTTGAAAACGCATACTCTGCAAAGTTCTCGACTTTTCAACAGCTCTTCATAAATATTTAATGATCGAGATCAAGCAACATTTATACCGAAAGCTTTTGATAATGAAAAGGTGAACCTGGAATATCCTCTTCTATCTCACAAGGGGACTTTTTAACTCTGTAATATCACTCTGTTATGAATAAACTTCAGTAACAATATAAAAGCATGGGCTTCGATACGGTGTAGTTTCGCAAGGTTAATAAAGCTTACAGCTGCTTATTAACAATCGGACTGGTATTATAGAGTAGAAACCACACAGTCTGCAGGAGACACTCATGACAAAGCCAGTATTCAATATTTTGGACACTTAATGGGTAATGCGATGTGTTACATAACTTGTTAAATAAAGGGGGAAGAAGAAGAAGGAATAATCTGTTACCTTTTTTTGGACAATTATGAAAATTCCTTTTGTACACATAGAACTATTCTTTACCTTAGACCCCCACCTTAATTACCTGGCAAAAATCTACATTAAGAGTATACTATATGAATCGGAGCCATATGGTATTTACAGTTGGAAAAAAAACTGTAGAGTCCTGTTAACTTGAACCTTTAGGGTTCCAGCCATGCATTGTGCTACTGCTGTGTGGCTTTTAAAACATTCCAGCTTCGTTTCAAACTGTGCAGTCCCTTACAAAACTGCAACCCCCTTGTAACATGCATGTTAGTTTGAACTTCCTAAAAGAAGCTAGCTAGAAGCAGTCTTCATAGCGAGGACTCGTCTGAATCTGAGCACATCGTTTAAAGCGCGGCACGCAGCTCTGCAGCATTACAACAATCTTTACTTCAAGCTGAGCAGAAGGTGTGTCAGTAAGTCGACTGCTGCCCGGGTCAGTTTTCATTCAGCATGTGTCAGTGGTCTGCTGGTGGTTAGAGAAACATGGAGTTCACTTTGACTCCACAGAACAGAAAATGGCATTAAAAGGAGAACACATCATCCGACTAAAACAGGACTTCTCAGAGTGTCTCACACAAGGTGATCTCTTCAGCAAGCTTGCTGTATTGATCAAATATAAACTGCAAATGACCCAAATGCTGAACGAAACTGAGCAGGTGTGGCACAGAAGTTTGTGCTCTGCAGTTGACACACTTTGTTGTGCTTTGTTTCCGGATCCAGAACAGTGGACGTTTTGCTGCATTGACTGTAGCTGTTACTGCTTAACGGGATTCTACCTCACCATGTCAGAGCTTGTGTATCTTTTTTTTTTAAAACTTCGATGGTTATATAATCAAGATGGAATTACTTTAATATACTTGTAATGATTTGGTGCAAATCTGAATGATTTGCTGACACATGCTGCCAATCCTCCAGCATAGACCAACCAAACGATAAAAAATAAATAGAATGCAATCACACGATTCAAGCTAACTACAATATATTAATATAGATCTTCTGATGTCATACGCTCATTAAAACAGAAAAAAAAATTAAAAAAACAAAACAAAAAAACAAAACAAAAAAACACAGAATTCAATCACTCAGTTAAGTCAAGGTTTCCCCTCCCCTTGCCCTCCCCTGCCATCCCCCTCTAATAACTGTTCATGCACCCAATATCAGTATGATAAGTTATTATATCAAAGAGAAACATTTCTGGGAATTGCTGAGACTTGGGAGTATGACATGTTGTGACCCAGACAGTAAAGAGGTGGGAGGAAAAGAAAATGCCAATTTGACAAGAGGTTGACATCATTTTCAGTCCCGGAGAAAAAAAAAAAAAAAATCGTATTCCAAAGCCCTTGAAAGGTCTCGCTGATAAATGAAATCTCCCGGTTAGTTTTGTTTTGTTTTCTTTTTTTTAAACTTGCTAGACCTTAATTGAGCTCTGTGCCAGTTTCCAAGCTGTGACACATTCCTTAACAGCTTACCCCTGTCTCAATTCAACTACCTTACAGGGATTGTATAAAAATAAGCTCACACGATCCCCCGCCTTAAGAAACAAAAAGGGGTAAAAATCAAAATGCCTTCCCTCCCCACAGCAACACAACAGTCCACCAAGCTCATACGGCTCTCTCCCCAACTCTCAAGCAAATATGCAAACACACACACACACACACGCACGCTTTCATACAAACACACACACACACAAAGAAACACTCAGGTTCAGCTGCAGTCACTAGCGGAGAGAGAGGGAGATGCTAGTAAGGGAAGCGTCTGGACAGTGGTTGCGACCTCACCACCCCACCCCACCCGTCTTAGACTACCATGAACAAATGAAGCCATGATATCAGGTGTTTTCATCCAAGTCGCCATTGTTCAAATTCACAAAGTCAGCAGAGACTTTTTTGTTTTTGCACTCAGTCCTCATAACTTCTGAATTTTCTCAGCCACCACGATGGGGTTCTCCTTGCGTATGCGGGCAGCGGCTGCACTCCGGTAATCATAGGGACAGTCGTGTTTGTCAGAGTAACGGTGAATGGCACAGAATAGGTTGCCGCAGCGACAGTCAAAACCTGAAGTGAAGAGAAGAGAACATGATCAGTCAATAATAAAGCCTCATTACTTTATACCTGTTAAGAAGAAGATGGAGAAGAGCTGCACTGCTGACCTCCACGGGTCAGACAAATCTTTATGTATTCCATAATCCTAGAACACCAGAACCTGCAGTCATGCTAAGTTTTCTACTTTTTAAATCAAAATTTCCTTAAACTTCTGTAGAAAAAAATGACCCAAAAGTGAGCACAACTGGACATATATACTGACTATAACTCAGCACAAGGTTCGAGCATTTTGGTTGAGTGTATGCCCAAAATGAATTGATGAATTGTTACTTGAAAACACAAAATAATTACTGGACTGTTCATGGAGGCAACTAGGACTGGCAAAATGGCGGAGGCCCACAGTGTGCTGTGAAATGCCTCCGACTGCGAAATACACCACCGACCTGCAGTATGTTGCTCTCTGTACAAGTGTCTCCGTGGGGAGGGAAGAGAAACACTACACAAACAGGGGAGTTACAGGGTTTTATCTTCATAAACACTCTATGAGGACAAGTACACACTATTGTAATCTATCCTGTTAGTCTACAATCCCTTTAAAAAGCACAATGAAGCCACTGCAGGGATATATGTACAAGGTACTTAGTTTGTCTTTTGGTTTGGGAAATTTTCACAGCAAGTTTTCCTGTTGCTGACAGATGAGGGAGCTGTTGGTTTAAGTACATGAGGGGTAGTTTCAGAGGTCTATTTGCAATGAAATTTAGTCTTTTAGGGCAGGAGAAAAACAGTTCATATACTACGTGGAAACTTGGATAAGGTGGTGGAAACCCGAAATTCATGTGTCATTGCCATTCATCTTGTTTTTAAGTGGTGTCAGCCTTTGCCAAACCCTCAGGGAACACCACAAACAAAGATCTGACCTGAAAAAAGAAAAGCATTGTGAGTCTGACCCAGGGTTTAAGGTGACTGAGGAGGAAAAAAAAGCTGTTATCAAGGTCAGCAGCAAACTAACTCTTATCTCACTCGCCCAAGAATATAAGCCCCCTCTAGATGATGGCTCCAAAGACGTCTATCATTTTGATCAGTTAAAAGGAATGCAGGATTGCTAAGATGTCACCTCCTTGGATGACTGCTTTTTGACAAGAGATTTTAATATTCTCGTTCAGTTTTTACAACACCACTGTGGCAGTGCTCTTAAGTTTAATAATTATCACTACAAAATTTCAGAGTCTGTCAGTGTTTGTCAGGTTTGGTACAGAATCTGAACAAAGCAGGTCCGTGACTCCTGGACCTTTGAACCATGTCAGCAGCTAAGAATAGCTCTCTGCTCATTATGTATGTGTGTGTGTGAGAGAGAGACAGTGTGTGTGTGTGAAATGGTTCTTTTTTTTCTTACCAGTAAGGCCCACTTTCTTCCGGCAAGAAAAGCAGCGGTTCTTTTTCTTGTTTTTATCAGGAGTTTGGTCACTATCAGACAAGGCTTGTGCTGCTTCCCCTACTGGCTCTGGTGACAGCGAAAGATACAGAGGAAGAACTTTGTAAACAAAAGGATTTATGTGTGTTTTTTACTTATGGATAATTAATATTTTCTAAGACTTACAAAAACATAAAAACATAGTGAAGCATCAAAAATGTTAAAGAGGGGGTATCATGCATTTTTTTTAGACCCTACACTTCCTGTCTGATACTTCTTTTATGGCTTTAAATGATTTTCAGATTTTAAAAAAAGCCTGAAATTTCTCACAATGGTGTATGAAATTTCATTATACCCCCCCATATCCACAAGCCTACTGTCTTCTGATTGGACACCTTTCCAGAGACTTTACAAGGCCGGCTGAGGACAGAGCTCAATGTTTTGAGTCTGCCACCTCTATGGGCTCCATGCATTGATCTACAACTTCCTGAGCTTAAGGCTGCTCCTTTATTTCCTGTCTTACGTTATCGGACAAACTGATTAATCCAGGTGTGTCTGAGTAGTCAATGATCAGTCACACCTGGATTAATCAGTTTGTCCAATAATGTAAGACAGGAAATAGAGGTTCTGCCTTAAGTTCAGGAAGTAGTGAAGCTGTGCATGGAGCCCACTGTGGTCCTGTTAAGCAATCGAGTACTGCTGCAGAGCAGTGTTACCCTGCTCCGCTGTGGGTGTCACCTCACATGTTGCTGGGGGCAGGTCGTTTTGCCAGAAACACAGATGAACCGGTTAGGAGTGTCTATTGCAATGACTTCATGGTTTAGTGAGTCTCATAGACGGCTTTGTGAAATATTGTATGATTTCCAAACAACTTGTTTTGAGCACTTTGCATCTACTTTCTATGATCATTAAAACATACGTTTACCTCGAAGTTAGATACCGCATAAATCTAGTACAAACATCAAACATTGTAACTTTGCATTTTTGGATGCTGATATGGAAAAGTACAAGATCCCCTCTTTAAGTAATCCAACCATGGGGAAACCAGACTGACTTGCTAACTTGCCATCTAAATGTGTTTTTGCACAGTGGGTTTGCCTCTGATGGTAAAATAAGAACTCCTAACCACATGTTAATTACATTCTAGTAAGTAAACCATCCAGAGATGTATGTTGGAGCTATGTTAATGTTGGAGCCTTTGAACTGCTGTTTTCTATGATGTTTACCTGAACTGCTGGATGTGCCCTCCTCTTCCCCATCATCAGCCTCCGCTCGATCAGAGTCCACAGCTCCCGAATCCTGGGAGATACTCATGGCTGTCATCTGTTGGGTTACTGGGCTAGGAGAGCTGGGACTGACATCAAAACACGAACCCCCAAAAGTTACACATTAATAATACATTTAGGGCCAATATTTTATCAAACAAGACATTAAAACCAAGGACAACAAAGTGGTTTTGAAGTGTATGGCAAGGAGCTATGTTTACAGAGTCAAATCGCAGATGTTATCAAATATAGGTATCTTTTCAGGAGAATTTGGGGGGTTTCTTTGGGAAAATTAGGTGAACAAACATTTAAACAGGGTCTGTATTTTCTACAAAAGAATAAACATAATGTTTTGCATCTTGCATTTTACCCTTCGATATCGATCATCTAAATTGTTTTGTCAGGAGACTGACTTAATTTTGAAAACTGAGATTCAGCACACCCCTTCAAAACAACTTTGTGAACTTTGCTTGATTAGTAATTATCACTTTAACAAGTCGGAAGCAAAAACAAATAGATGGGGTCAATACAAAAAAAAAAAAAAAACAATATGGCACAAGCATATTGAACACAATGCAATTATACGTGATTACACAACACAGACCAATCAGGCGCAAATCCCCTCTAATTATTTCTAACATTTTTTCTCCACAATGGGGACAAATGGCTGCTTAGACTGCTCCGTAGACTTTCAGAGAAGACTAAACCCATTTACAGAAAAGTAATATTACTTCTCTGATAATTAGACTCATTTCGACAGGGCTAATCCGGGCTTTCAAGGAGAAACTCTGAAATATAGTTGTGGTAAATCATACCACGATGCAATCGCCACAAGCTCGCTCAAATAAAACCCACTTATTGTTGAATTTCTTATTTACTTTGATTACCTTTAAAGTAAAAAAAAAAAACAGCCAAAACTGCACATATTAAAACAAAAATGTTAACAATTTAATAAGGCAATTTCACTTCAGGAGATCATCTTCAGAATACTTTCTTTGCTTATTACATTGCGAAAAAGAAAAGTATTGCTTTAACTGAAGCAAACCCTAAAAGCGCTCTTAGCCATAATAAGATGGGGCCCAATAGGGCCCATTTATGCCCTCATTATGTACAAAAGTAGATCTATAAGTTTTAAACAGTGTAACTCTCATAATCTTCATAAGTCCATGCCAACTTCTGAATTGGAATGGATGTGAAGCAAAAAAAATCTATCAAAGGGTGCCGCTCAGGCTCAGAAGTTACCCCCAAAAAGAAGAAAGTGTCAAAAGTTTATAACAACTAAGACTGTGACCACAGTGGAGGAGATATTAATGATGAATTTGTTAGGACAGAGGCAAAATCAGAGGTATTGTTATCATTCAACACGCCACAAGACGTGGATTGAAAATTTGATTTCTCAAAGTATGGAATTATATTTCATGTTTAACATGATCTGTAATCTGAAGTTTTGGCTGTATCAGTATCTAACATAGGGTGTCAATGAGCCTTTATCTTTACGTCAGGGTGCTGCTTATACTGTTAGGATTCTAAGGTGCTGTAATAACTCGTTTACTAAGCATAATTCTTTACCTGTTGTACATGAACTCCTTTACATCAATCAACAATTTTGTATGAATTTAAAAAGAGCCCTTACTCGAGAGCTCAGCTGCATCAGGAAAGTTAAAAATGTTTGAGTAACAGATTGATTGTAACATTATCTCAACAGGCTGTGTGTGGAACAATAAGAACTGACGGACAGTCTTCTTGAGATATTGACAATTTATTTCCATGTTATGACAATCACGGTATTACATACAGAAAAAAACACCTTGCACAAAACAGGAAGCCAAAGTTTTCTAAAATTTTTCTTAAAATGACCTAATTTGAGCAATTTCCCAGTAAGTCAGTCAACATACCTGGTTGTTTGTTCCTCAGGTGGGGTTCCTGCCACTTCTGTACTGGGCTCTGAGGGTGCACTTTCCACAGTCACACCAGCTGACCCTGGTGATCCTGATGGTGATGTGGCAGCTGAGTGGAAAAACAAAAAAGTTTGATGGTACCACTTACACGAAGTAGGTTGTTTCCCGCCCTGGATAGTCGTTGCTTTTAATTTGTTTAAAATTACTTTCAGACAGTCATCGTTGGCATTGACTACATTAATGATATGTTTTTCAGATTGAGTTGTCACTCCTTCTGGCTTGTTGCGACACTGTAGGCAGGGTTTTTCCTGCGTTCAAAATTGCGTGGCGGCCGCCTCCACCTAATTTTGTGCCGCCCCCAGCCAGAGCGATTGATTTCGCTCAACACAGCGTAAAGCTCCAGCTGTGTTGATTGAGCGATTGATGTCCCTCTGCAGCAGCAACGTATTTTAACTGCAGTTGCAGCGTTGCGCCACTATAGAGGCGCTATATCAACAGCAGTGCACCGGAAAGACCTGAAGCATCTACCGAAGAAGAAACGGATCGAATCATGTTTTTTCAAGTTTTTTCCCGCTAGTTGGTGCTATCGGCGTCCTGATTTTCCCTGGCGGATGGTACAAACAGGTAAATACTGCTTGTCTTTTTTGCATCCAAGCATGACGTGTTTATTTAAAAAAAAATTTCCTCCGTTTTTAGCGTTGCAGTTATGACAGGCAAAATCAGCCAGTACTTTAAAAAGCGACCTCGCGAGGAGGAAAGTCAAGAGTCCAGGTGAAACACGGCAGAGAAAAAACGTAACAGGCAGTTAAAATGCTATAATTCATGGTGGTGGCAACGTGGAAATTTGTGTCAGGTCTGAAAGTACTTCAGAAGGGACTGGTGATCGCGAGGGTCAGAATGCAGGACAGGACGAGTCGGCGAGGCGAGGGTAATTAATTAATTAGTTTCCAATTAGGAGCATAACAACGCAAAGCCGACGTGTAACGTGGTTTTTATTCCTCTTTCCAGATTTTCTCAAAAACACAGAGCCAGTGGCTTTGACAAGCAGTGGCTCAATCAATGTACCTGGCTCAGGCATACTGAGGAGGGTATGCACTGCTATTTATGCCAAAAGCACTGTGCCCCAACACAGCAGGCAATTGCTGCCTCCTTAGTGAGACAGCCATCAACCAACTACAGGCTGGACACATTAAAAAAGACATGAGGTGATAGTCGTTCACAAAGCAGCAGAAGAGAAGGAGAAGTATATTAAAGATGGTAGTACCTAAAAAAACTCAACTAATAAAGTTACAAAAACTAAAATAACATAGTTTAGACAGTTTAAGAAATAATTGGTTGTCGTTTTTTTAGGGAGGACACTGCAGCATATACATATATATGATTGAAAACACAATCACTCTTCATGTCTGTGTCAGAATAAAAGCAAAAATAATTAATGCATGATGAATTGTTTTGTTTAAGGTGAAGACACCTCTGCGGAACAGACTGAAGGAGAGGCACTTGGATGTCTGTTGTAAGGTGGCCGTTGATGGACCAGACCAGGAGGCCTTGGACTACAAGGAGTGCATGAGGAGGTTCTACAGAATGAAAAAGAGGAGGCTGAAATGTTCTGTATGGTTGCGAGATGTGTGGATGAAGTGTACTTTCAATTTAAAGTTGCCAGCTGATTTGTGTATGTATATAGTTTTAATAAATGAATGCTTTAACATAATAATGGTCACACTCTTTCTTGAACTCTTAACTTAAAGTATGTTGCCTGTAAAAGAAAGTGAATCGGTTGAATTTACAAATACATGCACGTCGTGGCGCATGGTCAGGATGGTGCCACCTCTGCCTCAATTTGAGCCAGGAAAAACCCTGTGTAGGCAAGTACTTTTACCTTAGTTGAACCCTTATAGCAGTACCTCCCAATGCCTATGTGCCTTACTATTGACTTCCTGCTCTTTTTTTTTTGTCTCTCCCATTATACAGACCAATACTCAGCATCCACATTGCTCAAAAAAAGACAGTCTCCAACATTCCCCTACCTTTCTCTCCTGGGGGGCTAGATCTCCCCCCTCCCTGTTGTCTCTGAAGGTGTTCCTTGTAGCAGACGGAGCACATGCCATTGGTGCGGGGGTTACCGTAGAAACCACATCCCATAGTGCAAAGCATTGGCACCTGTGTCTGATTGGTCTCCTGAGCCATGCTCTAACAGAGGGGGTAAGGGGGATGGGAGAGGATATTCCTGAAAAAAGGATTTGCAGAAATTATCCACAGTCAGCATTTACAAGTTAATGAAATTGCAACTTTGTACTGTAAAAAAAACAGCCATAACATGAACACCTGGACAATCTAATAGTGGAGCTCTACTAGGCCGAAAACTTGGATTAAATTGGCCAATTGTAGCCCGTTTGAGACTAATCGGTAATCGGCCAAAACTTGCTGATTTTTGCCGATACTTTCAGAAATAAAATGCAGAGAATAAGGTCATGTTCACACCTAAAGGTCTGTTTCCTGATTCGAATCCAAGGCAAGACGATACATTTGTTTTGATTGTTTAACTGCTCCGGTTTTCATTCACAAAAGACAAACTCAAATTGCTCCAGAAAACAGAACCGCAAGTCACGTGACTGCGAATATCGTTCGGTTATTGCTCATTAGTTAATGTGGGAATACAAACCTCACTCTGCTGTCTTCACCTGTCATGGAGCATCGTAAGCTGATTTTGCTTTTGCTACTCATCTGGAGCACGTATCAAAAGATGGCTCGTTAGCCAGCGAGCGCTTACTGTGACATTAATTAATACATTCCGGAGTAGACGTGCTGCAAACAACAGATGGATTAAGACGAGACGGCGACATGCATTAATAAGAGCCTATGAGAGTGTGTCGTGCGTTTCCTGTGATTGGTGTGGATGACGTTCACACCAGAAATGAACAGCTCCAGAGTTCACTTGATAGTGGTCCGAGACCACCTCTTCAGGTGGACCAGAGTTCGTTTATTTGGTCCGCACCAGAGTTCGAGGTCAGCGCTCACACCAACCCAAATGAACCACACCAAGGGGGTAACCGCTCCAGGGTTCGGTTCAACCGGACTAAACAAGGGTGGTGTGAACGCGCCCTAAGATTCAGTTTTTACTTCGACAAAAAGTTCCCCAACTTATCCTGTAGATGGCGCGGCGACCTCATGACAATCTTCATTCACTAACTACCTCACAGCACAGCAAAGTGATGGATCTGAAGCAGGCAGCTCAGGGATGAACGGAGGAGAGTGGTCTGCCTCAACAGTAAATAAACCAGTTTGTGAAATACACAATAAGTCAACAAGTTTCAGTTCAACCCACTTCACGTTGTTCCCCGCTGTGCTGGTCTCGGTCACGCTGAGTTAACTGTGAAGCGCCGTGTAATATGCAAGCTAAAGTTAGAGTTAGCTATCTGCTATTAGCCTTGCTACACTGTTATCTGTGTCAGTAACGGTAGGATTAACAACAGTACACATTACTTGATTGAGCTACTTCTCTTACTGAGGCAGCTGCATGTCTACAGATGAGACCGGACCGGAAATGAGTAACGAGAGTAAAGACGCGGAGGCACCGATCGGTGGGGGTGGGGGGTAATTGAAAACACTTTTCTGGTCCGTATTTGATCAGTCAGTCTTCCTGTCAGCATGAAGAGCAGTAGCCTGCAGCATATCCACAGTATATAGTATACTGTAGATATCTACAGTATATATATGTATATTGTTCTATAACTCCATAACAAATTTGAAAAAATCTGCCGATTAATTGGTAATCAGGTTTTTCCCCTCCCTAATAATCGGTATCGGTGGGGCCCTCATAAAAAACAGCCATCATATGAACACCTGGACAATCTAATCTCCACCATAAATTCTATTTTTATGAAGCCTCTAAATTTGTAATTCTCATTGACAAGGTCAGACAGATTCATAATGTCATAGTTGACTTTAGTAGTGTCTTGAAGCTGACAGAGTTCAAAGACTGCCATTGGAGCAGTGAGCAGAGTCATAGAAATGAGAGGGGTTATGGAGTACTAATTGCAGTTGGCTGTAATTGAAAGTTCTCAAGATGGTTCATTCCTTCTGAAACCCAAGTACCATTCAACCACAGTGACAAAGTCCAACTCGGCTTTTACACCAGAATCAGATGTTGTTTGTATTTCTCAGTCATACAAAAGACTTAATCCCGCTCACACGAAAAATGACAGTAATCAAGTAATGGCATACACATCACCACATTAATCTAGAGCATACACAGTCTGATCTTTACTTCTATCATTATTCTAAGTCTGACTTTATAAGCATACTGCAGTTTTCACTATCCTTCAGTGTGAGCTGTTGTTACAGGTGAATTTGTCCGAAAATTGATCATTTAAGTGTATTTTACTTGCAGTGCTCCTCTTGCTTTCTTTAGGCAATGTACCAGTTTTACAATAATAAGCTGTTGAGCCGCCACAAAACTACGATAAATGAACAAAAAGCAGCGTTATAAAGATAGATACACACTCAGATACATTTTTAACAGGCAGGTTGCTCTCTGTGAAAAACACCAGCCACCAGCTCAGCTAGTTTCTGCCTTCTTCCGCCGCAAAGCGAGGTGGGTTTTATCAGGACAAAGTTAACAAAACAAGAACAAAAGCGACAACACATCTCCTCTAAACACCCAGAAAACTTTACAAAACGGCCAAAATAAGTGAACAACTGGCAGTGGTTAACGTTATCACCGGGTATAATCCAGCTAAACAACTTACAGCTGACTGTCCCCCCGGTGTGAGTTTGTCCGCAGCAGAAACAATTGTCGTCCTGTGCTTACATAGCTCAAAGCAAACACTGTAACATTAGCAAACAGCCTCACTGGATGTTTTGTCTGTCTGGCACTAAATACCGTCGCAAAAACAAGGTCAGAACTCGCCGAGTAGTCTTCCACTGTGGCGAAAATTGAGAAAATAAATAATACCAAGCACCCACGGCGACAAACTACAAACAAACGGTGTGTTTAAAATCGAATAAACGCTAGTGTTAGCAAGGCTCGCATTAGCCGCACCACTAGCATAATCAGGCAGCCCTAAAAACAGTGCGCTTCTCGACAGTGTCCTTGCTCGTTTAAAAGAGGTTTCACGCGGCGGTGGTCTCTCATATCGATCCAAGAAGACGACAATACCTGAAATTCAAGGTACCGGGGGCTGTCGACGACCTTGGGCTTCAGATTTGTACAAGTTTCGTCCCCAGCAGAGCGCGCGGCCTCCTACCCAGCGCTAGCTCCCGACATTCGAAACAACGACCATGACGTCATCCCCCAGCATCGATCCAGCCTTCAGTCAAACAGGCCAACATAGCAAAGTCCAGCAGCAGCAGCAGCACCACCCCAGCAGCACATATCTTCACAGGGAAACTCAAAAATATCACATTTAGACAGCATATTAAAGCACCATACCAGCACCGGGCTGTGTTAAAGTTTTATTGACATATAAGGTCATTACAGTTCAACAGCTGTTTCTATAAGACTCTCAAAATACTGAAATTCTGATGTGAAATGTTAAACACCACCAATTATCTCAATCAAGATGCATTTCTGCGTACATCTTGTTCTCACCAGACCACCCCTCATCTTTGTTTTTATTATTTGAAATCTTTAAGGCACTTACAGACTGTCTTTAACATAAGAATTGGCACATAGAGGAGAGTGGGGTAAGATGAACCATTTTCATATTTCGGATCACTACATCAAGTCAATCATAGTTTTTTTCTCTAACTAGTGTGTCTGCATATGTCTGCAAACCAACAGAACGAGTGTAAGCATAACTGTCTTGATAATATAGTATGCCAAAAAAAGTCGTCTCCTATGGTCAACTTACCTCGTGTATGGGGTAAGTTGACTTTAGGAGCAGGGTAAGTTGAGTCGTATCCCTACTACCTCCCCACTCTCCACCCCAGCCCTCCCTCACCTTCTCTCTATCTAAATAACTTCTTCACATTCATGTGTATTTTTATCTATCATACACTATTCAACTGGTACAATAATTATTTTAATTATTATTGCATATAACTGCCATAAAGCTGTTTTGTAAAAAGCCATTTAACATGAGAATGTCTTTAAGTGATTCAGAACATTCACAGCTGTATTTTTGAAAAGAAAAAGTAACACATTTCAACAAACTGAACTGTAACTCTAGTCTTCTCATCAGACTCCTTTACTTTCTCAGTTGAGCTACTGGCTCAACTTACCCCAGGACTACTATGATGACTTTATTGGTCCTCTAAGCTAAAATGGTGGACTTTTATGCTAGGTTGTTGACCTCATGTTGTAGCTCATGGCTACCACAATTGATGCATAAAACAAATTTAAAATGATCTTTTTTGGTCTGAACACAATTCTAATAAAACTTATGACAGACTAAATTCACTTTCAATAGTAAAAAATGTGTTTTTTGTAAATAAATGTCTAACCCCTTCACCCATGTGCTTCTAACCTTCACAGACTCCATGAATTGATGATCTCTTTACTATTTGGTCATATGATCAATTTCTTTTACCATTTCTAAGCAACAGGGGGTGGCTCAACCTACCCTTTAGCTCAACTTACCCCACTCTCCCCTATCATGCAAACATATACATACATGCATGTAAAACCACAGTAAATAAATGTCTTTGGGCAAAAAGTTAGAGCTTTTAGTCTAAATCAAAGTTAATTAACTTCTCATTTAAAATGGTAGTGCAATCAACAAAGTTCAAATTAAGTGCAGCATGAAGAAAACATGACTAAATGAATGTGAAGAGACAGCAAGAACAAAGTTATAATATCTCGTATCATGTCACATCGATCACAACTCATGGAAAAAGACAAGCAAATCTTCAAGTCTGTGGTCCACTGTGCTCCATCTTTACATCTTCCTCTGCCCTTTCAGTGATCTGAGGGGCAAATGGTCCCACGAGCCAGTTGAGGGGTGTGTTGTTCAGTAGATATTCCATGACACCATCCAGAGACTTTTGGACCTGAAAATAAGAACATGTAGTATTATTTTACATATCTAAATCATAAACATAACAATAAATACTTCAATTCAAAATGTTCTGAGGTTTTTTGAGGTACTATGCTCATTACTCATCACAACTGCCCTAGTTTCATAAATGCATATTCATGAGCATACACCCCTGAGAATGAATGTTTGTGTATGAGGTGTATACAGGAGTATCTTATTTAATTCCTGTTCATTAAGGCTCTGAGGATCTCATTTATGCACCAATAAAAACATAATAGAAGCCCTAACTGTGCTAAGTGATGGTACTGCAAAACGAAAACAAAACTCAAAGCACTGGACTATATTTAGCCAAGCTGATGAAGCAAAACAACATCATTGCGCTAACAACAGCATGGTGTAATTAGTACTTGGGTCAGCTGGTGCCGACTTCGCTCCAGAAGGATGGGTGTGATGCTGCTGGTGTTCCCCAGAGAAGTGCGCAGCTCCTCAGCTGATTGCTTGGCATGGGTCAGCTGGTCCTGGACAGCACCTGGCAGACCCTGAGCGCTTGACACCACACTGGAGCATGCTGTCATCAGCTGATCGCTCAGGCCACGCACCATGGAGAGGGTGCGCCATTCAAGCTGCTGTAAAAGAAAACAAAAATACCCTCAATTGACAAATAATTGCATATTAAATGACATATGGTTGTGACGCTTTAATGTCTAAGATCTTACAGAGTCTTTTTATTGCCTTTATCCAAGGCAGTTCCCTAAGTTGTGCTAAGCACTCATTATAATCCACAGCTTCTTTAATCACTCCTATCTCACATAAACCAGCAGAGCCATTATAACACAGAGTAAGTCTATAATGTGACACTGATTTTATTTCATGACTCCTTTGTTCTTTTCCACTTTACTGATACTAAAATGTTTCTTTGACTCTTTACAGTAGTACTCAAAGTCACATTCTGCAGGTAGACTGTTGGTTTATGAACTGTACATATTTTAAATGCCAGGATAATGTTGTCAAAAACCAATAAGCCCATTCCCAGCCCTGACCTCGGCCTCATCTTTGGTTCCGTCTGGTTCTGACTGGGTCTGTCCTGCTTCAGGCTGCTTCTGTTTCCACTCTGTCCAGCGCTGCAGCAGCTGTTCTGAGGCTCCTCCTATCTGGTTACTGGCAGTGCCTAGACTGGTGCGGGCGCTCTCTAGCAGGTCCAAGGTACTGGTAATCTGAGAAACTGCAGCATAGGTTGCATCCCTGGCATTCCTTGCTCGGACCAGGGACTGCTGCAGGGCTCGCTCCTGGACCTTGGTAGAGAGTTTCCCAAGACGGACGAAGTAGCTGGGGCTGGCTGATGATGCAGTCACCTCACCTGTTGCAGGCTCAGACAAGGCAGCTAGAAGAGAAAAGTGTTCATGTAATTCATTAAAAATTATATACATGTCTGTGTCATTTAGGGACTATTTACAAATATGTCTTTAACTATTAGATTTTTAACTCTCAGTTGTGAGAACACAATATTTCAGTGTTGTTGATCTATTCATTTGTCTTTGGATTTTACCTACATGAGGAACAATGTACAGGAAATTTAGCATTATTTGTGGCATTAACTTGTGGGCATGTTTCACTGATCGATTGAGGCATAATTGGTTACTTCCCACTTTGCAGCTGGAGCATCTGTTGGAGCTCCTTAGTGTTACAGAACATCTGCTCAAGAGGTAAAAAGACTCTATTACTACCTCACGACTCCAGTCATCATTATGTGAAAGTTAAGGGTTTTAAACAGTGACTTTTTTCTCTCTGTTCCCGCATTAAAAGCCACTTTGGTGAATCTAATAGGCTGACTACTACTGCAATTAAGTCGCATTTTTTAGCGTCTAAAATAAGAGAGGAGGATGCCCTGTTGAGTAATACAGCTTTACTGGAGTGTGGCAGGTTGTCACCATAACATGACATCACAGTAGCAGGTGTCAGAGCTGTGAGTGCTGGAAAGTGTAGGTGCTTTATGGGCCAAGTTCACAGAGGGAGGTTCACTGGAATGTCCTGCCTACACCTCTATGAATAGCATGGACCATTCATGTGCTCAGATCATGTGGTACAACTGTTTAATCATGTAGATCACCTGCTCCTGCCTTCGTGATGATGATTTATTCTGACATTCTCATCACATTTGCTGTTTGATATACAGATCAGTATACAGCGTCGGTAGCTGACACTACAAGACAACGTCAAATAGTGTAAATGCCATCATTCAGGCATTTTAATTATGGAATAAATAAAGCTTTATTAAAAAGGCATCAAAGCTACAGTTTGAAAGGTATGATCCTAATCTTGGAGTAATGTAAGGCAAAGAAATGTGCTTCAACTCCATACACAACCCCTTAATCCATAACTATAGGAATGTAAATTCTTCACTGAGATGAATGTTGTAAGACTGTCATGAATTTTTTATACACCAATGTGAAGCTGAGTAATTTTTCCAATTTATCTTTTCATTGTAAGTATTTATAAAATCTGATGTAAAGCAGCAAAAAATGATGAAATGGGAAGAAGCTGGTGCTGTAGATCTCTACTTCTATGAATAATGACAATATGACCTTATATCAAAATTAAAATTCCATTATAGAAACAAAATCATCATTCTGATCCATTCAAAATTACTAGAATCATGTCAAGAAATCTTTAGACAGCACCAAGTACGTAGGTAGCTCTTAAGTGTCATTTAGCATTCCTGCATTTAAGTGAAAAGCATTAGATTTTCATGAATAGTTCAGAAAGAGCTAACGTGTCAAATGCTCAGTATTTTTCTACATATCTTCAACATACAGTATGCACCATATTTATTGTGTTGAATACTTCCCTAACTGAGTGTTGAGGCCTTAAAACTACATTTTATGATACTTGTTCTCCAGGATTAGAGAGAGTGAATGTACTTGACTCATTTACAGTCACCTTTCATCAAAACTTGGCAAAAAGGCCACTCGTTTTCCAAAATTAATTCAAACTGCATTATTGTTTCAGCTTCATTTGACCCAACTGTTATATCACACCTGTCTTTACCTCAAAGTAGACATATGGGTTTATCGCCTCCCCTGGGTTTCGTGGACTGATTATTTAGGCTAGCTACTGACCCAGCTCCCTCTCAGTGAGCGGTAGGTTCTGGTCAACCCAATCCTCAGATCGGCTCAGCGCCAGGCCCATCCCACTGCTGACCATCTGGCCCATCCTGGTGCCCATGGCGGTCATCAAACCTCCGCTGACTGCTGCCCGGGTCATCTCGACACCGCCCATCACAGCCCCCATCACGGCATCTTTGGCTCCTGCAACTGACTGGTACACCATGCCTACTGTGTCCGACACCACCTGAGCAGGGAATACCAGATTTCTGAGAGTTATGGTGTTGCTATGTATTTTCCACAAAGCTCTCATAACCCTAGTAAGAATGACATATTACCAGCCTGAAGACAAGTACAGATCTGAGTGAGTGATACTGGCCATTTTAAAAGATCATATGGCTGTTCTCATACAGTATTTGCTTGTTTATAGTCAGTCTTACCCATGGTTTGGTTTCTTTTTAACCTTTATTTTTTACCTCTTTCTTTGACATATTCCACATTACCCCTATTGGACATGTTCTGCACAATACACAACATAAATCAGTGCAACAGACAAGTGTAAAGGTTAATGTTTTAACCCTTTTACTCATTTATGTTATGTAGTAATTAAGTTTTAATCTATAAATACTTGTGCGGAGGCAGACTAGTGAAAGCATCATGCCAATCCAAGGTATCATATTGTATTCTATTGCATTACAATAAATGGTATTGAATATCCTATTGTGTTGTGTTGTATCATATGGTATCAAATCATGTTTTATGCTATCTTCTCATACTGTGGCATAGTGATTCACATATTGTGAAGTCTGAGTGGTATTGTTTTCATGACACAGACTTTTGAAGGCCGACGAAATCTTGCCGGAGGTTTTCTTGATACATTAGATGTATAAATGATCACAGGCCGTCTGACACATGTCTAAGGGTCTGTTAGAGGACCTAACGTGATAATAGTTCAATTCTATCACACAAAACAGAAAACAATAAATGTTTACTAAAGGTGACATTTCCCATATTTTTGCAGGTAATCAAAGGAAAATGATTTTCTCTCTGACCTTGTCTGCTGGTTGTTGAAGAATAGGTAGCTTCTCCTCCATCTTACCCAGTCCTTTCAAGGCGTACTCATTCACTGTAGCAACTGAAACAGAAATGTAGAGATAATTGAAGATTCATGATCATATAGAATTTACTCCTGAAAACACAAGAAAAAAAGCAATATCTGTTTTCAATTTGAATATATCTATTTTATTTGTATGATAGTGGACCCCAGTTACATATCTTTACTGTGCAACAAGCTTGCAATCATTTATATTCATATTTCAGAGTAAATGTCTGTGCTATCGTTGCACATGTGTTACATCAGAGAAGAACATACGCTGTGGTTCTATAATGTCCAGAAGAGGCTTGGACCCCGTGGTGGCGGCTGCTCCCAGGGTTCGAACCCCACTTTCTGCTGCATCCATCACTCCCTTTATGGGCAAGGGCACGCTCTCTTTGGTGCTACTGTATGCGCTGGAAACTGCCTCGCAGGCTGAACTGACCAGAGGTAAATGGCCCACTCTGGAAACAACATTCTAGAGCAAAAAAAACAACCATTACAAGACATGCAGATGGTGAATAACAATCCTGTCCATGTAAAGAAAGGAGGACTAGAAAACCTCATTTCTGTGCAGATAGAATTTAGTCAGGGATTATGATTGATTCCCCACAGCAGCTTAACAACATGAGAAATTTCTAAGCGTCAAATGAGTTCATCTTATGTCTGGGTTTTGTCACAAGTGTCACTTTGGGTCACCGTGCTCCTCACCTGCTGATCTCCATTAGCCGCTTCTGCTGCTTCTGCTGCTGCAGCTCCAGTCTCATTAGTCTTCCCGCTGTCTGCCATTGTGACTGCTGGGTTCAATCTCTGACATGTGATATATAAAGTGTCAGTAACACAGATTCACCTCACATCACTCGGTATGCATGACGAAATACATGGCCCTCTGTGATAGTCTTTGTTTAAGTGGCTGATACACTTTATCTTGCCGAGAAGAAACGTCTTATGAATTTTGATATGCAGTGTCAGAGGGTTTTCAAATATAGGCAGGAAGGCAAGTCAAGCATGTTAAATTCATTTGTCAACACTATGATGCAATGAGGGTGAAACTACACTTAAAAATAAAATGGAGCAGCCAAGCAAGCTATCAGAGTCTCCATGGTAAGTCAAAGTCGATAGTAGAAATTGGATGATACAATTGGAATTTATTTATTTTACTTTAAACCTCCGAAATCTTTGAATTTTTCAACTACATTTTTGCGGCAATTTGATCTGGTAATCTTTCCATTGAGGGCTTGTTTGACCATTACACAAGGCTAGAATAATCATTATGGTGTCTGTATGTAAAACAATAAGGGAGAAAGAGATTTCTGTGTTTGGACATATGCATAAAATTGTTACATGTTTGTGGTTTTTATCATTAAAATATGTTGTATTGAGCTAACGTTATCATCATTTGTTTCTTTTCTTTAGTTTTCAAAATAATGGCAAAATGTATGACTCATCATTCTCCTGTGACTCAGAGAAGCCATCAGTTGCTGGGCAAACTTAAGAGTCTCCTCGTGAATAAAGGGTTTAATCTGACAGGTGTTTGGTGTATTAATGTTATATGCATAACTGAGATATGAATGGGTTGAGTCATAAAGTAGGAAGAAGTACAGGACATGCATTTACTGAGGGGCAGTTCAAGCGAAAAGCATACTGATAAGGTAAATTAAAAAGAAATCATTCAGAGGAAGCAGTGGCTGGTCTCATTCAAATCAGTGTAAAGATTCAGTTAAAAAGCTACAGATAACTGCAGTAACTGTAGACCAGTAGGGGAGTTAGTATGCTGGATATAAGCTCACACACAGGCGTGCGAGCAAAATCAACCTCAATATCAATCACATCAAGTGAAATATTAAGCAGCACTGCACATGTGCTATGTGAAATATTGCTGGAAATGAAAATCAGGCAAGAAGAATTATTCAAGTGAAATACTGCTGTCAGTCAAAACTGGTCTGGTGCATTAATACACTGATATATTCCCTTTTAAAAGGGCTGAATTTAGAGTTTATTTGGTTCTCAGGAAAATGTGAATTTTTTCTGATAGCACAGAGAAAAAATTATGTTATACTCAATCTCACACAGACTTAGCGGGGTAACATGACAAGGGCCAAGCCAGACTTTTTGGACTTAGGGTGGTCAAACTAGGGCACTGCTTTTTTAGTGGCAGTTAGGTATCGTTAACATAAAGGGCTAACCCCAAACCGTGTAGGGTAATCTCCACTTATCACATCTACTTTAAATACTATAAAAACCTATAAAATATATTTATAATTTATATATTAATATATTATTATACTTTACATTATAATGGAACTTTAAATCTGCTGGATTTAATTCTTTAAGGACCCCAAAAGAAGATGTTTTTTTGATTTAACAACCTCTCTCTCTTTCTTAGACCTCCAACTGCTGCATTTCTTGTAGCCATTCACTAAATGCAAAACATGAAAATCAAACAAAGCAACAGTTTGTTCATTCTGTGCAACCGTATAATACCTCATATTGAGTTAAAAATGGCACACTAATTTTGACATATTTACTGCACACTCATCGTGACTACAGGATGGATTCACGCTTTTATGCTGTTTAAGCCAAATCCTGACCCTACCATTCAAATGTTGCAGCTGAAATTGAGACTCATCAGACTAGGCAGAATTTTTCCAATCTTCTACTGTTCATTTTAATGAGTCGGTGCCAATTATGGCCTCAGTTTTCTGTTCTTTCCTAACCAGCCGGTCTGGCACCATCACCCATGCCACTTTCAAAATCACTTAAATCTCCATCAGTTTGAACACTGAGTTTTACTTCAGGAAGTCGCCTTGACCACATCGACGTGTCTAAATGCACTGAGTTGCTGCCATGTAATTGGCTAATTAGCCATTTCTGTTAGCAAGCATTTGAATAGGTGTACCTAATAAAGTGGCCAGTGATTGTGCATTGTCTTTGTATTAAGTCTGTTTGCTTCTAAGTACTACAAGCTGCACTTAAACATTGAAATGTACCACAATGGTTGCAGGCAGTCATAATTATAGTCAAGGCATTCTTGTTGTTGATAGTTTCATTTGCTAATAAAGTTGATTAAAGGTAATACTGTTAATTTTAATGTGACAATAAATTAAAAATGTTTGGGTTTGGTATTCTTGGTAAAGCAAAACAAGCATTGTCAAGACATAACCTTGGATTAAACCAACATTTTCTCTGACATTATGTAAAAAAAAAAAAACTATTAATGGCAGATGGTAGGCAATAGAAATAAGCACAAACATTAAAAGAGGAAAGTGGAGAAGCAAAGATGCACGATAACTGAGTGAGAAGAACCCTCAGGTGCTCCCAACATGTGGACAGCATCTGTTTGTGTTCTAACAGATGGTGCAGCAAGACAAAGAAGAACTGATTCCACCTGTACCTACTGCAACACATGTTTGCCATGGTTGATCTGGTGTATAGAGCAGACAGGTCAAAAAAAAGGAGTCGACCCGTCTGAATGTGCGGCACAGAAGCTAACCATCTGTAACTAGTTGTGAGGATATAGCAAACACTCAGGTAGAATCACATCTACCTTAAAGAGAGAGAGATGTGGGGACAAGCCTCAAATCACTGATACAAGACATCTTAAACCATGGATGACCTTTATGTAGAACTACTGTATATTCATTTCACAACTTCTTTGAGACGTCAGGCTGAATAAAACACATTCTCTCTCTGAGCAGACTGTCTCTCAAGGCTCTGTCTGATTGCAAATTGCATTTTATTGCAACAGCTTGGTTGAGCAACATGTTTTTTTCCCCGAGTGGCAGTTGATGAGATCATCACTGGCTTCATTACAAACCAAAGTCTGACACTTTACTCTCTGCTATCAGCTGTGAGATGAACTGGAGATAATTTTTTGAGACACAGTTGATAGTATGAGGAAAGCTGTTGTACAAAAAATAAGATTCTTTTTAGACTTGTGGAAATAACCACAAGTCTAAAAAGAGTCGCTCGAGCATACTGCTGATAAAAAGGCTATCTCTAGCCTCTCACTATTGCAAAATGAGAGTATCTGTGCGAAGTTCTGGTGCATCATTCTTTTTCAGAGGAGGGAAACACACACACTCTCTTTGAATCTGAAACACTGTGTGACCTTTGATATAAATGGACATAAAGGTCTTATCTCTGAGGAACTATTGAGACACTCACTGAAGGACGATGTTGGAGTTTAAACAAACAGAGCACAACTAGTCAGCTGGCTAAAGAGGCTGTCCCTGAAATGTCAGATAAAGAGAAAGGGAAGGGAAAGTCTGTGTTTAATCAAAGTTATACTGCACTTCTGCTAGAGATACAGCTGTATTTAAAACTATGTAGACCTAAAGACCCAGATTTTCATACACTAAAGCCAGGGGTCAAGAACCTGCAAGAGGTCCTAACTTGAATGTCAGAGGCCAAAAAGATTAGACAGAAAAACTTAAACGAAATATTAAAATGAGCTATGCATCTACAATTCCTATGAAATTGAATTGGGGAAACCACATTTCTTGGATTAAAATAGTTATAAACTCAGAGTTATAGTCTCATGAGAACTTAAAACTTGAAGGGGTCTCTTTGTGTGACAGAGTTACAGCAGCAAACACAACTTCACTTGATGTATTACAACAAAAAGCTCTGTGTTGGCTTTCATTGGATTAGTGTCAAGTTTCTGAAGGACATGGTAGAGCAAAACTAAGACTGAACCACAGCTGCCCACTTAAGCAGTCTGCTCAATCCTTCAGTGAGGATGAGGTCCGTCATTTGTCTCACAGAAACCTCCTCAGTTTTAGCTTCTTCTGTCTAAAATACCACCGAAACTCGACGTATATTTCACAGCAGCTTACATTTCTACGCTAATATGTGCTAGTGAACTTTGACCCAGATGGAAAGTTGTGAGAAACAGCTCAGGACACATACACACCCACTTTAAAACGCTTTCTCTTAATTTACAGGAACTTCATGTCAAGTTTAGTATCTCCCGTCTCGACAAATAGTAAGCGTCATTAGTTTCTTTAGCCTTTAAAGGGTGGCAACTCTTGTGTGTCTTTTCAAGCTAGCTTAGCAACACACCTTTAACAAGTAAATACAAGTGATATAAGAGCGAAAGAGAGTGTCAAAGCTGACACCGACCTCACTGTGTCCCTGTGGCTCCTGTGTCCTGCTGTGACCTGCGGTGTTATGATGGTCAGAGAACCGGTCCAACCCACACCAAGACCCCGTTTCCACCGGACAGCTGAGCTGCTACACAGTGTGAGCACAAAGGCGGGCAGTGGGATTGTCTTATAAACTTTGAACCAATTAAAACACAGGACCAAAGTGAAAGTAAAGCCAGTCAGTATGTGGATAGTGATGCCTACAGCTGTGACACAGAGGAGAGTGGGGTAAGTTGAGCAAAAGGGTAAATTGAGCCACTCTCTGTTGCTCGGAAATGGTAAAAGAAATTGATCATGTGACCAAATATTTAGGAGATGGACATCAATTCATGGAGTTTGTGAAGGTTAGAAGCACATGGGTGAAGGGGTTAGACATTTATTTACAAAAAAAAACATTTTCACTCTTGAAAGTGAATTTAGTCTGTCATAAGTTTTATTAGAATTGTGTTCAGACCAAAAAAGATCATTTTAAATTTGTTTTATACATCAATTGTGGTATCTATGAGCTACAATATGAGGTCAAAAACCCTGGGGTAAAAGTCCACCATTTTAGCTTAGAGGAATAATAAAGTCATCATAGTAGTTCTGGGGTAAGATGAGCCATTTGGCCAGGGGTGAGTTAACTGAGAAAGTAAATGAGTCTGATGAGAGGATCAGAGTTTCAGTTCAGATTGTTGAAATGTGTTACTTTCTCTTTTCAAAAATACAGCTTTGAATGTTCTGAACCACTTACAGGCATTCTCATGTTAAAATGCTCTTAGCAGATATATGCAATAATAATAAAAAGTATTATTGTACCAGTTGAGTAGCATATAAAAATACACATGAATGGGAAGAAGTGACTGTTATTTAGGGAGCGAGAGGGTCAGGGAGGGCTGGGGCGGAGAGTGGGGGGATAGTAGGGATACGGTTCAAATTACCCCGCCCCGCCATAGGAGACCACTTTTTTGGCATACTATATTATCAAGACAGTTATGTTTACACTCATTCTGTTGGTTTGCATCGATGCACAACATCTTGAAATATATGTAGATACACTAGTTAGAGACAAAACTATGATTGCCTTGATGTAGTGATCTGAAATGTGAAAAATGGCTCATCTTACCCCACTCTCCCCTACGTATGATTTCATTCAGAAGCCTTTACACATCCTAGCTGGCAGTGGAGGTCTTATTAAGGCTATCATGGGTCATTTTGTGTGTTGTTTTCATTCATAAAGATTTAAGGTCTAGGCTGTGGCAAAGGCCCAACATGTGTTGGTTCCCATCATAGTGGGCTGAATGTGTTGTTTGCTAAAATGGTTTGCTTATTTTGTAGATGGCAGATGGCTGTTTGATATCATGTCTGAAGCTTGGGCCATTGCTGAAAAAAAACCCAAAAAAACATTGCATGTTAACAGAAAACTCTAGGCCTCTGTATACTGATATCCTAACAGTGATTGTGATGTACAGCAGGATACCAATATGCTGGGAAAGGACTGAAACACACACTCGAGTGCATGAATATGAGACGCACTTGTGTAATTTCCAAAAGGTACATTATATTAAAGTGGTAAAAATAGCCTCTACTGTAACATTAATGAAGTACAGTGCCTTGAAAAAGTATTCATACCCCTTGAACTTTTTCACATTTTGTCACTCTACAACCACAAACTTAAGAGTATTTTATAGAGATTTTTTGTCATAGACCAACACAAAGTAGCACATAATTGTGAAGCGGAACGAAAATGATACATGGTTTTCAAACATTTAAACAAATAAAATATGAAAAGTGTGGTGTGCATTTGCATTCAGCCCCCTGTACTCAGATACCCCTAAATAAAATGCAGTGCAATCAATTGCCTTCAGAAGACGCCTAATTAGTTAAACGAGTCCACCTGTGTGTAATTTAGTATCAGCATAAATACAACTGTTCTGTGAAGGCCTGCTTTGTTAGAGAACACTAGTCAACAAAGAGCATAATGAAGACAAAGAAACTCACAGACAGGTCAAGAGGTATGAATACTTTTTTCAAGGCCCTGTATATTACAAATATACATGTTGGACCTGATCATGTTTTGATCCAGCTAGAACTTTAACAGGTCCAACTGTGTTGCCTACAAACAGGTAGGATGTTACCTTTGTAGTTCAGTATGTATTTGAATGTTCTGTGTCACATCATGCAGTTTTTCATGCATTGTGTTGATGAAGTATTCAGTCGTAATTTACTTTTCAACAGTCTTCATTATATACTGAAAACTGTTATTTGTGGATACAGTCCAAAAGTCTTTTCAAATATTACAAGAAAGTTTGGAAAGATATTGTGAATAAGTTGTAAATGTGGATGGCTATATGGGGTTATAGTCAGGCGAGCATGTAAACTGCAGTTGACAGAGTGAACCCTGAGGGGGCACTCTTTACTCAATTAAGTCTACGTCTCCCCGTAGCCTCACCCACACTGAGCTGGGTTCGTCCCACATTCCTGAGATCTCTCTACTGCAGATACTCTGCTACTCCAAATCAGAGGGTTTACCTTCGACCAGATATTAAAAAGAAAAAAAATTCACATAGTCTCATTGAAATACAAAGCATGCACCATATTTTAGCACAGCCTTTTGCCTCATATGACATTCACAAGTCTTATTTTTTTTTCAAGCCAGTCTAGTGACTCCCCTGGTGAATGCTTTATTAACATCATCACTAGAACTCTAATACAACTCTTCCCTTCCATTTAGAGAGGATTTTCATTATTCAAGCCATTACAGTTTCATTATGTGTCCCTCTGTAGTTTTTCAAACGCCTGCATCCTGCTCCAGGGAAAGAAAACAGATTACCTCTAATGTTGCTATCAGAAATTCATTTAATTGGAGATGCTGTATGCTTTTGTTTCGGTTTGGTTTAAATTCAGACTGCACTTGTTACACCGTATTCAGGCCAAGACAGTAAATGGGTCAGAGAAGAGGAAAGAGCATGAAGCGGGGTTCATATGCACGTTGCCCCGACCACAGTTGTGTAGGCCCTTTGCCTTTTAAAGTTTTATATATTTATGAACAACCGAGCAATTTCCTTCTTGGTGTTTTTCGCCTTTAAATGAAAGCACTTGCACACTAGAGCCACCACACTCTCCTGCAGAAGAGTAAGCAACACGTTCCCTAAAGGCTCTCATCTGTTCCTGCTTAACTCTTAACTCTGCTTCACTGGATCAGTTGATTGAGGCCAAAATTGTTCTGGATATTGAGTAATTGAAGATTAGGAGATAACAGGAAAATCACTCATCCCTTAGAGGAAAACGATCACTAAAACCCCCTTTTCTCCCTCTCGCTTACCCCTCTGCCCGAAGACACACTGTACCTTCCAAGATAAGAGCAATAAATTGGCAATTCAACCTGATTTTTATGGATGTGAGAGGAGAGGCGGCATATCTTAGTTATGAAGATTTATTTTAACAATACATTTCCACATGATTTGGTCCTAATAGAACAGAAAATTCTTTGTGTAAAGAATACAAAATAATGCCAACTAGAATGGACAACATATGCAATGCAACACAGACCAAAAGTAATAAAACAAAACAACTCATAAATAACCAAAAAACACATCAAATTGGGCAACTATGCTAAAGAGATCACTATAAAAATCCTAAGATGTGCAAATCCCAGGTGCACTTTAAGTCTTTGAAGCATTTCATGTGGAAGATTAATAGTTTAAATCGGATATCCATCATCATCAAAGAGCACTTCTGCAAGGACGCCGTCTTTGCTGTGGTGGGCAATAAAAGGAGTGGGGCCATTATGTTGTAATGAAATCCATTTACTCTGTTTCATGTTTACTATTAAGCCTCAAGTCTCAGGTGTAATGCAAAGACAACACATCCAAGATATTCCTCTGCATTCATTCCCCTTCCTGTTTCACCTTCTGCTCTTCATTGTCAGCTCTCACGAAACTGTAGAAATTAGCCTCTGTCAGTTAATCGCCGACCAAATGTTTGGTTTCATGTGTTCAAAACCATTGATGGGAATCTTATTTCCATCATCCTGCAACAAATTTCCGGACGCTTGAAACATGAGGTATCTGTAACATACCATGCTGCAACAAATCATCCGCAGGTTGAAACAGGATATGGACCTTTGCCCTTACTATATTCTGCCCAATAACATATTAATAAGGCAGAACCAAGGCTGGGGAGTTTACCAGCTGTGTGGGAGAAGCACTCCGTCATGCTGAAATAATAAAGAGACAGGAAGGTGACCTTGAGTTACATGCTTGCTACAGTTTTCATATTTAACATTCTTTTCTTTATTTTGTTTTAATCAAAACATTGTGGGCTGGATCTTATCTGAGAATAGTTAAACTCCATGGTTTGACATCTTGGAGATGTGCCTCTTTGATTTACTGTTGAGAGATGAGGACATGAAGACCACATCGTCTGAGGCAGATATGTTGCAGCCATCAGTTACTTCAACAATAATCCATCCTCTGAAGCTTTGAAATTAAAACTTTTATCTGATTTGTCTAAATCCGAGCAGTGATCCTGGGTGTTGAAAGACCAAACCAATGCATTTTCTCAAGTGTCCACAAGACGTTCACCCAAAAAGCTAAGTTAACCCATAAATAGGGTGACCATATTCTGAATCCCCAAAAAGAGGACACAACTATGCAGAGGCGGAGTCACGGACTTGTGTGTAGTTATTTTTGACAGTTTTTCGGGTCGGATCAAGTGTTTTTACGCTCTTCTAACTCAGTAAGTCCACATGACACAAACTCAAAACTTCCATACAAAACCCTGTAAATTTGAAGGATTGTATAAACTCCCCTGGACAAAGCAGGACAAAGCCAGACAAGGCCGGACAGGCCAAACAGCCCCCCAAAAAGAGGACATGTCCAGGTAAATGAGGACATATGGTCACTCTACCCATCTACCCTGATATGCTCACCTATACAGCAGAAATAAACATGTTAAAACATTCTAGGGATGACATTTTGTTTTCATTACTTATCTGTTTTGAACAAATAACAACCAAGACCTATACAAATGTTTACATATAACTAGGGGCTGTTGACTTGACAAACATAATGGTGCATTGTCGAAGGGTGTCAGGAGGTCTAGGCACCCTCTCAGCTCCAACTCTTAGCCAGCATTTCCACTATGGTGACCACCATCATCTGGCTTTGTATTGGACTTTAGAGACCAATTTGAAATGTCACTGAGACGTTTGCACTTTATAGATTATCACAAAGTGCAAAAACCAAAGTAAACTAGCCAACCCTAGCCTGAAACTGTTGTGAGGCAAACAGGGGTACAGCACACTGTTACTTTTTCTAAACAAAGCTAATATGCAGCTAGTTCCACCTTTAAATCTCATTTACAAAGATGTACAGTTCTTCATATACACATAAACCCCAAAACTATGGCTAACTAAACACACCTTTGGTAATCTTATGTGGTTTGATTGCATATAAATTTGATGAGTCCAAAAAAACGGAAAAAACACTAAAAACACCTGAATTTTGGTCAAATTTTCATCTCGACTGCCTCTTTCCATTGAAACAAAAACAAACAAACAAAAAAACAATCTATTGATACTGCGCATCTGGATTTTAGATCTTGGATTTATAAATTCAGGCTTGAAACTTTAACATACGAACTTTAACTCATTATATGCATAAGAGTGAAGAAGAATTTATCATAGTAATGGAATGTGATGGTTTATTAACTGACAGCTCAAAATGAAGGCTTATAAAAGTCATTTAGTTTGTGTGTTAAACTATTTGAGTTCCCGTCTTTAATCTCTAGAGTGAAATTGCCCTGCGAGGAAAACTTAACTGGCTACAGACATTTTATGACTGTTGTGCCTTTGGCTTTAAGGATATTGGAAAAAAGTGATTTGTGGGGGACCTCTAGCAGACCTTAAAAACACATAATCTAAAAGATTTGTGGCCCTGGTCAGAGAACATGGGAAATGCTGGGTCACTGCACTCAACATACACAATGAAAAGCAACAAATAACAGAACCGAACCAACAGGTAGCTTCAACTCTGCTTCTATGGAGAACGCACAATTTCCTCACACTGTGATTTATGATTTTCCATCGCTTTTTAAATACCAGCAGCTGGGTTTCTATATTTCTCCAGGTCCCCCTTGTTTATTTTGTAGAGCCTACTTCACCCCAGAGCCCTGGCAACGGGTCAGCTGCCACAGCGGAGGAGCAGAGAAAACATGGACAGAGCCGACTGGCCCTGAAATATTTATGGTTCTTTAGTGTTATGATTGTATGGGTTTTGACAGCGATGGCACATTACCGTGACCCTTCCCCTGACAAAAGGCCTGATGTGTCTTCTCTGTAGCGAGTGTGAGAGGTGAGACAAGGTGATGCTTTTTCACCATACATCAAATCGCCAAGCCTTTTTCCTTGGCCTCTCCTTTTGCTGTGTTTAAAAGACATCTCAGTATGTTTTGGTATTGATCGACTTCCTTTTCAGTATGTTGTTTTCGTTGCTTCTTTTATCTTTTCCTCTACTTTCTCCAATTTTATTTTCTACAAAAGTCCTCACAGCAAAGTGTGCTTGCCCTCTCTCTTCTCTCTGCCTTCTCTTCCCACTCAATATCTCATCTCATTTCCTCCTCCTTGTCATCTCTGCACCACATTCGTAATGACAGATTGATGGCTGCCTCTGCAGTGCCCCTCAGTAATAATAAAGTCACCTCAATTGGTACCAACTAATTTACAACAAGCTGATCAAGTCTGTTTACAGCGCAGTTGTAAATTACTTCATACTTAGACTATGTAAATCTCTGGAGTAATCAGCACTTTCAATGTATTTTAATTGAGTCGTCTTAAGAGTTAGTGAGGGCAGCAGACAAACCAAATACAAACAACAAACCTCTGCACCAAGAGTGAAAAAAAAATGGAAAAATAGCATAAACAGCAGCAAATATAAGATTGAGTTAGCTTGTTTCATGTACAGGAAATGAAAAAAGCATCCATCATTTATGAAGGCCGACTTGCTGTTGCCCTCATTCATACCCAAACAAAGCTCTGCTATTCAAACCTTTTTGCTTTACTGCTTACATGTCACGCTGAGAAGAAAAACAACTTAAAATTGAACCCCCCGCATTGTTGTTTTTTATGAATACTTGAGCAGAGTCTCACAGGGACTGTCACTGCAGGTCAGTCTGTGTATTTTCATTTGATTCAAACTCTTACTCTCACTTGGTGGGATCTGATATTTCTTCTTTCTTGAGTTGTTTGACGACTCTATCACACAGAGAGAAGTCTTGGTCTTATCGAGCGAACAACTTTCATTATGGTCAATACTGCAGAAGTTAAAGCCATATAATAGGTCACATTAAACACAACACCTTGTGTAAGTACAACAATTAAACTATGAAAATAAAATTCTCAAAAATGTTGCATATTGTTAGTATTTTGCATACAAGAGAGTCAGATTTAGCTGTTTTAATGTTAGTCTTTCAGCTGATGACCATGCTGACAGAAGGTCTGGAGGGCAAGCAAGATCTTAATCTTAAGTCCCCACCCCCATACCATCCCTCAGGGAGGCTAAACCAATCATAACCCCCTACAAGAAGAAGATTTGTGCTGAACTATTCAAGGAAAGAAAAACTTTAAGGCTGCCTTAATAAGTTCTTAATTGGTTATAAAGGAGACTGTTGTTGATACTGAAACGTCTACATAAAATACTAAGGCGACCAGGACCAGTTGTCCCTTTATGTACAACTACTGTATTGTAATTTGTAATGCTTATAACTGTTGCCATTAGAGTAGTAATCAAATTAAAAGATTGACTTCATGCGACAGAAACAGGCAAAGAAAGTGCATATTTGTGTCAAAAAATACCACCTACACATGTACAGGACAAAATAAAACGAGGTACTTTGTCCACATGGGGTGCTGTGTTTGAAAAGTGAAATTCCCTCACAGGAGCTTTAATACAAAAATATATTGGATGACAGATCTGGTTAATGTTCCCACAGATTTTGCTTTGGTTTTTGCATAAATGGCTGCTCATTGTTTACCCATATATCAACAATACATACATTAACAATGATATAGACTCGGAACACAGTAACATTCATTTTTTCCCCAGTTTTATTGAACTGCTCTACCAGTTCCAGCATTACTACACAAGTTTTTGCTCACAGCTGAAATGTTGTGTAAAGCCACAGACACTTGTTGTGGTGACTACAAGGGGGCTATTGTGTAATGGTGATTGTTGTTTTTGATGGAACCGATATGTTTGTTCATAACTCATAAAATTAATCAAGCTTGCATCTCACACTAATAATTTGCATTTCAATTTCATAACAGTATGCTTAGTTTGATGCAACAAATATCATTAGCATCATATTAGCACTGCATCTTATGTTTTTGTTTTGATGGCTCAAAGGACATGTATGAATCAAATATTTAACTTTGTTAAAAATCAAAATGACCACAATCTGTGTTTTGTTTGCAGATTTCTGAACCATGTGATGACTTAAGTGGGATAGAAACTCTTCGCTGGAGACTAAAGTGTCTTTTTTTGCATTTTCATTTCCGCTGAATCGGAAGTTGGCAAAGGAGGAGGTTATTGTAAAAACTTCCCTCCACTTGTGCCTTTGAAAATTCCATCCTAATGCTCCGATACACAGACACACACCATTTATCTCTGCATACCTCTGAGGGTTAGGGGATGACTCTGCTGCTCTTTCTCTTTCCTCCATGTTGTTTAAAGATTAAAAAGAGCACTCTCTATCAAAGGTTGTAGCTCTCTAGCTTTGTCGTGGCGGCTCTTCTCCTTTTATCTGTCACAGGTCTACTTCCTGCCTGCTCTGACAGACCAAGAGGGATGAAAGAAAACACGTAAACAAAAAGAATCAGATCTTTATTTATTTATTGTCAGTACACACACACACACACACACACACACACACACACACACACACACACACACACACACACACACACACACACACACACACACACACACACACACACACACTGAGATAGGAGATGATGTGACATTGTTGTGCATGGCTTAAAGATTCTGTGTCCTGAATCATTTCAATGTAAAGTGGCAGGAAACAGCATAATAAAGCTAATCTGGGGATTTCAAAGTATGAAAAAGGAGAGCTGATTAATATTAGAATAGAGCTCTGTCAGCAGTAGGTACTGTACGTACAGTGGGAGCTGTTGTAGAAGTCCTCCCTGTTGTCCTGTTTCCAGCCTTTTAACTCTGCAGGGTTTCCCCAAATGTCTCCTATTTTGAGCATTGGTTGGAAGAAGAATTTAGGACACATACAGACTTATAAATATACTCCCTCACAGGTACAGGTCCTGCCTACAACTGATCAGGGTGGAAATACAGGCGCACCATCAGAGAGTAAACTGGAACATGTAAAAACTGTTTTCTGGTAATGTAGGGTGGCAGAATCAGACTGAAAACACAACTACAGAATGAGATCAGCAAATACTTTCACATACTGCTGAGAATTCACTGCAGGGAAAGAGCACAGATTTCAGCAGCTTTAAAGCTCCTGTGGTGTTTTTTTCACCTTTTTTGAAACTTGACTGAAATTCATAAAGAGATCATTTTATAATATTTATTGATTCATTCATTATTGTAATCATTTTATGCCTGTTAATAACAGGCCTGTTTTAAAATTTCTATGTAAAAATATTGCGATAAATGATACACTGGACTGTCAACTTTAGCAAGATGAGACTTTTTTTGGTCAGAAGTCCCCCCTGAAACTTTTAGAGAACAAGATAAGCAATACTGTTTTGTCCACAGGGGGTGCCAAAATCCACATAAACCCAAAAGTCCCTCACAGAAGCTTTAAGTCAGCTATTAATGTAGTAAAATGTTAGCATTACCAACACAGAAGAGAACTGATGTAAAGAACTACCAAAAAATATTATCATTTCAAATGTGTAATTAAACCGTATAAATGTTCGACGGATGTGTAAAAGTCACACTTCTCACATTTCATTTAATTATTTGTGGTAAATATAAGCATTCAATTAGTTACACATACAAAAAAACAACAACCAGGGAATTACCAACACATGTGGGAACAAAACATTAAAGCTGATATTTGTCAAGACAAATGACACGTTCTTCCTCCAATAAAAACAGCTGATTTCTACAGCAAGAATACCACAGATCAATATAATACACTTTGGTTTTTACCGATACAGCCATGGTTTGTAACAATCAAGTTTATGGTATTAAAGTAAAGGATAATATGAGCAGCGGGTTGTTGACTCACCTTGACAGGATTCTTGTTAGTTGCCAACTAAAGCTGTAGACAAATCAAAGTATTGAGAGATGATTTTATTGATTTAAAGACAATTCCTGCATACAGCTTAAAAAAAGTTTGCTGCACCACTTCCATGTTTGGTGCTGTTTTCATGGAAACAGATACTCATAAGCCAACTTATTGGAAGAATTAACACTTAACGAAATATCTAGATTTGTTTCAAATAGTGTGTTTCATTAACAAATTACATCAAACTGAACATTTCCACTTAAAGTAATGTCAGACAAGGACTCCTGCAGGAGTGTTTTTGACATTTCTATTCTCATTAAGCACTCTTTCTTCTCAGGGCTTTGTCATTGACACACCTTTGAACAAAATGGCATGAGAGTCATGGCTTTCACGGCCCCCCATGGTCTAAGTTCCTCTGCAGCAATCAGCCACCAATCATAATCAAGTATCAAACAGCCTGGTGATTAGCAAGTAAGCCTGATAATAATGTAAGCAAACATTAGCAAACTTTAGATAGAGGCAGGAGTAATAATAGATGCAACCGTTTAATTTGATAAACTTGGAAACTCTTTTTGTCTTGTGCAGCTGGGTCATTTGAAGGTGGCAATGCTGTTCAAGGGAGGTGCGGTGTGTGTGCGGACAATGAGAGGTAGCAGGTGGAGTGGGTAGGGAGGTTCTTGGACACTGAAGCTAATTGTTGAGTCTCCCTGACTTGACAGTAAAAATGGTTCACTGGGGTTTCCACCTGATAAGCCCATTGATGTGTTGGCTCTTTCTGTCTTCCACAGTCAAGCTATGGGAGCCATTAGTGGCAAAGTGGTTGAGTAGATAGTATCAGCATTGTCAATACCTGGAGCTTGCATAAATGAAGCCATGGTCTTTCAAGTTAAGGTAGTCCCAGAGGATCTGATGGCAGGCCGTGTAACATATCAGTAGGGCTAAAGCACCAGGGTTAGGTAGCATTTTAAGGAGGTCTGTTGGTTTATTACAAGTTATTACTGAGCTTTCTCTGTTGTGTTAGATACTTGGTTCCATTGGTGGGCAAAGTACAGAAGCTCATCACTGGAGTCAAAGTATCTGAAAAGGCTATATACTTGCAAAATATGAATAGAAATGATGTGAGGTCAAAAGAACCATATTTATCTTTCATTAAACACTTCTTGGCCTTACCTGCATGCAACGTTTTTTTTCAAATCTATCATATTGCATTATTTTTCGGTCACAGGCCTCACAACCAACTTTAAAACCAATCATAGGTTGGTTATAACCATACATTAAAAAATAGGGACACCAAAAAGGTTCAAGCATTTAAATGTTCAGCTTTGAAAGTTTTGTTAGCTATTGCAATTTAAAGACGCTTATTTTTTAAGGGTATGTGTGGCCTCATCTGTGTTTAATAAATTTGTTACCAGACAGCAGAATAGTTTTGTGGTCATCACCACAGACTGTATATACGTAAAACAGACATTGTCTGCCTTCTGACTGGATGAAGCATGCGTGAGAACAACACCCTCTGGTGACAGGCTGCAGTATAGGTCATAAATCCAGCGTCCCCCAGTAAATTTAATGGGGCTGTGGACAAACTTTGAAAATTAACATTTTTAAAAGTTATTAGGGGTTCATGTTTTCTATGATTGACACTTAATACAGCCTAGAGACACAAAAAATGTGTTGCTCATCCGAGGGATACACTGTTTGAGCCCAGCGTCATCACAGTGAAAGAGAAACAACACCTTACTCACAACTAAAACATGAACAATGTATATAGCCCTCTGTTTTTGTCAGCTGTGCTTTATCACTCTGCTGTGTTTGTATCTGGTGTTTCTCCTTTCTTTCTTATTTTCTAGCTGATTTACAAAATCTTCCCATGGACCTGCAAGTATGCTCATTAAAACACTGTTGCCAGGCTACCAAGCATGGATAGGGATTACTTTTTTAAAAATCTGTACAAATAACTCATTTATAGATGAAAAAAAGTCATCTATAGACCATCTCTCACTGTCAGCTTGTTTGTATCTATAGTCAGTAGCCAGGTATAAATCGATATAACAAAGAGTAAGCTGGTAGTTATATTTTCAGGTCTCTTTTACTCAGTGTGCACTTGTTCAGAGTGGTTGCTCTTCAACTATAGTTTCACTCAATGTGCAGAAAATGCTTTGTTAGTTTGTTGAGATGGATTCTTAAGGGTGTAAGAGTTCAGAACCAAGGACAAAGCAATAAAACCCGCACACTCACGCACTCACTCACTCACATACAGACAGACAGACAGAGTCATAAGTCAACACAGACGTGACACTTCATGATTAACTCAGACCACATTTCATGGTGCGTGTATGACTCTGCTTGCTTATCTAATAGATCTATTGCCTTATACATACCTTTATTGACAGCTTGATAAATTCTGTAGATGTTACACATTTGTTCACATTCTTAGACACACAGACATGCTGGTTCGTACATAAGAGTAGTTTAGGTACAGAACCCATCATTCTTTTACTGTCTGTGAAACCATTTCTGTTTCAATAATGATACCGCTGTCAGAGCAGCAGCATCCTTTGTAGCAACCGCAGTCAGATGTACAAAGACTCTGAGCATGTTTCCTCTGGACAAAGGAAACTTTCTTTTTTTAAGTTTTAATTGTTGAGACAACAAAGTCACAGGCAGCATGGGGCTGATAAGGTAAGCAGGATGAACAATGTTAATAAGCATTACAGTGCTGGTGCAGGCACATTTTGGGCTGTGTAAAGGAAGATAAGACAGCATTCATAAAAACTGCAAACAACAAGCAAACTAGAACAATGTCCCACAACAATATCAATGTCAAAGAGAGTACAGTAGGGCACACAGTAAGCTCCACAATACAACAATGTCCCAAGAAGGATCCTGTAAAACAACAGTTTTAACATGCTGGGGAAACGTCTTAAGAGACTTCTTTCAAAACAGCCTCCGGGACTAATAATTATTTCTAACACTAAAGACAGATTATCTCAAGCCTTTTACAAGACATAGAGCTTCTCATGTTTTTTTTTTTTTTACTAAAATGATTGTACAGAATTAATTTTTTAAAAATACACTCAAAACTAACTTCTAATTCTTGTTGGGACTTGTTTATATCCTTCTACAGGATGAGGGTTTGGGTCCTCTACATTCAATCTTCCAATGCTGATAAAGAATATTTATTAAGGTGGTCCATAGAGGAGATTATTCCTGAAATTAATTATCCTTAAATCAGAGTTTGAACATGGCTTAAGCTCCTCTCGGTTTCATTAAAAGGTCCAGGTCTTAACTCCTCTTACACATATACAGCACTGAGGTTAGTCACAGACAGTGCTGTTAATTCTTTCCACTCTGCTAATTTATACACATGAAGTCCTCTATAGGCAAATTAAACTCCTTTTTGGGGTCATGTTCCTGGCGATGTAACGAAAAAAAGACGACCCATTTCAATGTCTTTCCTCAAAACATAATAAGGCAACAATTACATTAGGCTGTAAGCTTATTGAGGTTTAATGAGAGTAAAATGATTCCTCTGTTGTTACTTCAGGCTCAATGGGACGATGCAAAAACCTCAAATGAAAATTGCAAGCCAATAACAGCTTTAAAATCCTTAATGGTGTCATTTTTATATTCGGGTTCATAGAGCCAAAATGTGTATTTTGTTTGTTTTATTTTGTTTACCGGGTAACGAAGAATGTTATTTAGATTTGCATATAATTCTGACTCAGACCAGGGCAGAGGATTAGTTTGGTGAGTGAGGAGCCAAACCTTCAGGTGATTGGAGACAGGTGTGTTAGCTAAACAGTTTTTGACCATGTCAGTGTGTGTTTTTATTGTTTTATGAGCTCTTTGATGTATTTTGTAATGTAAAATGGTTGTTGTTTTTTTCTCTTTGAGTGGTAAAGTGTGTTATATCTTCATAGCACACCCCTCTGCAGGAGGGTTACTCGCTGGAAATCTTTGCTGTGAAAAAAAAAAAAAAAAAAACATTTATTCAATCACCACTGCTGGCACCATCCCTGCCAGGTGTTGTAGACATTTAAATTTACAACTACAGCAGTAATTAGTTGGATCTTATGCTGCTGGTCCAGTTTAATTTTGTAGCTCATGAACAGACCCCATTATTAATTTCAGACTGTTTTATAAACAGTTTAAATGCTGCCCATGCACACTATCCCTGACTTAGATGAATGTAGGCTCATTTTGTATGGACACAAAAAATACACTTGTGAGAATATATAAATGGATCAAACAGTGAGTGTAGAGGAGATTTTCTGTGATATTTTGACCAGAACTGTTGAAATTAGTCTTATTCAGTGCAAGCAGCAAAGATCATATATAAAAATACAGAAACTGTGGCAGATGACGGAAATGGTCTGGTTTTTGATTGTGGTCATTAACAGTATTGTCCACAAGTGTTTGAGCATGTATGGCTCAGTCAGTGGATTAAAACAGCCCAGGCGGAGAGCGAATGAGGCAGAAGACAGTCCCCCTGTAAATCCATCCTTATTCATCGAACAAAGACTTGGCTTTGAATATTAAGTCCACAAACAAGTTCAGCAACCAGTCTGCTCTTGTCTCTCAACTCCAACTTAATTCTCACTTCCCAAGCTGTTAGACTGTCAAAACACAAAACACACAGTTCTGGCTGGAAGTTGTCTGTGGCTAACCAGCAGCTTTCTGAGCCCCCCCCTCCAAAGTTGTCCAGTGCTCCTAGACTTTAGCAACAGCTGATGAGTTATTGATTCTCACATAAATGCTGTAAATTGAACTTTTTAAATTTATACATTGGCTTATTTTTTTTTAACTCAGTTTTTAACTCAAGCGTGTCCTGGAGCCTACCACACATTTGTGCTGGGTCTGTCATCTAATGAAACACACTAAAAATGGACGTTTTTCTCGAATTGTTAGAGGCTGAATGTCCAAATTAAGAAGTGTTCCTGCAAGTAGGGTTGGGCATTGAGTCTCGAGCAGCGATGGGGACCGGGACAAACATTCTGATTCTCCTCTGAAAATTACTATTTCAAGTTTTGACGCTGGAGTCCGCCGACCAGAAGAAATAACCACCGAACACCTAGAGGAAGACACTGCTAAACACCAATGAAAAGAACCCACAGCGGCTGCAGTCAAAAGTTTGGCTAACTTTATCAGGAAGAGTGAACTCTTATCTCAGTGCAACATTAGCAACACAGCTATATCATGTAAAGGAAGGTGAACGACTAACAGGATTAAACACCTCAGGATTCATGGAGGAGAAATACCCGAATGCCCGTCTTTGATGCACTTCGCTAGTCTTCTGCTAACCAGTCAGAATCAGATAAGTGAATTGTACAAATTGTACTGTGTACAGTTGGTCAACTCAAATATCCAACTCATGTTGGCTCTTGTATTAAAGTCATGGAGAAGTTCAGAAATTTCTTCCAAAAAGAAGAACTCCGGATATCACCCTCATTTAAACCATGCATTGTTATTATTATTTTAATATCCTGCCTTTTAAAAGAATCGGAATAGAGAATCAATAGGAACCGGAATCGAAACGAGGAATCAGAATCGTTAAAAATCAAACGATACCCAACTCTACCTGCAAGTTAAGGGGACACTGTAACTTGCTAATGTGATGTTGACCAAAGGACGTGTGTGTGTACAAAGACTTCCTTGTGACTTCAATCTAGTCTAGTCTTTACCCAAGCGTCTTAATATAAATTCATTTTGACCTCTGTCTCATAAAATCTACAGATAGTACAGTCAAAAAAACAATATTTCTATCTCCCAAACCTTTCTCTAAAGCTTTTTTGGGTTAAAGCTTATCCAGTAACATCTCGAGCGCACCCCCAGTCTTACTCAAGGCAAGTCGTCATACAGGAAACGAGTGACTCTTAGTAATGAGCAGTTTGCATGTGACACTTTAGTGTTTTCAGGTTTTTAACGCCCCCCAAATAAAGCCAATTAGTCATTAATCAGTTCCATTCCAGTCGCTGCATAATTCTGCTTCAGGTTTTGGCACTTACAGGCTTCAGGAGTCTCTTGTGGATGACAGCGGGGAGCAGAGCTGTGGATGCTGTACAGCTCGCACTCACACATACACACACACGCACACACACACACATGCACTCTCTAGAAGACAAACGCTCTGGTCCTCCTCCCACCTCCTCCCCACAGCTCCTGAGTGCAGCTCAAAGATCGGGAACTATTCTCTGATAAACCTATGAATGGGACTTTTCCTTACGCCGGATCCCGAGCCTAGTCTCTGTGTGGACGCAGACAGAAGGACAGTCTTTTTCTTTTGAGTCCAACCCGAGGTGGAAAAGACGCAGCAATGACAGAGCAGCAGTCGTGCGCAGCGGCAAAATAGAGCAACTATTGTGGGGACGGGAGATTGATAACACAACTGGGCGAGCAACGAGGGCGGCAGATGTAATTTCCAAACGTTGCAGCTGGCTTTGTGCGCTGGATGGGCTGTTGTTGCGTTTTCCTTTCTATCACTGACTCCTTTAAACATTACTTGGACGGCTGTCTGTGCGGGAGTAATGCCACTGCTGCAGAGACTATCGGGGAATGCCATGTGTCGTTGCGCGACATAGAAGCTCTTTATGGGCTGTTTTGCACCGGGGACAGGTGGTGCCCTCTGTGTGTGTGTCTGTGTTGAAACTAGCGGGGGGCATGGACACACAACCCCTGAGACAGTTGTCTTAGGGATGTCAGGCCGGCGTACGGGATCAGTTTTTGCCAGAGACAGGTGCGACAGGGAGGAGTAGTTTACAAAGCCCCGCTCAGGATCTGGTAACGCACTAACGAGCTCCTCTGCTCGGATCACAGTCGGATTTTTTTGTATCCAGTGGGACACACAATCCACTCTAACAGCACATTTCCCCGAGATAATTAAAGGTAAGTGACTCGAGTTGTCCGGAGTGGGTGCTGGGTGGTGGTTTTGCTGATGTTTGTGCGCTCCGGGAACGGGCTCTATCGCGCTTTGATGCTTTGGAGGATTGTGTCGCCTTTAATTAGCTGAAATAATTCAATCGTTTGAAAACGAGCTGAACCAACTCCTTAAAGCTCATCTCTAATTTCCTACATATGGTCTTTTTTTTTCTCACAGTGGGTTTCATTGTATAATTTTTTATTTCATACTGCGTAGCTCGCAGCCACGCACCAAACACGCAGCCCTGACGAGGCACTTCACCATTCAGGTATTGATTCGATATTGACAAGACCCAGAGCGTGTGATTGAAAATGGCTGAGAGTTATGTTGCTTATTGACCGTGATCATTTGTTACTGTGTGTGTTTGTTTCTGTCAGTGTCACTCAGTCCCCTTCATTGAACAGGGTAGGAACTGTGAAATCTGAAAGATCTCAGCTTCTGTGCCAAGCTCAATTTTAGAACCACCTTGACAACAAAATTGTGTTGGAGCAGAAAACATCATCGCCACAGTAAGTGAGTTGCAAAAATGTTGAAGCAGGCATTGCATGTGACTTGGGACCGCTCAAAATGTGCCCTTCTCTGCGTGTCTTCTCGCTCCTCTGGTGTATTTTGTCAGCTTGAGGTTGTGTGTGTTCTACAGTCCTTCCCGCCGGGCCCCTGGTGTCCACTACTCCTTCCTCCAGGCTCTGCCATCCTTCTCCCTCCTCTCCCTCTCTCTCTCTCTCTGCAGTTGCAGCTATCTTTACAGTACACAGAGCTGCTTGGCTGGAGAGTGTCAGAATCACATTTTCGCCCCTTTTTTTTCTGTGAGAAGAGGACCGCTTACTTTCAATAGCCGGTTCCAAGTCTCCTAAAGTTTCCCCCATTTGGGAGCTGTGTGTTTTTTGTTGTGGCCCCCTGTTTCAAATTCAAATTGCCTTTCAAGCTGCCTTTATGTCCAGCGCCAGAGGTTTGTGGACTGGAAAGAGAGACACAGAGAAGTGAGTGGAGTCCCCAAGGGTCAGAGCATTCCTATAATGAGCCCGAATATCTGAGTCTGAGTGTGTGAGGAGTAAAGAAGAGAGAGAGAGAGTTGGAGATAAATCTAGAGAAAGTGAGACAGTGCTTCTTGTCAAGGGGGCAGCAGCACCTTTCTGTCTCTGTCTGACTGTGTCAATCAGCCATGGAGGACAAGAGCTTCTTTAACTCCTCTTCTTTTTGGCTGCCACCCCTTCTGACACCCAGGTCTCAGGGGCGCTGCTGCAGGTTACACACACAGTCATCCCTACACTGCCGCAACGGGACAAGTGACACTAGGGAGGATATCGAAGATGAAACATTAAAGCGGGGATGATCATAAACCACACCTTGCAGCTCCTTTTGCATGACAGGGGAGGAGTGGTGCCCTTTTTTCTTCTCTCATGTGCTGACATCCCCTTCTAGGCCCATCACACCCTCGGTAATTACGAGAGAAGTGCTATCAGAGGGAATAAATTAATAGACAACAGAGGAAATACCTGTCTGATAAGAGCTCTGATCCTTATATTGTACCAGATCTAATTTTCGTTTGCTTGAAAGCTCGGAGGAAAGCGCTAACACAATTCGCTCGTTTATCAAGAGATTTGAGGAATTTTAAAGTAGTGTTCAAAGAGATATGGCGCCATATCACTAATCAGTGTCAAGATCTAATTGTTGCAGTTTCCTTCAAAGAGCATCCAGATGATTCGTCTTATGGATTCAACATTCATCAACTGTGTTTGGTTTCTTCCTCCAGCCAAAGAAGAAGGGGATAAATGTTTTCTAAGACGGGATATAAATAACCAGACTGTAGGAAGCATCACTCCTGCCAAAAGAGATGACTCAGTGGGGGGCAAGATCGCACAGACATGTTGGTGAACATAAGGACGACTCTCAAGGAAATGGCGTACATGATATCCTGAGCACTATCAGTGATTAATGAAGAAAGCCCAACCCGCAAAAATGCAATACTTCAAAGTTCACGCCTGACACGGGAGCGGGATTTGATGTCAATGGAGAAGTCGGATAACAAGGCTGAATGTGTGGCCAGGAAACCAGGCGGGGGGTTTGTACCATCCCAGCGCTGATGTCAGTTTTTGGCGATGTTTCTCTCCGTCCCCTGTGCTTCTGCTCGCAGCTTAACAAACTGCTCACTGGAGCACAGCTAATCCTCGCTAGCAGTGCCCAGTGATTTATTATAAAGTTAGTTAATTTGAGGAGATCGGCAACATCCCGCCGTATACACATGCGCTTGACAGATCCCTGCTGTCTCCACTGTGGAGTCTGCATCGCCAATTAGTTTGAAGAATCCTTTGTGAGTGTGTGTGAGTGTGTGTGCAGGTCATTAAGAAGGAAGAAAAAGACGGGGTGAGAGTTTGCACATGTCGATCAGACAGAAACATTAGAGACTTTGTTCATCACTTTGTGTCTGTTTGCCTTCCTGTCTTGTATAGACTTTGTGTGTGTGAGTCAGTCTGTCTGTGCTTTATACAAGTGTGATTCAGCACTGTCCAGCATTGCTTCAATGGGTGCCCTGTTTGCGCTGTGTTTCTGACGCCAACAGCCGCTCTGCACCCCTCGCCTTGGAGCAAGTGTCGCACCCATATGCGCCAAAAAACAGGTGCTTTTACACTGTGACTTAATCCCTCTTCACCACCTACCAGCTGCACCCTGCAGGGAGTGTTACGTCACCTTTGGGACCCGGGGCCGCTCTACGGGAGAACTGAAATGTTGTAGATTAGTCAGACAGACTTTCAGGTACTAGACAAACTCAGTTTTAGTTTTTGAGTCGTAGAATCTGACCGTGAAACCTGGATTGAACCTTAACTTTATGGTGCTGTGGTAAGAGTTTACAACTTCAGTTCTCAAACATTTTAAACTTCTGGCTTCCTCCAACTATTCTCCCAACAATGTGAGCGAAAAAAAAACTAGCCGGTATTCAAAATATGACCTGTGATTTGACATAAATCTGAGGTAAGGATGTCTAACCCGGGATTTCCACCGCATCTGGAATGGCTCTGATCTGTAACAGCGGCGGTTTTCACCATACACCAATTCCTACCGGATCTGTTTGAGAGGCGAATTTCGTGGCGGATTACAGACAGCAGGAATCGCGAAAACTCAAGTGCAATCGTGCGATAACAAGTTGTCTTTAGCCACATAGGCTAACCATATAAGCAGTAGATTATGTCCTTCCAGAGGAGGAAATCTACTTCTAGACTTATAAAATCAGCATCCTCTCATCTATGGTGTCAACGGGATGAAATGCTGTCTATAAACCTTTCACTTGTTCGTCCCCGTCCGTTTGCATGGTGTGAAATCGGATCCGCCTGAAACACAGAGTGTTTTACTTTGAAAAGAAGCCAGATGTTTTTTTTTGTGTCTGTGCCCGGCTTCCTTTGCAGCACGGGTTAATCAGTGCTTGATTTATTCGGCATGTTTCGGCATCCGGAAAAAATGGAACTCTTGTGATCAGCTGCGGAGTCCGGTGATCCACAGCGTAACAGAAAGAAGCCGGTGGAAATTGACACAACATTAACTTGAATGGTTACGATCAGCTACAATGCGGATACGGCCTTTTCGTAGCCGTTTCAGATGCGGTGGAAATTGCGGGTAAAGGGAAGAGCTTTTTGGTTGCAACTTTGGGTATGTAGGATCCAATGTTTTTTTTACAGATTACAAAAACATTTATATATCATGGCCTTTGCTTCCATTTTTGTCAAGGTTAGTCTTTGTGAAATCTCTGACTTTTGTAAGTGCAACATAGCGTCCACTTTTTGAGACTCAGGGAACATTTTACCATCTGAAAAACATACTTTCGTGACTTTCTCCATGGTTCAAAATACAGCCAAGAACACAATCAGTTTCAGAATCTGTTGCAATGATTTTTCCTCCCACCCAAAACAACAGAGATGAATGGGATTTCATCTGAGGTAGTCACGACTTTTATAGGGAATTACCTTTAATAATTCAAAAGTTGCGTTTCTTTCAAGAAACAGTGGCCTTATTATTCTTTTTAATCAACACTCTGTCAGCGGTTTTCATCAGGACCATTTGTTTACTATTTCCAGTGAAAACTCCACATACCTCCGGAGGTTAGAGAGGAAGTGTGATTTATTGCAATTTGCTAAAAAATGTCCCTTTGGCTGAAGTGTTTCCTCGGTAAGAATGAGTCACAAGGGCAAGCATTTGATACTAATTACATTTCTGTACACCATATATATGTGCATGAACACCTGTGTTTCCATTTGCCTCCTGTCTCTTCTGAGTTTTCTCTCTCTGGGTTGGGGCCAAACTGAGGCAGATGTAATAGTGTGCTCTTTAGAAACGGAGCTGTCAACATCTAGATTAGTTTAGTTCAAGGTTGACAGGCTGGTAGGGAAATCTGTTGAGTGGCTGAGTCTGGGGGATTGTGTCAAACCTGGCCTCCTTTTCTATTTTTCTGTCACTCTTTTCCACAACATTCCCCCTTGCGTGTTTTCCTTCGCACATTCTTCCTCCATACCACTGCTCCCCTCATTACCTCTCCACTCCTGTTCCCCTGCCTTCGACTTTCTTCCTCTCCTCCCTCCCCTTTCTACTCCCTTCCTCTCCTCTGGACCTTGATGTCAAGGCTTCTCAGGCAGTGTGGTCTCTGTCTGCAGCCTGTCAGGGCAGGGGCACTGCCCACTGGGACCCTGAATGGGACAAATTGACCGTAACAATGTTCCCACTTAGCATGTGGAGCCAGGAGAAAGAGAAGGTGAAAAGGAGGGCCTGATGATTGAGGGGCAGGCTGGTCACACTGAGGTGGGAGGGAGAGAGAGGGGGAGAGTGGGTGAGAGAGGGAGAGAAGGACAGCTCTTTGAAATGTATGAATTAAAGACTTATATTAAATCAGACACCTCACCTTTTTAAACCTCTTCTCACATCGCCTCTTTCTTGTTCACACTCATAAAGCTTTTTGTTGTTATTTGCCCAAGGCTATAGTGCGGGTTGCCATGGCAGCAGGATAAACACAACTGCCTTTGACCCCTGCGAGCTCTCACACACACTCAAACTCACAAACTCACCTCATTCCCAAGGCCCAGATGCCTTTGAGGGGGGTCATCTGGTCTGGCTTGATTTAACACTAAGGTGCAACCGCCGCCACATAAAAGGTCAAAGATCACACTCCCCCCCATTAAAATGCAATAAGAGGACCCCCTAATCACAAGCCGCCGCTCCCTCGTCATCTGCTCTTTCTCTTTTATCTTTTTAATCACTTGTTTTTCCACTTCTTTTCTTCCTCTCGGTCTCATCCCTCCGTCTGCTCCATGGCTTTTTTTTTGTACATCTAGTGCAACACCAAGAAGCAGCCAGAATAGATGAGAGAGTTCAAAGCAGGAAGCCCGATGCAGTCAATAATAAGGCTTCTTTCATTTTTCTTTAAAAATGAAACAGCACTCTCATTGGCAGCCACGGGGTAGTCTCTCTCTCTTCTCTGAGTCTGTAAAGTCTATGATTTCAGTATTTTTTTTTTTGCCTCTGCCCTTTAAGTGTGACAGCATGTCTTGAAGAAGTTGGAGCTGTATCACGTCGTGTAAGCCCGAGGTGGCTCAGTATGACAGGAACAAAGGATGCAGCTGCTATCACCAAAGGCCAAGTGGCTGTTGAATAAAGATGCTCCCCCATCGGTAAAACTGGCATTCCATGTAGACTTATTGTACATCTCCACAGGGGGAGTGTGCTCCTGCAATGTGAGTCTCTCCTGTGTTTGAATACTGTCGACACACATGGGACGCTTCCATTCTCTGCTTGAGTGAAAAAGACACATTTCCACGAGTGTGAACTGCTGACAGAGGAACACAAGTGATACTGGAGAATGAAAGGAATGTTTGTAATGAACGCTGACTTTTACTTTCTGGACACTGGGACCATGTCCAGACTTTCTGACTGCACGTTGTAGCCGTAGGTGGCCTGAGTGGTTAGCATGTATGTAGATAAAATTGACAATATGCCCCTGTTTCTGGTCATTGGGAGATGTGAAGCAAAAAAACAGCATCTGTGGATGCTTACCAAGTTACGCTGGTGCAAGCAAAGAATGTGCAGAAGCAAGACATGCCTTTAACTGTCCAATAAAGTGCTGAAAACCCCTCAGGTTGATACAGTCCACAGAGGAACAGTGTCTTGTGTTGACTTGGTCACAGAAAGTTAAATGACCCTTTAAATGACTGACGGATTCCTCACCAAAGTTTTTTTTGCAATTTAAAGAACTTCCAAAAGAAAGTTTAAATGCTGAGAAAACTACTTGTGTCCTGTTGCAACACCATTCTACAGAAGACGAGAACGACCATGGATTTTTCTTTTTTTTAAGCACTGTTATCTTGTGATAACTTATTTTCTCGTTATCTCGATATAACAAAGTTCGTTTTCTCAATTCATTTTTTTTTTTTTTTGTTATCTCAACACAACAGATTGTTTTCTTGGGATGACAGAAATGAAATGGCATTTTGGCCGACCTCAAATGGAATTTTTTTAAAACGCCCTCCAGATTGGGATGATTCTGAAACACAGCTACCACTATTGTCAACAGCATGCCAAGGTTTTCCAATAAAAACGCTGATGGCACACTCCATTTTGCGCATGCACTTTACACTTTTAACATGGGAGCATTTAACTGCCATGCGCAGATCGCTGAAAGTGTAACGGGCATGCACAGATTGGAGCGTGCCATTTTCATTGAAAATCACGGCTTGCTGTTGACAACGATGGCTGCGGTGTTTCAGAAGTATCTCTATCTGGATAGGGTTTTTAAAAGTTACTGTTTGAGGTCAGCTGAAACATCATTTCTGTTATCACGAGAAAACTGCTTTTATGTCAGTAAATGAAAAAAAAAATCATTATCATAAGAAAACAGACTTTGTTATATCGAGATAACAAGATAAGTCATTATCATAAGATAACAGTGCATAAAAAGAAAAATCCATGTCCGTTCTCCTCTTCTGTACCACCCCATTATTTGATTTAAACATGCAGTCAGTCACAGATCAGGTTTTTGGTGTGGCACTAAGGGTGGCCTTTTAAATGTCAAGGGGGACTCATGCCATGCTGCCCTTTTGGACACACCCCTGCAGAACATGAATATCAAGTTTGTGTGAGCCGATATTTTCCCCAGCCTGTGTGCTTGTCATTAAGCTGTGTTCACATAGTTTTCTCTCTTTCTCACACACAAACACACACACACACACACACACACACACACACACACACATTCCTCGTCCACTCTGAAGTCTCTGTGTCAGCAGAGCCCCAGTTTGTTAACAAGAGAGGAGACTAATGAGAGGCCATGATCTGGCAGGGAGAGGACAGTCCAGTCTCATATACCACCCAGAATACACGAATACACACTGGCACATTGAGGCGAACACATACTTTTGTGTTTCTGTATTCTCGGAAATTCACAAACACACACGTACACACTCCTAGAGTTAAGAAAGAAGCCACCACAAGCCAAAACCCCCAAAGCAGCATATTCAGCTCCTGCTGCCAAAATGCAATTACATTATTTTTCTTCCTTGACATGATATAAATAGAACACTTATTTCTATAATGGCCTCTAAAGACACACTTTGTACACCCCCTTGGTTTTATCTCCAGGTTGCAGTGATCACTAAGCAGGTAACTAATAAGGCACAGTTTAACTACAGTAAGGAGGGGGACAATGCAGAGGAGATGCTGGTCACACACATCCTGAATCATTTCCCGCATCAGCACAGCGTGAATCTGTGGAAACTGTGCCCTGTGGGCCAGTCGGGTTTTTTTTTTCACCCTGCTGTTGTTTTATAGCTGATTCATTTCTTCAGGGAACTTCCAGCCCGAATGGCTCTATCCTGTCGTTTTATGGTCTCAGAGAAGCTGCAAAAACAAAATGAGAACGCTTTCATTGCCCCCGTTGACAGAATTGTTTACTGCTGCAGCTTTAGCTTCAGATACAGTGGCTGTGCATGATCTCTTCTTTTCTGGTTGGGTTTCTGTTTGTAAAACTGTAAATGTACTTTTAAAAATGTGAATGTTTGCTCGCTATGCTGCCACTTGTTTTGTGCTTTGAGGTAATTAACAGCCTAACATGTTCAGTGACCCGGGGGAGTCAGCCATGCTGAAAAACACAAGGAGAAAACTCCGGCTTGCTGGCAGTCGATGCAGGGAATTTGGCGGAGTGGACAGACGGAGCGGAGACTGTGATGTGCTGTCTCTCTTCAACCAGTGACAGCAGCACAGGGTCGGTTGATTGGTGAAGCTTGACTGTAAGTAAAGAAGTAAATCAGAATGCGAAGAATAGGGAGGAGAGAGCGGGAAATAGTGGAGGAGTCTTCAGAGGATGCTCCTGCAGCCTCTGTGCGAAAGTGGGTCCTTGAACGTACTCGCCTAAATTAACGGCTCAGAAGCACCAATTAATGTACAGCCTCACTGTGGGTCTCTGCTGAGCCGAATCAAAGAGGTCTTGCTGTGCTGTGCGTCTGCTCAGCTCACATACACACCCATGCCCTACACACACATATACACAGGGGGGATTTGAGCCAAGAAACTGCAGCCAGTGATTGAAAGATGAGATGAAAGTGTCGCATGGAGCTAAAAGCTGAAAGTCAAGGTTAAAGAACAAAAGGATGGAGATGTTAATAGGCTGTGAAAGGATGAAGGGAAGGTGACTTTTGATGATGGGATGAGAAGGTGATGAGATGAAACAAGGAAAAGAGTAAAAGGAGGAGAACAGCATGTTCTTCGAGGGCGGGTATATCAGAACCAAACCCGGGACCCATCTGGAGGCAACAGGTCTGATGACAGCAGGCGGGATCCTGATCCAAGAATCCTAACCATGGGTGACAGCCAGGGTCTCCCCTCATCCAAGCCCCCCAGAGACCCAGCTGCTCCACCGGCAATCTGTCCCCTGATACTAACCACTCCAATCTGACAGAGAGGCGTGTTTGTTATGACGATTATGGACTCTAATTGTTCAAATTGAAAGCGGACGTTTGATGACATGGTATTAGCGCTGCTGTCAGAGATGAGTGGATTCTGGGAGGACGCTCTGCACACTGAAGAGGAAATGATAGAGAGAGGATTTCAACTTCTTCACAGCAAATCTGTTAATGCACCAAATTATGTCCCAGACTGAATTCATTAACATTAATTTCACTTGATGCAACAATAGCAGCCACAAACCAATAAGCCACAAGAATAATTGATATCCTACACACATAACAGCCACTTCCAAAGGCCTGTGTTTGCCACTACAATAGAGCCGTTGATTGGCAAGTCCTCTGTGCAGGATTTTCTGTGGTGGCCCTGCATTCAGAGGAAACCATCGCTAGTGTGCTCGCAGTGGCTAGTGGGTCATTTGTATTTGCATGTAAATGTTTTTCACCCCTCGGCTTGACTGGTGGGGCAATCAGAGTGCCTCTCTGTCTGCATCGCTAAGAGGGAAGCTGCAATGACTGACTGTGACATTCAGCGCTCAACCTTTCGCTTTCATTCGCTTGATTCTTTCTGTGGGAACGAAGAGGCGAAGGTAGAAAGGGATGTATTTGTTTGTGTTTATGTGATATCTAATTGTGGGTCTTTTAATGTGTAGACAAAGGCCCATTCTTAAAGGTTTGGTCCACCAATGAGACCGAATGTGAGCTCTTCCAGTGTTCAATGGTACCAATAAGACGGATGACTGCAAGTCTTTTGTTCCTCATATCACCCATTGACTGGATGTAAAGATGGATGGTGCATGTCTGCCTCCACCCACTGTACAAATTGAGGCCAAACACCCCCTTCTGAGCAATGGGTGCTGCCAGCTTGTATTCATGAAGTTTTTAGAGTCTGACCTGAATGGGTTGGGGAGTGGATTTTGGATCTTAACTCCACCTCTACGCCCAAATACATCTTACCAATATGATGGCACAGATCCCTCATACCTGCATGGTCCACAATATAACAAGTTCCTGTGTGGTGAGTTTGGGAGTGTTGCAGGGGCCTCATCTCTCAACAGAGCTGTCAATCATTGTGCTACACTCTTTTTAGAGCATAAAGTAATCGGTGTAAACTCGACCTTAAGGCACAACAAACTTCAACAAAAGTCAACATGATAAGACCTCATTATAATGGCAGAGAATGCTGGAGAAAAGCTTTCAATTTTAAAGTTTGATGCATGCCCCATGTGTGGCCAGTATGGGGAGTCATGTTGTCAATCTTCATTACAGTCTATAATTTATTCAACTCACGGGCATTTAAGACCGCACAGACACACACACCTCCCATGAAATGATAACGGATACATGCGCAAACTGCTATCTTCACGCCAAGAAGTGTTTGTACTTGACTCACGTACTCACATACTGGCATTTGGCAGTGTGTTAGTCATTTATCAGCCTCTGCCATCAAATGAAACATGGTCCTTTAGGTCTGTATGGGAAATGAGCTTAGTTTCTCTGGTTGGTATGGAGGCGAATAGAGGGGACCTTGGGAGGAAGGAAACTGAGAGGGAAATAAGTGAGTGGATCAGATCTGCGAGGAAATTGGCGAATTAGTGAGCGAGCGCAGACACTGAAATCTTCTCTTCCTCTGCTGTGTATGTATGTTATGAATCTGTCTGTTGGACCTGCATCATTTCAAACATGTCTGTCAGGGCGACCACAACATCCCCTGTCTATATAGCTGTATGTTGCGTCTTTGTCTGAGTATGTGAGCGTGTCTCCACAATATGGGAAGCTCTGTGTATACAGACAGTCTAAATAAACACAAAAACTTCTTCAAAAGTTTCCATTTTCTAGTTTCTGTTGTGTGTTTGATGTGAGACAACTTGAAACATTTCCCTTATCCACTACTTTGACATTCGAGCACTCACTTGTTTAATGAAAATTATGGGATGTTAGTGTATGGTATGGTTAAAAGAAACATTGGTTTGTCACTGTTATTATGTCTTCTTGGCTGGATTTGTGTCTTGGCTTCTCCTCTAAATGAACTATGAGGAGGTCTGGCTTGTTGTGGGCTTTGAAAGTCTGTGTATTGGCCTTTTAATTACTCTGAGATGATAAATTGTTTCTTCTTGTTTGTATTGATTTTGACTCCTCAGCAGAAACCCCTCGAACAACAACTACTGAGCGCTTATTTCTCTGACCCAGCCCTTACCTGATGACATCATCACCGTGCCGCCTCCGCATCCTGTTGTGCGCATCAACACGCACCTCACTTGTTACCTGCTGCTGCGGCTCCAACCTTTTCAACAATTATCCGCTGGCTTTCTTATAAATAGCCTTGCTTGTTCTGTCTGTTTCATTTCAAACCAGCCTCTCCCTCTCTCTCTGTCTCTCTCCCCTGGCTCTCTGCAGCGGCAGCAGCAGCAGAATGAAGAAACTCGATCCCTGAGTCTAAACCAAAGTAATAAACAAGACAGAAAATGCCTGAGAGCCAACAGCTCTTGCAGGCCAGAGATATGCCATGTATCATGAAACTTAAAGGACCCTATGACAAGGGAAAAGCATTGACAGAGTTTTTCCCCTCGCATGCATGCGGGAGAAGAATAGCAATAAAAGACATGTTGTTGATATAATAGCAAGAAAACAGCGATCTTGGCCAAAATAACCCAAATCATTAAGGAGGTATTCAGCGTACATCCTGTCTTCCCAGCATGCCCCTTACTCGTAATTCCCCCCCTGTCTTGAGTTTTACGTTATTGATAGTTCTCAGTGAACATGTTTTTAATTGTGTTATCCTAAGGGGCGAGCTTGGTGCTTTCTCACTGGCGAGCATTGTTCCTGCCAAATGTTAAAGATGGCAGCTACTCTTAAGCAAGGGGTTTCAGTTGTTATGGCTTCCCTGCTGGGCAGGGTTACTCCTCTCTGATGATCAGCTTCTATTGTATTTATTTTAATTTTCCTACTTTCTTTTTCTCTATTTTTTGGCTTGCGTCGTCTCACCTGGCAGCATGATCCGCTTTGCTGTCATCAGCAACCATTAACGGCCACAACAAAGTAGCTTTGAAGCTCGGCAGGGCGAAGGCCGTAATAGGAGGACAGCTCCAGGATCACACTATAATAGAAGGGAAGCTCAGAGGCTGCACGGTACGTTCTTTTGGTTCACATTTCTGCCCCCTTTCATTAGATAAGGCTCAAAAGACATCTGGAACAAATGCCCAGTCTCTTCTTCCACCTTTCTGACTCCTCTCATCTCTGTTTAACCAGGCTCTGACATTAAAGGTCGACAAATGCAGCAACATGGATCATAGCTGCGGGAGAAACGGTGTTAAATCAGTGAATGCTCTGCAGTTAAATGGTGGCTGTTTTCAAGGCAGAGGTAGCAACCGCCTGCAGCTCAGTATTTATCGCTGTCTCCTCAGTTAAGTGGGTGCATTATGTTCACTTCCTTTGCTGCTTTTCAAATCTTAATCAGATGGTTAATTTACCATCTTGCAGGCTTTAACCAGCTGGCTCCGAACATCTTCGTCAATGTCTCTTCAACTCTCTGTCTGTCTGTGTGAGTGTGTGTGTGTCTCCATGGTTTCCTTTGCTCGCTTGTTTAGAAGTCAAGCATGGAAGGGTTTGTGTGTCAAAGTTTGTGTGTGTGTGTGTGTGTGTGTGTGTGCTGGATGGATAGTGACTCCTGCCTGGCCTGGTATTAGTGCAATGAGGGCAGTGAAAATGTGATGGGGATTATTTGTCTGGCAGGCCTGAGTCCATCCATCGCAGGAGGAAGGACCAAATGTCAAGCCTCCATCAATAAAGTAGCTCTTTCGCCTGCTTTAAGTTTGCATTTCGACACATGCAAACACCTTTTGGTTTCCACGCAAGACCCTCAACAACCAGCGTGCTTCTCGTTCATGTATTTTTCACTTAGTCTCATACAAGATTACACAAAAGGAAAGAGTGGTAGCTGATTACGCTCCCAGCAGTCACTTCTCCTTGTGGTTTTACGAGCCATCAACTCAGCATTTCCTTGCCTTGCCATTGTCAACTTGGCTCCCCGGTGCTGATAAGAAATAATTGCCAGTGTGCAGTTTACTTGCTTCCTCCTTGAGAGTTGCAATCCAGGGCTGAAGCTGGCTTTGAGATGTTTTTTTTCTTTTTTTGTTCGCCTGGAAAGTCTACATCAATATCTTTGTCTGGAGGTGGAGAGATTTTGTTTGCATCTGATAATCCTCTTTTCACTCCTGAAATTAGTTTCTCTCTCTGGAGGCGAACATGCAGAAGTGAAATTACAAATGAGCAAGGATTACAAATGTTAAAAGTGTGAAACAGAACAGATAGGAAAACGAGTGGAACGTGTGCATGTGGGTGTGTACGTTCATGCGTGAGTGTGTGTGTATGTGGTTGAGGCCTCTTTGCCAGCAATCGAGGACTCTTGCTGGGATCCTCACCTGATTGAAATGAATAGATTCTCGGATAGTAGATACAGGGGGAGGGGAGCAGAGCCGGAGGACTTCCATCACACAAAAACACTCCCATGCGCACACATACACACACACACACACACACACACACACACACACACACACACACACACACACGGAGGCTCATTAATGCACCTTAGCACCGGCGGCTACACCAGGCAACGAGCCAACCCTAAAAAAAAACAGAAGCTAAGAGGTGATGCTCATCATGGGCCACCCAAGGCTGATGGGTAAAGCTGAGCCCGTGGCCAAATCTAGGTATCACTCATTAGAACCCATGGACAAACTCATGAAGAGCCAGGACAAGAAAAAAGAAACGAAAAGGAGCAAATATGAGGCGCCAGTTTATCCATACACACAGATGGCTTTAGAAGCAGCTTAGCTAACTACTGTTTTCACTGTAGAGTTGATTTTTTGTTCGATTTAAGGCTTAAGTGTGTCTCTGTAAGGGGATGTAGTGATAAATCTTCAAGCAGAACGCTCTCCCTGAGACAGCGCTTTATTTTGGTGAACTAGTTCTCCTTCATGTGAGCACCGGGGGGATTAAACACACAGGGGAGACTGGCTATAGAAATAGCCTTGTTTGTTGCTCATAATCACAGCGTACTACATAAGGGAAGGAGGTTTGGTTGTTGTATATTAGAGCTCTTTTTTTCAGCCTACAACAACAGTTTGCATCAGCATAATAAACAGGAGAACAGTATTGATTCTGTCAAAGCGTTTTCAGAGGCAAAATATTGTTATTTAGTCTGTGCTGACAATAGGACAATTTCTTTTTGCTGTCAGGCGTCTCAGGGAGGCTCGGAGCAGGGGTTGCTTGTTTTTTAAGGCCCAAGGAGTCCACAGCCAAGGCAGCTAGTTTCTTTTCAAAGGCCTCCGGAGAGTCAACCCTGAGGACCTGGACTAATTCGTCTGCATCACATTACCATTCTCATTATTGTGACTGATTATACACTCGCAGAAGAAGGGGGCCCAAAATTTTGAGGAGACCAGCCGAAGTGTTTACTTGCACACAGGTTGTGTGAAAATCAGAATGCCCGCTCGTGTTGAGTCATTTGTGTCTTAGATCATTCTGATGATGGTGTGAAGGCCTTTTGACACCCGGTTTCCTGTCAGAAATGGATTTCCATCTTATTTAGATGCTGATTTAGTATGTGAGGCTGTGTTTGGGCTTGCACTCACTGGAGTGTTGTCAGTTTTTCTCTGCACTTTGCAGCGCTGTTTTTTTATGAAGGCTGCAAAGAGAGATTTTGATGAAGGGAAAATTAGATTCTTTCTGCTGATAGTTTTGGTCACACATATAATTAGCCTTATACTTCACACCAATGTAAAGAAGAAAAACTTAAAGCAACTAAATGGTTTAGTATCTATTATAAGCAAGCAAGTACCTCTTATTTTTAACAGGTATTAGTTGGGAGTGCAGCAGTCTCCTCTCGCAAGTAGCGTTTAAAATAAATAAGGACAACCAGATGATGTGTAGAAACTATAAAACGGCCGTCTTGGTCTTCTCATTGCTCCGAGTAGTGTCCCTGAAACTGTGAGAAAAGTAATAGCACTAATGTATAAGCAATTTTGTGATAATTAGATGTTGTTCAGCGTCTGTTTAAAATGCAGGCAGACTTCAGAGGAAAGAAAAACACAAACCCCTGGAGCTATCCCACTGTCTCAACTACAGCTATTATTTTTTTCATTGCTACTGGGGAACAACATAAATAGCCATCTATTTAAGTAAAGTGTGCTTTCGTTTCCTCCCCGCTAGAGTGGCAAGACAGAAAAAGTCCTGGGCGTGACTGTTGCTGAGTTTTGTTATATTTTTATCTGTTTGCTCCCAATAATAGACCATCCTACCACCAACAGTTAGATACTGTATAAACTGTTGGCTTAATATAGAGCAGAGATCCCATCTGCTTAATGCAGTTCAAGTCGACCTTTATTTATAGTTCAGGAACCATTTAAGAATCAAGTTTACAACCGAGAAACAAGACACCCTGCAGGCTGAGAAGAGCACGAAAAGCAGTGAATTAACAAGGATAAGATAAATGTGTGTTTGTTTGAACATGCCCTTGATGAGTTCAATGAAATTTAAGTTATTATCCCTTTATTATTTAACTTGAAAGAACCTTTATTTTTAGGAGAAAAGAGTGAACGACAAAGGATCTCTGCCAACTTAAATGTTGTCTATCAGAGTTTTTAAAACAGCCTGGTCCTCAGACTGTGTAATAAGCTGTGCCATGAATGGCCAGAGCCTTTATCAGATCAGGCTAGACCACCTCCTGCAATGTCTGAAGATGTATATCAAACACATTTGTGTAGTCTCATGGGGATCTTGTGGAAAAGCAGAACTTCAATAGTTAATTCTAAGTGTTTGGGCCATTTAGCCAAATTGTAGTTAAGGTTGAGGAAAGGTTATGTCATGCTGCTTTAGAGGAACGTATGAAATAGATTTTACTATGCTGATACTGAGAAGATAACCATTATTAAAAAATTTTAGGCCAAGACTTAGTGGGCAAAGATTTATATTTATTATTATGTACTTTTACAGTTGTGAATAAAATTACTCATGTTGACACAGGGACCCCAAAAAGAGCTCTGACTCTTGATTGGTCTTGATATTTTCTCACTGTCGACTGGTGCACACTTGTTCCTGCAATAATGGAGGATTTCATGTTAACAGTCTTCATCCAGCCACTGGGTTTACTCACTGGATTAAAGTCAGAAGTCAGTATGTCTGAGCTAAAAACTGTGTTTGTCGTCAGTTAGACTATGAATGTAATAATCATTGACTATGGGGACTTTTGCACATCTGGAAACTGTCTGAAATATTCCATTAACTGGTAAAAGTCTCAGTCTACCTCTTTAAAAAAGATGAGTCATTAAGTGCTCTGGTTTTATCATTACAATCTAAGCTTTGGGTCCTCTTCTGTAAAGAGGCCCCAAAGTTTTTAAATCAGTGCTACAGTATTCGTCATTTTCTCATACCAATGCTGGGTGCAGCTGCTGCTACTCTGTATTTCTGCAGTTCACCAATGCTACAGAATTTTCAAGTGGCGTAAAGATTTGTCGTGTTAAAACTTGGGTTAAAACTTTTCCTTTATTTTTATTATTACATAAAAAAAAGAAGTTTCAGTGCATTACTTCTCTTTAGGAGTGAAATAAGAATTCATGTGTGAATCACACTTATGCACGTAGAAATCCAGCGAAGTTTCATTATGGTCACAAAACAAATTAAAGTGGTCAAGCGTGACCTAGAACAATTTGACTGAGATCTTATAAAAACCCTGGTGAATAACTGGGGGGGTGGTGTGTGTAACACAATGGGTTGTAAAGCTGCTTATTCTACATTGAATTTAAGGACTTTGTGTCGTGCAATTCAACACTGGTGCTTTTGTTTTAAAGCAGGCTGAGAACCAGACGGGTATCCTGCACCCTGGCTGAAGCTCTTTCTCTACTGTTACTATATTACTGCCTTCTGTCTCCCCCACCATTGACCCGACTGAAGCCTTTAGCGATCAAACAATAATGTAGAAGGGGTCAATAGAGTCAGTGGAGCAGGTGAAGGCGTCAGTACCCCATTCTAAGTCTCAGGTCAGTGACAGTGAATTCAGGGTAATGGCCCTCACTTAGTACAGTGCGTGAGTTCAACTGAGCGGACCACAGAGGCGGAGTGTGTCTCCACGGGGGCCTTTGTTCCAAGCTCAGCAGAGTGCAGCTCTCAGAAGAAACCAAGGCTGGTGTTTGTGAGTCTGTTTATGAGTTTATGTTTCTGAAGGGCTCTCTAACCCCACTGTCCAGCTGACCTGGAGTTCATTCAAAGGCCACACCACAACAAGATTTCCTCCTCTTTGCCACTTTGTCGTCCCTGTGGGCGTCAGCAGGGAAACAAAAAGAAGGAGAGCCTGAGTCACTTCCAAAATCATTTCCATTGCCGCATAAGTGCCTTTGGAAGAACGCAACTTGGTACATGCCAGGAAAAAAAAGGGAAAAGGACCCTAGAGTGAGAGGCTGAAGTGGGCCAATCAAAGTTTGGTTGGTGGAAGACTGCAGCTGCATCTTGCCAAAGCCCAGCAGGGCAAAATTGAAGAATTTGAAGCAGTGGAGAGAACAGCATGAGGTGGAGAAGGAGAATAAGCTTGAATAAATGAGAAAGATTGCAGGAGTTTGCAGGAGGGTTGTTGCTGCTCTCCTTGGTCAGACTTGGGATATCGTGAAGCTCCTCGAGTGGAGAGGTCACAAGATTACAGCAAAATAGCAGAGAAATGATGAAGCCAGAAGGGGAGAAAGGCTTCATCACTTGAGATGTTCTGATAAATTTAGCCAAAGCTGATTTCAGTACCTGCACCAGTGAATCAGCCTGTACAGAGTAGCAGTCCAACAACAGAGCAGAACTTCAAATATAGTCTCTGTACACTATCAAACCTGATTTGATGCGCCATGATGGTAATGGTACACCTTAAGGATTTATGTGGCCTGGCTCAGAGAACATATGACAGCATTTTTTTTTTCATTTTGGATATTTGATATGGGATCATGAAAATAAAAAAGAATAAATAAAATGTAGAAAAAGGGAATCATGGAAAATCAAAAAAGATCGTGGAATATCTAGAAATAAATCATGAATCTGTGTGTTGATAAGTTGTTGAAACAACTAACTTAAAGCAACTTTGAAAAGTCACAAATGCCAAATTATGAAGGGATGCAAATCATGCACAATAAGCGAACATCAGTGGCAACACAGCTTGCATCCCTCATGATGTTAGCTGTTGGCAGAAATGTGGGAAAAACAAGTATTTTCTTTACTGTACACAGCTTATGTTGGTGAAGCTCTGGTGTTATATTGTTAGAAAGCTCTACTCTGTTCGTTCCTATTCCAAAACCATATTCCCCGGAGATAATGCTACCTTGGGACCTCTGATGGTTTGCAATAATTGCAGATGATGTCTGTTTATACTTCTGTGCAAATCGGCCATGTCTGTTATTTACGTCACCCACTGAGTTTGAAGTCATACAGAGGTCTTTGGCGTCTCTGTAATTTTGGGTGTTTTTTTAAGGTCTCTGCAGCCTCTGTCAAAAATGACAGAGGCTGTGCGGGACAACATGAACCACTGTTTTGACAGCGTTTGGGTGCAGTTTCAGCTGAATCCTTTCTCTGTGGAATATGGGAACCAGTTTACAGAAAGACCAAACAAAACTCCATCAACTGATCCAGATACCAGTTAGTGATTAGATGGATGACGTGCGTTGCAGTAAGCAGAAAGAACACTTTCCATCTTTCAAACAGATTTATGACTTTGTAGCCTCAACAGTGTGTAATGAAGACAATGCCACCCGCTAAACACAAGGTGAATCACATCGCCCATTTGTAAAGAGTTAAAAAAGAGCTCTTTATTTTTTGTTGCTTGGCAACGAACGAATAAATCACCTGTGTGGACACTTTTGAATCAATATCTCAGGGAGGGGGGAGCCAGGGATTTGACTCCGTATAAACTGCTTTACAGCGGGTAGCTTATAAACTTTATATGACATACAGTGATAAACTTTATACAGTATGTCCAACAGTGTTAAATGTATGTTCAGTGCAGTTGGTGAAGTTTCCATAACTGTACGCTGTGGGGTGTGATGCCCCCAGGGACATAACAGACTTTGCTAATCTGGTGTGAATGCTCCACACCGAACACTGACATCAGGGGATCATTTAGGATATAGTGATCTGGTGCCAAAAGTTCTCAATATGATAACTTGGACATCGGGTTTACTTTACTGCTCCAATCTCAGAACCCATCAGCTAACAACGTTACAGCCTCTCAGAGCAACAGCCAACTCTTGGGGCTTCAGCTTTGAGGGAGTCCCATTTCCATGTGTTGCCCCTGTTTTGAATCTGATGAGCAGAAATGTTGAAGTGTTGAAAATGTTGAGCTGGTGTGTAAAGATGACGCTGGAGTGGTGGGTTTTCAGCGGCTCTTGTTAGCAGGTGTCTGGTAATAGACATCCATCAAAGCTAAAATGTTGATAACTGACTGCCAATGGGCTTCATAAATCATTTGTTTAGCACCTGCTGCTCTCCACATAAACTATTCTCGCCTTCAATCAATGCTCACTCTCTCACTGGCATGGACTATTATATCTTTACTGCATACGTTGTATTCTTACTTCAGCTTCAAAACTGCACACACATATACACATATTCTGTGTGTATAGTCATACATATAAATAATTATAATATATGATTTTATATAGCACTTTATTAGAGACCCCCAAAGCGCTTCACATTAGATACATCATTCGTTCATCACACAGCCACACCTTGGTGGTGGTAAACTACTTTAGTAGTCACAGCTGCCCTTGGGCAGACTGACAGAAACGTGGCTGCCAGTTTGCGCCTACGGCCCCTCGAACCACCACCACCACACAACACTCACAATCATACACCAGTGGAGGACACACACTAAGAGCAAGGTGGGTTAAGAGTTTTGCCCAAGGACACAACGGATGTAGGACCTAAACAAAGTGTCGTGGGGCTGCAGGAGCAGGCCAACCTAGATTATTTTGTAGCTTCTTAACCTACATTTAGGTTAAGAAATATAGAGTAATTATCTTTTAGTAAGAAGCTACAAATAATCTAGGTTGGCCTGCTCCTGCAGCCCCACGACCATGAGATTGTAAGCAAGGCTGTCTTGCAGGAGCCCAAACTATCTGTCTGTTGGAACATGTAATCTCTGCCAGGGTCAAGACGGACCTAAACAAAGTGTCGTGGGGCAGACATGTCATCATGAGGGGCCTTCTGGAGAATTCACATACACACACACACACACACACACACACACACACACACACACACACACACACACACACACACACACACACACACACACACACACACACACACACACACACACCGAACAGCATAAAAGTCTGTACTATTAAAGTGCCCAGGCTGTTCTTCAGATCTCATCCTGTCTCCTGTGCATTGTTTATGCTGGACTTTCCACAACATGGACAGACTAGGGATAGGGGGAATCGAACTGCCAACCTTCCAGTTATTGGACGACTGTTCTACTTCCTGAGCTACTGCCGCCCCATTATTATACATATAAATATCTCCTTTTTTTAACTTTAATATATCAACATGTACAAAACAGCTGTAAATAACACGTGCATACACTTTAAAAAAAAATCTTTTTAACTCCTAAGTTTTTTCATTCTTTAATTTCTCTTTTGTGTTTATTGCTGCTGTAAATTTGGAATTTCCCTCGTGGGACAAGTAAAGGAATATCTTATCTTATCTTAAAACCTCCACACCAAACAGTATCAAAGGCTCATTTTTAGCTCAAACAACTCTATTCCAAAACCGCAACTGAATTCTAATAAACAGATCCAGAATTAAATGGACAGCCAAACAAGTGAGAGTGAGGATTGAGGCAAACACAAACAATGGGGAAAGCAACGCTCCCCTTTGCATGTTTGTAATTGCTCTGGCGTGTGTATGTCCCCCCCTCCCCCCCTTGTGCTATTGCAATTATCATCCTGAGACCAGGGGCGGTCTCCATGAAGTTATAGCGCCGAGACACTTGGGTGGCTTAAAGGAGTTTTGGCACAGAGCGGTGCGCAGACGAGGCCTAGAGACACCACCTAGTTAATTAACCAAAAAGACTAAAAATGATTCTCCAGGATGATAAACGGGAACGAGGTGAATGTCTTCTCTCCTCTCATGAGAGAGACTCATGAGAGAGGGGGAAATCTTGCAGGTAGTTGCGGGCTGTTTGCTTTTTCTTGCAGCAACAAAAGCTGGGAATGTTCTCATCTGAGGGGAGGTACCAATTTCAAGACCATTGGAGGCAATTTTATCGGAGAAAGATGAGAAATCTACCTGATCATGAGTGACTGCGTTTACTTTTTGTGCCCTCATTCTTTTGGCACATGTTCTGGCATTTATGGGCATATTTCCTCTCGCTCTGCATTTATAGAGTCCCTGCGGTCTCAGCCCGAAGAATTTAATTCCACTGAGATTTATACCTGTGTGTGTGTTTGTGCAGGTTATTGTGTAAGCATCTTTCCTTCAGTGTGTGTGCTGCGGAGGGAGAATGTTGATGAGTACGTGTAAATAAACGGTGTAGGAGCTGGCAGACAAAGCACGCTGGGTTCTTGTAAACCACTGGTGGAAATGATTAACATCCGCGTCGTCCCCGAACGAACCCCCGACCGTTTCCCCGCCGCCTCATTTGTTCTGTGCGTCAGTCTGGGGCCTCATTTTCGCTGGGATAATTGTTTTAAAGGAGACGCTTTGTCTCAATCTTTCTTAAAACATTTTTCTGTTCTAATTACTATCTTCATTTCTCAAATTCAAATTTCTGTCCTCAGCTCTCCCTCAAGCGCCAGAAAAGTGATATTCCCAAAGACCTCTACCTGCTTTGATGTATCCGCCCCACTGCCTGTCCGTCTCCTGTTCCCTGCAGTATTTTCCGAACATCTTGCTGTGGTTTTGGGAGACAGATTAGCCGCGGTCACTGCTGACTCTAGCAGAGTTTGTAGACAGCCCATGACCTCTCATCCCTTCACTGCTGTACACAATTTGCCATCCAGGCCTGCTCCCTGCGCCCTGACATTTTAGCTTTGCCCTCCTATTTGCTCTGTCCGTTCTCATTACGAAACCTGGTCCACTGCTGCCACAATGCCTCTTTCAGACAGTGCAGCTTGTACTCTCTCCAAGTTTTAATCACTGCCTCAACACTTTACACCGCACTCCTTTTGTTTCTCCTACCAAGCTGACCCACAATGCTTCTCTGTTCTTCTGTTACCTTCTCCCGCTTCACGGTGAGGTGTTCACATCCCTGCCTGCGTGACTGTGGCCTGTGTCTGCCGATCTTGACATTTCCCTTCATTACGCCAAAGTCTTGTTGCGGCTGCTGTGCAAATTGGCCTTATAGAAAAGCGTGCTCTGTTGTTCATTGAGCTGCCATGTCAGTAATAGTTGCCTGGCACCGGCTTTTGTTCCCCTCAGAGACATAATTGCCGCTGAGGGGATTAAGTAATGATACGACAAAGGGTGAGGGCATGGGCGTGCCATCCGTCATCCATCGCTGGATGTATCAGAGCACTAAATGCAAAGTGAAAAGTGTCATTTTCATGACATTTCTTCAGCTAAGAAAATAGCTGCACTGTTCGTCTCCAGCAGAAAGACTGATCAGGCAGTTAAACTCTGCTGTAATTGTGATGATCTGGAGCGCTACATCTTCTCTTTTCCTCACATCTCCAATCAGCACTATTTTTCCTATTGGTACGTCTCTAAGATTCGAAATGTCAGCAGTGCATTTGGGCAGTTTAACTGTTGGTCCTCGGCTTTAGTCCACACAGAAACCACAGCGACATTTGTCTCGCTTTCAAAATGAGGGTGAAAAATGTTAGAAAAAGAAACAAATACAAACATAGAAGTTCAATCAAACGCAGCCACCACCTCCTACAGGCAGCTAGACTTAGCTTTCTCGCTTAGGAAAGTTATACTCTCTCCCTCTTTAGCTTATTCTTCTCTTTCAGTTGTACATTAAAGAAACATAAAACTCCGGACAAAGAGGGTCCGCTGTGTCTCAGCACTTGAATGGCCTGATTTCCATTCTGGTACAGATATAGTGCCTCGACCTGCCAAGCGTTGTGTAGACAGATTGCTGCCCGGCCCCCGTGTCTGTAAAGAAATCTACTGTACACAGTGTGGACTAATAATGAGATAAACTCGGTGTTCTGGAGATCCGAGTCTTTTCTCTTCTCCTCAGTCATTGTGGTCTGACTCACTTTAGAGTTTGGCTCTACAGAAACACATTTAAAAGGTGCCATGCCTCTCGCTCTTTCTTTCTCTCTCCCTCTCCCACACATCCAAAAAAGGTGTGTTTCTGCGAACCGCACCACAAAATGAGCTGAAAAGAGAAAAGTCGACAGTTACAGAAAGAAGCTGTTTGACTATTTGACTCTTCCTCTGATCTCATTTAACTCCGCGTCCTCCTAACAAACACATCTGAGCATCTGCTGATGGCATCTCGCCCTCTCACTGAGAGCCGGGAGAGGTGGGTAGAGGGTGCTTCACTATAGGACTTCTTTCTACTCACCAGGCACGTATACACACACACACACGTACACACACTCACACATAAACACACTCTCTGCCACTTAAGTCCCAGTGCAATTTACAATGGAAATGAAAACACTCCATTGGCAGTGAGTTTGACAGAGTGTGAGGGCTTTTTAAATATGGTCCTGTTTTTTCTTTATTAAACACTATTCAGGTGAGATGAAGACATAAACACAGCTTCACAGTGTTGAGATAGATGGAGTTCAGGGTGTTTATATTATCCAAATTCCCTCTTCTATTTCGGCCTATTCATGGCTCCACTGCTCATGCTTATGTGCACCTCGGTTCCATTAACCACCCAGCTTGTTTCTGAAAGCAGAGTGTTATCACAGAAAACGTCTAACTATAGAGGATCTGTCATGGTGTGCTTAAATCTAACCCAGAATTTTAATTGATATTTATGTAAGCAGTAACGTCAACTCTCATGATTGAGTTAAAGTAATTAGATTAGAGATAAGATCAGGCATTTACCCCGACAATTTAGAGTCTCGACTCTGAAAACAGATACACTGAAAGCAGCGTGATTGTAAAAGACGTCATGTTTTTAAATTAAAAGCCTTCCGCCTCCTAACGCGGTGCCAAACTGAGGCCTTTCCTGCAGGCCTTCGCCGTCCTAGTCGACCTATAAAGCATCACCTTGGGTCTAAATCTGCTCAGTTAACTCTGTGACTCCCTTCTGCACCGCCTCATGGCAGACCACCCCATCTCGGCTGCTCTCTATGTCCACCTGCTCTGCATGCATATGAGCTATTTTGATGCTGGGAGGGAAGCAAGCCTTTATTTGTTCGGTCTTTGAAGCTACTAAGAGCTCAGTGTTCGTCTAAATCTCTGAATCTGAGACTTGAAGCTGCAGATACACTTGTTTTGTAGTTTTTGACAGGGTGAGCCACTTGGAAACAAGCCTAGAAAACAACAATAAAACTCATGTGGTTGTGTCACAGATCAGAGCTGCTGTTTCTATTTGTACATGAAGCAAATGACTACTCGTGGCAAAGCCACCAGTGTACTAAAATTGGATCAGAGAGCTGGTGTGGATCAGGTCAGAATCAGCAGTGTTAGTTTTAGGATGGGGATTGTATTCTTTGGCCATCAGACAAGGATCAGAGGCGTGGGGACCTATGCCAAAGAAATACCAGAGAACTTGTAGAGAACAGCCAAAGGACGAGGAGCGGTTGTTTGACAAAGTCCCCCGAACACGAGTTTTGTTTGGCCACATAGACCGGTGCTGCATATGACTCCCATTTGTCCTGTTAACTTAATCTCCCTCCTTCTCCTCCCCTCTTTCTCTTTTTCTCCTTCCCTTTCACACAAAGTTAGTTTCACATCCTGAGGGCAGTGGAGTTTCTGATTAAGGAAACTGAATCAACCTCCACCTGCTAGGAATACGGTAGCTTGCAGACCATATTACCCTGCAACAGGATGGACCACCTTTTCCTGGCCTTCCTCTAGAGCACCAGGTTTTGAAGAAAGGTCATGACTGATATCTCAAAAAATAAAAGCTAAGTTTTCCCCTTTTTTCGTCCCCTCGACTGAACATTTGCAAGCACATGAGCATCCAGTCATTCCCGGAGGAATCAGCCCCAGCAGATGGCTCGTCGTCTCATAGCTATCGGGAACATTTTATTTAGCTGTTTGTCACACTGGAAGACATGGGAGACCTCAATCTCTCCCCTCTCCATCTATTTTGACCCAGCTGGAGAAGGCCTGATGGAAACTCTCCTGCAGGTTTGCAGGGATGGGGCTGTCTGACTCTGTCATTCTGATGGAATATTGCATAAGCAGGGGTCGGAGGTCGTGTTTACACACCAAGTTATCCATTTCCTCAATGTCGTGCCAAATGCAAGATTTATGGCAGCCAGGGAAGGAGAGAAGCAGGGCTTGACTATTGGTATCACCTCATCCACTATTATCTGTTATCTCTGTTATCTGTTTGTATCTTTGTTAAAATATCAGTAACTGAATTAATTTTACTTAGACAGTCACAACAAAATTAATGTCAATTAGGGCTGTACAATCAATGATAATTTTATTGTTTTCACAACACGAGGAGAGGAAATCAACATATTGCAGCATCTAAATTTATCATAGTAAAAATTATAAGATTTTACTACAGGAACAAGCAGCTTCAGTTAAATTGAGTTAAATTTAGCTAAAGTTAGCTTTGAGCTACCCTCAGATTAATCACTAACAATTCTAGTTTGAGAAAGTGACACCAAAACTGTAAGCTCATCGGTCTTTAAGCCCATTTTCTCCAGTATGACAAAAGACAAACTATAAAATTGTATTAAAAAAAAAAAAACTTCCTCAAACATGTTTTTGGTAATTTAAGTTGGATTTTTTTTAACGTGCAAGTGTTTGTTTTTAGTTTCTATTAGTTATATGGCTCTGCTGAGTTATTCAGTGTCCTGCAGTGTTCTTTACTAGATTACTCTAATATAGGGTGACCATATTCTGATTTCCCAAAAAGAGGACACGACTATGCAGGGGCGGAGTCATGGAGTCGCATGAAGTTAATTTTAAGAGTTTTTTTTGGTCAGATCGAGTGTCTTTTACACACTTCTAACTCAGTAAGTCAACGTGACACAAATTCAAAAATTTTGTACAAAGCCGCAGACTTTTGATTTTATAAACTTCCCCGGACAAAGCCGGACAGCTCCCAAAAAAGAGGACATGTCCCCTTGTAGGACTGATAAAGGGATATCTTATCTTATCTTAAAAGAGGAAGTATGGTCACCCAATCTAATAGAAGCACAACATGAGAAAACATGACTCTAACTCAGGAGTCAAAATTTTTTCAATATTCTTATGTGTTCGTTTTAAATCACAAGAATCGGTTCTGCTGTGGACTGCACTGAGAGGTCTCAGTGTTTTATCTGTAAGTTAGTTTCAGTGATTCAGTTTGCAGAAGGGTGTGATGCCTGTCCCGATTACATCTGTGCATGTCTCAGCCTCACTAGTGGGATATGTCAGGACCCATTAAGACAGTATATGGACAGGGCAGAGTGGTGTTACAGTTAATGATTAAAATGACTGAAATATGGCTACCAATGCAGCGAGCAATTTTTTCTTGTTAACTTTCTTGAAATTAGTATGACATCTTAATAAAAGAAACCGAACAGGGAAAAATTGTCTGCTGCTACAAACCATTAAATCCTCATTTTCTGGCTGTTAATGTCTTGTAGAAAGATTTATATCAAGAGTTTTCATGTCTGTGTAGCTCATTCTCAAAAAGATCTCAGTTTTTGCAACGTTATTTCATGAAACTTCAAATAAAGAGCCAGTCTAGACCATTCTTTTTATAGATTATTTACAGAGTCAAAACTGGACTTGAACTTATAAAATGTCACAGAGAAAAACTTCCTCTTAACAGGTGGAAACTAGGTATTGGAAATATTTCTGGTGGACAGCTGTCTGCCACGACGACAAAGCGGAGAAAGCAGGGTTTGGGGATAAACAGAAAGCCATTTGGCCCATTTTGTCACCTGCTTACCATTTGGCAGACTCAAAACTACATTCACACCCTCGCTAACCTTAATATTAGCATTTAAATTGAGTAAGCATTGAACGAGGGGAGAAATAACAATGTTTCTCACCAAACACTTTTTCACTTAGGCTTCTCTTGGAGACTCACTATAACCAATAATGTCTTTTCTCTGATATGATAAAGAGCTGTCATGATTGATTTTCATGCTGCCTCGGCTCTGAACCCTGAATTAATTTATCTTCATCCTCAATTTCTGTCACTCCAAACCCCCCCTCACCCTCCTTTTTTTTTCTTTCTTTTTTTTTGGTGTGGTTTCTCCCCCACTCACTCTTTCTCTCTCCAGGCCTGTGCTTATCCCAGAGCTCATTTAAAATACCTTAATGCTGTCGGCCATTGTCTGTGGTCTGCTGGTGGTGCTTTGGCACGAGCAGATGTTTGGATTTCCACTGCCGCTGAGATGAATGCTAAAAATGTGCAGGCTGTTTCAGGCAGACACTCTGCAGCGGTTTTAAAGGAGTAAAAGTTGAAAAAGACAGAGAGAGAGAGAGAGAGAGAGAGAGAGAGAGAGAGAGAGAGAGAGAGAGAGAGAGAGAGAGAGAGAGAGAGAGAGAGAGAGAGAGAGAGAGAGAGAGAGAGAGAGAGAGAGAGAGAGAGAGAGAGAGAGAGAGAGAGAGAGAGAGAGAGGGGAACTTTCTATGGAGAAGTTTTCCTGCAAAGTGCTCTTTTTTTCGCACTCTGCAATCCTCAACTTAACTGAGCTCAGCACTGGAGATTACAGAGAATATCTATGAATTTTTTCACCCTCTAATCCCTCTTTCAGGTTAAGAAGGGGAAGAGTGTTATCTTCTTGGAAAAGCGAGTGAGTGTGTGTTCAAGAAAAAATAGAATAAAGAGGAGAAAAAAAAGTGGAGGTGATGGAGAAGATGAAAGTTTTGAGTGTGAGTCATACAGATCAGGGTCACATGATTGACAACCCCAGGCTGTTGGGGTGAGAGCGGGTGACCTCTACTTCATTAACTCTGCGATTCTGCTTGTAGCACTCCCTATGTGTGTGTGTGTGTGTTTATGTGTGTTTTTGTGTGTGTTTGTGAGCATGCAGGGAGGCTGATGGAAGGTTGTTGTTAATAAAAAAGACAGCATCAGGGTGGATATGAGAAAGAAGAACTTGAAGTTAGTGAAAAGTTTCCGCAGTCAGCTTATTGATGCAGACCTCCTCCTCACTCGATCATATTCACTTCTTCCAATCTGAGGAGAAGGAGGGCTTCGGGCAAACAAGAAGACAGGTCTTTGATCTCCAAGATGATTGGTTACCAAGCCCTCTTTCTCTCCTTCTATCCATGTTTTCCCCCCTCACTCCACCACCTTCTCCACCACTTCCCCCTACAGATATGAGTCTAATCACAGTCTAGACGAGGTATAGCCCACCAGCCCAGCACCTTTCTTCCCTTTCTTTATTTCTCCCTCCTTGTCTCTCTCTGTCTGTCTTCCTCGTCTTCATTTATGCCCCGCTTCCCCCTGTCACCTCATCCCTGCGTCTCCTCCATGCAGCGATTGTGAGTGGAGTAAACACGAGTTGTCACACACCTCATCCACCGGCTCATCCCAGTGCAGCCAGAGAAATGATGCGTCCCCATCGACACGCTCAGAAGCAGGCAAAAGAGCGTTGTGTGTGAGGAGATGTCTGGCAGGCAGGTGGAATTATGGGTAATAAAAGGGAGGAGGATTTCTTCGCTTGTCTGAAAACAAAAGACTTTGGAACCTGCCTGGACTCAAATCGCTTTAGGCAATATGTTGCAGCGTAATATCCCTTTTATTTGTTCAGCCCCGCTGCATAATGTGAGATTTCCCCAGAAAGTTGTGCGTTCTTTTGAGTCTAATTTATATAAATCAACCTCCACTTTTGTTTCAGTGCGTTTCTGTTTAATTGGATTTGACAGAATTTGTTTTAGGATTTGAGGCGAATAATTAAATGAAAGAGTTAGACCTTGCTGACAGACACGGCATAAAAAGCTTTAAAAAGTAAACTGTTTGGAAATTTGAAAGGCTGCAGTATAATCTGGCCAATTCTTCATTGTTTATTGATCTAAAGTTGATTATCTCTCTCCAAATTAAGCCAGTCCAACACTGGCTAACGACAGATTATATATTTACTGTAGTGATTAACATTAAGTTAGCATCGAAGCCTGAGATAGCTCTGCTCCAACATTGTCCATTTCCGTATTCATGACAATACTAGCTGTGTTTACATGCACCATTATATTCAGATTAGAAACAGTTTAAAAGCCCAAGCAGGGAGAAAATACTCAATACAAACATCCCATTAGGAATAAACAGGTTGAATGAAATTGTCTGTAGTTGTCCAGGAATGGTATGAACCTTATTATAATCTGATCAAAGTAGAAAGAATGTGCACAATCATTCTGGTTGTTTTCCTACTGTGTTCTGTCTGCACATGTCCAATGTCTTGATTTAGGTAACCGTGTATGCTTACAGAAATGGTGGCTTCAAACTCAAACTGGACAACAGTTTAATAGAAACACTCAACAAACTCAACATGTCTTATCAGATACAGAGTCAGAGTTTCCATCCTTGGGCTGCATAACACAATCATGGACTGTATAAAACACTGATGTGGTCTAAATGAGGCCACTCATTAGTGTGTGAAAAGAGGTTATTAAGTGCAACAGTACTGGTCCCCAAATTGGAAATGCTGACTCAACCTAGTTTTTGATCAGTGGGCTAAGACGTGCAGTCAAGACAGACCTTAAGCCTCTTGGCAAAAAGCTACAACACACTCACCTAAAACTTCACTCACCCTGCTAATATTAATACTAAAAAATGCATATCCCCTCATTGTAACATTACAAAAATGGTGAGTAATAGAGTCCCTGTGCTGCATGAATACAGAACTGAGCAGATACTGAAAACGGTTTTGGACCAGGATGTAAACAGATTTATTTCAGCTGACAAAAATAAGCTTTTAACATGAGTGTCATTGGGGATTCTTTGGCTTTTGCAGCTAACTTAAGTGGAACTGCAGTGATTTTGCTCTTTGGCATTGCCTTCCTTTTCCTACACCAGATGTTGCAGTGTGGACACAACACAGTCACAGCAGATGGCTGCTGAGCATCAGTCTACTCTGGATTTCTGCCTGTTGAGACAAATTTTTACTTTTGCCACTGGTACTCGCTAAATTCTACAAAGTGTTTTGCTCGTGATGGATTGATGTTGGGTCTGAATGAATAAGACAACAAATATATTGATTTGGGCTACAAAAATAAAGATTGGTTGGTTGATTGACGTTAATACCTCTTTAGAAACCATTGAGTGACGTCAGTAAGATTATGTCCATCTTATTTCAGTCTCCAGTGACAGAGAGTAAAGCTTCTAGCAGCTGCACAGAAAAATGTCACGCATGTCAAGATTTCAGCATTGGAGACTGTTGTAGACATAGGAATATTGCTGCCAAACCCTTACCTTGCAAAACCAGATGGATTGGCTAGATTCCATATTTGTCATCAGGCGGATCAATCTTGCAAAGCTTCAAGCTGGTACTCTTGTCAGGGATCAGAAAATGGCAGGACCAATCAGTGTCACTTGTGTAGGAACAGGTGGTAGCTACTGGCGTGGTAAAGCTGTGGTGTCTTTGAGTGACTATGGCTCCCAGTCCTGTATCTCTAACCTGACAACTGCCTGTCATCTTGCCCTTTGTAGTTTAGTCCTTGACAGCTGTGCACACCTACAATCTAATACGCTTTGTTGCTCCAATTGGCTTAAAATGAAAATGAAAGCCAGAACGTTTAACCAATCAGTCTCCACCCTGTCTATGAGGTGTTGCCCAAACATATGAGAAATATATCCCATGTCATCTGGCATGTTGGGTCAGCCAAACCGAGTGAAAGAAAAATCCAATAATAGTCACATTGAAGGGATATTCCAGCGTAAAATAAAGTTAGGGTCAAACACACCGTAACACCGAGTTAGACACCCCGTCAAGAGATGAATGTTGCCGACCGCTTGCTTCTCTAGTTATACCAACTTTAGTAACAACCGCAGATGGCAATACAGAGAGCCACGCACTCAACCAAAAATCAACTCTATAGCCATAAATAATGCTCAGAACAGCAAAGAGACGAAACACAACTTACTGTCTCTCCTTCAGCAGCCGCCTGTTTGTACGGAGACCTCCGGGCGAGTCCATCGACTGCAGTGGGGGGACGCACCTCAAGGAAGAACATTTCTGATTATTAATTCATGGAAATGCAATCAGACAGAGACGCGAAGGCAGAAGAACTACCGCGTCTGCAGTGAAAAATGATTAATTTGAGGATTATTACTTCAAGAAAATGAGAAACAAATAATCATAAATGTTCTTCCTTGAGCTTCGTCCCCCCACTTCAGTTGATGGACTTGCCCAACAAATAGATTGATTTGGGCTATGAATTGATTTGGTCTCCGTAGAAACAAGCGGCTGCTGGAAGAGAGACGGTGAGTTGTGTTTAGTCTCTTGGTTAAAGAAATCAGACAACTCCGTGTTACGGTTTGTTTGACCCTAACTTAATTTTACGGAATATCCCTTTAAAGTATGAAAAATCTATTGCTTAAGCAAGAGTTTTTCTTTTTTAATGTAACAAGATGACTTGTCTTGTTATCACAGTTCTGTATCACATTGTATGCTATTTTTTACAAACAAAAATAGGTTGAAATTGTAAAATTTTGCCACATACCAGTTTCAAGTTCAAGTCTTTTGTGTCTGCTTGTTGCTGTGATTTGGTTTCAGTTTGAAAGAAAAAAGTTACATCAGAAAATTAAATAATAACCACCAGGCTTTGTACTGACAAAGAAAATAAATAATTGATTCTGCAACATATTTTTTGAAGATTTCCAGGCTGAATAATTGAATATCTGCGCACAAAAAAAGGAGAGCAGCCTCCCTGAGCAGAGACATCCAGCGGCTCAGTGAAGAGCTCCCCTCATAGGTGTGGATTCATTGGTATTCTTCCCATTCAGTGCAATAAAAACAGGTTAGAGCTGTCAGGATTCAAGTGGGATAGCAGGGGATTATGAGGAAGGACGGTGTATTTTCCTCTTAGCTCCCTCTCTTCCTCTTGCCATGTGAACCTCTCTCTCCCTCTGCTTCCCTCTCTCCTCTTGTTCTTCTGTATGCTGTGGGAGTGTTGTTTAGACCCCGCAAAGCCTCTGATTATGGGACTGTACTGTGGAGCAGCAGATAGCTCTGTTTTTTTATGTCTTCCTGGGAGGAGAAGGACAGACATCTGGACAAACAGACTGACAGGTGAAACACTGAGAGGAAGATAAAAAAAAATAAGGATTGGAGTTGACTGGAGTAGCAGGGAGAGTAACAGGATGATGTGTGCAGAGAAGCTGGATTTTTTTTTGGCTCAGCTGCCAGGAAATGGTATTAAAACTGCCTGAAAAATATTGTTGCAGCAGATATAATCCACTCATTCATGCATTTACCGTCTGCATATCCTACACAGGTTCACTCCTAGCACAGCCAGTGAGTAGAGGTACTTTGCATAGTCTATTTCATTGTGACTTGGTTGCTCTTATTTAAGGTCCCCTATTGTGAGATACCCTGTATGTAAACAGTGTTTTTAATTCTTTATGGGTTTTGCAGTGTTATAGGAACATGTACTCTTATGGCCCATCTTAAGACAACTCCTAATGTCCTCACTTTGTCTTTTGTGTTGATTTTTCATTCAGGTTGTTGTTTTTAAAACCAAGGAGGTCATGAGAATATAGTATGGAATATATCTATATATCTATAAACTTTTAAAGTTTGAATTTTTAGTAACAAATAAGTAAGAAAAGATAACAAAGCAGGCAGGGCTCTCAACAGGATGACACAAATTGGTTATAATTATGCTGTTAGCATCAGTTCTTGTTACCTGGTTGTAGTAAAGTCCAAATCTCACAACAATTGTGATTTATTCTTCTCAGGCAAAGACCAACCTAATCAGACTTCATATCAAATCAATCTCAGGCAAAGATCAACGGCACATATTCAACTCTGTGGCAAAAAGGTTAGTGCTCAGTGAAAGTCAAAGTGATGCAAGATCCTGTCCTGCAATCCAGGCAATGGTAGCAGCTGGTGAGAGCATCTCTAAGTTTCCCACCACCACCACAAAGTAACTGACGCCATAAATGTTAGTAATAAAAGCTTCAGAAGAAAACTGAGTGAGGGCAGAAAGCAGATTCTAAGATTCTGATCTGCATATCCACCTACTTGTTGCATACTGTATTATCCCTTACATGAGATAATGACCCTTACCCTCACAATAGGTGCTAAACCAGTCCTGCTGGTTCCTGATAAGATACAGTTTTTTCCCCCTTTCTGCTGGCAACCAATCTCATACAACTGTTGACTTCTTTTTTTGATTAGGAAAGGTATCTGAGACTCTTTCCAACATCAACTAAACAAGCACTATGCTCCTTATTAATGATGAACATCTACTTTTTTGTGCCAAAGATATAACTTTTGAGGTCTGAGTGGGTCAGTCTAAAAATCTTTCAAGTTTCAGATACTTCTTTCTAACCATGCAGCTCTTACAATGCATGCTGTATTTAATATTTACTGTGCTGTGATTTACACACATCTTTAAGTGAAAATATCAATAGCAGCTTTTAGAGTGCACATTTTTTTTCCCTTAGATAAAAACCCTCCGCTTGAATGGCATTGTATGGTGTTAAGACTTTAGAAAGCACTATAAAGGACACTTTGATGTGCTGATAGTAAAAGGATCAAACTGCTCTTTAGATCAATGAATCCTCTGCACCATAGCTGCTGGTTAATAACATAAAAACTGAATAAAAGTATGTGGAAAAAGGTCGGTCATAACCTGATAAAACAGATAACACTAGCCATGTTTACATGGGCAAAATTTCTTGGTCCAATTAAAAATTTAAGGGATCAGAAAATCTGAATCAACTGTTTATATGGACGCAAAATCACTTTCTATACATGCTTTATTTAGATAAGAAGCATTTGGAAACGCTGTATTTCTGCCTGTGCTGTCAACAAACCAACAAACGCGGTAATGGCGCACTTCGTCCGATTCAGGATTTTTCCCTGCACTTAAAATGGACCTGAGCCAGGCTCTGAGTGTGGTTATATTGCTCCTGGCATACTGATCCTGTGTTACATGACAAAACTGTATTCAGCAAGAATTCTGTTAGACACAGACCAATTGCTCTTGGATCCCGCCATGTTTACATCTTCTCAGTGGAAATGCGTCACGTTGGCGTAGGGCACACACGTGAAGTCATGTTAGTTTTGCCCCAACAGAGAGTCACGATCGGAATAAATGTTTACATGGATGCTTTTCGGAAAAACGATTGGCATAAACCACCCCTCTCGATCAGAATACGATTTCTTTCCAATTGAGCCAAATTAGATCAGAATCTTCTGATCGACATGTTTATGTGACCCATTTTTATTCCAATTGCGCCTTTATTCAGAATATTTGTGCCTGTGTAAATGCAGCGACTGTCCAGCATGTCATTCACAGTGAGTTTACAAGAACGTCTGGGAGCCTACATGTGTACCCAAACACTGTTTCAAATTAGAACGTTTATTCCCAGCTGCCTGTCGGCCAGTTAGAGAGGTATTTAACAATGTCATGTTGACATTTAACAACTAGTTTTCTACTACCTAGAACACAGAGACAGAGGCGCAAAAGTTCAGTGAGGTTGAGACTGTGGAGTCTCTTTAAAACAGGGCCATTGATCTGCTGAAATGTTATTTGCTCACAGTCAATAGAGAGGCACAGTGGAAAGGGAGGGGAAAGTTTGACAACAGGAGAATAATAGCACATTTAAATGTTATTGTCGCAATCAGACCTCATTGATTAACAGCGTCTGCCAACAGCCGAGTTCACTGGAACTTTTCCTTTTGTAGATGAGGATTAATGACTCGAAGCTGACATATGATACTGAAGAGACTCAGAGACAGTAGAAGTAGTTAGACAAGGGTACCTGGTTTACAGAAGAAGAGACCGTCTGCAGCAGGTAAAGTGACAGGTTGGGTAGTTAATGTGACGAACACAATGTGGAAAAGTTATACGCAGAACCAGACATGAAGGTAATGCACCAGACAAAGTGACATGCATATCAGAGGCTTGGAAACAGGTAGCTGTTCATTAGGAAGAGCACAAAGGAGTGTAACACTTTCCTTCAAACTTTCTCTCCTCACACACACAACTTCCTCAATTTAAAGTTAGAGCCTTAGACGGAGGATGGAGAATCAAATCTCCGAGAAGGAGGAGGAGGAGGAGGCTGTGGGGTGCTGAAGGTGCTGATATACCACAATCGAGTTTCACCTTCTCGCAGATTAAGACTATTCTACCCTCTGTCTCTCTGTGTCTTTGTTCAAAACTCTATCTCTCTTTACTCCCTGTGTAACCTTTTCACATCTCCTCCCTCTTTCTTCCTTATATTCTCGGCATCCCCCCACATTATTCAGTCAAACTACCACTTCTTTATTACTCTGTCTCAGAAATTTCCACTCTCTCCCATACCTTGGCAGCGAGCATTTCCATTCCCTCACAAACATAAGATCGAGCTGCGTCCACAAGTTCACTTCTCTGGCAGCACTTGAACACAGTATTGTGCAAACAGCTGCTATTGTACTTGAGTACAGAGTTTAGTTATGGAACATTTCTGACTTCTTTTACAGATGTGTTTGTTTCCTTATAATACTATCTAACGGTTGCTGATAGTGAACAGATAAAGTAAGGGATTTCTCTGTGGAATGTACTTCCAGCTGACAGTATGACAAGTTTAACATAAATTTACAGAAAGAGAGTAATTCACTCAAGAACTCTGGTGAGATATATATTATTTTTTAAAATAAAGTACAAAACTTTGGCGGGTCAACACTGTTATGACTCCATGAACCAAGTCAATCCTGTAAGTCATCAGCAATCATCTTCAATCACAGTCAAAGTCAGTATGTTTACACACACACAGTTAAGTCAAACTACAGTCAGAGCTCAATTAGGTGATTTAACTTGGCTTCTTATTTTGTCCAAGTTAACAAGCATCAGGCCAGCATCAGATTATTGACAGAAGCATGTCTGCTATTCTTGAACAATGAAAACACAGTTTTCTCATACAGTTGTATAGTTTCATCTTGTTTTTGCATCTTATCTTTATCTGTTCAGGTTTTGTTTCCTACGCAGTATCCCAAATTCCATCTCAAAGCCTACAAGCAAATACTGGATCATGAACATAACACTTTCAGTCTTATTGAGCATATACATGGAAGACAGCCAATCCCCAAATGCATCAACTTATGCTAGTCTATGATAAGTTCAATTTAGTGCAATTTCAGCTGAACTTACATGTTTTTTTAAAAGTCCAGTTTCAATTGTATTCATACAATAAATCAATTTCTATCATCAGCTTGTGAATGTACTGAATGATAAAAGCAATAATGGTAAAAGTTTGTCAACTGAAAAGCTCAGTAAATAGAGAGAGCTTAATGAGGATGGATATACAGTATCAGCATAATATAGTCTTGTAAAAGTCCTTTTACCTTGTCAGAAGCCTCATCTAACCACCATGACAAAAACGCCCTCAATCATGGTGGTGCTTTGAGTCTGGATTTTGCTGACCCTGTCAGAAACATTGATGCTGATCCTTTAAACAGTCCATGCAACAATTTTTGAAATGACTTTCTATTGAAGAAATTGGCCCATCCAAACTCAACAGGGGAAGCAATTAAGCCCTTACCAGCTTCCCACATCCTACTGTAAAAGGCTCTCTTTCATTTAACCTGAGTGAACCCCTCCTGTTACCCTCCTGTAACTCTGAACCTGCCAAGGTAAACTAGAAGTATTTGTCACCTCTTTCAAAAGTAACCAAACTTAAATCAGTTACTGTAGTATTTCAGAAACATAAAAATGTCAGGCTACAGTAATGAAGGCAGCTATATTTCACAGTCACCACAACCTGCAGTAATCTTTTTGTGACATTTCTCCGAGAATCTTTGATGCTCTGAGGTCTGACAGTCATTTTTCCGGAGAATTTATCATCCCCCCTGATAGTTGGGTGAACAAAAGACAATTCTGAATCAAATTTCAAAGAAACATATCTTTTAACAACCACATTTCTTGGTGTGTTTTAAGATCTAGACAGGTGGGTGTGTTCAAAGCCCAAGGACTGACTGACTCACTTGTTTCTTTTGTGCAACCTGCAGTTGATCTCATCAAAGTGCTGAGATGGATTTGGAAGAGTAATCTGACCCTTGTCAGATAGTTTAGCCCTGGGCAGCGCTGCTTTACTAGCTAGCGTAGTTTACGTTACAACAAAGTAAGCCGGGTCTAAGCCAGCTGGCAACATGATCTGCCCCTGCAATGATTCCCAGGCATCTGGGGGTCACACACACACGCAGACAAGTCTCATAAAGGCGGTGTCACTGAGAAGAGAAACCTTACACGCACACACACACTCACACCCTCTCTGACGGGCATGAGAGAGAGTGTGAAAGGACAGAGGCAGAGTAAAGTGTGTGTGTTAGGTATCGATTAGAATTTGATCCCTGCCAGTCGCCGCTGTCCTGTGTCTCCTCGCTGACCTTCTCTGACTGTCTGTCTTCACACACACACATACAAACACTCTGCCAAGAGCGTGATAACTTAACCTTGATGGAGATGGTGTGGGACGGTGTGTGTGTGTGTGTGTGGGAGAGTCAGGGGCAGGGAGAAAAACAAAGAGGAAGAAGAAAAAGGAGGGATAAAGAAAAGGATTTGGCTTTGGGCATGTGATGGGAGACAAATGGAGTGACTCAAAAGGTCTATTATTATGAATTGAGAAGGGGTGGCGGTCAGGAGATGGCGGGCTTTGAGAGGATGTGAATAGATGTAAAGCAGCATAGTTAGAAGAGGCAATCTGCTTAACCAGCTTACTGCTCCTGGCCCTGTTCCCCCCAAATCTCCATCCTTTCACACTTTGTGTGTGTAATCAGACGTACTTCGATAGCAGTTCTTATCATATCTGTGCCAAGTGTGCATTAGCAGTCTCCTCTAATATTGTTATTAAGCTCATTTTTGAGTCGTCTTACAATATCATGTAGCTCTAGCTGCGTCTCAGGGTCAGGGGATTGGAAGTAACCATTAACATTTCCAGCTCGTCGTCATATCCGTTTCATATCTCTATTTTTCCGAACTTCCTTTTATCTCCGCCAACACTAACAATGCCCTTTTAATCTACCTTCATCTCTTGCTCTTTATCCCCCTGTGTCCTCTTTCCCTCTTCATCTCTCCTCTGCATTTTCTTAACCCTCTTCATCTCTTCCTGCTCTCCGTCTCCATAACTGTTAAGTCATGTTTTATAGTTTCTATTTGCTGGCTGGCCCCAGCCGCTGTAATAGAATTGCTCCTTCCTACATTGGACAACAGTTTCCAGGGTAACAGAGACGTGGGGAGAGAAGGCCATGGAGTGCACCGTGGTGTAGTCAATTTTATCACCAGAATGTTTTGGCCCATTTCTGAAACACTCTGCCTGCCTGTCTGCATTGCTGGTATCCTGCAGTGAGGAGATAAAGATGTAGGACAGCAATGGTTTTATTAGACAAAACGTGACTGTACAATTCTGTTTATGTGATTGCATCTACTTTGACAGCATAAGTCTGCTGCCGTTTGCCGTAGAGGTCCAGCAGGTGATGCATTGTTCATTGTCAGAAGAAACCCTCTTGACTGGCGGTTGTAAGGGCAAAGGATTGAGCTGGACCGCCTCGCAGCCATTCAGTGACATTTCCCTAATCACTTCATCTCGTCTTTTATTACCTCAGGAAGTCATTCTCCTCCTGGGTGCTGGCACTGCAGATGTTTTCCTGCAGTACTGGACGCTTTATCAGTGGCAGAATAAAGGAGAGGAGACGGATCATAATGTGACTGGCAGTAATATTCTCACTTTGCTCCCGGGAATTAATATATTGGTGCGCTGAATTGCAACAAATTCTCACAGCTCTGCAAAACCACATTAAGGAAACATTCCCTCAAATGGTTTCGCCACCGTTGGGTCTGGAAAGAATCACAGGCCATCTATTCCTGCTGTAAAACATATTTGAAGAGTTTTTGAGCAACTTCTCTAGTTATTCAAGAAAACAAACATCAATCAGAGATGAAATCCTGCACTTTCTAATGACTTCTAAACTTATAATCAAGAAGCCATGATAAGACTTCCAGCTATTTATTCACATTGATGGTCGATGTGCAATTTTAGTGCATTTAGAGTTACTTATTAGAGTTGAAAATTTTAACAACCATTGGCGTCTGAAACCAGAAGTTCACCAAATTATCTCTTTCCCTTCCAATTCAGAGTCAATGATCACATCCTGCATTTGGCGCTTTTTTGCATACACTTCATATACTAGACAGAGGAGGTAAAAATGCATAGAGAGCTTAAATAGGCTCCTAATTGGTCAAGGTAATGAAAAACTCAGCTAAATTATGCTAAATGTGCAAAACTCTGTGCTCAGGCTGTTGAGGTTGTTGTTTTAATTGATTTTCTCCCATCTAGCATAGTATTTAATCCAAAAAACAAACCAGTCCCTAGAAGTAATCAGCCAAAGTTTGATATGGAGTTGTAATCAGTCTATCCGAGTTGACAGCCTTAAGCAGTCCTCCACTCCTACAAACAGACATCAGCACTATGACTAGGAGGGGATAAAGTTGTCTGGTGCCAATAGATCCCTATGTGTTATCCCTGCCTACTGTAATGTCATCACGTTTCTAAAAAAAGGGGCTGAGATGAGAGAGGGATAGAGTAACTCTTTAGGCTGGAGCAGCCTCTGTTTGCTACAAATGAGAGGTCAGAGAAGTAGAGGGGTCTATGTGGTGGGCTGGTGGTGTAGAGTTGTTCAGTGTGAGGCAACATGGAGAGACAAAGAGGGAGTACGGCTAAATTTAGTCTGACCTGAGTGCCCGTGTGTAGAGGAGGCCGTGCACAGAAAGAGAGAGAGAAAGAGTGAGACAGGTGCAGTGGCTAGTCATTATGGAAGAACACAAGAGCCTCACAGTCAGACGCTGATAATGGGGCCTCATCTGACAACTACCTAAAGCCCGACCTCACCGACTATATTTAGCTTTGATTCAGGACCACTGCAAGGGGGTCTGTGTGCAAATGTGTGCTGAGACTCTGAGGGAAAAGTATGGGGTGTGTGTTTGTGGGGATTGGATAGCAGCAGAGCTTGTCTCTGGGGAGACTGGCATCTGTTTGAAGACAACTTACTATGTTAGCAGTGTTTGCTCAAGCGGTGTAGCCATTCAGAGGAATGCAGCTCAGCAGAACACACATGAGCCAACTTGCACTTTGTCATGTAGCATCTGCTGGTCTACAACTCACCTTTAACTCCCTGCTGGTAATACACTCGAATGATTCTGTTTCAAAGTCTGACAAATATCTACAAGCTGATACAGGCGGCATCAGGCAGTTTCGCAGAAGTGTCTCAGTTTTGTTTCCTCAGAATCCGAAATAGAGTTTTGATAGAAATCAACTTGTCCCGGGAGATAGTAGAGCACCGTGTATTTCTCTTCCTGTCTATTCCTGTGTTTTGTGACCCACTTGGTTTGCTCTCAACACAAAAACAAATATTGGCTGCCGTGTATCAAGTGGAGTCCATCATATCTCTTTTCCTCCACCTGTCTGTCTGTCTGCAAGACCAATACCCCCCAGGGGGAGACTGAAAAATGAGGAACTTGGGAGCGTTTAGAAGTGCTCAACCTTGGACTGCTCTCTGGATCCAAAAATGCTGTGTCACCACAGTGGATGTTTGAAAACATCCACTATGCAAGGTTACAAAACAAGCAGAAATAAGAAGTGATTCAACCGTATTAACTAAAAAAGCAAACAAGACCACCAAGAAGATGGTGACTGTCTCTCTGAAGTTATTTTGACTGTTTGGGATTATGGGCAGGAAATCAGACTGAGTGGTTAACTACATGCAGCCAATACGGCTATTTTCAGGACTTATGAGAGAAACAGTGAGAGCATGATGAGACTCTCTAAACAGAAAACTAATTTCACATGTACAGAATAAAACCTCAGAGGATCACTGTTCAAGAATTAGAAAATCCTCATAGGAGCTTTAACCAGTAATGAAACAGACTAGGATGAACACTATTCAGTTCTGTGACTTATAAAAGCAAACAAGACTAAAGGTGTTCTCACATCCAAAAGTCCGGACCATTTGGTTCGGTCTAGTAAGGTTTCACACTGTCATTATTGATTACTGACAAATAGACTTTACATGACAAACCTACATGAGATTGTCATTAACTACCTGCTTTGCATGTCTCTGTAGTTTATACTGATTGGTTATTTGGCTGGCGGTCATCTGACATCAACACCTTCAATAACGTGGGTCTTGAATGTTGTAAACATGAATAAAATCTTTATTCCCACCATCGTCTTACTGTTTATTTTTTACTACCAACACCAACGTAAGACTGGTCCAACTTCATCATATGAATTTTAACATTGGACAACAACTTAATCATCGTTGACAGGAATGAAGAAGAAAGTATGTAATTCTATGAGACACTGCAAAACTGACTTGGGAGATGAAGTATGTGTAGTTAAACTCTTAAAAAGATAAGCTGTCAATAGTGAGGTATAACTTTGTAAGAAGAAGAACTGTATTGAACCCCGAAGGGAAATTCAATATCTACTATATATTATCCATTACATTATAAAAGCTCATGTTCTTGGACAATCTCCATCCAACATAATAACGGACGCTTCTAGTCCTCATGTCTTTTCCTGTCTTTGGTACAAAGGTCCAAACCATTCAAAATGATACTTTTACTCTGGGCTGAGACCACCTCTTTTGGTTGGACCAGGGTCTGGCTGTTTGGTCCAAACCAAGGTCCATGGGGGGTTTCACACCTATCATTTTGGTATGGACCAAACAGAAAAGTCTGAAGGTCCGGACCAAACAACATAGGTGAGAAAGCCCCCTAAAAAACAAAGACAGACTATTTTAGTGTTGTAATTTGTAATGCCTGTAACTGCTGTGACAAGGTGAGTATCAGACAGTGTGATATACTGTACAACTCAAGTAAGGAGACCTCCTTTTATCCCCGCAAATATTGATTCTTTGTGAAACCTTTAACTGGTCAAAGACAGCAGAATGAGAAATTTTGTCAAACAGAACAACTTCCCAAACTCCTTTCCCGTCATCATTCAAAGAAAGTGCTGTATCCCCGATGTTACTTAAATGAAAGCATAAATTACACTGAAATAGCTTTTTATACTAAGCCTGGTCTTTTTCATTTCACAGCACCCTTCATAAGTAAATGAATGATGCAGTAAAATCCAAGTGAAAGGAACAGTGACTGCTTCTTCAAGGGTCATTACGTAAGTTGTGCCATTAATACCGACATGAATGGGAGCCGGTTAGGTCGCAGGTTTGTCTCCAAGTGGGGAAACAGACTAAGCAGCCCACGCTTGCCTTGGTTATGTAAGGCAGGAGAGCAGGTAGCCCGTGATAATTATAACATATTGCCTCTGTCATAATGAAATAATACCACCTGCTCCATTCGCAAACACCCCGTGGAGCAGAAGGAGAGGGTAAACTTCAACTCAGGCTCTTTCAATTTCACACATAGAGAGCACTGTTTTAACAGTGCAGTTTAGAAAATGAGTTTTTCGTGCACTCACTGGGTTGATTTGTGCATTTTTATGTTTCTATTTTGTTGCCAGAAAAAGCAAATGAGTCAGCTGAGAATGCCGCATGTCATAGGAGATACCATTTTATCAAGCCCTGCCTGTTGGCTGCAGATTGCAACAGACGAATAATTTCCCTGTTTGATGTATGTGGCAGCACTCCGAAAACTTGTCTGCATGGTTGTGAATTCAGGGTAGATGTTGTTACTGTTGCTAGGGGAGAAAGTTCATATTCACAGCGCTGGGTTTATTACTGACCTTTAGTTGACTCATAAATTGTCAGCTGGACCCTTCACCCTGGCCCCAGTCCGCCCTAGATCTCACCGGGACTGCACCATTTAAACCATTAGAGTGTAATCTGAGTGGAAGGGGCCGGCTGTATGGATGGGGGGGTGGGGTGTTGGAGTTGGGAGAGGGGTCAGGTTTTTTTTTTTTTTTCTTTTTTTTAAATCCAGCTTCTATTTCAGTTCAAAAAGCCAAGGTCAGTACCACTTGAGGGTTTCGCTCGATGACCCTTTGCATTCTGGGTAAAAACAGAAGGGGACAGATATAGAGAGGAGAAGGAGGCTGTGGTGGAGGAGGAAGAGGTTAGGGATATAAAAGTGAGTTGAGGTCCAACTCGCCTTAGGCAGGGGGGAGAAATGGAACAGTGCCAGGATGGTATAGAGGTTTGTAATTTAATCTCTGGTCAGTGAAAAAAAGGGGCGAGAGCCTGACTGGAAAATAAAATCCATGGAGTCAATTAAAACTCTGGTTAAAGGAAGAATCTAGTATGGAGGGACTCACATTCCAACACTTGAGTAAATGTGCGAGTTGAACTGAGGAGGTTTGAAAATGTATGGGTGGAATTTTTCTCGAGCGCTTATTTCACATTCACTTTTTCTTTTCCTCTTATTTTTTCTAAGGTTAGGGAAAGGTTAGCAAGGAGCTAAAGAAAGAGGAGAAGTAAAGGCTGCTGGGTATGAACGGGGGAACATATGACAAAAGGCTGGTGTGAATAGTAAGAGGCACAAGAGTTGGCGCTGAGAGCTGTGAGGAAATTTAAGCAGCAATGCATGATGGAATTTAACAATAATGTATTTCGGCTTGTTAAACTCACGCTGAAGTTGGGTTTCGAATAGTAAAATAGTTTTAAAGGCAGGAGGAAAACAAGTAAATCCCCTAATTTGTTTGCGGGCAGCAGAATTACACTATAAGAATGGCCTTAAATTAGATAAATAGATACATCTGGCCGTTTAACAGACATCAGAGACTAATTAAAGAGCGTGGGGTTTATTCAGTCCATGTGTGAGTAAGTGCGTGTTTTTCTTTCCATTTACTACATCGATTCACAGACCTTAAAGTCCAAGCAATCAAGTTTTTCAGCTTGCCAAAGATAAGTCTTTCAAAAAGCCAAGCCCCTCCTGCTTCCCTCCTCGGATATCTTTACAGATGCGTCCCCAGCAGCGCTGAGCAGCAGTGACTCAGGTTCTGTATCCGAAACATGATGTGCTGTCCCAGTTTCCCTTTGCCTGCGGCCTCTTCTGAGCCACGGCCAGCACACCTTGCCACCCATTTATCAATTGGCATTAGGCTGTGGTAGGTAGGCAGACAGGTCAATCCTCCTCCAGATGGGCTCCATATTAGAGACAGCCGCTCCATCCATCTGAGCCTGAACCATCCGCCCTCTATACTAAGAACTCCTGATGGGGGTTTGAAACGCTTTCTGAACATTTCAGGAGTTAATAATAAAGAGAGGAAATTTGGCACAGAGATCTGTGTGAAGATAAATAAATATATATCTGACTCTGATACATTATTCCTTCTCAAATCAATCATTTTTCTGACTATCATCCGCCTGTCTACGCAGCCTCTCTCCCTCTCTCTCTCTCTCCGTCCTTCTCTCTCTGTTTTACCCCAGCCCATAAAAGTTGGAGCCCTTTAATAAGAAGATGAAACGAGGGAGAGGAAGTGTGTGATGTGATGGAGATGAGAAAGATGATGGCATGGAGATGGATTGGATGAGGATGGGGAGCCACAGGTGACAGGTCTCATCCTCTCCTCCCTCTTGCCCAAAATCATTCTCTATTTTTCTCTATCCTCTTTCTCAAATCCCACATCTCCACTCCCGTCTCACAGCCTCTTTCGCTCTCTCTGCCTGCCTGCCTGCCTACTGCTCACTCTTTTTCCTCTCTTCATATATAGGACGTGGATGGCGCGCTTGGATAATTAGCAGTGGTTTTATTAATTATGAATGAGAGCTGGTTCTGTGGGAGCCAGCGAGTGGGCCTCTAGTCGAGATTCATCAATTAAACAACAGAGTTTCCCAGCCTTTTGATTAAAGATAAAGAGGAAACAGGATGATCAATAGAGACCTGTTAGAGACTGGCAGAGCAGATGAACAAAACGCAAGGATGGAAAGACTGAAAGACAGGCAGAAAGACGGGCAGAGAGGAGGAAGGCGCCCGAACCACACACGACAACCCTTTGAGGTTCATGTGACAGTTAAAAATGACAGGATTTGTTGAAGCCGTGGGACGTGTGCATATGAGATATCGGAGCGTGCGTCAGCCTCTGAACAATTCACGTGACACCCAACAGCTCGGTGGGAAAAACCTTGCGATCCGTCTGCATCAATCGTTACTCTGCCCACACAGACCATAGCTTGGATCCACGCCAAGGTGCCAGTGCGCCTGAGTGCCAAACCCTGCTGTCTGTTCTCGCCCTCTTTTTTTTCCCTCCACCTCCTTTTTTTCCCTCTCCCTGCCTTCGCCTGACTCTCCCCTGCCTTCACTCTTTTGTTCTCTCTCCTTCCTCCCCACGCTTTTCTCCTCATCCCCGTCTGTTACTCCTAATCTTTTCGCACCTCCCGCCTCCAACCCCTCTGCCACTGGTCAGTTGTGCGGCATCACCAGACCCTCCTATTAGGAGGATCTGGTGTCTTATTTTCTTAAGGGTCTAAAACTCCTTCAAATACATTTTAAGAGAGTGAATGGCTAAAGTTTGAGAGCACAGCAAGAGTTTCCGTTCGCAGCTTGTATCCTGTTGTTTTTGACAATGTTGCACATTCACCAGGAGCATGCGAAGAGGAGATTACGCCCACACCCACATACACACACCCACTGTCTCCGTCTCTGAACATATGGGCTTCTCCGCACAGCCTCCCACATGTTCCCCTCTCAGCAGCTTTGACATTCGGGGCCAACTGTGCCGTGAAAGGCCTTCTGATGGACTGCCCGAGCTGGTGCTGTTAATTGACGCCATGTCTGATTACACTTTTACACCATGCACGCAGGAAGCTGCCACTGCTGCTGGGCTCACTGCAAGGCTGCAGTCCAATGAGATGCAATAAAAGTGGGTGGACGGTTCTGTCATGTTCATCACTCTCTCTCACACTCACACTCACACACATTCATTGACGTAAGCACAGTTAGTAAAAAGTCCCAGCCTGTCCCTCTCCAGTCAGGTGAAGCATGAAAGGAAATTAGCTTTCACCCATATTTCCAGTTCAATTAGTTTTACTAGCTTTTCAAATTAACTTTGGAGAGCCTATTGACTGGAGCTGGTTACAAAGATTCAGTCTCACAAAAATAAATCTTTTAAATCATTGTCAGCTCTTAAAGCTTATCCATCCCATATTCTTGGGCTATCTCAGATCAGTATTCTGAGATGACACCCGCTGACAACAGGCATATAAATAAAATTGTACTTCTCTATTTCTATGAATTTTGTTCCCTGCAAACCTGTCCTTATCTATACATTCTCTCACAAAAGTGTCCTTGTAAGTGAAAAAGATATTTACCACAATGCAGAAACAACTCAAGTGGTTGTTTTTTTTTTTTATAAGCTCCGCATTAGGCCTGCACAATATATAGTTTGAGCATCGTCATCGTAATGTACGCGATGTAGGAGGCGAATGAACTCATCTACTTACTCCACCAATCACATTTGCTCTTTACTCAGTTGCCAATCAGACTACCCTGCCAGCTGTCAGTCAAAATCAGAGAGGAGGAAACCACGCCCCTGCCCATGGCCTGCACATGGAGCTAGTCGCTGGCACTGGTGTTGTGCTGAGTCGTTCTCAAGTCCGGTCCTCGAGGTCCACTGTCCTGCATGTTTTGGATGTGTCCCTGCTCCAACACACCTGATTCAAATGATCAGCTCGTTATTAAGCCATTACAGAGCTTGATAACGAGCTGATCATTTGAATCAGGTGTGTTGGAGCAGGGAAACATCCAAAACATGCAGGACAGTGGACCTGAGGACTGGACTTGAGAACCACTGTGCTGGGAAACCATACCCGCTGAGAATTACTTTCGGAACATTACTCATCACTGTTTAGCCCAACATTTAAGAATTGTATGGGTTTTGAATTGTACATTTCCATGGACCACTCAACTTTAAGCAGTGTACGATTGCTAAATGTGCAACGAACAAGAGGAAAACACTGAAAATTCAGACTTGTTGCCAAAAAGAAAAGGAAAGTCAGTTATCTGGAATTATTTCGGTTACAAGAAGGATGATGTAGACCAAAACATGTGCTCTGTGTTCATCTGTTGCCACAGTAACGTCCCAGCACAATAAAAACAAGCTGAAAATATCTCTAAGACAGACAGAAGCCACTCTACTAACATTCACAAAAAGAGGTAAGATCAGTGCAGGTTAACTGTCCTCAAGATTTCAGCATAAAGTGCTATTCAGGTCATCTGGTGAAAATTCCTGTATTTTTTAATATCGCAATATATATCGCAGGGTTCAAAAACATTGCAATGATAGTTTTCTCAAATATCATGCAGCCTTACCCTGCATCCATATTTTGACCATTTACTGTGTTCCCTTTCCAACAAGAGATGCCTCTCTCATGAAGTAGGAAAGATGCCTTCATGGTGTAATCACTAATTTAAGTGGAATTCACTCAAATGTTAAACTCTTCCACATGTCTCCTGCTCCTGTGTTTTGATTTGTATTAAACTACAAGAAGTGAAAGTCAGAGATGAAAATCTGAGCCTCCCTATACGCCTAACCTCGTCTTGTCTCTCCTTTTCCATCTTTGATCACTATAAACAGCATCTGGTGCTTTTTCGGACTAACCAGATCCCCTCCCACTTACAGGCAGACCCAGCTAATAGAAAATGCATCCCAACATCTGGTCAGCTCTAAACTTTCATCCGCAGCTGCACATCAACACCACTGGAAGCTAAAATCAAACACATTCTGATGTCTCGAGAAGACATATTTTTCCCAATTTGATTTCGCAGCGTTTCCCCTGCCCTCGCTGTCTCCCCCGTAAATATAGCAGCTCTGTTCTGTTGGCATCCTCTTGTGTAGCAACGTGCCAGGTTACATGGCGTTACTCTCATTACTCAAACCCTCTTCAAAGCGGTTCCCTCACAAGGATAAGTGAGGCAGCCCCCCTCCCAGCCCCTCAGGGAGCTGAAGCTCAGCTTGACGAGTCAACCAGCCATCACAGCAAAGAGCAGCTCCAGTCAAAGCCTAACATCCTGTTGTACTTGTGATTGGTTATGGATTTTGGCCCTGAGTGTAGCTGCTGTCTTCACAGGCGGACAGATGAAATTCACTCAAAATGAAAGCGCTCTTTTGGCGTTTTTTAGGGGCCTTCAAGAAAGACTGTTTCCCATCTTCTGAGATGAGTTTTAAAGTCTAATGAGAGTTTTTCACTTTGTGTAAGAAGTTTTCTATTATTAACAGAAGCTCTTCTTCATAAAGCGATACACTCAGAGGGAAAAAAAATGGCCTTGGGCTGACATCAGCACTGGCCAGACGATGCTAAGTAAAGGGCAAAAAAGCTGATGGGAGCGTAATAAAAGGCTGAACTGCTTTGAGTTCTGTTTTGACTTTTTGTTTGATTTTTTTTTCAAAGAGAAGAAAAATAGGCATTTCAAATGGCTAAAAAGAGCAGGCAGTGCATTTTTTTTCACCGTCTTTTACAGCCATTTGTGTTGAATAGCAGTAAATAAAAAGGTTTATGAATCCTGAATTTCACAATGAAGAGATAAACAAACACCAATAGCACAATGATCAAACCATTTCACTATGGATTGACTTAAAAAAAAAACACAAGCCCTGAAAAAAAGAGATGGACAAAGAAACTGTGACTAAAAACACAGCAAGTGAAGGTGGGACTTTTACCCCTAACACCTCATTCATGTCATAGAGGCATCATGTTGTCCCACCATCAGAGGAAGTAACAGAAGAAGCAAAACAGCTTCACACTCTTAGAGCTGGCATGGCAGCTGGCATTAGTATGTATGATACAACCGATAGTTGTGTGTTGTAAATCTTGTGATTTTACAAGGCTCTATTTCAGTCGAAAACACACTGTGACATTAATATTGCCTCATCCAGATTCAACGTTAAAGCACTGAAACATAGCAACAGCAGGCATTCTTGCTGCCTTACTGTGAACCTTCCTGTAATGAGAAAGCCAAGAGAGTCTGAAGCATTATAAGTCAAGGTCTTGGGATAATAAGCGTTGTGAATATAAACTGTAAACACTAGTTACCTGGCTAGTGTTTGCCAACTGAAAAGCATGCTAGCTTAAAGAGACAATGTGTAGTCTTCTTATAGGGACACTAGAATGCACCCGTTACAACAGCTGAAATAGAGAGACACAGTAGAAGTGTTTTGACCACAGTGAAAACGGGCCTAGATAGCTTACACTCATAGCTAACCAGTTGTGTTGGCTTTCTGAGGAAGCTTGTACCGTTTACGTCACCGAGCTGGTGCTGATTAGTGTTACCCCGCTGCTAGTATTCAAGAAGCTTCATCCACGAAAATGTCAACATGAATATATTCAAAAGAAGACTGACACATTAATACTCACATCTTGATTCTCGTTTACTCTGAGATCCTACTGGAGTCAAAGTCTTGTTGCCATAGTGCCCGTTGGCATTGAGAGGCGCAGCTAGACTTGGCTGTAAGTGGAAAGAGAAAACAACATGTAAAAGACAGGAAATGCAGTGAAAAGACTGAAACAGCAAGGGGTTGGACGCTAGGGTTAATGAACAACTGTATAGCTGAATATTTGGCCATTCAGAGCTCTTTTGCTGCCTCCGTTGTCCCTTTGTCCCTTCTTGCCTTCGTTCTTTTTATCTCCCCGACAGATTTCCCACAGCATGACTCACTCTGATTAGCACTGGGCAGCCATTTCATAGCGCACAGAGGCCTTGACATATAGCACTAAACAGGTTATTTGCCTCTGTTCTGTGGCCAGGGATTGACAATATAAGCGAGGAAGAGGAAATATAAAAATGAAGCAGCTGTTATGATCAGAGCAATAAAACCAGCAAGTCTAATTCAAGAGAAAAAAACAAATTAATGAACGGTGTTTGTCCTTTTGTGACACTCTTTAAACCCCACTTGATGACACAATAACATCTAATCATTTGTGTTTCTACGTTTGTTTGTGTATTTAACAATTGCAGCACCTGATGTGGGCCCTGGGGGTGAAAAAAGTTGTGGGAGCGGTATTCAGCACCCACTTGGGGTGAGTTTAAAAATGGAGGCTTGGGTTGTGAAGGCTGTCCCGATCTCGTCATGAGTTAAATTGTTTCAGCAAGAGAGTGTGGCATTACCACGCTGCTAAGGCTGCCTCGCCGCTATCTTTCCATTTGTCTCCAGCTGTTTCGATGTTACTCTCTCTTTTCATTTTTATCTCCCTGTGCCATCTTGCTCTGGCTCTAGAATTCATTTATGCACTCTCTCTGTCTTGTACTCAGAGTTTACCTTTCTTTCTTAATCTCTACCTCTTCCTTTCATCTTTCCTCACCATCCTCACCTCCTCGTTTACATCAGTTCTCTCTCCCTTTTTTCATTTTATCCTCATAGTTGGGGTTTCCATGCCTGACAGATGTCCTTCAGCTGTTCATTACATTTCCATGTTGCCTGCAGATGGAGAAAGTTTGGCCGAGTCCAACTTGAGTCCTTTGTAAATGGAGCTACTGTGTCCTTTGCCTCATTACAGCAGTTCACATTTGGTATTCTGGGTGAGCTGGCTTTGTATCATTGCAGTGTGGTTTTGCAATCAGTTGATATCACATTCAGTGGATATTTCCAGCTAAATACAACTTTTGTCCTCAGCTCTGGAATGATAGCACGCAGTACTGGAGTTGGGGGGTGAAATGAAAATGGTCAAAATCATCCCCCTTCCAAAACAGTCATCCCAGCTTTCCATCGCTTGAGCAATTTGTCTGTGGAAGTATTACTACCGCTTTAACATTGGAAATATTGCCGCCATTTCAGCGTTTAGGGGGTGTGACGGAGCGGCGTCCTCACTGACTGCAGGCGGCGCATGGAGACACATTTACACGCACACACACTTACATACACGCCAAACATCATTTCCCTCCCCGCAAGCGTCGCTAATTCCCCACTAAACAGCGATACTTTTGCGTCTTCCTTCTCTGTTGGAAAGGGTAACCAAGGTTGCACACTTGGAGCTCTATCAGTTAACTTTAACATACATTCACACAGATATTCATCCCTCCACTTACTTGCCGGGCGTCCATTCACGCCATCATGCCGGTTCGTGTGTCCAAATGAGGAAATAGAGCGCGTGATTTCCGTGTGTAAAATAGATAGGTATGGAGGGTCAAAGTGGTCACATGATGCAAGAAAACTTAATTCACTTGTTTGCCATGAATCCCTAAAAATTAATGCTCCATTGATTTGTGTAAAAACTTACAGAAAAAAGGTTGGAAGGTTAAAAATGGTAAAAGAAAAAAAAAGGTTTGAATGAGAATAAATTAGTTTTTTCTCAAACGTATGTAATTAATAACGCCCACTGGGAGGGGCTAAGGGGGTTTAAAAGAAGGCTGCCCGGGCCTTTCTTTGAGTCTGGAGTTTGTTGTATGGAAGGTAAGAGCCAAACTAACTTTTGAGGTGCTACTGTGTTTCTGTTTTTTTCTCTTGAGTGAGAATCTTGAGTTAGAGTGGAACTCATGCCTTGTTTTGTAAGTAGTATTTGACCATTGTTTTGCACTGTTGTAAATATTTTTGCACAGCACCTTTTAAGGCTGGCTGTAAATGAATATCGCCATCACCGTGTTTTCCGCTACGCCTATCTTTTAACACTATATTGTGATTGTTTAAGCAAGAACCAAGCGACAGGGAGCTTTGTGCATATTTAGTAAAATACTCTGGGTGAGGCGGCATGTGGTAAAATTACACTTTTTTCCTTAAAAAAAAAAAAAAATTACATCAGTGAGCAATGCTGGTGACACTGTTGTGATTCCACTATCATGGCCAAACAACATGGACAGCTCAATCCGGGGCATAATGTAATAAAATAATTATATTTGTGCTTTAGTAACAATAAAATGGGTACACAGTTGGTGTTCCCACCATGTGCTCTGTCAGCAGAACAAAATATCCCAATTAATAAAATCCACCATCCCTTCTGATTTTTAGTCCCAACTCAACTACTGATAGCGCGACAAAACTACTAATGTGGGGAAATAATAGGGTTATTATCTTAAACTATGTAGATGTTGGTTTTGAAGCTTCCAAGCTCAACCCAAGTGGTTTGAAAAAGAAGTTTTATGAAATCTATTAAAAAATCATTGCACCATTCTGTTATGTTTTATTTTTGCACATTTCCAAAACGTCAGTAGATGTATTTAAAAGTTTCAATACATCATTAAGTAGTTTTTTTAAACCATATTTTGAGTTATAAACTTATAAAAAGAGTTCATAAATAGAGTAGCTTGAGGCTTTGGCTCCCTTGTGATTGACAAGTTGCCAACAGTCTTATTATTTGGCCTGTTGGTTGCAATGCCAGTTCTATATTTCATATGAAGACTGAATATTGCATTGAGCATGTGTTGGAAATGATACATTCACTCTGTAATGCAACGGTTTTTTATATTGTATTAAATGTGAAAGGGAAGTCAAATTCAGCTCCTAAGGCAAGGGAGGACTTAATCAAACTGTTTTGCCTGTGCCAAAATGGAATAATAACAGCCTTCATGCTCTGAGGCTGGACTTATTTGTTGATAGGAAAACCCAGTCTGACACTAGCAAGGGAATATTGAATAGCTGTGTTTCTCACATGGTCACAAAGAACATAGGGGAGCATGAGAGGGAGAGAGTGAGTGAAAGCTGGAGCCCAACAAAGTAGCCTCAGGGCATCTATGCAGCAGTGAAACCCCGGAGATCTGTCAATAAACAGGCAGGTTGTTGTTGCAGGATCAATCCAGGCCTAGAGCATTGCTTCACTTCTAATTGCCATGTGGTCAGACGCAAGAGCACATGCTCTGCACGTTTCTGTGAGCCAAAATCTTTATTGCACTTCTCACAGTGTTAACTGTGCAGGATATATTTCCATTTTTCCAGACAGTGAAAGGAAGTGCATGATGAAACTCTAAAAACACAGTATCATCGTTAAACCGCCTATATTTGTTAGGTTTCACATGATGCCTTCCTGTTGGTATTTTTTAAGGGATTTTATTTCATGTTTTTGCAGATTGGTCTCCAAAAGTAGACTGTGTGCCAAAAGACTAAGGTTTTAACGGCAGAGCCAAATATTTTAGAAGGAAACAGATACCAAAGAAATGTTAAGGGTCACCTCATGGAGCTCACAGCGTATGTTGTTAGCTCCACAAGCAAAAACTGGAACATATGAAGCAATTTTAAAAAAAGATGAAAATCAGCTTTTTACTGACAAGATAAACATGAACTCTATTAATATTCATCTTGGGCTATTTTATGGATAATATATTGCTGTTTTTAATGACTTGTATGATGTGGTTGGCATTTGTACCCTCATTTACTTCTAATGTCATGTATTCAGCTCAGAAAAGTTACACTGATATAACTTAGCTCCCACAGGGTGTTTTTTGTTGGTCCAGTGGGAGATGTCTAACTGAGTGGGCAGCAAAGATGCATAAATATATAGCCATAAAATAAGGCTAATTCACATCTGTTTTACACAATGACAATTATTCGACTGTCTTATAAGTTTTGCTAATCATATTTCAACAACAATGACTCAAATTTCCATAGCTTTGATTATTGAGAGAAAAGACATCAGAGTTATCAGTTCTTCCGCTGTGACTTTAGCCACTGAAACCCATTGAGCAGCACAGCTTGAGGCCTTGTTTAGTTTCGAGGGGTTTATAAGTGTACTACAGCTTTCAATGTATCCACCTACACTTACTGAATGCATCATGTTTACTCTCCCCCAGGCCTGTTCAGAGTCATTCTTGAAACTTCAGTGGAAGTAGCCCAAGCTGGTTTTAAGGAAAGCGAGCAAATGCAAATTTCCTCATTACAACACAGCTCCTGGAACTCACTGAACATCACAGATTGAGGGTACACTACTCTGAAAGAGTATCCAAAGGAGGGATGTTTCTTTCATGAAGGATTGGACGACAATAGCCTGAAGCATTTGCCTCTTTATTTTTTTATTATTTTTTTTAGGGGTAAACTTAAGCCTCAGGGTATTTGTTAGGATATTCCCCAGGGATGAAAGTTTTAGAGAAATAATTCTGTTGAAACCAAGCAGGGCAATTTTCCTCGACGCCTTGTTTGTCCTCCTCTCAGCGTTTTCTAAATGGCAGCCTCTGTCAACAGCCACGGCAGGGGGCTCAGTCTCGTCCTGTCTGTTCGGCTCTGCGGTGTTATACCCTGTTGCTCAAAAGCCCGGAGATAGACCAATCAATGGATGAGCCACTTACCCTGTTATTCAGAGAACAAAATAATGTCTGCAGCCACTAATCTGGCAGAGTGGAAAGAGCACAAGAACCTGTGTGCAATAGCTGTGCTTTAATGGGGAGATGTGAGAGGGGGGTGATGCTGCTATGTGTTGGATTCTTGTTTTGTGGGGTTTTAAAAGCCCAGATCGGCTGCTTCATCTCTCTCCACTGACTCCATGACAGGTAACAAAAGACAGAATAGCTCCACTGTACAGCCATTCAACCTTACATTAGCTTGGGAATACATGATATTCCAGCCGTTATTGTCAATTGACCATATTTACTTGGCCACCATTTAGTCCTCAGCTTCAGATGGGAGACTCAAACACTTATATAAGAACATACTGTACTGTTCCAAACTGACAAATGTGGAGAGGGAAAATAATCTTCTAACTTCATCTTCTCTGTTTCTTATCAGTAACTAAAAAGACAGTGATATTGAAAATACATGGTGACATTAAGCTATAAATCAAGTTGAAACCATTAGATACTGCCAGATAATGTTAGCGCTTAACCACTTGAAAATGAACTTGAGATTAGACTGGGAAAGGCTAAAGTTAATGTAATCAGCGCATAGTGTTACAGGAGATAGTAGGAGTATAGTCCTTGCTTTGCTAATAGTTGTGTGTTTTACCTCCTAGTGTCATCTCAGCTTGGTTCCATTTTGCCATCATCGCCAGGTTAGAGGTTTTAAGTTAGTAACTGACCTCATGTACCTCTATACTTTTATTTTTTTGCTGTTCTTTGTCTCTTCAGTATGTAGTCATTCCTTCAGACAACACCATACCTTTGGGTGTGGTGTCAACTTTTTGGTGTAGCCAGCAGCTAGCAAAACAGAAAAACGCTCTCTTTTCTACGTGTTTACAGTCTGACTTGTAACTTGCAAACTGAGAATGTAGGTGGTGTCCAGAGATACTCAGTATGTTTGCATGTATAGCTCAGTCAAGCAATGGATAAGGCAATTTAACCAGACTACTGTACTTGTTCAAAGTTTACAAGTTCTGGGCAAGAATTGAGTTACCAACAGAAGCATATCCTCCTTTGCTGTGGCAGGTGGCGACAACCACTCTTTCAGATAATTTTATTACTTGTCAAAATGATCTACAAATCCCATCAGCCAGACAAACACCCTTGCTTTTACAGTATGTACTGCAGTATAAAAAGAAAGTTACATCCTTTCTTCGTCTGCCCGCTTCCTAGGAATGCATCCTTGCTGTTCATCAAGGACTCAAAGCCTGTCGTACAAACTCTGGATAATGTGCAGAACTCGTGGGCCAGTTTCAGTCTGATTGGGCCGCGTACTTGACAGAGAAGATCAATCCTCTACCATATCATCTAGATTTGTTAGTGCGACTGTTAGAAGTTTGATTTAATGTGTTTACATCTTTTTTTGAAGGTCCAATTTCATTTGGATCTTTTTGAACAACATGTAGTTGAACAGCACTGATGTGCAGATATCTGTTTACAGACATTTGTAGATAACTGCTGTTTGATGCCATAGGATCACATTGTGCCTGAGTGCATGTTTCCCCTTTTGTACTTGACCTACTATTTTTTGGCACAGAGCTAAAAATTGAAATGCCAGAGACTGAAATGACTTTAAAAAATAGAAAAGAAAAATTAAAAAAGCACAAAGTCTAAAATGTTCACCCATGTTGATAAGTGTAGCCTTCCTCCTGTGTTAGCTTTTACTACGCACCCACTATGTTAAGGGTCGGTTTTGACCCATGTCTTAAATCAGCTGTAAATTACACTAAAAACAATTCTCTATCATTGAATTTGGTTCTCATCTCTAAGTTACCTTGTTAGGCTTCATTATCCATGAACATATTGTTTGTAATATTTTTGCAGTGGGCCTCTGGGTCTTTCTTTGTCAGTATACCCCTCACACAGACATCTATACTGAACTGATCTCACATGTCTGGACATGCCCGATGTTGTTTTTTGTGCAGGGAAAATCATGGCAAAATTAGAATTTCCTAAACCTCACATGATTAGAAGAGGGTCTGACTGTCAGTGTGGTACCTGACAGTACACATATGATTTCAGATTTTGCTCTAATTATTAGATATTGATCTAACCGAGTGAACAGCGACCCTATCACGACAAGTGCCATAATTTTAATAAGAGCAATTTATGATTTCGTCAATTGATTTTTTTTATTTTTATTTGGTTGAAATAGAGGTTTCTGACAAAGTCAAAAAGTCTTGATGCAAAAAAACAAATTTAAGTGGTTCTTTTAAGGATTTAAAATCTAAACAGGTCAGTACAGAACCTAACACAGGAGGAGGGATAGATATGAATGGTAGAAAGGTGTAAAGAAATACAACCAAAGCAAAATGTAATAACAGCAACTTCACTTCCAATACTGAGCGTGGCGTCAGATAGAGATTGTGTGTGAATATGACAGAAAGCATCAATGACCCACATACTTGATTTGATCTGCCCCTCTCATGTTCCATGTCACAGAACTGAGAGCTCACCCTCATACTTGGGTGGGCTCTCACTTGACGTTTCCTCCATGGTTTCATTGAATTAACTTGACAGGCAGAGCGGGAGCGATGTATTGACTTCCAAAGGGAAATGGCTTTTATTGATTTGATCCGCTCCATGAGATACCAGGTACTTAATAACATTGTTGAACATCCCTGCGATTGTAGACCAGGCAAAGAGGCTCAAGCTTGAGCCAGTTTTATGCAAAGTGGGATTGATGTTACTGGGTGAGTGAGCAGGGAAAACCCCATCGAGATGTTATCTTCGAAGTGTGTCATGTGAATGCATTTATTTTTAAGTGTGACACGACCGACGGGGCCTTAAGGGCTGAGGTAGAGAAAAGAAGCTGTTAACTACGACACGTCTGCCCGGGCTATTCAGGTCAAGGAAGCAACATCTCTTTCAATGTGCGTCTCAGCCCTGCACAATTGTTTCATGAAGCTAAAAGGCCTCTTTTGTGCCTGGACTCTCAGCCTTGAATGGAAAAGCTCTTCTTCATAAAGTGACCGCACTCACAACACTTCTTTATGCCCTCCTTCTCGTTTAATTTCCCCTTTTTTTCTGTCCCACTTTCGCTCTACTCCCTCCTGCTCTGTCTCACCATTGTTATCGCCGTCTGCACCAAGAAGACCACCTCCCTTCACTCCCCCACAACATGACTTATAACAAAGTGCTCCAGTTGGAAATCTTCTAAGGAACCGTCTCTGTAAACACATAACTCGCCATATCTCTCACCGCATAGCTCTCTCACCCTCCTCTTCTCGTACTCCCATTTCCCCCCTCCTCTTCCTTCCTTAGCTTTCAAATCTCGTTCTTTTAGAAACTCGTCCTGTGAAACTCATCCAGAAACCCACAGCCACCCACACTGATCCAGTCACCATAACCAAATCCACTTTAACGCAGGCACAAACAGATCCCGAAAGCCTCGTAGCGGTGGGGTTGAAGAAAAGAAGGGGAGGGTGACAGAAGGAGAGAGTGGGGGGTGCAGTAAAATGTCAGGCCTGTGGGTAAAAGTGAGAGATCTTCACCACGCCTTTCTAAATAAACCATCCCATCTTTAGAGTCTTAAATCCTATCAGTCTAACCAAAAAGGGGAAAATGCATTAAAATGTAGAAGTGGGAGGAAAAAAAAATGATTTGCTGTGATGGCGAGAGAGCTCAAGCAAATGAGAGAGGGGAGGGGAAAAGAAAGGAATGCAGGATAAATGCAGGTAAGAGGTGGAGAAATAGGCTGTGACAAGAGGAAAGACAGATCGAGGAGAAGAAATTCAGATAGACGCAGAGAAACGGAGACACAAGGAGGGAGAGCTGGAAAGATAGAGACATATATGGCTGGGCTGGCAGCCTCCTTCACTGATTAACATGCCTCTCAGACACGGTGAGAGGGATCAAACTCACGCACACACACACAGCCAGGCCTGGGAGTTGCGCCTGCAATGCGATGATAGTGTGTGTGTCTGTGCGTGTGTGTGTGTGTGTTTTATTTCTGTTTGTTTGTTGTGACTTTGGATCTTCTGCAGGCATGTGGCTTTGTTCACAGCTGCCTGGCACGCACAGTCGTTAAATGGAGATGTCTGTTGATTGACACCACAGTGTGTGAGTGTGATTGTGATTGTGTATGCGCGTCTGGAAACCACATGAGATGTGACATTCAAAGCAACAGGGGGAGATAAAGCAGAAAAGGGAGCCCAGGCTTAACTGAAGTGAGTGAACCTGAATCGAAATTGATACAGGTGGGATTTATCAGACTAAATTGGATGAGCAGGTGGCGGATTTTGCAGGAGGAGAAAGTGTGGGAGCCAAAACGAAGGGGAGAGAGGATGTTGAAAAAGGGGGGAGATGGGTGTAGGGATGCTTTTATAAATCTAGGCTCCTGGGTGCATGTGTCTGCGTGAGATTCAGAGTGAAATCAAAGGTCGGCAGACTCGCATGTCGGACTTTTGCTTTGAGAAGATACCCTGACTCCCTGTCTGTGCGGGAAGAGAAAATTGCTTTTAGGTCGTGTTTATGATGGGGGTGTTTGCAGTGACAATTTGGTTTTCCTGTTATGTTTGCTGTTCAGAATAAAAGACCGGACACAGCTGAATCATGTAGCTCGCGGCGTACATAGATAGTCCACGCCGTGAATTATTTCAGCTTCAGCTTTGTATTGAAAATGTCGATCTTGACTGTGGAAACCGAACAGTGGCTTCATTTCCAGTTTCATGCAAGGTGCAGACGGAAAGATAGAGGAGAGAAGGTAAACACCATTAGCATGCAAAGATGTTGTTGGGGCGCCAAAATTACAGAGCAGAGTCCTTTCTTCCTCTTTGTCCTGGAGGATCTTTTCTGCTTTATCACAGTCTCTTTTCATGCTGCCCTTTCACAAATCTAAAAGTATCTGTGTTGCAAAAACTCACCTTGCAGATGCTTTCCAAAGCTGCTTTTGTGGTGTGTTTAAGAGACAATACCACTCTTTCTACAGGTCCCTTCTTTTTTACAGATTTAGAAGTTGTCAATGTAAAAATTGAAGGAATCGTTCAGAGGTTTATACAGTATAAGCTTATTTCAAAAAATGAGATCACGGTTGAGAGCAGAAAAAAGCAACGGACAGTTAGCCAAGCATTGGACCAGAAAAAGGGTGAAGTATCATCGACTATGTTGCCAAGCAGAACCGTTTGTTGAAGAGTGTCCGACTGAATAAGACCAGAAGAGGCCTGCAGTAAGAATGGTTTATGGTAAGCAGAGTAACTCCAGGGTTAAATCCTGCGAGAGACCTGCCATGTTTGTCATTGGTCATAAAGCTTTCATGTAAATTCACACTCACAGCAACTCTGGCTTGATTTATCACATTGATAAGCTGCTCTTTAAAAATCCCTTTGCACTATTCTCTTTGTGAATTCCCACAACCAAAAGATACCGTGTTGTAACCTGCACTTTATATACATTTTAGCTGGACTTAATGTTGTGATCAGGCCAAAGTCAACAATGCAGCTTCAGCCACATGAGATATGATCTACTTATAGTAAAAAAATCAAAAAGTACACAAACAGTCATTAAGAATATGGAAAGAGATTAAACAAACCAGTGTGGGCCTTTTTCAGACGTCATCACAAATCAAGGCGCAGCTCTGTAATGGCGTCAGATTTGGAACAGCGATGATTCACTATGCACAAGTACCTACTAGAAAAACAAAATCGAGGCACCTCATTCCACTCTTTTTTTTTTTATTTTCATGTAAGAGGGTGAAAACTGGATTAACAATCAAGGTAAAAAATCACTTTGCTGTTGAGCCTGTTATGGTTGTTATTTTTCAGATGAATGACTCATTATCAGCAGATCATTTGGGAAGATAGTGTGAACTTGAGTGCAGCAGTCTCCAGAGTCTGTTTTGTTTTTTTCTCAAAAGCTCTCCTCTTCCCCTCAAATGTTCTATTTTTTGCCCGCTTGCCGACCTCATGCCCCCTCTGACAGTCACTTGTTGCCATTACAATAAATCTGCCTCTCCTGGTTCATCGGTAAGAAGGGCAAACAGCCTCCGGATGGGAACATATTGCCCTATTGAGTTACTCCTGAGTATTTATGCAAGATAATACATGTCCTTGGGGGAATTTTAGCCGAATAATCACATCAAGAGGGATTCTGTCATGCCGCAGAACCTTTTATTGCCATTAGCAAGGTTTCTGTATTATTTATAACCATGCTGGAGATTATCGCCTTGTGTGATGGCTTTATGGGGCCTCCAGCAAGCAAAGGATGGAGTTGCTTTTAGCTGCCTGTCAGTCTTAGAGTGTGTTTTTTCCCTTCAATTTTACTGCAGTGTAGCTCCGGTTCCTCCTGTGTGCATGATTTGAGCGTGATTTATGGCCTTGGCCCCTGATCCCTGCCCTGCTAATGATGGTTGTAAACTGGTGGGAAGCTAAAGGTCAGATCTATCTCCTCAGTTGTGATGTGACATGATGTTTCTCCCTTGTCTCGTGAAGTATGCTGAAACGTTAAAAGATGAAAAGCGAGGAGAAGACACATGAAGGGTGGAGAATATAAAAGATTTGCAAAGTGTGTAGAAAAAGGATTTATCTCAGGGATCCTTTTGGAGAATCTTCCTCCTGAAACACAGACCTATAATTACATGCAGACTCAGGCAGATGTTGTCAGATTGTGCTGTAAAATCTTTGTTGTACTCCTCTCCGGATTGCAACCATGGCGTCTTGGTCTTTTGTAACAGTAATTTTCAGAACAGGGAAGGTTAATGGCAGTGACACAACTCTGCGATACTCAAAGATATCTATTCATCAACAATAAGCTTTTACAGGTATTAAATTACTGCTCCGTCATCCTGCACATCTTAGTCGGGCTACATCTTGCCTGTTAATGGGAGTACCTTCACTGCAGAAAGAGAGAGAGAGTCGGAGATTATTTTATTCCAGCACCAACCTTTAAATCCCCTGAAATTATGTATCCATTAAACACTTTAAGGAAGGTACTCTGCTATCTGATGCGTCAGGCCTCACCTTACCTCTGTTAGCACAGACAGACGATGTGCTCTCATGGTCTGATCCTGATAAAAGACACATGTCTGACATGTTTTGTCTTTCTGCACATACTGCACATATTTCCCACTACATAAATCCACAGTGTTTCCTACTGCATGGGAAAATCAGCCTTCTGTGCACAAAGGTCGCTCTTCATTTTTCATTTACTGTACACTCCCCCTCTTTTCTCTCACTCAACTGTTCCCTCCTTCTCTCTCTCTCTCTCTCTCTCTCTCTCTCTCTCTTTAGAATTTGTGCAATGTTACTGAGGCTCCAGGATTTCATGGTGATGCTAATATCTCGTAAACAGACCCCGGGTCACTCTAGTTCCAAGCAAAGGGAAAAAATTGTCTGCACATTTCACTCCAGTGGTGGGGATTCCTACATGGCTCTTACATTAGGCCGGAGAGAGATAAAGAGGGAGGACTGTGGTTTGGCTTAAGTGAAGGCACAATGCTCTGAGGAGATGTTTGTGCTTGTGGTTTTGTTTAGTGCGTATGTGTGTTGAGTCAATTGTGTATATTTTTTTGTTTATGCGCATCTGTGCCAGGGAGTCAAAAGGCTAACTGCTTGACAAACGGAGCAGATTTAAGGTGCTTTTTTTTTTTTTTTTTATAAAGGGAAGTAAAACGGAGCAAAAGAAATCTTTATTCATGTAGAACATTTCACTCAAGGGGAGAAACTGTGCAAAAACAAACAAGGAGAACAATAAGATGCAGTTTAAAAGACAAACACAGCAAAAATAATCAAATACTCAGGGGAAAACAAATGTTTTCATTCTGCCTGTTTTTTTGTTGTTGTTTTTTTTAACATTGTTAATGTCGGAGAGCAGTTAATGCAATCTGGCAGAGTATCCCAGCAGCTAGAAAACCAGGGAGGTGAACATTGATTTTACACTCTGCAGAACCAGAGGGTCTGCAAGAAGTGACAAAGGAGGTGAGCAGGAGGGGAAGGAAGGTGAGAGAGGTACTCACTGTGAAGCAAGACCATGTAGAAGCTCGGTATAATTGAGGAAATATTTGGTTGTTTAATCCCAAATTTATTAAAATCAAAACAAAAGAATAAAAATGACTTACAAGACAGAATTGTTTTTTATTTTATTTATTTTTGAGACTTGAATTTGATCAACAATGTGGTTCTCAGTATGGAAAAGAAAAAAATATTCATAACCTTTGAGACTGGCTTTCCAACGCTTATAAGAAAGTATGGTAACATTTTATTTGACACCTATCTCTATAACACATTACAAATATATGTATAATGCATTATAATCACGTTATAGCACTGTATAGCTATAGTTCTAAACACTTATAAATGATCATAATGCTTTATTGCAATAATCATAACACATTATAAAGCATTTTATCATGACTTACAAGGTCAGGTATTATAATGTGTTATAACTGTTAACAACTCACTGATGATGTCCACATAGATAATGCAATGCAACTGATATCATCAGTTATAACACATTATAATACCTGACCTTGTAAGTCATAATAAAATGCTTTATAATGTGTTATGACTATTGCTATAAAGCATTATGATCATTTATGAGTGTTTATAACTATAGTTATGCAGTGCTATAGCATGATTATAACGTATTATACTTATATTTATAATGCGTCATAGAGATAGGCGTCAAATTAAGTGTTAATGAAAATATTTCTTACAACAGTGTTCTTGTTTTTGTGTGTTTGTATAAAGTTGTATGATTTTCAATTTGTCAAGTTTTGAGTTCATTCAACCTGTAATAACTGCAGAGAGTCCAGGAAATACACCAGCAGCATAATTATGATAAATTGCAGTTTGATTTGAAATTTTGTGGTGGGTCCTGGCAAAATAAGTCAGTGGTCCAGATATTGATCCCTGAGGGTTTCCAACTTGATGCACAGAAAACTGTCAACCCTCAAGATAATATGCCAACCAGGAGAGTAGTGCAGCCAGGAGGTCCTTCCCACTAGGCTTTGTTTTGGCTCAGTTTGCAGAAAAATCTGGCAACGCTGGCTCACTTTTGGCTCTTCCTCTCTTCACTTTCATTGTTTTTCAGTCTTTCTCATTCCTGACATTCTTTGACTTTTTTTTCTCTTGCTGTCCAGTATGACTCGCCTTTCTCAGTTTGAATACCTCACTTGTCTCTCTTTCACCTCAGTTTCTCTACATCCCTCCCTGTAGTGTATTATTTTTGTCTGCTACTTTGTCCTGCCTCATACTTTCCCCACTCTTCAAACTATTTCTACAGCTGCCGGGTATGTTTCCATATTTACCTTTAAATCTTTCATCCGAGCCATCATTTTCATCCCCTATCCTCCACATATCCTTGCTACCTACAGCATCTTATGGTAATTCTGATTCAAGGAGCACTAAGCAGCTTGAGGCAATCACCTGTCATTGATTCTACACAGTCCATAAAGCAGCCTCTCTTTCCTTACTAATATGACAATTAGGCCAGTGTCTGGAAAATCCATGGAGTGTCTTTGAATCCACATAAAAATGTGACATTGATAAAATCCTCCTCTGCTTACTTAATAAACTGTCATGTGTACTGAACTCTGAAGGTCGTATCGTAAACGTGGAACAATAAAAGCTAAGTGCAGCTTACCCTTATACCTGCAGCATTTCTCTAAACATTAGTTCTTCTTAAAATGTTATTTAGTGTTTTAAGTATCAAGCTTGAAGTCTTCTGATAGTCGAGGTCGGCATACGATACCAAAGGTTATTAGAGCCTGAAACCCTTCAGGTTGTGGTTGGCTTCCTTCCAGTTTGTTGTCCTTTTACAGACCTTTAAAAACCGGGATTTGAGCTGAATCAAAATAAGCCTCTTCTTCTCTTTCATGGTTGACCACCACAGCAGCTTCTTCAGCTCTTAATGAGAATAATTAGCATTGGAGAGAAATTCTAAACATAATGCAGACTGCATGCTTTGGGGAGCTATTAGCAATCACAGACAGCCACAACAGAAAGTGCACTGAATCATTTTTATCTGCAGAAACCTGATTAAAATTTGCAAATAACAGCATGAGAGCAGAAGTGAAGCCAAAACAGCTAGAGCTCCTCCTACTGACAAGCTACAGTACATGCCATAACAGCAGCTACTCATCATACTGATTCATGTGTGTTCCTTTTTCTGTTAAGTTTAGTATTGACAGCAATGTTCACTAGCCTGGTTAATGCACTGTTGTGTGCACCGGATGGTCAAAGTAGATGCAAATTGACAGGAAGAGACAAAGAGCGCTAACGCAGAAGTGAGTGATCTTTTCATGACAGTGGGCATTAGGGATGTTGTTTCAATATATATGACAATAGATACAGTACATGTGACATCATTACCATCACTATGGGATGTACATAAAACGCAACCACTAGAAGGTCTCACACAGACCGCCAGTCCGGCTTCACTGCAAACCAACTTACATTCAGCTTCAATTTGACCTCCACCCAGATGCTGTTTTAAAGGTCTGATCCTGCCTGTTCTAGTGTTTAGGCGAGGTACAATCTTATTTTGCTCATAAAGTTCTTCCTTTTTCTGGAGTATTTGTTTTTTGATTTTCTTTTTTGCTGGTGCTGTTTGAGCCGTTGGCTTTATTTCTACAATTTCCACTGAAAGTGCAATGTTTGGTTTATATAACTTCGAGAGAACATGCAGGAATATGGACAAAATGAACACAGAGAACAGGTAGAGACTGAATCTGTATCCTTACCGGAGGTAAAGAGTGAAAGGGCCTTTAGCTTTAAACGGACTCCAGAGGCTTTCAAACCATTCAAGCCTGAAAGATCTTTGTGGTTTTATTGTTAATAAAACGTGTATTTTGGGGACATCAACAAAGAGGCTCCACCAGTCAATCTATACCACGCAGGCTTTGGCTCTGAATGTGTATTATAACAGGGGCTTATCATTGGGAGGATATTTTAGATTCACTGTAAGGTTCACCAAACACAACAAGCTGTAAATACAACTTTGTTATTCAGTTTTGTATGTAAACTCAAACAAACAGGCAAATTATACCTCATCTCACAGACAAAGAGCAACACTGGCATTTATTTGAACTTGTGGTCTGCACCATCTAATATCCATAAGACCAGTAGTCAGTCCAATCTTTGCTTTCTTTCAGATGTCTGGCTCTTAAGCTGCTAAAAATTCCACTCTTTTCTTAGTGATGATGAACCAAAGCAGTAAGCTGAGCTGATACGCTGTAAAGAGCTAAAGGACTGTGGAGAAAATTCAATTCTTTGTGGTTTATTGTGGCATTTTCCTCTTATACAGACACATAGTCATGTTATCAGTTGCAAGAATGACAGTATTTATTCTATGAATAAGCTGCGAGCTGTCAGAGAGATATAAATAACACTGTACATAAAAATATAATTTCTATCATCAAAGGATTTAAAGTGGAGAAAGACATATTGGAATTAATACAAACGCTGTGCAAGGTTTTTAACAGTGTGAAAAGGGATTATTTTGACTATTATTGGAGTACTGTCTCCCACCAGTACTGTACTGTCGTACAACTCTTGACAACCACTCACTCTGTTAAATATTTCAATCATAAATACCCCAACCACCCTGGTGTCCCCATTAATGCTGTTCTATTTCATTACCATTTTCCCTATATCTAGGACACGCATAATCTCAGTTTTCTTTCAACACTACAAATTTTTCGTGCAAGTATCTCGCAGGCTGTGTAATGAAAACACACCGAGAATGTTCACGCCAACAGGACAAAAAAGGCAAAGGCAAAGCACGAGTAAAACCAAGGTGTAACAAGACTGTGAAAGTGAAGATAGAGAAAAAGAGAGCCATGGCAACTGTAAGAAGTGGAGAAAAAAAAGCCTTTCTGAACATATTAGTGCCTTCATTTGATGATGAGGTGTTCCATTTGCATGCAAAATATCCGAACCCCTGCTGCCAAGGGTCACTCAATCTGCATAAGCAGTATCCAATACCACATTGCAGTCATTCCTCACATCTTTTCTTCATTATTAAACTATTTCCTTTTTTCTTTTGAGCCTCAGTTTTTCAGTATCAGTAGCTATTCTGGCTTTACTGGAGACACTAGAAATCGTAGATTGTCAGGGAAAATATCTGTGTTATTTGATGTGGTCAAAAAGGCAATGCGTCCATTTAAACTAATCTACCATCACACCCAAGGGTGCCCACTCATCCACCTTTTTCAGCACTTGCATGAGCTGTATATGACTCTGAGTTTAATCAAAAAGCACAATTACTTGATCTAAAGCTGCGGGAAAGACAAATTAGCATGTCTATGTAACTCCTGTTGTCATGAATAAAGCGTGGTGGTGAGTTTTGCTCTTAGTTCCCTGGTCATAAACAAAATTGAGCCGGTCTTGAGGAGATCTTTAACGCACAGGCTGAATCTTGTTTCGCTTATGGCAAGCATTTTCCCTTTACATTGCTCTCCATCTGTATTTTCCTGGCACCCATAAAAACTGTTAGGACGGTGCCTAAAATGAAACTCGATTGCTGAATGTTTGTCCCAGCACTGAAAACAAAAGTCCCAATGGAGAACGACCTGACTCCATAATCTATAGCCAGCAGGGTTGTTCTCTAATGTTTCTTAAATCCTTGTAGCCCACACATTAAACCAGCCTCAATGTGACTTCTGTGACATCTACTGCCATTTCAATTTCAAACAGCAAGTGCTACGGCACCCTGGGGTTTAATATTTTGGAGTAGTGTCTGCTCCTAAAATGTATATGTGACTTGTAGTATGTGTCTCAATGGTAACGGCGTACAACTGCTCAGTGTGTGCCACACAGCGAGGCTTCTGAATGGACTTGGCTGCAGCCATTTGTCATAATTACACTGATGCTTTGGCTCTGAACCATTCGTGCACCCACACACACACACAACACACACACGCTTTGATACTGGTGTATCTACTTATTCTGCTGTCCCATGAAATTGTATAGCCCAGGGTGTCTAATTATACTAATCGAATGCGTACCGCCTGACATTTATTCATACATTATTAATAGCAGAAACAATACAATCTCTGATTGGATATACTGACTTCCTGACTTCTCATCTTCTCTCTCTCTTAACATCGTTCACTTATCTTTCACTCCATCTCCCTCTCTTTACCCCCATGACCTCCTTTCTTCTCCGTGTGTGACTCCCTCCCCTTCACCTTCAGTAATTTGGCTTGTGGGTGTTGAGTAATTAGCATGCCGCCCACTTTTATTCTGATGTCAGAGCGGGGAATTTGAGAAATGTCCCATAAAGATTATGTGTCCTGATAAGGTTATGTCTGGGACTCCATTAAAGAGATGGGCTACACAAAGGCTGTTTGTACCCTTCGGGGAAAAGAAGGAGTAAATGAAAAGAGAGATAAAAACTGAAACTGACTCTGAAAGGAAGCTATAGTTTGAGTGTGGTTTGCCAGCTTTCTTTATCGAGGCACTTTAACAGTCTGTATTTATTCTTTGACGAACTGTTTGTATGCTCTTAATTTCATTAGACTTTAAGATTAGAATGAACCCTTTAATTTATGCCTTACTGCTTTACTTATGCATCAACTGTGTTTGGCCAAATATGTTTATTACCCAGAACAATGAAAGTACTTTTGGTCTTTTGCCGCATCCAGCTTTTGAATCTTACCCTAAACCCTGATGTTACTTTACTGAATTAAACCTTTCTAATTATTTTCAAACTAATGCTTGATTTCTGTCCTGTCACAGTAACTTCTAGTTACTCTCTGTCTTGTACTGCACATGGTTCTAACACGTTATAGATGTAAACAGGGTACAAGAGCAAACACTCTGTGTACCTGTATGTCTGTGCAGTGTTAACTAAACAAGGTGCATTACTTCATGTTGTCACCCACATGAAAACATACAAAATTTGACCCCCACCACTTTGCTTCTGCAAACGGTCTCATACTTTTTAAGGCCCTTGGAGTTGTCTAAATGTTTCTCACCCAACACAAACTAGAAAGAGGAAAAACTACCCACTGAAAACACAACAACACCTGTGACCTGTGATAGCAGTATAGTGCCACATTACAGTTCACAGGCGGGACACACGCAGGCTCTACGTGCACGGCTAGATTCTCTGTGTTCCAGCTGTGGCTGCACTAAGAGATATCAGACGGACTTTTCATGTAGAGTAATCATAGGAAACAAGGAACTTGGCTGTGTTGCTTTTGCATTGATGAACAAAGGAGAGGACAGCATGACATGTTTCAGGTCATACAGTTGACTTGGTACATCCTGCAATTCTGAAGGGAAATATCATAAAGCCTTCCTGTCAAATGTATGTTTACTTTGTCATGTTTAGTGAAAGTTATGTGTGATGATATTTTACAATAAAATGTTATCTCAAATTTGTGGCAGTTTTCAGGAGTAAATAATGTTACAATGAGTCTGTGCAGAAAATAAGACCAGTAGATAAATACCCTGTGTATCCAGTGTGGTGTTCAAGAACGTCACTCTATGTAACACCTTTGGTTTTAATAAAGAACCAAACACACAATCTAATACCAAGGGTTTCAGGATGACATATTCTTGTTTTATACATACATGCATTAAGTCCAGACTTTCTATTAAACAACACAACTGTTTACCAGTAATTTAAAGCTCTTGTCAGGAACTAGGTTTACATTGAATTTGGCGCCCCCTGTGGTCAAAGCCGCACCTGTGACTGTTTGACTTTTTTGTGCACGTATAAGAAGTGTTTTGTGATGAGAAATCTCAACTTGCTATCTTTCTTTTTTTTGGTAAACTCCTACTCCACAGCATTGGTCAAAAACATTAATATTACTGTAGAGAATATATTGTGTTTTTTTCACTGATGTTGTCAATTGCTCGTGTCAGTCACACAGAGGCATCCATACTTATTTGTCTGTTTCTGAACAAGCTGCAATCTTCTCACAGAAGCTTTAAGCTACAAACATGTGACAAACTTTCATTCCCTCTAAAGCACTTAAATCCTGACTGCAGTGAAGCTGACTTTAACAGAGGAGGGGAAAAAAGCAAACTGAAGTAAGACAGGCAGAGAAGACGGATGCTTTTTGGATCCCGTACAACCAGCAGACTGTTTGTGTTTGCACTGTGTAACACCTTGTGCATCTGTGACCGCAGTAAAATGCTGAGGAGTTTTGCATAAAGAAATCCAACCAGGAGTATTCAAATTCTTTTGTTGCAATTGTGCATGAAGTGTTCTGTGTTTGTGGCAGTGGGTGTGGAAGAGCTCCCCGCTTAATTTTCAAAACAAAGTTCTCAATGTTGCATTCTGAATAAGATTACGACAAGATGAAAGTGGAGTTAAGGGATTCAATGAATTACAGTGTGAAATTTCAGTAAAAACATAATCTCATGCCAGGAATGGAAGCAGGAGGGGAGAAAACAATTGATGGATGATTACAGATGAGTCAGAGCTGAAGATAATGGCACCTTAAATCAAAGTGCCCATGTGATGCATGCTGGATTCCACCACACTCATGATCCGGCAGCAAAATTGCAGTAACAGCACACAGAGATAGCGGCCAGCCAGTCATGCCATCTGAGGTCTGTGGCTGAAGTCGATAGCAATCCTGAGAGCTTTTCCCTCCCTGTGAGGCAGAGTGCTTGATGCATTTTCAAGATGGATCATGTAGGGTAACATAATTTGAGTATCATTTGTATTTCCACACATATCATGTCCGAGCTTTGCATGTGCCTCTGATGAAAAATACAGACAGTTTAGCTCCACCATCAGAGAGCTGATTTTAAGTGCTGGCAAGCGTTTAATTTAAGTAGACCAACCCTTCTTTGGTTTTCTCACTGTCTTTCATATCCTGGATAATACTCCATGTCTGGATTGTTATTGAGCATTTCGATCACATTCTGCCTGTACAGATTTTCCATTCAACTAAAGCCAACATATTGCTCTGTGTCTTGTCCAAGATTTTCCCCTTAGCCTCTAATTTTCCCAGATTTGTCATAGACTGTGTGATGTTTGATGTGGTTATGCAATTTTCTGCCTGTATTCGGGTCTGACTGGACACTTCTCCTCTTGCGGTTGACTTAATCCTTTCTTCTGGGCAGCTATTTATCTCCTCTCACATCAGGGTGAGGCGACAGGGATGCTGTGGGAATACAAAAATAGGGGTTCAGTCACGAAAACCACCCAACCAGTTAGTTATTTAGTTAGTTAGGGAAGGAACGATCTAAGTTTCTGTCTATATTTACGTCTTGCTGCTCTGGCTCATTTAACAACCATTCACTCCCTTTTTCTGTCTTTCTTTAAATTTCCACAGACTCTGCCATTCTGTTGCCATGGCAACCATGGCCCCTCCTTCCTTCATTCTGCTGTGTTGGCTGCTCCAAACGACCAGCTCGGCTTTTCCAGAGGAACCTGGACCCTTGAACTTCATCCCCACGGAAGGTAATGACAACATCAGGGGCGTATCCAGAGGGCTTGCCAGGGGTGGGATGACCCCCATACCCCCTTTCTTTTTTTCATCCAAAGTTTTGGAATACACATGTTTTTGTTTCCAGGAGACAGGAACATCAGTGCATAAGTTCAACTATAGAAGAATTAAATAATAGATACAGGAGGGGGAAAGATGAGTATATAGAATAAATCAACTAATTCAGTTGGTTCCAACCATAGACTGTGTGAAAATTTGTGACGTCACCCATTTGTTGTGACATCAGTGTAAGGTTTTGAAACCTATCAGCTGCAGTCACCATATTGGTAATGATTACCAAACCAAACTTTTGGTCAACCAATCAGAGGCGGGCCTTTAGCCTCTTCGAACACAGCCACTATGTGTCCATGTTTCTGTTAAGTTAGCCGTGCATCTGATTTGCTTATCTTGTCACCTTCATAACTCAAAAGCAAACATATCAGATAAAAATTCACACCCAGTACCATTGGTGCTTTGGGAGCTCTGAGCTACTTAGACCGAAACTGTAATAGAGATATAAATCTAACATCTGTATGATGATTTAATGTACAGATTTTCAATGGGGTGGAGACAGAAGGGACATGGGTCAGTGCCCCAGTCTGGCAACCATTCTGTCCCCTCTTTAATTGCGTCTGTACCCCCTGACTTTTCTCACCCTTAAATCCGCCTGTCCTTCTCAATGCATCTCCTCCCAAGGTCATGATTTGTCTGATGTAGGGTCGTGATTTCACAGGGAAAGTGTTGGATTGTGGGAGGTACATGGTTGAGGCCAAGGGTCACATTATAGACTGTGGTTGTCTGACAGGAGGGTGGGAGAGTGGTTGTCCAGGTCAGGTGTGGGGTCGCTCTCAGGAATGAGGACAGAGTAAGGAAAGGAGTTTTCCCACACACACGCACCCACACTCACGCGCACACACACACCTCAAGAGACACAGCTCCTGATACACTCAGACTTTAAGACTCCATACCAGGTTGGCAGTCTCCAGCCCAGACCAGACAGTGATTGATTGCAGTTCAATAATATTGATTGATGGTTTTCCAGCTGAGTCCAGACCCTTCTCGATGTATCAATATAGAACAGTAGAGGTTTTAAGGCTATTGAGAGCTACACTGGGACTGTGTAAGACTCAGCAGCAGCGGCTTATGCAGGTAGAGTAATAGGAGAAAATGTACAATTATGATGATGTACAGACAAGACACAATAAAGGGAAAATGGAGAGAAGGGGAAATAAAATAACAATAGCTCCGAGGATAAATAAATGGAAGAGAAAAAATTACAGGATGTTAATGAAGCAATAGCAGACAACATTTAGTTCTGGATAAGTCGCAGAAACAGATAAATGCACTTAGAGAAGCATATGAAGAAGTATTGATGTGAAAGCGGAGGCAGGATGTGAAATGAAAGATGAAGAACTCTGTAATTCACCTCAGTCAAGGTCTTATACGGATAACCACACTGGATTTACATAAAATCCATCTGCTTCATATGAAACTTTCATTTCTTCTCCTCTCCTCATATGCATTTTTTCCAGTGTTTTTGCACATCTGGGGACAACATTAGAAAAACATACTTAAAATGCTCCTTCCCTTTTATCTTCTCTCTTAAGGTTTCTCTTTCTTGACATATGAATTCCTTGTCCTCTAAAACACTTTGAAGATTTTTTTGTTTTACCTTTCTGAAGTTCTTGAAATGTCACTCATCTCTGCGTGACTCACATTCTGAGATGTTTGAACCCTGTGGTGGAACATGTATCACCCAAATATAGCAGAGAGACATATGAGGTTTAGTTCAGACATCTTTCATTTTCAGGTTGTTTGTTTCTGTTGTCCTTGCTCTGTGCCCCTGTGTGCTCAATGTAGTTGACATGCTGCTGTTTCAAATGCAGGTCTCAAACTTTGCCTCACCATAACCTTGAATACCCCTCAGAAATAACAACACTTTCACATTGGCTACTTTTCTGTAAGAGATGAAGGTCTGTTTTATATCATATACTGCGTTTTCTTTCTGTCATTTCTTAAAAGTGGTGAGAAGACATCCAGTGTTTCTGGGTCGACCTCATCGGACATGGCTGAGACAAGAACCGCTACACATCCAGAGAGTCCTTCAAGTCAACCGGACACTCTACATTGGAGCGAGGTACGTTCCCTACCACCTGCGAACACAGACACTTAGATATAAGTGATTCTGATATAGCTTTATCTGCAGGAACAATAAGCTTTCAGGCACCGGTGAAATGTCTTTGACTGCTTACATCACACACATATACAAGTATAAATATAGCTCTGTCAGAGACATTTTCAGCTTTGAAATCTCTTATCTGTTGTCTGTTATTACTGCATTTGTTGCCAAGCAACAAAATCAGCCAATTTTATTGGACATTATTTTAGGAGTTACAGTGGGTGAGCCTCAAACCTAAATTTACTATCAAAACATACCATTGCTGTAGAGAGGTAAGTGTGCCCTGATGATTCTCATGAAATATGGCAGGACTAAATAAGAAAAATAGATTTTTGTTGTTACACTTTGGTCTGTGTTTCAAAACATAACAGTGGTAAGAGGATAACATGCTAATATTAGCCAACAGCTCAAAGAAAAGCTACATCTAAGTCCTGCCCGGGATAGAGAAGGTTAAAATGCAATAAAGGAAAAACAAGATACATGACAGTTTATACAAACAAAACTCAAGCAGCTATGTTTTCTTTAATACTTCATTTAAGCCTCCCTAAACAATTATGGTGACTGAAGGGTGTGTGAAAAAATGGTACCAATAGAGTTACAGTGATATTATCATGCACATGCATGTTGACAATACATGGGCATTTTTCTCTATTCGTCCAGAGGAGTTGGCAAGCTTTAAGCACAAAATTAAAACTATAATCAGGATCAGTTGTTTAGTTGTTATGTGATGAGTGGCAGAATCAAATTCCAGTTACGGGCTCAACTTTGACAGAATTCAGACATAACCATGACTGTGTCCGAGCAAGAAGTTGGCATATTTATGCATAGTTAAGTCAAGCTACAGTTAGAGCTTGAATAGGGGATTTGATCAGACTGCTGTCTTTGTCCTAGTCTGTAAGGACCAGGCGACTGATTTATTGATGAAGTATGTCTACACACACTACAGAAGGGGGTGACATACCCCCTCATGTACCACAACAATCACCAATCGCATTCCAAGAGGCTAACATTAAAACAGTTCAACCCTGAAAACAATACAGTGTGGTACCTTTTGTGCATAAAATTCCACAGCTTTGTCTTTTCATACATCCCTTCTCCTTCTTCTGTGGAGGTTTTGTTTCTGCCCTGACTTCCTAACAACACATGATCTTGTTTAACAAAGTCCAGCGTGCAAACTGTGGAGCACGTGCAGAACACTTAGGCCAGTTTTCAGTCCAATTAAAGTACATGAAAGGGAAAATCAACACCTAGCCACATTGTCAAGCTGTGTCTAAGGGGACCAAATGTCCCAGATTTCCAGGGACAGTCCCCAATTTGGATGACCTGTCCCTGGACTAAAGTTGTCCACGGAAGTGTCCCCTATTTAAGCGTTTCATGAATGAGGAAAAAAAAAATGTCACATGTAGACTAGAACAACGGTTATTACAGTAGCGGAGTAGGTAGGAAGCGCAAATAAGTATGTTGTAACTGTTTTCCCCACTCTCCAGAGGTATGTTCCTAGATGTCCCTAGATTTCATTACAGAAATCTAGTCACTCTATGATGTGTGATTTCAGTCAGACAAACAGATTCCCATGTTGTAGAAGTCTCCGTTGCAGTGGGACTAATGCAATTAGTTGGCTTTTTGAACAACAGGTAAACAGACTGAGTGTTTCAGTATAAAAAAGAGTGACCCTGTTCAGTGGCAAATAGTAGATGGCTAACCTGATAGTTCTTGAGAAAAAAAGGCTGCTGTGCTAAGTAACGTACTGTCCTGGCTAGCTGCTGAACCAATGCTAACAAGCTAATCACACACAATGCTAACCAACCATAAGCATGATATCCCTGATAATCTCAATAGCTGTTCTTAGAAGCTAACTTGGTTTACAGTAGTTTGTATTTTTTACAGTTTAATAGATTGAAATGATGCACAGTAGTAGGGTCACCACAAAGACCCAGAACTGGTTTTCATTGGCTTACAAATCTGTTCCATTCAAGCCTGATATTGGCGTGACAAATGTTTTCTAGTTTGGTGTCCATATGGGGATGGTCTCCATATGTCTGTCAGTCTGGTGAATGTGCTGATGCTGACAGTAGCCCTGGTGGTCACGAGGGCCAGACGAGCTCAGCTGCAGCAAGTCTGCACCGTAGAGCTACATCTGCTGTTCCCCGGAGTCATTCAGGAGCCGACCTGAAGCAGAGTCAACTAACAAAAAACACACACACCTCCAGATTTACTGCTCCTGTTGTCAAAAGATAATTTAGTGTCAGACATGCAGCAAAAATGAGCCACAGTAGATTCCCACATATGGTGATGGTTATTCGCTGTAGTGGCAGTCTGAGAGGAGACTGAAGTGGTTTTCAATAGGAGACGCCACTGTGGTCCAGGAAATGACCCAGTCTCTGGCCTCCAGCTGGTCTAACCTCACTACTGAGACATGGTAGTAAATATATCAAGCTATGTAACATGGTTGCAGCCGTTCTGTCTGCACTGAGGGGGTCTGTAATCACACACATGTCCGCTGCATGATATAGTAAAACTGCCTAAAGACAACTCTGTCTACTGTAGTCTACAGGTCTGTTTGAAAGTATAAGTAAAACCATGAAACAGCCTGTGAGACATTTATTTCAATTTACAGCTGAGGAAATTCTTACTGAAAAGCAGAGGTAAACTGATATGAATGTCTCTGCTAACCGGCTGATAATGAAATTCTAGACTGACAGGCAGAAAGACGACAGAGGCGAGAGAGGTTGATGGCATCACGAGAGATTCAGAGAAAGAGTGTTTCATGACTATATTTATATATTTCTTGTAAGTGGCTAATACTGTTTGTGGCTCCCTGACAGTAAATGATAGATCCATGCGCAAACACTCATGTGAGCCACTGACAGCACGGCGGGGAGGCAGAGTTTTTAAATGTATGATGTATAAATAAGTACCGGTGAGGTGGCAGGTTTGACTGCCAAAAGCTCCTGCAGAGTGCGCGGCCTGATAAGACGTCTCACTCATCCCCAAATCCTGTCACCATTAGCATAGCTGCTCCTCAGACTGCAAGCGCTGCTAAATCCCTGCCCTGAGCACCCGCTGAGAGCAGCTACCTCTCCCTGTCCTCTTGCCATCCTTTGCTAAATGAAAGTAAACCATGTTTTTGGCTGGTAGCAGGTGGAGTAAAGCTCCTTGCAGCGTTAAGCCCCATTTCATTGCTGTCGAGAAGAGCAGCTGCCGATCCTGTGGTCTTCAGGCCGCGGTCACATCCAAAGGGCTAACACTCACATAAATCTATGACAGTGTGTTTACCTGCTGCGAAGATTACTGAGGAACAAATCCAACTCTCAATTAAGTCTTTGTACTGTGATAAACATCGAGGATTTTTACTGTATGTATAACAGTTTGCCTACCTCCAGTATCAGGTGTAAATGGGAAGTGTGCTGGCCTACCGCCTGGCAGGAAGTTACTTAGTTTATTAGCCCACAGATGCTGACCTCAGAGGTCACCAGGGTTCACACAGCAGACTGAATCAGGTCAAATTCCTCACAGCAGATAGACAGAAAAGAAAGGCGGTTATGGAAAAGGCCAGCATGCATGGGAGGTAAAGGTGCCAGACTGATCAGCTGTGTAGTGAAGAGAGAGAAGGTTCAGCATGTTGTGTAGGGAACACACACACACACACACACACACACACACGAACACACACACACACACACACACGAGGGAGGACAGCTGCAACCTCCAGCTGACACCGATGCAGAAGTGAAAAAAAAGTCCAATTGGCCGCTTTCTGTACTTAACATGAACATGATTTGTTCCGATAAAGAGCTGGAATGCTTGTAATCTTTAATACTTAAGGTTTTGAACTTTATTGTGAGCGTCGTATTTTATTATGGTAACACAAAAAAGGTAACAGATAAGGATTTATTTTTCTCAAACAAAGCATAGTCAGTATAAAGATTAACCAAATATCATAAATACAAAATATTCACACTTTGACACACAGCCTGTAAACTGTTGTGTTACAGTGTTTAATCAACCAGCCAAAGCCTGGCACATGATGAAAGATGTTAAAGAATCTTCACCAGATCTGGAAATGTCAGAGATCCCGCACATGAGGACAAGCAATGACACATTTAATAGTTTTGTTTGTATGGTGTGTGGTGAGATTTCTCAAAACTGGAAATCTTGTAAAGTCTCCCGCTGTCGAGCTCGTTTTTAGGGTGAATGAATATGGTGGACTTTAAGGTGGTTTGGTTTCTGTTTGTTTTTATTGAACACAATGTACAAACACTTGTGTTATCACCGGTAGATTCCCGTAGATTTTAAGTTTGGTCTCAGTTTATGCTTCACATTTCCCATCATTGCCTTGAGTGCATTTGTTGTGTTTCTGTCTTCAGTCAGCTTGCTTCCCAACTGGCAATCAAGTCGTTCCATATGATAATGGACAGCCTGCATGATCATCCGTCCTTGGGGGTTTCCCAACACATAGAGATATCTAATCGTGAATACTGAATGAGTTTAGCATTTATATTCTAAAGTTGCAGAGGCATGGATTGTCTTCTGCAGAGATCGGGGGAAGAATATCACTATAATTTGTAAAGTTAAATTCTCTAGTTCCAAATTTTTGTTGTATTTCAAATTTTCTTGACATACTGCATATATTATAGCAATTATTTGATCTTTTAATGGCATACGGGATAAGTATTTTTGCAGCCTCATGCTCAAGAAGGAAGGTGTTTTTTAACTGAAAGAGATACTCTCTAAATGAACCGAGTGTAGTAAAAGATTTGACTGTACTGACCTTTTAAGTCGTAAGAGCATCTCAAATTTATTTGTTAGAATGAGTCTCTAACCAGGCTGCTTACTGGAGCAGATATTTACAGCATCCTGGTACCTTCAACCTCACTCAAAGTCATGCCACTGCACTCTGCTTCAGTCAGCAGAAGTGTCAGGGTAACTCAGTGGTCAGCCCAAATCTTTCCATTTCAGTTTCATCCAGTGGTGCAGCTTTTCCCCGCAACGTTTACAGGCTCAGAAAATCTCCCTGCTGCTCACCGTGAACTACAACACAGCTTCTAGCAACAAGGAGAGTTGAGAAACTAAGTCAGAATATAGGAAACTTGGCAGCTTAAGATGTCGGGACCTTGAGTCGGCTGTTGTTTGGCAAGTCAAAGAGGAGAAAGTTCATCAACTGGTCACGTCAGAAATTAAGGAAATGTTGACATTTTCTCTTAGGTCTTGTTGACTTTGGATAAGCCAGGTCACAGAAGGCTGGGGGTGCTGATGAAAAAGCAGCTCAGGCACGTGCACATCCCACACAGAAAGCCAGACAAAGTAAATTGATAAGACACTTTTAATTTGTCGTTTTTCTAACTGGAGGTTGTAAGCTGAGTCAAGGTGTCTTTGTAAATTATAGTCTGGTGAGTCATGGCTTTTTTAAGACTATAAAACTACAAGAATAATGAATTCATATGTACATACTGATATATTTTTCCATACCGTGTATCCAGACGCCCTTCTTACACGAGTGTACCGCAAACCCACATAAAGAAATGAATGTATAAACAAGAGACAGTCAAGTCAAGGGCCTTTTATTATTCAACCCTCCTGTAAGGTAAGGAAAGAGAGAGGGTGCAAGAGAAGAGACAAGCAGCAGCAGCAGCAGCATAAATAACTCCCCCTCCTCTGCACTATCAGGAGCATCACTGCTGGATGCTCACCACTCCGACTGGAAGGCTTGATGCTATACTCATTATGTTAATGCTGAGACAAAGCTGAAGCAGCCTGGATGAGCTTACGTCTCACACTCTGGCCCACTCAACTGTCTGAAGGACGCTTAAACTCTGACCTGTTAAGCAGGGACGCACCCGGCAAGTGTTTGGTGATTTCACACTTCTCTGCCCGTTAGTCGTTTTCCTGCTCAATGAGGTTGACCAGGAGTGGGAATCTTTTAACACGCCTTGAGGAAAAAGGATGAATTATTCAGGAGAGGAGTAACCTGACGGCCTACCTGTGCTCTCACAATGCACATATTTTCATAGCTTTGTTTCAGAGGGAGAGGGAGAGAAAACAGACACAAAATGAAATACTCATGAGCAGGTGCTTGTTGCAAAAGGCAAGAAACCGAGGGAACATGAAGTATAGATGGGAGGCAGAGCCCGATCAGAGATGGGATCGATTCTGCTGCAATAACACAGCTACGGCAGATTTTCAGATTAGACCATTCAAAGCCTGGGCCTCTGTGTGGAAGAAGAAGCTTCAGATGCATCCCAGCAGAAACCAGGGCCTTGATCAATATGCAAACGTCAGCCGTTAGCTGCCTAGCTCCACTCTCATTTGGTTAGCATTTTCACAGGAACATCCAAGGTTACAGCAGAATTATCAGCAAATTAAAAGTGCGAGAAAGCGGTGTTTGGAGTATCATGAATACATGCATAGTGTTTTGGGCCACATGTAGGCAGAAAGCGGGGGTGCTCGAGCATCAGTATAACTACTTGATTAAGTCATCCATTAATTCAATTTCAGGCTTTTGAATAAGAATGATAAGCTGCATTCTGGGCTGTGGAGAAAATTCAATGCAGCAAGTCAAGTTTAATGAGCAGAGGCAAGAGAGGAAGGGGAAATATGAGACAGCATTATGCAGTCGAGAACTATTTCTTATATATACACTTGGAGGAATGGAAGACATTGTAGAGCTGCCCCCTAATCTCTTAGGGGCTGATCAGCTTTAAGCGAAGAGATTTCTCCAGTATGTTTGCATTGTATAGCTAAACTCTACCAATTATTTAGGAGTAAAACCACTGAAATAAAATATATTGTGATATTATCAATACACTAAATTTGTATGAAATGTGTGACCTGAATTTCACTATGTGCTGTTCTGAGTTTCCTACTGTTGAACTGGTATATAAGGTTTTGGATGTTTCCCTGCTCCAACACACCTGATTCAAATAATCAGCTCGTTATTAAGCCATTACAGAGCTTGATAACGAGCTGATCATTTGAATCAGGTGTGTTGGAGCAGGGAAACATCCAAAACATGCAGGACAGTGGGGGGGCTCGAGGACTGGATTTGAGAACCACTGGTTTAGTGCATTGTTCTACCTCATTCATGGATAGTGCTGGGTTTGGCTAATTGGCGCCTTCTCTCTCTGTCTGGTAGGGATGACCTTTACCGTGTGGAGCTGGACATTGTAGCAGGTGACGAGATGTTCTACAGCAAGGTGAGCACCTTTCCTGCTGACAACTGAAGGAATACACACACACACACACACACACACATTTTACGTGGATGTATTAAATGTCATCAGGCCAAATAATGTAATAATGTACCACAGAGAAATGCAAATGAAGCTGAACCAGAAGTGTTTCTGTGTTTTTCATACTTAGAAGAGAACGTGGGAGTCGAACAAGAACGACATCAGGATCTGCAGGATGAAGGGCAAGCATGAGGTGAGACAGCGTGTCTGTTTTTCTATCTTTTCTCACATTATATATTTTTCTGTCTTTCTCTCAAGCACTTATGAAATATGCCAGAAATAGGTTCATTATTCAACCACAGTGGAGAAATCCAGTTACATGTGAACACTAAATTGATGTATTGTACTCGGATGATATTTTCACACAGTAAAAGTAGGTTGATATGTCAAAGTTGTTTACATATCAGTGTACCTGAAACAAAATCATGAATGAGGCGTTGTATCGAATCAAGGTATCATTGGATGATTTATAGAAATGAAATCATCATTGTTATTTTTCACTTGATGGCCACATCAAAACTCAGAGATTAAACCAAACTGTTCAGATGTGAGTGAAACCAAAACAACAACCTGAAAGGAGCTAAAATGTTCCCAAGAGTCGTGACAAAAAGTAGTTTATTAGACATGTTATTTGTCAAATATTTAATACCAATTGGTCAAAACCTTGTAACAACAGTGATGAATTTTTTACAGCACAAGTGTTGCTAGGGACAACCATATCAAATTAATCCAGTACATTCCACCTCTTTCTGTTATTAATGCCTCAGTACCATTAGCGGTTGGAGTTTACTCAGTTTTCCAGTTTGCATCACTATTTTCTCATTATACATCTCTCTTATTATGAATATACCATGGCAGAACCATATGTAGGCTGTGTCTGATTGACCTGGCAAGAGAAATGTCTGACAAGCACTGACATGTCGTACATATGTCTAACATTCATACATACACAGCATATGTGCTAGCTCTGCAAAACAATTAATAATTTGCCTCTGTTTACCTGCAGACTCCTCAGTCATTTGTGAAGGATTTTGCTGCATACCGTGTTCACCCCGGTTTATTCGACAACTTTGTTTAAATGAAATCAAGTTGTTGAATTAGATTATTGAATTTTTCTTTGAGGATCAATGAAGTTCTTCTTCTTCTTTCTAGAGTCATTATAGATGTAGGTCACTACTACTGAGGATAAAGAAAGCATGTTTTGTGTGTTTGGGGGCAGAGCATTTCTTTGCTGTTTCTGCTTTGTTTTTATTTTACGTGCTGAGAAATGAATTAATGTGCTTTAAAAGCCATCCGTTCGTGCATTCAACTCATGATTCAAAACTTTCATTTATATAATATAATGCAGCACTGAAAAATTACTGAAAGATCACAGACAGAACAGAAGCATCTCCTGAAAGGGCTTTTTCTTATGAAATGTATCTGAAACCTAAATTTAGTTTGCTGTTTGTGGTATTTACTTTCATGTTTTTACTGGATTTTTTCAAAAGTGTTTCTCCGGCAGACTGACACACAGTAGGGTTTTAAACACAACATCTTACAGCACGGTTATATTTTAGTTTCACTCTATCAGCTTGACTTTGAATCTGATAGTTTTGGTCAAACCCACAAATAATTGCAGATTACGGGCAGATCCAAAAAAGAGTTGAATTACTGTAAGACTGCATTTGTTTCCTCATCTGGAAATGTAGTTTCATTGTCCCAGTCATCTGACTGTCATGTCTGCTGGCACAACCTCAAAAAGAGGGGGTGTTGACCACATATTATCTTGTTACGCCAGCTTGTCTTGCCCTTCAGTCATACACACAAACACTGACCAGAAGAACGTCCTCCCTTTACAACACTTATTCCACCTTCATGAGATAGAAATTCGGTTTGTGCGCTCAGAAAATACAGGTGGGCGTTGGGAATCTAAGGCAGCAAAGAAGAGATGGGGTGAAACGTCCCAGCAGTCACTAGCAGCCCACGCCTGAATACCTCTGATATCTCCGAGACACACACATCCCTCGCTGCTGTCTGCCACACACAAACAGACGGTTTTCAATGTCTTTGAGTGTGTCTGTGTGTAGTTGTTATGGTATGAGAATCATAGGCTCTGTCCCCTCAAGGCATAGGGAAAAATGTGACTTATTTAACACAGTGAGGGAACACCTGACATGAAATCTGTGTGAGACAGTGCCAGACAGAAACACAATGGAGGATAGAGCGACTAGGACAGAAAATCCAAGGCTTGGGGAGGGAGGGAAGGGAAACGTGAAAGTGTTAGGAGAGGTGAATGAAAAAGAGAAATAAGGTAAAGACAAAGGAGGAAAGGAGAGGAAATGAGAGGAGAGGATGGAAGGGGGGATTGGGATGGGGGGTGGGGGGTCCCTGTTGGCCAGCCCTGAGGATAGCTGTGGGGCTGACTGAGATATGAAAGGTCTTCTTGCCCCTAATGACTGTGCTGTCTGCTGAGGCTGTGAGTCACACAGCAATGTGAGGGAGATAAGAACACTGCCAGGTCTTTTCAGTCAGCTCTCTGGGCTCAAATGAATGGATGTGCTGTGTGTGCATATGCATAAACACGGAGACAAGTTCAGAAACACATACACACATTCACACACCCACCAGAGTACAACCAATATGGACTTCTAAAGGCCAATTTTCATTTCCCCCTCCTAAAATCTAACTAAAAGAGCAATTATTTTCAATCCAAATAACAGTTGCTGTGAAAGTGTTGGAACCAAACTTATCTGGCATCAATCCGGTAAACAATGAGAATAAAAACCTCAGAAATAGCAAAAAATATCTGCACACTCTTTTTTCTTGTCAACAGCTTTCTGAAAGTGTCTTAACCACAGTATCAAAAGTATCCCAAAGGGTTCTCATCTGTGGGGATTCACTTTGCTCCTTAAGTTTGTGTTAAATACATCTAACATCCATCCCTTTTTGTACCTTTTAGGTACCTGAATAGTTTACATTTATGATACAAAAACAAGGATCCACTAAGTGCAGCATTGCACACGTTTTTCTCAATACCAACTGTGAGTCAGGAGCACCTCAGGGTGCCTTCAGGCCTCATTAAGGAAATGTCACAGTCGCTTCTCTCATCATGGTTCAGTGCAGTCTGTGGCAATTCTACTTTGAAATCATTTGACATTAATTATTATAGGGTGGTACTTGACTCTGATTGGTCATTACTTGGCAACATTTCATAGCAACAACCTGTTAATTCTCAATAGCTGACTGTGCTCTCTCTTGGTGCTCTATATAAGAGGTAATGTATAATGATCAGGTGGTTGTAGGTATTAGAGTAACTACACGATAAGCAGGACCCTGGTAGGAAGTACCAGGGTCTTGTCTTACAATAACTTATCAAGCTCAATACTGAAACACCAACTAAAGGAATAAACATGGTATCAAATATATTAATTAAAGATAATTTTAAAACCCTTTAAAATTATCTGTTTATTTAGCTAAAGATACAAGTCCCTCCCATTCAATTGTAAGTGCCGCATCGATAGCAGTGGATTTTGAGAGGTCTTCTGGTTGGGCAAGTCAGATGGACATTAATCCACTGTCAAGTTGAAATTTTTCTGAAGCTTTGCAGTTGGCATACCTTTCAACAAACATTGGGAAAATATCAGAATATGCAACTTGGCGATGCATTTACCAGCTCTGCTGCTGTTGCCTGGATTGCAGGACAGGATCTTGCTCCACTTATAACAATCAGAGAGAGTCCAGTACATCTAAAGCTGCTCTCACTCTTGTGCCAGGTCAGGCCTTCCTGACTCTCAAGAACAGCCTTAGATAAAAGCAGAGATTTTAACCTCCATGTCAACAGGCAGAGGTGAAACGAGATAGGATTCCTTCCCAATGATTGATGTGATGTGGCATTCGTGACAAGAGTGTCCCTGGCATTGCTTTTGCCTTTGAGAGTTAACCATCATTGTGGTGGGGTTTGACCAATCAGAATCAAGTGCTTAACACAGCTTAGTAATAAGCCTCTATAACAAATGAAAATGGAACCAGGTGTTAAATATTTTATCTGATAGTTTGTTATAAATGATACAAAAAAAATCTTTGGTAAGCTTTTTGAGATGATTTATTATATTATTACCGGGTAGAAAAGGTATTTTTTCTCTATTGTATAACACCTTGAGAACTACAATTTAGAACAGTTTATCTTTCTTTAGACGCAATTCAGAGAAAAAGTACAGATAAGGAATCACTTGAGACCTTAAAGGAGATACACTGACCTTTACACATATCTTCTTTTGACACCCCAATTTATACATTTTATATAACAACATCAGCACTGCAGTGGCATTGTCTTACTTTTTGCCAGAGGGCTTTTTATTCTGTAATGCGTTGGATCACCTGGGTGTTGTTTACCTTACCTTCATGTTTCAGTTTTTATCATCATGGTGAAGGTCAAGCCAATATGATTATCACACATATACAGAACGTGGATGTTCTCTCAACACTCTGTAGGCGGAATACCAACCCTTATGTACATTAGGTTTGGTATATACTAATACATATTCATGATTTACCGATGTTTTTATCTGCTGCTCTTCTCTCCCCCACACATACATGATTACATTTAAGAGGAAGAAATCTCCTCGAACCCATCTGTCATGGTGTCATTTTGTATGTGCCTCAGCTTCCCCCCTCTTTTCCTCTTTCTCTCCTCCACTTCACCTCCTGGAAATGTCCTGTTCTGCTTAGGGGCCGGTTGTGTCAGATGTGACACATCCACCACCTCGTAATTGGTTTTGTAATTAAATGTTTCTGCCTGGTTGATCACAAAGGACATCGTATTCTCCCTAATTATGCTGAAAATTCAATATCCCAATTCTTTCATCTTTTTTTCTTCTCCCCTGTTGACCAAAAGATTGTCAGTGAGTGCAACAGTTGGCCTCCCTGTCACTCACCCGGCATTTTTCTGCCATATCTTCCTTTGTCCATTTCTTCTCCCTTGCTCTTTATCGCTCCTGTATTTGCCCTTTTAATCTTCCTCTGTCATTTTGTTCCCTTCTTCCCTTTCTCCTCATACGTAAACAAAGAGGAAGCAGGAGATAAGAGGCTGAGACATTCCCCTGAGGTGGCTCTGTGCCAACACATCCACCCATGGCAGCCCGGTATGAACATGCAAACAAAGGCAATTCCATATAGAGCGCTTTTAAAGAGCGGTCGGGCATCGTTATAAGCAGCACTTAGCGAGATTGTTTGATCAATACTGCGTTGATCGGGCTCTCAAAGGAGCTCTGGGTTTTCAATCGTCCAGCCCAAATGCCTTTTCTCGGTTGGATGGGCAGAGGATTCAGTTTCAGAGACATTTTTTGGCTCCTGAATGAATCAAGTTAAAGCACTACATGTGATGTCACTTTCATTCCTTGCAGTTGGGGTCCTTTTGTTGATCTTACTAATCCTACACGCTAGTTTGCTGTGTGTCTCTGTCTCTTTGCACAGGGCACTAAAGCCTGCGCTACACATTTCATTGGTAATAGTGTATATATATACATATATATACATATATATATATATATATATATATATATATATATATATATATATATATATACGCTAAAGCACAAAGATATGTATATATATATATATATATATCTCTTCAGTTTTAATTCACATTTAGGCTAAAGGTTCTGTGTGATTAGCCAACATTAGAGGTGTGACTAACAGGTGGGCAGGTCTACCCAAGCTCCGCCTTTTTCCTGTTTTATTTGAAGAGGCAAAACTTAATTGAAGCCGGCATTTCCAATATGGTGGCTGCCAGCAGTCAAGTTGTGAAAAAAAATCAGGGGGGATGGTGGAATTTATTGTTTGGGACAGATATTTTGTTCTGCTGACAGAGCACATGGTGGGAAACCAACTGTGCTACCCATTATATTGTTGCTAAAGCACAAAGATATTTATTAGATTATATTATCCCTCGGATCGAGCTGTCCATGTCGCTTGGCCATGAAACTAGAAATCCCACCAGCATCACCAGTACTGCCTCGCCACTTACTGATGTCATTTTTTTTAAAAGAAGGGGGAAAAAGCATCTTTTTCACACATGCTTCCTTACCGAGAGTATTTTGCCCTAAATATGCTCAAAGCCCCCTGTCGCGGGCTTCTTGCTCAAACAATCAGAATATAGTTGAAAAACACAGGTGTAGTCGCAGAAATACGGTGATTGTGATTTTTATGTACAGTCGGCCTTCCAAGGTGCCATGCAAAAATATTTACTGTAGTATAATAAAATGATCAAATACTACATACAAAATGTACAAGGCAAAAAAGAAAATATTATCGAGGCAAGAGTTCTACTATAATTCAAAATTTTTACTAAAAGAGAAAAAACAAAGCAAAAACAAAGCAAAAACAAACAAACAAACAAACAACGCTGCACTGCAAAGGTTAGTTTGGCAGTTACCTTCGATATAACAAACTCCAGACTCAAAGAAAGGCCCAGGAAGCCTTCTTTTAAACCCCCAGTTTTTACCATTTTAACCAAGTTTCTACACAAATCAACTAAGCACACATTTTTAAGAATTCATGGCAAACAAGGATATTAATTTTTCTTGCATCATGTGACCACCTTGACCCTCCATACCTATCTATTTTACATACAGAAATCATGCGCTCTGGTACCTCATTTGGAAACATGATCAGTGATAGTGGTGTGAATGGGCGCCCGGCAAGTAAGTGGAGGGATGAATATCTGTGTGAACGTATGTTTAAGTTAGCCAATAGGGCTCCAAGTGTGCAACCTTGGTTACCCTATCCAACAGAGAAAGGGGAAGGAAAAGTAGCACTGCTTAGTGGGTAATTAGCGGCGCTGGTGGGGTGTGAAGTGTTTGGCGTGTTCATAACTGTGTGTGTGTTGCTCCATGCGCTGCCCGCAGTAGGTTAAGTGAGGACGCCGCTCTGTTGAAATGGTGGCAATATGGGGAAATGGGGATCATTTTACCATTTTTATCTGAGGGGGGGATGCCCCCCTCCTAACTTGAATACTGGTGGCTGCCATCTTTGGATTTCATAATGCCTCTCCGGAAACTAACAGGCAATTACAGGTGCAGCTCAAAAATCCAGAACTATACTTTTCCACAATTTTCTAATGTTTTGAGATAGTGGATCTTTGATTTTCTCAAGCTAAATCTAGAATTAGGAATTTTCTATTTTCCAAATAAGTTATGGGAGGAAAAATAAACTTTTTTAGGATGTACAGTTTTTTTTGAGCTGCACCTGTAAGTCCCTGTTGCAGTCTGTGGTGCAACCCCAAATCACAACCGAGAACACCATACAGAAGTGCAAGAGAACAACCTGTTATAGGGAGTAATGTTTCAGGGTATCTCAAGTTTTTGAAGACAGATCTACACTGTAAATATGATCTTCATATCACAGCAGCTCAGTTTCAATCATCTGAACCTTGTCAGGGTCTGTGTTGCTTTTTTGTTAGTTGTAGTTGTTTTAAACTGTATTTTTGTATTCATTAAGTCTAAATGTTACTACACACTTTCCACTATCAACAAACACAAATCTGTCTAGCCATACCATCAAATATTTACACCAGACCAAAGTGTGCTGAACCTCGATGTACATCACTATAAACTCAGATTTCTCACAGTCTACATCCCATTAATCACAAAGTGACAATTTGCTACTGTTTTCTCAGCAGGTTGTCAGTCAGAAAGCTACCCAGGGGGGGACTTCAGTTAAGTGTTGTGGTTCGGTTTGACTGCTGGTGTATGTGTTTGTACAGTATGTGTGCATGTTTCCACCAGGGAGAGGAGATCAGCTGACCCTTTGATCTGCGGGTCTTGCTGTAGGTCAGCTCCAACGCTGAGGCTGCCACATGGCTGACTGACCTGGAAAACCCTCTTTTTTTTCTATTTTCTCCTCTTTCTCTTTGTTTCTCTCTTCTTTGTCACTTTTTTATTCCTCTTGTCTCTATTATCTGCCCCCCCTCCTCCTTTCGTCCCTCCCTCTGGTGTCTGGTGTTTGTTTGTGGCCTGTGGTGTGCTCAGTCAAAATTACCATCAAACAGGGATGAAGTGTTGCAGAGGGCCGCGGATTAGCTTTGACATGCTGAGTAAGACCGCAGCACTCAGATCAGCACATTGCTGCTAATTTGGTACTGCTGTTAATTTATCCTCCGCCTACATGCAAACACACACTTACACACACACACACACACACACACACACACACACATTTCTCTGTCATGGAGAGTCAGTGTTTTCCGTCAAAATTGTGCGTCAGGGGTTTTTCTGGAAATGACAAGCCTGCTGTTAATGAGCAGAGAAGAGGGCTCGCCAAAGCTTTGAGTATGTGTGTGTATTGTGTGTACAGTAAATGTGTGTGTGTGTGTGTGTGGGAGAGTTCTGGCTCAATGGCGGCTCTTGGCAGTGCAAACGCTCTCTTCTCCCTGGTCGCGAACATCAGGGGACCAGCCAGGCATGTAATGGAAACTTTGGAGATTTAGAGGAGCAGCTTGCTAAATACGACCCTCTGATGTATTGCCTTAGATGGCTCCTATTCTACAATCATTACCAAAGCAGGTCATTGTGATAACTTTTTGTATTTTATGAGGGTACGAAAAAGGCCTTGTTGGCTCCTAAAGCAGGGATCCAAGCAGAAGACTTTTATGACTCATGAACCTGCTTTGTATTTTGCTCCGACCTAGCGTGGAATCACTAATTGTAGCCTCAGGTAAAACCCATGTTCGTTTAGGTTTCTGGCTCAAAAGTGATCATTAAAACAAACATTAAGCCCATTCCAAGGCCAAATAAAATACATTGTTTATCATCTTTGACTAAAGGTTGAGTTCCGGGGAAAAAGATGGAAAGCAGATGCAGAAGGTGGAGCCCCCTCAGTTTTAATGGTGTCTGATTCCCGTACGTTGTTTTGAGCAGATGTGTTGTAGCAACAGGAGAACTTCTGACTGTGTGTGTGTGATCACTTCAAATTTATGGGAATGCTTTTGGATCTGTTTTTAAGTGTGTGTGTGTGTGTGAAATGTCTTTGTCAGTGTGGAGTATCCAAGTGGTGATGTATGCACTTGCTCTATCAACATCTGCAGAGTAGAAACAGCTTGGCTAACATCGGCATAAAGAGCGAGACACAAAAAAACATGCAGCCGAGTTCACATCGATGCACATGCACTTATGCAAATTTGCACTAACACACATAGACTTTTCCACACTCCATCTCCATTCACAAATGTGTCCATGTTTGCACTCAGACCCGCACTCCTGCGTAACTCATCAGTGCAGCAGATTAATTTTTCAGAGCTTTTGCAGCTCTACCACTGTCAGAGAGAGAAACAGGAGGAGGAGGTGGAGGAAGAAGAGAGGAGGAGGAGGAGGAGGGCTGCAGTCGTCTGGGTTTCGGTGAAGGCTTGCCAGCCAGCACAGGTGGCGTTTTGTCTGGATTCTGCCCAGAGAGCAAGGGAGCAAAGAGCAGGAGAGGAGGGGCCATAGGGGAGAATCAAGATGTACAGCATTTAGATTTATGTCAAATTTCTTGATTTTGTGATTTCACGCTTGATCCTTTGTAATTGGTTTAGTTCCTCATTGTGGAAGACCCTAATCCTGCTGACTGCATTGGGCTTAAAATAAAGAAAGACCCGGAAATGCCAAATTGCTTCACGTTAAAAAAAGAATATGGGTTAATGAAAAGCATGTTTGTGGCAGGGGGAAGGAATTTGACAATGTGTTTTAGGTCCAAAAAGAAAATCAAGACTCTACAGAGGAAATGTTCAGTATGATCCAAGCCCTGTTTTCATCTTGTAGTCCTGCAATGTTTCATTTTATGTGTACAAGCTCTGCCAAATGGGTGTATTTGTGCAGGGGTTTGGCTCCCTGCTCCCAGACTCTGGCTTGTTATTAAGGATGCTTCATCAGGCTTTGTGATTACAGCTCTGACCAAGCTGACAGACTGCAGCCCCACTGACTAACAGCATGCAAATGATTCTCACACACACTAGCACGCATCTGTGCATTTGTGCTGTGATACACAGATGCACATGCAGATACAAGTGCCAGGAAAACAGGAACACATGCTGCATTTGTGGGAACCACACACACACACACACACACACACACACACACACACACACACACACACACACACACACACACACACACACATACATAATTGTGCTCTTTCAATTTGTCACACAGAACTGCACCATTAGAAATTTACACCTCCAACTTGACACACCCCCTGCACTCTGACATACACACACTCGTCACTCTCTCATGAAAACACTTCCTTCTTTCCTGTTTTTTTTCCAAAGCTGAAAAATGAGAACCCTGCTGGGAGTGAAGTGGGAAAGTGGAGGGGGAGATGGGTGCAGGGTGGAGCATCTGGAATAACACTCACTCTCCTCTCATGTCACCGCGTACCCTCTGATCTCTCACACACTCGCACACACACTGACTATCATTTGACAAACCTGCTATCACCACCATTGCTTCTGCTCCAGTACTACCGCTCTATCCGGTGACATCAGAGCGGGTGGTGGTCTTAAGGTAGACCCCATCTGGTGTTTGTGTCTGTGTGTGTGTGTGTGTGTGTGTGTGTCAGAGCTGGTGCCACCCTGGCTGGGCCGCTAGTTATTGGGGGAGGGGGTTGCTGGCAGCTTCTCACCAGTGATCTACTGTACATCAACACTCTCTGGACACACTCATTCACACAGACATGATGGATGGATACAGCTCTGCAAGACAAACAGCTGCCTGTCCTTTCTGGCATTTAAAGCTCCTGTGAGGAGTTTTTGATTGATTGTAAAACAAGCTGAAACGACCAGTGAGACCATCAACTGTTAGACTGTCTATTTCTATAATGTCATTTTTAATGCTGTGAAGGGGGGTGTGTACTGAGGAAGGAACAGCTATTCTCACTTTTCTTACAGCAAGTGATAAACTGCTCTGTAAAGCGACAACAGGAGGAGATTTTTGTTGATTAACATCATTTTTACAAGACAAAATCAGCCGCTCTGTCCTACGGGGCGCACAAAGTCGTACACAGGACTTTAAATCAAAGGCAATGGCTGGAAACATGAACTTCAAATGACACAGATTTACCAAGCAGTGAATTTGTTTCTTATCTATCATGTTTTATATTTTTCTTGAACAAAGATTATGTGTGTAGATGTATGGTCTGCATGTTTTCAGGCTGTCTGAAAGGATTTATTTATTTTTCATCTTAAAGGGATATTCCGGCGTAAAATTAATTTGGGGTCAAACACACCATAACACCGAGTTAGATACCCCCATGAGAGATAAATGTTGCCGACCGCTTGCTTCTCCAGTTATACCAACTTTAGTAACGACCACATATAGCAATACAGAGAGCCATGTGCTCAACCAAAAAGCCACTCTTTAGCCACAAATAATGCTCAGAACAGCACCTAACTTCATCAACAGGACATATGGAGTCCCAGCCACAGCACTAGTCACGGGCGAGTCCATTACAGACTACAGCAGGTGGCGCAGCTGAAGGAAGAACATTTACTATCATTACTTTGTCATTTCCTTGAAGAAATAATCATCATATTAATCATTTTGCACTGCAGACGCGGTAGTTCTTCTGCCTCAGCGTCTCTGTCTGATTGCAATTCCATGAAGAAATGATCAGAAATGTTCTTCCTTGAGCTGCACCAACGCAGCACACCACACACTTCATTCGGATTCAGTTAGAGTCCTGGGTCTCAAAACTGGAAATCTCACAAAATCTCCTGCAGTAACTTCTAACTAAACAAACACGGCTGACAAAGGAAAGGAAGCTTGGTCGTCAAGGGCCGGTGTTGTTAGCTGCTTACCTGGTATATCGATTGTGGTGTCAGTTGTGGTAGCAGACATGTAGTAAAAATACTCAGAAAGCTGCCACAAATCAACAAGTTGGTCGTTCTTTTCCAGTTTCCATCCAAATTAATGGTTTGAGTTTACCATTGTGGCCATGGCTGCCTTTGTTGTTCTTCCCTCTTTAGTCAGTTTCTTTCCATGTGGCTGTCCTTGAACTTCTCCTCAAAATAACAGGATAACTGATCCTCAATATTGGACATGCTCTATATTTATATATTCAGATCTGTGCGGTTATAAGGCTCCTGAGCAGATTTGTGGGGGTGAAACCGCTCCTTCTGTACCTTACACCACAGAGACGTCTGGCAAGATCAGAAAACCTAGACTTTAGTTACCTTTTTATGCTGCAGGGGGTAGGGCACAAAATCAGCCTCATTAGAGTGTATACAGCACTTTTCTTGAACGTGTTGAGTTTGAATAGATGAAGAGAACAGAAAGTTGTCTCTGTTTCAGAAAAAGATCTAAAGCAAATTCCTTATAAGAGCAGAACAAAGAGTAAGACAATGAAAATATCTTCTGCTTTTAACAGGCAAAGCCAAAAATCACCAGGACTCATCCAAAATTCAAACGCTGGTAAAACATAGTCTCTTAATTAGAGGATTTAGACTCATCTAGTGTTCCTAAAGTGAATCTAAAATAGCAGGAAAAAGGGTCTGAATCCACATTATGAATAGTGGATTCAAATTTATGGATTAGTAGTGAATGGGCAGCTTTAAGAACTGACTAAACTGTTTAAATTGTGTGGTAACTATCATGAAACCTATGCTGTAGTGGCAGCATTGCATAATCATCCCGGCAGTGCAGAGCATTCATCTGAGGTTAAATGTGTTCAGTCATTTCCACTATAAACACACTGACACACTATACTTTTGTCGAGGTGGGAGATTAACTCAGAAGTCATTTCTTCCCACTTTCACTACACCAGCATTTATTACATTTTGTCACTGTGGGGCAAAAGCAGCTATTAAGTCTTGTGGTGCTTACACCACTTTTCATATCAAAGAATGTGCGTGGAAGAACGTCAGTGTGACTCGGGTTTATTTGGTCATTAAACGGGGTCTGATGCAGTTTGAGGCCTTGCGGTGTGAAAATTAGCCTTAAATCTGCTCCTGTATTTAAAACCCTAAAGGTGGTTTGGATTAACATCTGTCAGTCAGAAGCAGGCATTTGTGTTTGTGCGTCTTTGCATTTGTGTGTGTGTGACTGGGGTAGACACTTAAAGTCTCTGCAGGCTACGTTCAGACTGTATGGATGTGATTGACAGTGTTAATGGTGTGATAATTCAACACATCAGGCGACTGAATAAGCTTCATTTCACAGTGCGGTTTGGATAATCAGTCTTCGGAAAATACACCCAAGTTTTTTCCCTTCTTTCTCCACCATGGTTCTTACCCTGTCTGCATATTAAGCTCTCTTTATCTCTCTCTCTTCTCTGCAGGATGAGTGTCGTAATTTCATGAAGGTGCTGCTTCGCAGAGAAGGCGGCCTGTTTGTGTGTGGGACCAACGCTTTCAACCCGCTATGTGCCAACTATACTGTAAGTAATAGCTGTACCTTATTTAACCTGTGTCACAATATTAATACAAAGTCACTAATCAATGAATGTCTTATCTGTTTGCTCCTGACAGAAGTCGTACATAAGCATGCCTGTTCAGATGAAAATTTACAGCTTGATTAGTGTTGTTTGTTCAGCACTCCGGGCGGTGTTGACTTCCTCCCTAGGACTTATTTATCCTTGTTGTCTGGCTGTTCCAGCGCCTTGTTCCTCTGAGATATAACAGTTGTTATTTCTCGGCTGGTAAACTTTAGGGTCCGCGGAGCTTGTTATCAATGAGAGTCAGAGACGGATAATCAAGAAGAACACAAAGAGGGGAGAAGAGGAAGGGGAAGGTATTCAGAGAGTTTGGGTGTAGACGTGACTTGCTTGCCCAGTTTGATTTCCTTTAAGAAATCAAAATCAAAGCTCCCAGTTGGAGACAGAAATAAACCGACACCGGGGTTCGAGCTACAAGTGAACGTGTGGACTGACCTGGCTCGCACAATTAGACGCAAAGTTATATTTCTCCCACTCCTTCTAAAATATATCTGTCAGAGTTTGAAGGTTTGATTCCAACTCACTCACGCAGCTCATCGTGCTCCACTTCCCGACCAATCCCTGCTTCGCTCAATTACAGTAACGATTTCAAACTTGTGGAGGAGAAACTACGCATAAATATTAATCTGCTGCTCGGCTGATTTCACATCATTCTGCTGGAATATTAAACAAGGGATGAAGGCGGTTGAGTTTGAGAGAGTGTTGAGAGAGAGAGAGAGAAAGAGAAAAAAAATTCCCTTTCACTATCAAAGGCTTTTTCAGATAAGTGTTATTTTCAGTCTCTCACATTTCAAACGTGGAGCAACAGTGGAACAAGGAGACGTACCTGGCCCATTATCTGTCAGCCGCTAATGACACTCTACAACAGTGTGTGACGCACCTGTCTCTGCCTGATAGGCCGTCTGTTTCTCTGGGGACTAGTTAGCGATGCTAGCTACTGTTTTATTTATAGCCGAGTTTTAATAAAATGACAACTATGAATTATTTCAGCTGTGGATGAGGCGCTGCTGCTGCTGTTGAGACTGTTTGTGTGTGTAACAGAGAGAAAGGAGAAAAGAGATTTTACTCCAAACAAAAGTGTGTGTGTGTGTGTGAGTAAAAATGGAAACTTGCTGCTGACTTCGTGTGGGTGTATGGACCCCTAAGTGTTTGAGCATGTGTGTGTGTGTGTTTGCTTTATTTATGCATGAGATCGTGACTCTCGTGTTGTTGCTGCAGGGCTTAATTGCCACCAGTGAATCATTAGCTTGCACTTACAGTAGCACTCCCTAATTGCTGTTCTCTTTGTTGTTTATTTTCATAAAGCTGATGTAGATTCATTCATATTCTTTGGAGTTTGCTGATTGATGTGTGTGTCTGTCTTTGTGTTTTTACAGGGAGACACTCTTGAGATGATAGCAGACCCTGTTAGCGGTATGGCGAGATGCCCGTATGATCCTAAACACGCCAACGTAGCTCTGTTTGCAGGTAAGGCACCTTTATGTAGTCTCTTCTTTCTTTTCTGCACCTCAGTAACACTGTTTTTTTTTTTTTTTGTATGTGCTCAAAGATGCTAAAAGATAATTTTTGTAGTAATTCAGCAGCATGAGTAGAGAAACTTTACCTTGAGGGGAAATTTTTAAATGGTTAACCTGTTGCTATCAACGCGCAGTTAGCCTCTTTGAATCTATGTTTATGAGCAGTCTTGACTTTGACTCACTGATGTAATTTCTTCTTTCAAAAGCCCGTTTTGGTTCCCTGCAGTTTTAACCATCTGAAAACAATGTTACTTTACGCTACAGCACACTGTTACACATCAGGCACTAGGACCAAATGACCTCTCAAGCCAAAAACAGGTTTCCCTCAGTCTGGACCGCCCACAAAGTCCTTGATCAGCTCTGCCTCAGGGCTGCTATTTGTGTGTGATTGGCCATCCTTGCTGTCAGTCATTCTATGCCCGCAGGAAGTGATAATTTTTTCGTAGAATGGTAGGGGAAGGTCCCAGTCTCCATCGCCTCTGATTGGCTAGGAAAGCTGGAAACATCATGAAACGCTCAAGCCAAATGCGGGCTGTCGGCTCTGTACATCGAACAGAACATTGAAGAACATAATCGCACTTTTGAATATCCTAATCCTAACCCTTACCCTTACCCTAACCCTAACCAGACAGACGATGACGTTTCACAGCCATAAGGAAAAACCAATCGGAGCCCAGCACTTCTAGCCAATCAGAGGCGAAGGAGGCTGGGACCTTCCCTTACCATCCTATGAAAAAAAATATCGCCCGCAGGACTAGTGTTTTGTAAGTTGCTTGTAAGAGGTAGTCCGTGAACATCGCTATTTGCCGATGTAAGTTTACAGGTAGGCGGTGTTTATTTTCCCTCAGTAACGTCACATTCATCAGAGGTTTTATTTACATCCCTGTATCGGGTTTGTACTTCCATCCACCCGCTGGCCGTATTGCCTCCTCTGTTACTGTTTGTGCGAGATGTGCTGTTTGCTAGGTTATATGTCTCAACAGTACTCAACAGTACTCAGGTCACATGTGTCGCCCCCACCTTTGAAATCAAAATTTAGTCCTTGCTTTGACCGCATTTATTACATCATTCCTAATGTTTTTCAATCTGCTGTTATTTTTTCCGACACTCTGAACAATCACCCGGCTGTGTTAAATACTTAATTCTGATTGGTCAGAACACCATCAAAAGAACAATTGGTTCTCAATGGCAAATAAAAAACCAGATACAACCAGATCAGACACATCAATCCAGTTAACACAAAAAAGTCTGATGCATTTTACTTCTGCTTGTTGACACCGTGGCAGAAATGTTGGTTTACATTAGCGTCCTGTATATTTAAGCTGAACATTATTTGGATTTCACCAACAGTTTTCTTTGGCTGAAACTCTAGGAAGGCTTTACATTTGTGCAATAATCCCATCTTTTAAAACTCAAGTGAAAAATGACTTATTTATTTGCTTACTCATGCATGAGGGCAATGCAAAGTAGTAATTATGTTTGTAACTGGCCTGTGTTGTCATGTGCAGGATATAAAGCAAAATATGTTTTGACTTTCTCTCCAGCAGTTTGGTTTGCTGTTATTCTATTGCTCTGGCAGGCTGTCCCATTCACAGTTGTTTCTTTCTCTGTGTGTTTGTGCGTGTGTGTGCATGTGTGTGTGTGTGTTTCAGAGGGGAATCTGTTCACAGCCACAGTGACAGACTTCCTGGCCATCGATGCGGTGATCTACCGTAGCCTTGGGGACAGTCCTGCTCTGCGCACCATCAAGCACGACTCCAAGTGGTTCAGAGGTACAGACATGTGTGTGACTGTGTGTGTGTGTGTGTGTGTGTGTGTGTGTGTGTGTGTGTGTGTGTGTGTGTGTGTGTGTGTGTGTGTGTGTGTGTTTTGGCGTGTGCATCTGTGCGCTTGTTAAGGTGTGTTTGTTTATGTTTTCCTAGTTGTGCAATTTTCTGAAGTACATTTCCTCAGCAGCATGGTGTCTGCTCTTGATGTTTTCATCAGAGCTCGATGTTTTGACTGTGCCCACATCACTTAGCGGCACGCAGGATCAATACATGTGTCAGCAGCAAAGAGCTGAGTCGGCAGTCTGACAGCTGAATGTTCAATTCGCTAGAAACTTAGCTGTCAAACTTCCTGCGAGATGACAGAGTTAGAAACATCTAACTCATGATGGTCAAACTTTGAGATGAAATGGAACAGTCAAAACAAAGCACAGTATCAGACATATTGGTCGTAGCCCCCCTTGAGTTTAATAGCCAGAAATGCGTGGCGTGAAACTGAGTTCTCCGAAAACATCAGGGAGTCATAATGCGCTTATTGTTTGGTGTGAAATCCCCTTCCAGCATGTAATGAAATTAAACATGGCCTGTGCTTCTTTCTCACTGCCCTTGTGTTACCTCGATGTCGTGGGAGCGAGTGAAACATTGCCAAATGGAGACACTGTCTGCTGTATGCTTTCTCATGATCCATCTATATTTCATGTAACCCATGTCTCCCTCTCTTTTACATTAAAGAGCCGTATTTCGTCAGCGCTGTAGAGTGGGGACCGCACATCTACTTCTTTTTCAGAGAGATAGCCATGGAGTTCAACTACCTGGAAAAGGTAGGAAAGCCATTCCTGTCAAAACTCCTCCTCTTCCTCTACCTCCTGATTCCCAGTTTTCACACAGGTCAGAGCTTTTTTACAAGGGCTGTCGAGAAATGTGTGAATGTGCTGTTAAAATGCAACACCACGAGAGCAGATGCGGCTCTAATATCTCTCTGCTGGTATTATTTGAATGTCAATACAAGTCTTTTTCCCTCGGCATCACTAACCTTTCGACCTCATATTTGTTTGTCTGCATATCTAATCTGACAAATCACCATCTACGCAAACAACTCATGTCTTTGTTAACCTGAGAAAAGCTTTTTTGAATCATAAATCTACCAAAGCGGGGGATAAATCCCCATGAAAAAAAGATCAACACAAGGAAACCAGTGTCTTTAATAAATTAGCAATTCATATTTGGGGAGAAGTGCTTGCACAAGGTCTCTGGCCTTGACGTGTTTACAGAGAAGAGTAAATGGATACTTAAACAGTATCACCGTTCTGTGGATATGTGTGTTCAAAGAAGCAATTCTAAGATGTACTGACATTTTCATGAATAATTGATATTGAATTAACATTATAAAACAATGATCTGTCAAAGCAGGGTTTCCACATTGCAAATTGCATGCAAATGACTCCACAGAGATTACCATAGAGTTGAAAACAGCTTTTAAAATACATCTTTTAGAGGATGAAACCAAAAGCTGTGAAAAGATATTCCCAATCCGCAGCTTATCGTAGGACTTCTCCATGAGCTTAAACAGACACACCTGTCACCATGTTGCAAATGTGTTTAAAGCCAATTTCACGCTTACACCTGTGTCTCTGTGCCTGTCTCCTCGAAGGTGGTGGTGTCACGGGTGGCTCGGGTGTGTAAAAGCGATCAGGGCGGGTCTCAGCGTGTCTTGGAGAAGCAGTGGACGTCGTTCCTGAAGGCTCGTCTGAACTGCTCCGTCCCCGGTGACTCCCACTTCTACTTCAACCTGTTGCACTCCACCAGTCCCATCATCAAGATGCACGGCAGGGACATAATCCTGGGGGTGTTTTCCACACCAGCTAACAGGTACAGCATAGACACGGTGTCTGACTCTTGTTATCAAACACTCACATGTCGCTTTTCTCTCAAACCAAACACAAAGGACAGACAGCTGAGATCAGTGAATCAAACTCATTTGTCTGTTGAACTCTAAAGGCAGTGTGACTGTTTAGTTGAGACTCCAAGTTGTATCTTAGTCACATATCAATTAATTCTGGATAACTAAAGGGACTTCTAATCCTCACATGCAGCCAACAACTTTATCTCCATCTCTCCGTCAGTGAACTCACGCTGACTTGGTTGGAATATTTTTGTATTTGATGTCAAGACTCCTAACCTCATGATCATTGCAGATTTAGGGCGCATTCATACCAGGACTGTTTGGTTCTTCTGAAAGGACCATGGTCCCCTTACTCCTTTGGTCCAGGTGGTATGAACGCGCAAGCGAACCATGGTCCAGATCAGACAAACGAACCATGGTCCTCTCGAAAATGCAGGACTTGGTCCCCTTCCAAACGATCCACGGTCCGGTCCGTGGCAGGTGTGAACACAGAGCTGAAGGAGCCAGACATACTATATGTCAATATAAACTAATAACATATTTACACTGCAATAAAGCCAGGAGATTATCCTGGTTGCAGCAGACGGTCAAAACACCGGACTGTCCGTAAAACAGGAAGAATTGCAATGAGTTTTTGTTCTAACACAATAGTTGGGTGATATTAAATACCTGGGTGTTCCTCTGTCCAACAAACATGCTGACAATGTGTTATAGGCATTCCTTTGCATTAATGCCCGGCGTCTTCTCGCACAACGTCTACGCCACCTCTGGTGAATTGCGCGAAGGAAGACTATTGTTCCCTCTGATCAGCTACTTTCTGTGCATTATAGGACAATGAAGGTTCTGCCCCAAATGAGCAGGTGACAGACAGTGATTTTGCATAACCATTAGGTTCGCTTCGCTGATCCGGACCTTCTAAGCGGACTTTGGGTGAGAAAGGCCCCTAACTTCACATGCAGGAAGTGAAGATTGAAAATATCTTAAACCCCCTGAAGTCAAGGCTCACAAAGGAACCCAGGATAGGTGATGGGACTAAAAGTCTGTGTGCAGCACTAGAACAGGACAGCGATGGTGACAATGGCAAATAAAATAGTCCCTCTAAGGAGGATATGTTTGTCAGGTGATTGTGAGAATGTTGCATGACAAATATAAAATCAGAGCAGCTTCTGGAGCAGGTTGCTTGAACTAGCTCGTAGACATCAGCCCGTTTCTAGATCAAACCATGCAGCATTTATGTGAAGCTACTACCACAATAGATATGTCATTGTTTTTTCTGACTAAATTTGCTCAACCCTTAAAGAACTTCCCTCTTTTTAAAAAAAAGTATAACTATAAATTTTTGTGTTTTTTATTTTGTTCAGTTATTAATCTGATGTGTTTCCCGTTTTTAGCTGCATTAGTTTTCACCATGTGTTGCAAAAAATGTCAATCCTTCCTGCGCTTTTTCTCTTAGTTTCAGCCCCTTTCAACCGTGGATTTGCAAATCAGACCCAATAGGCTATACAGCATTTGAAGCTGGGTCATGTACATTTCTATGAACCTTATTCAGCAGTTCATGAAGCCAGAAAAGTCCCCCCTCCTGAGTATAAATTAACCCCTGGTTTTCCCTGCCACTGGAGCAAGCACAACCATTTTTTTCCTTTTAACGCTGCGCTCTTGCAGCTAAGACCTAGAGGCACAAATATGCTAGTGAAGGAGAAACTCTTTATAGGACTATGAGTGAAATTTACAACTCCCAGTCTGTAGAAGTTGAACACTGTCAAGTGTTTTTAAGTCATGAATAAGTCCATCAAAACTAGCAGTGGGGAATTACGCAGAAAGAATTGTTTGCAGCTCTTTATCTCTCTTTTCTTCTCTCTTTCTCTTTCCCTCTCTCTCTCAGCACAGTCTTGGCTGAGTTCTGAATTATTTAACAGGCTTTGACTTCACACTGAAGATAATGCAAACGAGTTAGCCCAAATATTAGTAGGGATGAGTCTGTCCTCCCACAGAAATGGCTGGCCTATACCATTTTTTCTACTGAGTCCTGTTACAGCGTCACAATCTTTCCACGTAGTTTCACATGAATGCAGACCCTGATAGGAAATCACAGCTCTAGATCAATAACTCAACCTGTTTGTCATGAAATAAGAAGCTTTAGTTTGTGTATTTGTGTTCGTGAAAAAGAAATATGTGACGATAAAGACAGAAGTGAGGGCCAACCTGTCCTCCATCAGAGTAAAAGGGGATTCAATCACACTGGGAGTTTTCTCTCCACTAGAAAGCCTTGACATACTGCCTGTGGAGAATTTGAGGGACGCCTGGTGTGAAGCAGCACTCACATGTCTCACCTTAAAAAAATTCGGGACCACCAAAGCCTGTTCCTTTTTCCTGTGAAGTCAGAAAGAGCAAGGCTTTCTACGGGTGAAAGCAAAGCTCCAGAGAAATGAAAGTGTCAGTGTAGAGGTATAAAGGTCACCACAAGGGGGCACAGAGTAATTTAAGACACATGGAACACTTTCAATGAGGACAAAAGGGTGATTTGTTGAAAGACAGGATTAAATTGAAAAAAGGTGAGAGGAGAGGAGGGATGCTGTTTGGTAAATTGGGGATTATTGAAGACCGAGGGTGTTTGCAGAGCCAAAGACAACAAAAACAGCAAACCAGAGGAATTAAACAGAACGAAGAATAAAGGACTGTGACCAAAATACTCATAAGAGCTACATATAAGGCACACATCAGGCCCAATGACTGCAAAAAATGTCTCATTTTTCATAGTTTTTGGAGTGACTTCAGCCTCTCCTAAGTCTCCAGTTCTCCTAAAACAAATGATGGTTAGATCATTCCTCCTCCTCCTGCTGCTAGTGCAGATAAATAAAGTCATTTTTCTGAGGCCCCGTTTATACGTACCCGGCTATTTTCAAAAACTGAGACATTAACCATCGTTTGCACCCTTCGTTTTGACGCAAACGTAGAATTCACCCCTGAAAACGATGCTTTTTTAAAAAAAGTGGAGATTTTGGAAAACTCTGCTCGTACGTTGGCATAAAAACTGAGGAAAACTGAGATTTGGTTAGCCGACAGCAGATTGTGCGCAGGAAAGAAGGAAGGGACGTTGTTGTTGTTGCTGCTTTGCAGGATTCTGATTGGCCAATGTGGGTTTGAGCTTCTCGTTACACTGCTACCCATGTTTGATATTCTCTTGACAGCATACATACACAGTTTAGTGTAAACTTTTCTGAAAACGTAGTGGTGTGCACGCATTTTTTTTTGTTTGTAAACGGAGAGGGTTAAATGTAAGTTTATGAAAATAGCTGGGCGCGCCAGACATATTGTATATGACATATAGACATATTTTGTAGCTAATATATACCATGAGAGATCTACCTTATAGAGCTAACCAAAGAACACATCCGAGTCGCCAATAACACAGTTAACATCCTTTATGTTCATACAGCCGAACAGATTCTTGTGTTGGTTTTATGGCGAGGCTAGTTTTCATGTTTTTTCTCACTGTCTCTCTTCCTCTTCTCTGATAATCCATTAAAAGACACTACTGTCGCCCACACTTGTCAACAGAGCCGTCAATCATCAAATAACTTATTAAAACCAAAATTCTCAAAAAAATGAATTCATTTAACTCAGCATGTTAAGAAATATAAATGACAGGGAGCATTTTTGAGAAAAAAATATCTGATTTGTTTTAACTGCCTAGTTTGACCCATGTTACATCTATCATAGTTAGTGGTTTTTATTACCTTTACAGCAGCCAGGCAAAAGGGGAAGCTTAAAATGTTTCAGCTGTCACAAATAATGCTCAGAACAGCACCTAACTTCATCAACAGTACATATAGGGTCCCAGCCATAACACTAGCCACCAAACATCTTTTTAACTTTGTCTAATTTCTTTAAAAAAACAGAACAAACACAACTCACCCACTCTCTTAAAGCAGCCGCTTGTTTACAGTAAGACCTCAGGCCAGTCCATTATGGACTGCTGTGGGGTGCCGCAGCTCAAGGAAGAACATTAATGATCATTACTTTATCATTTCCTCGAAGTAGTAATCACCATATTAATAATTTTGCACTGCTGACGCGGTAGATCTTCTGCCTTAGCATCTCTGTCTGATTGCATTTCCATGAGGAAATGATCATAAATGTTCTTCCTTGAGCTGCGTCACCCCGCAGCAGTCCGTAATGGACTGGCCTGAGGTCTCAGTGGCTGCTGGAAGAGAGTGGGTGAGTTGTGTTTAGTCTCTTTGTTAAAGAAATTAGACAAAGTTAAAAAGATGTTTGGTGGCTAGTGCTGTGGCTGGGACCCTATATGTACTGTTGATGAAGTTAGGTGCTGTTCTGAGCATCATTTGTGGCTATAGAGTGGCTTTTTGGTTGAGCACGTGGTATAAAGTTGGTATAACTAGAGAAGCAAGCAGTCGGCAACGCTCATCTCTTAACCGGGTGTCTACCTCGGTGTTACGGTGCGTTTGACCCTAACTTAATTTAACGCTGGAATAAACTACATCAAAAAGATAGGGAACATCTTATATCCACTTTCTATTCGTTGGTAAGTTTATGGAGTCCACAGTTGTGTTGCTTTTCCACAAGTTAGCCAATACTGTTGTTTTCCCTGTAGGTTTTCCATAAATGTTGCAATTTTATTGTTCTCAAGAATTTTTTGGTCATGATAATCAGGGGATCAAATTCTGATATCCTGACCGCCCTGATTTGGGGCTTTGTAATTAAATGCCAGTATTCATTCCCAGTAATGGATGGCACCACTTAACTATAAACCAAGTGTGCCCTTCATGATGGAGGCCAGCTGTCACCCTTCACCACAGAGCTGTGAGGATAAAAGTTGGAGACACTCAGTGATCATCTGAAACTAAGTGGCTCAAAAGTAAGCCAAGTTGTTCAGCGTAAAGACGTAATGCCAATTTAAGGCGATAGTAGCGGGGTCATTAAACAACTGTCAAGCAGCCAAGCCCTCTGCTGTCACAGAGTGTGATTTTTAAAGATGATAGGAACATAAAGACAGTCTTAAAAACACTAACAGCCATTTTACGACAACACAACAGTTTACACTTTTTTAGTGTGACTATTTCACTTGACAAGTTAAGAAAAGCATGATTTTTGATTAAAGGGGTAACAGGATTTGGTCTTTATAAAAGTCTCTTTCTAAAAAAAATCAGACTTAAAAGAGAGGGGGGGTATTTTATTATCAGGGTTGTCTTATAATCAGGACAGTATGATTATAAAAGATACCAAAGCATACTGGAGCGTATATATGTGTGGGAGCACCCTCTATGTATACGCGCTGAGCTGCACAGAGATGAACCACACACTTTAAAATATGGTAATTTCACTCTATGTTGCAATCCAAGTGGCTGGAATCATCAAAAGGTATTCAGTGGGCTGTCACTTGATGGCCCACTCATCTCATGCTATTTGGACGGCCTGATAGCACTTATTGTGTCTGCTTTAGTGCAAACACATTGAAGCAAACACATACAAATACTTGCAACTACCCGCTATTTTCCTCCGGTCTGGAATCAATACAGCGTCTCATATAAGAGCAGAGCAAAGAGCAGCATGACTACCACCTGCGAGCGGTCCCACTATTATACTACCTCTAGTTTTTTAAGCAGAAACATAAAAGCCGCACGCCAGTTGTAGAAGAACATTTTTGGGATAAAGAGGTCCCCCCAAATTTTTCCAATTAAATGCAGAACAGATAAAGGAGGAGGAAAAAAAGGGGGCAATAATCCAGTAAATGTAAAAGGGGGGGACGACGCAGGGAAGAAGGAGATGGAGAACAAGAGGGGAGGAGAGGGGAAAGACGCTCGAGGATGAGGAAGTCAATAATGGACAACACGTGCATCCCCTGCTCCCTGAGATCAAAAACTGTTTCATCAGCTGCATCTTATCTGTGTGTTTGGAAGAGCTACGCTGTGAGAAGGGGGCCACTGCCTGCGCAGACAGATGGATGCCTTACACACACACACACACACACACACTCACTCGTACACAAATACACACGTGCATAAACACACTCACAATGGTTCCCAGATAACGGCATTTACAGCAAGCCACAGAGGAGAACCAGCTGAACATACACACCCCTGCCTGGGTAAACTGCCACTGGGTCCTTCTTTTTAAATAACCGCCAGCCAAGTGAGAGAGAAAAGGGAGCCTTTTGATAGATGGATAGGGACGTGTGTGATGGAGGAAAATGAACACAAAGAGAAGGAGAGAATGTGTGAGGTGAGCTGCGAAACTCCCACTAGTCCTGCGTGGCCCACTGCGCCACGTTGGCTAAGTGCTCGCCAGACAAATTGCTTTGGCTGGCAGCGTGCAGCGAAAAACAGCGTGAAGCGGGACCTGTGTATGGAGGAATAGCCATTCTCTCCTGCCATTTGGCCCTATGCAGCATACGTGGGGCTGTAGTATGAAAATAGTGTGAAGAAGTCAAGGTTTTCCTGGAGTCATCTCCTCCAGTGCCCGGCTTCTCAGCTGTTACATCTGCGGTATTTTTCAGTCTCTTTTTCTCGAGTTTAAATTCACCGCAGGTTGTCATTTCTGTTATGCATCTGCCTCTGAAGCCTCAGCCCCGTCCTCTCGAGAGGGATGAAAGAACAGCTCGGATTTCCTACTGAGCACCTCCTGCGCTCCCGCTCCTGATGCTCAAGGGGTCAAGGAGATGTTTGGAGGAACAGCAAACTCCAAAGAGAGAATAGAAGACCATGGGGAGAAGAAGATGAAAGAGGAAAAGTGCTACGAAGCTCAAATAAATGAGTGTATGCGAAAAAGAGGTGCAGCAAGATGTCAAATGGAAGCCTCTTACTTATTAAAAAGCTTTAGACCGGGACCGCAAACAAACATTCTCTTCAATTCTTGTTGTTTTGGCAGCTGAAAACGTCTATCAGTGCTCTAGTCGACTGACATGGGCTCATTAGGCTTAATGGAGCCACGCAGGAATGCAACGAAAACATCCCATGCAGAGTAAAATAAATCTAGTGCATCCTGAGAGCGAGGAGTCTGTTTGGTTTCGGCTGTAAAAGAATCTGATGTGACAGGGTCAGACAGCAAGATGTCCCTCTGGGAAAACACAGCAGAAGAGGGGAAATGAGGAGGACAAGGAGCAGGAGGAGAACAGGTTTACTGTGCCAGGAGAAGCGTGACACAGGGGAGGATACACAGATGTTTGAGCTAGTCCCCTCGGGCCTGCACAAGTTGAGGAAGCAAGGAGTAAGATAGCTAGGTAGTTCTGGGAAAGGAACACAGCGTGTTGACAGCGGAGCCATGTCACAGGAACAGCGCAGAGCTGTTAGAGAGGAGTAAAATCATTGTTAGGAGGATAAGAGAATACCCAGAGGAATCTGATTTTGAAAGGTCAAAGAAAAGTATGAAAATTAGGTTGCGTGAATACAGAAGAGGAGGTCAGGTGAGAGGTTGGTGTTGGAATAAATTAAAGAAACAGAAAAAGACAGCATATTCAAACAAAAAGATGATACACAGCTGAAGTTCAGATGGTGCGTATAGTCTCATAATCAGAGCTGAAGTTAAAAGAGTTGATAAAAAAGAAACTTTCTCTTTGTAGTGCTGCTTATAGCATTAAAGTCAGTGCCATGATTTGTACTGTACTTTTTTCTGTCTGTTTTCAGAGACTACCAGGAAGTTGTCAGTACAGGATTACCTTGTTCTTCAAAGCTCATTTACCTTTATTATAGACACATCCATTTGAATCCTGAAAATGCTCACTACTTATATATCCCACGAATCCTTGATTTTGGGATGGACGGTAAACAACACACCCACTAAAGTTTGCTTGTAGCTGTTAGTCTCTGTGCTCAGGGAAGGTAACATCTCATTTATGATTATAGTTTCTGCACACACAACCCTTCCTGGAAGAGCCAATTTCCAAACATGCTTCTTTGTTTGTTTTGTTGGTTTGGCTTAAAACTGCGTGCAAAACTGTTCGACACTGCACTTACAGTTTCTAGTGGTACTGTAGCGGTCTGTATTCATCCATTTCCAGAAAATGTGTAGACATAGGCATAAACACACTCAGACTTTGTATCATATACTACTGAGTCCTCTTCTGGTTGACCTGTTAAACACCAATAAAAACAACAAAATGTATTAACAAGTTAAGTTTAAACCACTGTGATTACCGGTGACCCCTCTGATTGGTTGGAATGAAGTCAATCGAATCAATGTTGTTAAAAGAAACACTTAAAAATGATCCGATTTTGAAAGTTATCTCACTAAATATATACTGTATATACATTAGTCACCCGCAATTTTTGGGCTTGTAATCAGACTAAGAGTTTAATGCTGCGTTCCAGTTACCTCGGAAGTCAGATGTTGCAGCTGGGAATGACGCTACACCCAAGTTGACGGCGTTCCAGTTAACAAGTCAGAAAACCAAGATGGACGCCTACTGTTAGCCATTGTTAACTGTTGTTTACAACTGTCAGCTGTCATTAGCCGTTGTTAGTTGTTGTTAGCTATACCAGTTGTAAACAACCCATAATGCAGTATTTTACTCTTACAAACACCAGAGCACCATGTTCACAGTTAGATGTTGGGCAGTACAACACATACCGCTTATTTAATTTCACAAAAACAAAACAGAGGGGCTGATAAATAGCACATTATGGGAGTTTTCACTGTTACTCTTTACTGTTGATGCACTGAGCTGCCATCTTGGATTATGATGTTGTCATCAAGTCGAGGTTTGCAAGGATCGTCCGACTTTCTGAGTCGGAAATCCGACTTCAGGGGGGCGTTCCAGATGAATTTCCGACTCGGGGCTCGGAAATCCCATTTTCTGAGTACAACTGGAACACAGCATTAGATCTAGTATTTTCACACCTACGAGCATTTGAACAGAAATAAGACACTAATGTGGTTTGTGGATATCAAATTTTACAAGACATTTAATTTGTTTTTTATTACCACTTAAGACTATTTCAGGTTGTTAAAAGTATTATAACCTCCATTTGAAGGACTGACACTAAAACTCCCAAAGACCTCTGCCCTCTTCTCCTCCTCCTCATCTCCTACGAGGCATCGGGGGCTTGTGGGGTTAGTGTTATTCCAAGCTGTCACAAAGATTGTTTAACAGTGAGGAGGCACTTTAGGCTCTGCAGCAGCCTTTTCACGGACACCCCATGCGACTAGCTTGGACAACCTGCCAATCAACCCAGGACAAGTAAAAAAGGGCTGAAGGAAGGACAACTGCCTGTGGACTAAAAAGGACAGGGACACACACAAAAACAAGAGAAAGTCATGACAAATAGAAGAAAGAGATGAATGAGTCAGATGTAAATTTGTGTACAAGACAGCAGCACATGTGGAATAACAAACAAAGGCAGGAGAGAAAACCAGGGAGTGAAAATGAGAATAATTAAAAGAATTCAAAGAGGAAAACAGCCTGAGGCCTTTTGGCTTACTTCTGTTCGACACGCAGCTCAACATGATGCAAACCCAGTGACCTGCAGCGAGAGAGAGAAAGACAGAGCCAGCACAGGGCAGAGCGATGGTTTGAAGGTAGAGAAAGGCAGCCAAGCTGGCATTGGCACTGAGCTGGCACACATGTCGCTCATAACATCTGGTGCCTGCGGTCCTCAGAGACACGTCCTATCGTCCACGGATACGCCTGCAGCACCGCCACACTGGTCCAGGTTGAATCACATCCCTGCCCATGAATGATAAGTACTGAGGGAGACGGCGTGACCTGATCAAATGGCACATCAGGAGCACAAGGCTCCCTGCCGCAACCCTAAAATCCAGCCTTCAGGCGAGGCCTTTCCAAACACTTCTGCGCCTTTCAAAGGGGCACTTAATAGAAACACCCCTGCAGTACACAGGGGCAAACTATCAAACCACTGGGAGGACTTTTATTTTGTAAGAACCAAGAAGAGAGAGGAAAAGAAAGCAGGAAACAGATGGAGTGTGTGTGGGATTTATGGAGCAGCAGGTTGCAGGTGACTCAGTCTCTCAGGTTTTTTCGATGTGTGTGTATCACTGAGGTATTAGCACTTAGTCACCAGCTCTCACACCACGCACCCCATTAGTCATTGACGAGGACACATTCAGTGCAGGGAGTTGAGTCTCTGAGCAGGAGGCAGGGGATTTTGTTTAAAAACTCATTCCTTATCTCACCCTGATACAGCTCTCTTTATTTTTCTGTCTCTCTGGACGTCTCTTAAGTCATGACACAAAAATGCAGCATCCTGCTCAGTGAGAAGATAGTATAACCTTGCCTGAATGTCTTCCTGTTTTCTTTTTTTATAACGTATTCATGTGTATTGGTTCATTGGTGTGTGGGCTGAAGACATTTCTGGGAGCAGATGTTCTGATTCCCATCACAGCGTTCCCGTGTAGTTAAACATCCTCCAAGGTGCTCTGTGATTTAGACCAGAATGTGTTTTTGGATTTTACGAGAATCTCCCTCCCCTTTATTGAGGAGGAAAAATATTCAATGACTCATTTCCTATTCCGTTTTATAATCCAAGGATTATAGCCAAGCCTTTTCATGGGTCTAATCTCACTGTTGCATCCACTACATATCTATCCTTCGCCCTGGGAGGTGACGGCATCTATCCTATCCCGTCTTTCTTTCCGTCTCAGAAACAATTTCCTTTGTGTTCAAGCATCGAGTGTCAAAATATGAACAGCCCAAATCCAATTTGTCATCCTCCCAGGGTGCCTGTCTGTGTCTCATTCTCACACTGGCAATTGATTCTCTATATTTTAACTTCTTTCATTTTTCATATTTCACAGCCTTTTATAAAGTCTAGGTATGATCTATCTCATCTTTTCTTACTCTGTCACTTATTCTCTCTGTTTGCCATCAAAAAGTGAAACCTATGTGACAGATATCTGTCACTCAGCTGAAAGTGCTCTATCGATTGACAGTCTGTCTCAATCAAACTCCATCTCACCTCTCTGTCCCTCCAGTATCCCAGGATCAGCTGTGTGCGCCTTTGACATGGAGCAACTGGCTGCAGTGTTTGACGGGAGGTTCAAGGAGCAGAAGTCGCCGGAGTCTATTTGGACCCCTGTTCCCGATGAACTGATCCCGAAGCCAAGGTGAAAAAAGCTGGAATGGATTTATTTGTCTAATTTCTGATTGGTGCTGCTTTGACCTGTTTTGAAGTCAGTCACACGAGTGTTTGCAGATTTGATAAGGAAAGGAAATGTCCCTAAATGTCCATACCAGGAGCAATACTTTTACCTTTTACCATTTTGACATATTTATAGAAATGCTCCTTGTTGGCGAGTTAAAAAAGTGCACTTAAAATAAACAATAACTTTAAATCTTTTTGGCTTTAAATTGCATAAAAAGTTTCCACAGAACTCAAAAGAGCAGGTCTTGTCCTTCGGCTTTGTCCAGAATATTCACTATGTAGATGACTTTTCATACTGGAACCAAAACACTTTAAATTAATCCCCCATGAATTAGTGTTTTGCAATATTGGGCAAAAAATGCACTGCAAAATTCATTTTAATAGGTAGAAACCTCAAGTAGAACCAAAATATTTAGTGACAGCCATCAGTCCAGATCAAATAGGCTTTGGAAATTGAGAATTTCACTGAAATTGAAGCTTGAAGAAACTTTCTTCAACAAACTGAAAGTCACACAGAGTTTGGAAATTTGTTTTTCACAAGGATAGAAGTTGTTCGCATCAAATCTAAATGCATGATTTGACCTCATTCAACAGTACACCACTTGCCAAGTACTTCAAAGGTGAGGTAAATTAAATCAGTCTCTTGTTGTAAAGGAGTTTATGTCTGAATGTGAGACACTCAGACAGTCTAGACTGCTTAATCAGGTAAGTGTATCTTCACTGAGGCCTGATGTTGTCCAAAAACAAGTTTGATACTTTCCCTTTGATCCAGCTAAGAACGTCCTACATTTTACTGTCTCCAGACCCGGTGGCTGTGCTGTCCAAGGCTCAAGGTTTAACTCCTCCAACTCGTTCCCTGATGAGATGCTCAACTTCGTCAAGACTCACCCTCTGATGGATGAAGCTGTTCCATCACTGGGACAAAGACCCTGGATAGTCAGGACCATGGTCAGGTAAGACAAAATCAGAAAGTAGTACCTCTAATGTTCAAAGTAGCAGTGACAATAATGTAATTTAAAGTGTGCTTTGATTACATTTCTTGTCAACGTACTGACAAACCAACCTTTAAAACTCTTTTAGGGCATTTTATAACAGGTAATGTTATTGAACAGACTGCCTCATCTAAAAAACAGATGCCTGTGTGAGACCTCAAAAAGCAAACAAAAGTATCAGCTACAAAACTAATCATTTCTTTAAAGTCATTCTCAATACCTGTAACCACTGCTACAGGGTCAGTGTGAAAGTGATCAACAGCACACCATACTAACAGCCTTTGTTGACATTTTCTGGAGCAGAAATTAAAGCAGGTCACTGTTGGGTAAAGATTTTTTATCAGAAAACAGTATTTACATATGTACAGGAAAAAAATCAGTAAATAGAGTAGATGTTAGGTTTGGCCAAAGGGGGCACTAAAATCAAGATAAACAAAGACCTCCTCAATAGAGCTTTAATAGTCTTATATGTTTACATGATGAACTCAGAACATGAACTGTGACTAGTGGGAACCCTGCTACATATGGGACTCTGCAAACATTGGTTCCAGGTGTAAAACTTCTTTATGCAGTGTGTCAACTATAATTTAATCACCTCTACATGAAAATACACAAAATGTAACTCTGCTAACCTTTAATCTATTCACCAAGAGGGCTAGGGACCTCCAGCTCAGGCGTCTGTTGCTGCAGTGCCGCAATCCTGCAGTGATGTCAGGTAACACGAGAATTATGAAGTTGAAGAAAATTCAATTTAGCAAGAGTTTAAAAGTTCATTAATAGTTTTTTTTTTCAATTGAAAGGCCATTTTAATTAAGTAACACCAATAATTAATGATAAACAGATGAACAGCTGTGTGCCCAGCTCTGGTAAAATCTAACAGTCAGAGTTTAAATAGATACCCTCTCACATCCCTCCCTCCTGTCAGTGAAGCCACTGTGGCCTTCAAGGACAAGAAGCTCCTGTGATGCATAATAAGTATGATCCTTTTGACAAGTTTTTACAATCAGAAGTATCTGCCAAACACATTATTTTGGGCACAACAACCACTCTCTGGGTAATAAACAGGTATGTTACAGCAAGAGTAGAAAAATGACATGCAAAGTGATGACTGGAACTGGACTCTTGTGTGGCTATTAAAGGTTTAGTCTAAGTTGACAACATTGTATGTATACATATTTATATTCAGTTGATTTTACTCTAATTTTAACATACTCATTAATATATTATATATATTCTATTTCTACCAAGTCTGTTTTGCTAAATGCCTCTTAATATTGCACATGACCCCTCTGAACTGGTTGCCCAAACTTTTCTACTTCCCTTTGTTGCCTCTAAACAAACTCAGATAACTACTGTATTAATATTGGGACATACTTGGTAAAATGTCTTAACAGTGTGTCTCTAGACAGTTTAATTATCACACTTGTTCTGATTTGAAGAATGAAAATTAAAGTTAACTTGGGTTGATTTAAGATACACTGACCCTGACTTAATGATTAAGTATTGGTTTATTGCTCTAAATTTCTGCATGTTGTTCTACTGTTTAAAGGACAGGGCTGTAGACGTACACAAATATCCAGCATGTATTCAAACACAGACACTGTTTGGACTGTGGACTCCTGTGGTAGCAGCCGAGCAGCTGTAGCACATCAAGTCTCACATAAACAAAAGCATGCCTCTCTCTTTCACTCTCCCTCTGTGTTATCTGCTGTACGTTGTCCATGTGCCGACCTGCCTCCAGGGAATTGTGGGTACTGGATGTATATGGAATATTAAGCATGGCTTCTATTCTTGTGTGTTGACACACACACAGACACACACAGGACTGTGTGTAATTCAGCAACACTCTGCTATTGTTTCCAGACAGGCCCATTTACTTGACTGATATTATTAATGACTGAACGTCTGGTGTAATTAGTTTATTATGCAAATTTGATAAGCAGTTTTTTCTCTATGGAATTTATTTCATTTTGCAGTGACTCAAGAGAAAATGGCATATTATGATTTGAATTCACAGGAGTCTGTACTTTACACCCAAACCAATCAGTCGTAATGCACTTAAATCATCAACTTGCCTCCAGGAGCTGCTTTACTGTGCTTTTAGCTTTCATAGAAAAAATTAAGCCCCAAATGAGCCACTCAGCTCTGAGGCATTTATTCAGCACTTTATCTCTGCTGCTCTGCAGATACCAGCTGAATAAGATTGTTGTGGATACGGAAGCCGGGCCCCATAGAAACCGGACTGTGCTGTTCCTCGGGTCGAGCAGAGGGACCATACTCAAGTTCCTCATCATGCCCAACCAGGACAACACCGTCACAAACAGCAACATCTTCCTGGAGGAGCTGGAGGGCTACAACCCTGACAAGTAAGATCCTAAAGCTGGCACTAAAGAGATGGACATGTACTTCAAAATATGGAGGAAAAGTTAGCTGTTAGTATTGTTTCCAACATTCACACTGATTGGTATCAGTTAAGCTGAGTTAACTTGCAAGCAAAAAACAGCAGATGTCTAGATTAGCCCAAAACAAGCAGACAATGCCAGACTGGTACAATCCAAGGTATTAAATTTATCTAAAAAGCAAAAATAAAGCTTTCTAGTTAAAGGGATATTCCGGCGTAAAATTGATTTAGGGTCAAACACACTGTAACACAGAGTTAGACACCACGTTGAGAGATGAATGTTGCCGACCGCTTGCTTCTCTGGTTATACCAACTTTTAGTCCATTACAGACTGCTGCAGAGTGACACAGCTCAAAGAAGAACATTTATGAACATTTCTTCATGGAAATGCAATCAGGCCAAGACGCTAAGGCAGAAGAACTACCGCGTCTGCAGTACAAAATTATGAATATGGTGATTATTACTTCAAAGAAATGATAAAGAAATGATCATAAATGTTCTTCCTTGAGCTGTGTCACCCCGCAGTAGTCCATAATGGACTGGCCTGAGGTCTCGCTACAAACAAGCGGCTGCTGAAGGAGAGTAGGTGAAGTGTGTTTAGTCTCTTTGCTAAAGAAATCAGGCAAAGTTAAAAAGATGTTTGGTGGCTGGGACCCTATATGTACTGTTGATGAAGTTAGGTGCTGTTCTGAGCATTATTTGTGGCTATAGAGTGGCGTTTTGATTGAGGTTTGTGTGTGGCTCCTCAGACCACTGTGTATTGCTATCATGTGGTCGTTACTAAAGTTGGTTTAACTACAGAAGCAAGCAGTCAGCAACACTGATCCCTCGACGGGGTGTCTGACTCAGTGTTACGGTGTGTTTGACCCTAAATTAATTTTACGCCAGAATATCCCTTTAACACAATTATAATCAATGTGCTTCATCTACATAAAAGAAGAAGAAGAGTAAAAACTTAATGCCATGGTTTTAGGGGGTTACTTTCCATATGTAGTGGTTTAGTGGTGATATATATGGACAGCCACAATACATTTGACCTTGATTTTATTCGAGGATATGCTATTGCATTACTTTACAGGCATAGGTTTGCCTTTTTTTTTTCTCAGCAAGAAAACAAATTTTTCCCCAGAGTGTCCAACTATTCATTCAGTACACAAACTCACATAGCTGTAGTGTTTGATGTAAGATATCTTGGACAAAGATGAAGCAAGGGGGAGCTACAGAGGGTGATATATGCACAGTAGTTGGAGTCGGTGGGAAGATATGCACAGGAAAACTATCAGAAGCTGAGACGATGCAGAGAATACAAAGAGAGCAAACAGAAAAGAAGAGGATTAGAGGCTAATATTCTTTATCGGAGGATCTGAACATGTCCTAATGAGGTTGAGAAAATAATAAAACTAAGATAAAATCGCATTATCGTTAATCTTAACAAAAAATATATGGAGTACTATCAAGACAAGTGACCCTTAATCTGTAGTGTTAAGCTAAATTATATTTAATATACGGATCTTGAAGGGAGATTGAAGTGGACTGAGCCTCCTATCTTTTGCTCACTTTGCATTTTGCATGAGGCTGGCAGTGAGGAGGTTTCATTGGATGCCTATCAGTTTATAATGAACACTAAATAAATGCCTTTTCAATCTTCATTTTCTGCTGTTGGTCTTTGTTGGAGTGCAGTGTTCCACATGAATGATGGCTGCAGCATGAGGTGGGTTGGGGGGGCTTTGACGCAGATCCTCATAGAGACATTTGAGAAAGGGTACATGTTTCTAAACCCCGTCTCTCTGACATGGCTCCCTTACATAATATATAAATATGCTGTTGTGCCTTCAGTAGGTGAAACAGTATTTTCTCTGTAACCAACCGAGTCCAAGCTACTTGTATTTTTTTTGCTTATTAAGTTCTTTTGTCTCTCTGCTCCTCAAAACACCTGCCAACAAATTTGCGCCGCGGCTTATTTTTTCTGCATCAGACTTGACAAAGTGAGGGACAGTGATGGCAAATGAAATGAGGAGACTGTGTGATGAATGATCGGGCGTGGACTGCAGCCAGTGAGTGGGGGATAATTCAGTGTGTGCGAGGGTTTGAGCCCACCAGGAGGTCGGTGATAGTCCAGCTCTAACAGCAGGCACACAGCTAATCAGGAGGCCCAGAACAGCCAGGTTTTTATTTTCCTTTCATGCCCAAGGCTTTGCCACCCCCAACCTCACCTTACACACACAGACAAAGATGCCTTGTGCCCTGTTAAAAACCCCAGGGCACACAGAAGACGGACCCCTAACACGGTCTTCTTATTAGAAGTCAGTCAGATAGAAATCAGTGCTAATGGCTGGCTGCCATAATGAATTAGAAAATGTCCTAAAAAGAGATACCACTCTTACACAGTCTGTATCTCTTGTTTTCTCCTGCTGTCTGATCTCAGTTCTATATCACTTGTTTTCTTTTCATGAGTGCTTCACTTTGTGTCTTTGCCTTTTTTTCCCTGTTTTTGTTGGTTGTTTATTCTATTTTTTTGCTCCCCCAAAGCCCCCCTCCTTCTCTGCATCCTATTCGTGATATTGCCTGTGAAGAATGACTCACAGCTTGGCCTTAGCAGAATGATAGATTCTTCTTAATGACTGTGGGTCCACCGCAATGTTATTACCATAAACCATCCAGATACAGCTGATGCATGAGTGCACATGTGCATAAAAAGGTATAAATCGGCAGCACAGAGGGAGGTTGGTACTGGTGATCGTAGCTTTAAGTGCCAATTAGAGGCCATTCAGCTCCTGGCTGCTGTTGTCTGAAGACCAGCCGACCTCTGGAGCTTCTACAACCAGCCCTGTGCATTACCGGACCGACATCTGGCTATGCTAGCCTCTCCTGACTTCAACTTTTTATGAAGGCTTTCATTTAAAGTACTGTTTATGTTATGTTAAGTTTCACTTTGGTTGAGAGGAATGTTTTGCTCAGAGTGAGGTCAGAGGTTTAATGTGCAGCCTTGGTTTGGTCTGATAATTGAAATTGCTTAATGCATCCTTGTGTGTGCGTGTGTGTTGCAGGTGTGCTGGAGACTCTCCACAGGCCAGGCAGCTGTTGTCCCTGACTCTGGACCGGGTGAGCCATACTCTGCTCCTTGCCTTCCCCTCCTGTGTGGTCAGAGTACCAGTGGCACGGTGCCAGCTCTACTCCAGATGTATGAAGTAAGTCTGCACCAAAGTACAAAACAGAAACATAAAAGAGCGCGGCATGATAAGAAGTTGGGTAACCATTCAAGAACCATCTGGCCTTCACAAGTGTCCCTGAGCAAGACACAGCGAACCCCCCGCCAGCTGCAGAGTAGCTGCACTGTAGCTGACCTGAATTTCCCCGCAATAATAACCCCACTGCAACTTAATAACAACTGTCACAGTGTCCTTGAGCAAAGTGACAATCTGTGAACTGCTGTATAATCCAGAAATGAGTCAAAGTGCCATGAAAAGCGCCTCTTAATTGGAAGAAAATCGAATAAAAGCTGGTTGTGTAATGCACCATCATAAAAATAATGCTGCTTTATTGCCTGTGCCTGCATTTTTTAAGCTTTATTATTCAGTATACGTCCCATTATTCTGAAAGATAATGAGTAGTTTACTGACAGGGGAATGCGTAGTATCGTGAATAAAAGCTTGAGAGTAGTAAGGATATAAAAATACTTAAATAATAACAGAACATTATTAGTTATAATCCCTTATAGTGTACAGTAAATCAGCTGTCGGTGTGTTTATGTGGTTCAGTACAGCTGCTAATCTATGTTATTTTTAAAGGAGATTATATTTCATCTTTTTACTTTGTAGTTATAAGATTATCCGAAGCTCCAGTGAAGTTTTTTTTTTCCTTTACTCTGGCAGCTTGCCACTGTGACTGTGTTTAACCCAAACTGATAATGCAGTGGGGCGTTTCAGAAAAGAAAAAAATACTCTGAGACAACTGAACTAATCCAACTTAATTGAACTTAAAACTGTAAATATTCAAAGCAATAATATCTCCCCTCCAAACACACACACACAGTCGGCATCGCAACACCTCACACTTTCTCCCTGGCACGCTTGCCGAATCGTGCCGCCTGTGGCCATTGCTCATTAGGGTCCACTAACACATCAACACAAACCAGTACACACACCAGTGCATTAAGCGTACGGTGTGTTCACTGAACCAGGTGAGTCATACAAGCGTGTAATCTAGCGCACATTAAGAGACGCTCTCATGCCTTCTGAGGTGTGCTCAGCGTGTGCATTTATGTGTTTCGTTGAGGGAGTTAATGTTCTGTGTGCAAGTATGTTCAAGGTTTCTTAGTCACGCTTCACAAGCACCAGGTCTGGGTTTTAACCTTTTACAGAGTGCTTCACGGTGAGATGTTTTCTCTTTCAAATGGATCTTTAATAATTCATCGTTTTACTGTAAAAGATCTGCTTTCAATACTCACAGACCCAGACTGACCTTTCACTGCATTTAACCTCACATACAGAGCAGTCATTAGAGAGAGCTGGGCAATTACCCGCTGTTTTAACCCAGTGCTTTTACATCCAACAAGTCAACAACTGACCCCTTATCAATGAATCGGGGAAACCTTTTTCATCAATAGAGTACAGTTTTTTGGATTCCTCACCTCTCTATGGTGAGGAATCAAACACTATCCTGCTTATCTTCAGTTTGTCTTGAATTGATCTTAAAACCAGTCTTCCTTTGCAGCAAACATGTATTAGTGTTTTTATCTTTTTGCAGAAGCTCCAAAGTTTTGACAAAGGCGGAATTTTTTATATTCTTCTTCTTGTCGTGACCATAAAAATATCAGACATTATTTGGTCGGGTTGAGAAGTATCTCAGTGTTGAACTGTGTTATTTTTGAATTCTGAGATATTTGATGTTGGTAAAGAAATTGCTGCTTTTTAAACATCTGCAAAGATGCTGTAACAAACACCTGCAAAAAGCTAGAGAGTTAACTGAACCTTTTCTGTCTCCAAAGATTAACTTTTATACTTAGCTACTTTAATCTACTCCCATAAAAGCTTTTCTCTCTCTGTCCCACCTTGCCCAATTTTGTCAGTCTTTTACAGGAATCTGTGACGAAATAATCACTGTGACAAAAAGCATTATGAGGCATGTTTTTAGTCACGAGAGGATGAAAATAAATGCAAATTAATCGCTTTCTTAGAAGCTGACAAATGATCCAAAAACCAATGTCACACTTGGGGAAATAATACGGAAAGCACAGACCATCATTATTTGTTGTTGATTATCTAAAATGTGCACAGTATCATTATGGAAAAAAAACCTGTCTAGACCAAAATGACTCACCAGGGCCTGTAAAAATAATCGTAAAATCAAACATAATTAAAATGATATGAAAAGCGCAGCCATAACTCCATGTGTAAAATAGAGGAATGGCCCCTTTAGGATTTAGTCAAGATCAAGAGGATCTGATTTAAACTTTTAAGCTACTTGAGGAGAATTTAAAGTGAAATAGAGATTAGTCAAATTCAAGGAATTAAAGTTAAATTCTGTGACTCTGCAGGAACTGTATCGCCTCCAGGGATCCTTACTGTGGCTGGACCAGAGGAAGCACCTGCTCCTTCCTCAGACCTGGGACCAGGTATGAAATCTTTCATTTGTATTTATCTCATGCAACACACACACACACACCACCTGCACCAACCAATGCAATATGTGTAACCTGCCCTGGATTGCTGGATTGCCCTGTATCTGGGTTTTCTTTTCCACACCAGACCACCTGATTTTTTGAGTGCAGTTTTACTGACTTTTTCTGTCCACTTTCTTTAAAATCCTACAGTTAATTTCTATAATTATGCTCTGCGTTGGTTTGGTTAATAATAATAATAATAATAATAATAATAATAATAATAATAATAATAATAGATTTTATTTGTAACGCACTTTACATTTAAAAACAAATCTCAAAGTTCACAACAAGACAACAATAACAGTAAAAACCAAGCAACAGGACAAAACAATAAAAACAGTCAGCAGATAAAATCAGATAAAATTAGTCCGGGTAGGCTTTCCGAAAGAGGAAGGTTTAGTCCTCCTTGTATCATTCCTTTCAAGGCAATGTTTTAGATGTTATTTTCTGCTCTGGAAGTCCTTGGTTCTAGCTTGGTTCAGCCTCTAAGTAACATCTGTGTCCTTAAAGTAGCGTGTCACAGCGCCAGGTCTGTGTTCACTCATTGATTCAAGATGTCTGCAGCTGCTGTTAAACAATACTGTCTTCTTTCACTTTGCTTGTTATCAGCTTGTAGCTATATAAAACTGTGTAGGTGTGTGGCTGAGTGCAAAGTTTGGTGTTTGTTTCTCTCTTGTCTTACTCTGTGTTATGCTCACATACTCAGACAGCGTCTAGTCTGGCAGCATTTGAATGTGAGTGTCTGGCCTGATGTCTCCTTGTGTGTGGATGTATGAGTATGTGTGCTTGCGTGACCTCTCTCTCCTCCTGCTACTGAAATGCAGCACTCTGTCTTGACAGCTCACCTCCAGCCATGGCTACCTCCCTCCTGTGAAATCAAATCTCTGTTTAGTCAGGCTGCTTATTGAGTTAGGGCTTCAAAACACAGGTGTAGTGCCAGCAGTACAGACAACATGGGCCTTAAAGACCACCCCAGGCTGCCTGCTTATGCTATTAAAGGCCTTTGTGTTGGTTTTGATTTGATTTAGCAAGGGCGGTCAACTTGGCGATCGATTTTGCATCAAGTTACCGTGGATTTCCTCTTTGTGGACTAATGCAACCTCTCTCTGCAATGTGACGCCAGAGGAGATCGTAGGCTTAGAAGTCAGGTAACATACCAATGTTATTCAGGCTGCCTCTGAGGAACTTACTTTTGGTTCTATATTTATGGTTGCACTTCATTTTGTTTAAAGTTACCGTTATGATGTTTAATAAGGGGGATAATATTGTTATTGTTAGATTTTATTGGATTTTATTGTATTGCTTCAACACCAGTATGACTTTTTCTTCCTCTGTTTTTGTTTCTTCCTTTCATTTGATTTTTTTCTTTCCTCTGTGTGTACGATGTAAGGCACTTTGGATGAACTGCATTCAGTGTAAATTGCTACATAAGAAAGTTGATTTGATTTAATGGAAAAAAAATATTCTCTATTTCTCCATCTTCTGCCATCAAGCATATAATAACAAAGCTGTTTGTTTTCCTATTACCAGCTTATTAAAGCTCCTTACATAACTAACAGATCAATTATCCCAAAATGAAGTTGTGTCATCGCGAAGCCTCTTAACTTATAATGGCACATTATCAATGTCCCAGTGTTTGATTCCACTTTTGCATTTTGGAGGTGTAAGAGGCACAGCTTGTAAACACACAGTAAGAGCACGCTCATTCAAACACACACACACACACACACACACACACACACACACACACACACACACACACACACACACACACACAGTGCTGTTCTGCCCCGCTGGCTCAGCCACAATGCACCACCACAGTCTTCCCCCCCCAACTCTATTGCTGGCCTGCAGAGAGCTGATCAGAGACAGATTAACTTTGTCCTACTAGTCCACCTCCATGTTTTACACATTGTAGACAAAGTGTTAGAAGAGTGTAATATCTGTCCTTGAAATAACAGTTTCAGATAGACTTATTTTAAACACCTATCATGGCTACTAATTCTATCAAGTTATTTTTTCAATTATTGGATCTTTTTTAGTATGTTATCTATTAAACTCTAATCCATTACTGTTAACCAACTATATCAGTATTTATTTTAACCTTATGTATACATTTTCTGATCTTTACTTTAACCTAAAATCAAAGCCGCTGTTTCTCCATCACCAAAGGCTAAACTAAACTATTTGTCAACTTTGAGTAACTTTTTAAACTAGTTTTCTTTTATTTTGCTAACTGTTTAAACTCGCTTAATGCTTGTGTTTTTAATTTTAATCTGTTTCTATTGACTACCTTTTTTGGATGTATCCATTAATTTAGGATTATTATTTTAACCTTTTATCCATTCCCTTTAGTCTATACAGAGGAGCTGTTTAAACTTCTGTGGTCACACTTGAACTGTTCACTCCCTCATTATTACCCAACCACCACCAATTGGGAAACAATTCTGTAAACACAGTTAACGGCACTCAACATGAATAAACATATGGTCTTTAGCAGTTTTTCCTTTATTATGAAATCTCAGAGCCAATGTGCCTCAGAGAACGTGCTGGGAAAAAAAAACACCGTCAAAACAAGACAACACTCACGCACACAGACCCACAGGCAAGGCTAATGTAAACACAGTAAATGACCCACAGCCCGTGAGAAGCAGCCAGCTGAGCCCAAGCCATTTTTCTTTATTACATTGACAACCTCTGTATAGGTTCCCAGTGCACAAGGTCTCATTTGTCACCTGGTTTCTAGGTATTAAAAGTTTGAATGATGACTGCTCTGCTGCTTGAGACTTAAGCTAATTAAGAAATTTTAAAGCCACTGATCCAAATGAGCCGTTTTAAAGATCTTCATTTTGCAGCAGGATTGTTTCAAGGTTGTTTGAAGGCCAAATAGGGATACTATCACGAGCAGAATGTATAGAACAAAGTTTGAAAGTGTCAGCGGAGGTTTTGACTGATTTGTTTCCAGGAAAGATCGAGGAAAGTGACTTTTGTTCATCACTTTTTTGGTTATATTGATCCATTTTTACCAGAAAATGTAAACAGTAGAGAAAAAGACACCGGCCAGAAGTCGGTTAATGCTTAATCCCTGAAGACTTTTAACACATCCAAACCCACATCTATACACACCAACTCTCTCAGCCTCTCCTTTACAGCTTGTTGGAGTTTTCCTGATTTGAGCTGGGATTAAGAGCAGTTGTGTTTTTTTCTTTGTGAGCACCTGGTCTGTGGTTTGTGTGCTGTTCTCATTTCCTCTCTACCTCCTCACTGCGTCATATGTTTTTTGTCCTTCGAGTTTTCAGTGCTCCCCTGTTGCCCAAATGGGAAATGAGTTTTAAATCAGAGGGATTGAGTTGTGGAAATGAGATATTACTTGAGTTTCTGGAGTGATGGAATATGAGCAAAGTTGAGGTTTTGTTTGACATTAACTCTCTGGACAAGTTACTTTTTCATGAGGATATAATTATTTTTTAATGAAGTTTATATGATGTTATTTTGATGCCTTTGAAGGAGCCTTCCTAACTTGGGCTCTATTGTAATGACTGAAACAGATTTTCCTTAAACCACTTGAACCCCTACTTAAGGACATGGAGTTTATATTTACATCAATAAAATCCAACGTTAAAGCGTGTAAACGGCTGTAGAAATACTCTCAATTTATTGCATTAATTGGTTTAGTTAACAACCCTGCAGGCATAAGTGGTTATCGCTAAATTATCACAATGATTATTGCTGGATATCAAGGAGCTCAAGTACCTCTTGAGTTCTTTTGCTTTTCCTTCTTTTGTCAAATTAAAGACAAAGAATTCTTCAATCTGAGCTTTAAAGGATCTTGTAGAGATTTATGTTCCCTTGTAACTTGTCCTCTGCTGTATCATTGAGATAGTTTTCCTCTATCAGAGTGGATCTGTGCTGTGTGTCAGCGGCCGAGTCGCTGCGCCTGTGCTCCTCCTGATTAATGACTGTGTCTCCTCTCCTCCGCAGACTACCGTTCGAGCAAGATGTTGAACAGGGAAACGTGGCCCACTTGGGTGACTGTGACGGTAAGGGGAGCGATTTTCAGTCTGTGTGCCTTTCTGTGCCTGTGTTTGTTCACAAGTGTTACAGCTAATAGCTCATTTGTCTTTTTCCCGGATCCTTATGTAAGTTGTGTATCTTCAGCGTAAACAACAATACAGTCAAAGCCGGGTAGTTTGAGTGTATATAAAAGCGGAAATCCACAAATAAACACTGAGAAAAGTCCCAATCCACTTCAGCAGTGCTCTGAAGTTTCCCGCTTCTCCCTTGAGCCAACAGTATCAACATGAAGACGGTCTGTTGGTCTTATTGTGTCTCTGAGCTCTCAGGAAAAATCCCTGTGTATGTTTTAACTAACTTTCTTCTCTTGTCTGTTTTCTCTGTCCTTACTTGTACGCTATCTTTGCTTTGGTCTGGTCGGTCTAGCTACATATACATGTGCTTAATTATATTCAACTCCAGCTTGAATCCTCCCTTGATGTTTCCCTCTCTTTTTTTTTCCTCTCTCTCTCTCTCTCTCTGTCCATATCATTATGAAAATAGAAGTGGTACACAGCCAAGTGAAATATCTATTCCAGATACACAGAGGTTTTTTGGATAGTCCCATGGCACCCCCTCTCTTTGATCTGAGCGCTAATTCCAATGCGTGCAAATTAATCCTGTGCTTCTGAAAGTTCCCTGAGTTCATGTGCCGTGCTCCCTGAGAAAAGAACAGATAAATATTGCATAATCGTGACTTGCGTATGGCTCTAATCCTGTTTCAGATGGGTGCTCCGTTTGATGCTGCTCTCTCACTTCAGGTCCTCTGACCGCCAAGCCACAAGGGACAGCCTCTGTGGCTGATAGATGACGCTCGCTCCATGCATGGTGGAGTCAAACTCGTCTTTGTTTGTCAGTGAGCCATGATCATATAAAAGGTTTCCCTTATTGAAAAACAAATGATGCAAAACACATGTCTGTCTTTTGACGAGTGCTGTTTCACTAGAGATCACAAACGCCAGATAAAAACACTCCGAGAAATACCCCCCTCCCTTCAGCCAATACACAGAGTTGCGCCGTAAGCTTATAATTAAAAGTGCAACATCTATGATCATTACCGCGCTCCTGTACTACACCAGCGACTGAGAGATGAACCTAATTACTCTTGCTCGGTGCTAATGGAGAGTTTTACAAGCTCTACTCTCAGATCCCCTTCTTGTTACATTTTGACCTTCGGTGTTAGGGCTTATGTTGGCAAAAGTAATGACATAGAAGCTGAAGGTTCATCTACACACTGTCGATCATTACTTTTGGCATTCAAATGTCTCCTACTGAGATCAGGCCAGAATATATTTTACATTTCCACAGAGTTTGGTGACCTGTGAGATAGGAAAAATACATATTCAAGTCAAAGAAGCTGAGTCACAAATGTCCCTACTTTTATTTCTTTCTCAATGAGTCACCTAGCTCTCTCATTTTTTTGCGTTTCCATGCCTCACTGCTTTCACCTAAAACCTCATGTCAGGTAGAAAATGAAACTGGTTGTAGGAGCACTTCATTCTCCCAAATCTACTGCAGCCCCGGCAGATTATTCCTCATTTGTGTGTCACTTAGTTCAAAAGCATTCACAAATGGAATAACTGCTCCAGTAATACATGAACGCAGCTACATTTAAAAAGAAGACTACTATGATAATGCTATCTCATACAAAGACCATGTCATTGTTAAAAGTCTTTGTTGAAGGGCTACAGGGAATATATTCTGTTACACACACACACACACACGTGGAAAAGTGGAAGTCCCTTTTTTCTGTAATGTGCATGGTAAAAAAAAATTGCATTCTCAGAAGTGAAGACTGATCCTTGAGATGTATTGAAAAATTAATAGAAATCCAAGGCTTGTGAAAAATGGTTAAGCGAGTATCTTGGAAATGAAAATCTTGTCAAAGTCTAACATTTGTGTGTTTTTCAAGCAATTGCTTCTCTTTTTTTCAAGAACAAAGAGAAAACATCTTGAAAGAGACATGCTCTGCACCCAGTAACCTGCAATCTGAAAGGCTGCCTTCAGTGCAAACCATTCACACCTTCAGGGAGTGTTTGTAAAACAACATGTGCTTAAGGGTTGTTGTAATTCCAGCCCCAGTCACAGTGGGATAGCCTCGCATGGACTTAAATGCTCACACACCTTCAGGTCCCCACTTCGCTAAAATTAAAAAAAACTTCCCCAGAGTGTGTTAAACATGATTTTAGCATGATTTAAAGCATGACCAAGAGGGGACCTAAAAAATGTCCCCTTTTGGCTATGCGGTCCCCACTTGGTAAAAGTGTTACGACACCAAGTTCCCCTCTTGGATAGGTAGGAAAGTACACACACACACACACATACACACGTATGTATGTATGTATGTATGTATATAGTTTGTCTCAAGATAGAGTAGGGTAAAGTGAGAAACTGTCTTGTTATCTGGCAAATCAAAATGTGACATCCATTTTGGAAATCATGGATGCCGCGTCTTCTATGCTGTTGCAAAGAAAGCCGACCTAGCCTCTTATCAGCACACGGCTCCAGAGTCAGAATCTGTGATGGTATGCGCCCATGGCATGGCTAGTTACCACATCTGGAAAGGCACCATCATGCTAACATTCAATGCAGGCTGTGGAGCAATATTTGCTGCCATCTAGACAATGCCTTTTTTCAGAAAACTTCCAGAAAGACAATGTCAAACCACATTCTACATGTATTACAAAACCATGACACAGTAGAGAAGTGTGGCTGCTAAACTGGTCTGCCTGACGTCCAAACTTATTGTCCACTGAAAACATTTAATGCATTATAGCAAAAAAAGAAGACAAAAGCCAAGAATGTCACTTTAAAAACTCCATTAACTGATCTCCATGGTTTCCAAACATTTGCAGAGTGTTGTTCAGAGAAGAAATGATGTACCACACTGGTAAACATGCCTTATTTTAACTTTCTGAAACACGTTGCTGGCATCTATTTTCAAAATTGATTTTTTTTCCCCATAAATGAATACAAAATTTCAGCATCCAAACTTTTTGGAATTGGGTTTGTAAGTTGGATCAAGTACATTTTTGCAAATTTTAGTATCTTACATTGCAGCAACTGTTTTGAGCCAAGTTTCTTTCATCTTTCATGTCTCACCAGAAAAGTTTATAAAAATCCACTACAAAGGATGTGAAAAAAAACAAACAGAAAAAGAAATGAATGCAAATTTCGTTTTCCCTTTGGATCACACGCTGGACAAATTCAATTTCCGTCTCCCAAAGCAGCGCACTGACCCACTTCGACATGAAAAGGCAGTATACCAGCTCAGATTTGAACCCAAAAGCAACCGTTGTCTTGATTAAGATCACAAGAAATTGTTAACGTTAGCCTCTTCATTTTCCCCAGACATTTCTCCTATTTTTTTTTTGCTCTGACACATCAATCATCTGTATTTCAGCTTGTGTACTTTCATGTTGTGGCATACTTCTCATAATGCATTTTGGTAGCATCTTTCTTCTGACTTGAAATCTTCTTGATCAACAAAACCCAAAACAGAATAAGCAATTTGTGTAGAAGTGAAATGGATCAGACTTGGTAAACAGCCTAAAAACTGCCTAAATATGAAGCAAAATATAAACTTTCAAATTAAAGAGACATCAGTGTTGTGACGGCTGCGCCTCTCAGATGTTGTGTTTGATAGAGATGTACTTTCCTGATCCCTATCCTCATCTTTGAGCAGTGTCTGATCTCTGAAGCATGTGTGCTCCTGTGTCTGATCCTGTCGTGAAATATGGCCGGGCTGAGCTCTGTTGACAGAGGTGAGCTCTGTTGTCGCAGGATGAACGAGAGCTGCTGGGTTGGCACGGCTGGAATGTGAGGCAGCATCTATCTGACGGCTGCCACCAACGCTTACTGAGCTCTTTGTCTCATATATTGTGATGAACTCGGTGCCACGGCCAATCTTTTCATCATACCCCTTTTTTTATTTGACACTTTCATTGTCTCGGATATGGGCGCTTTCCTCTGAGGTTCTTGTTAGAGCTGAGTCCATCTTTCTTTGTCTCTCTGTAAGATAGAGATTCTTTTAGCGTCTGCAAACACAATATTCAGTCAAAGGAAGACCGAGAGGAGCAGCTTCAATGAGCTTGTTATGACAAACTGTCACTGACACCCTTTAGGCTTTAAAAACTGCCTCTGTGTGTGATTGTGTGCGTGTCTGTCAGCGTCTGTCTCTGTGCTCGTCTTTACATGCCTTTTTCTTCACACACAGCACACACCTCCTGTAGAGCTGTGTACCTACAAACACACACAGATGCTCACACGTATCAACACAAACCCTTCAGGGGTTCAGATTGGTGGAATGAGCTGAAGCTTATGGTTGCTGAATATTTCATATCCCTATATTGGACTCATTCCACCTGTCTGTATCTTGACCCAGCAGATGGGAGGTGAGAGATGGTCTGGCCGTTCCTCTCCTCTTTGGGGAAATTTAGAAATCTCATTTTCACCCTCTCCTTTGCGTACCCCTGTCTTCAAAGAGGGGTCTTTTCTGCAGCTGCATGTCAAACTAAATTTCCCCTTTCTAGCCTGCAGTCAAAACCAAAACTTCACACACACTTCTTTATCTGTCCACAGACACAAAGATGTATTTTTAAATTGTGATTTTAAACCTGGAATATTGTCAGGCCTGAGGTAACAGGTGGATTTACTTAGATCAGTGTGTCCTAACATGGGGGTCAGAGTTTCTCAAGGGTGAATCTGAGGGATGAAAAGATTCCTCAATCAATTTGTTTTAGTTATTTTTTATTTTTGCTCTCTTCTTGCAAATCTAGAAGAAAGGTTTACCTCTTCAGTTTATACTACTAACAATGACGCATCAGATTTTATAGCACTTTATCACTGACCCTCAAAGCACTTTACATTGGATACATCATTCATTCATTCGCTCACACCCTGGTGGTGGTAAACTACCTTAGTAGTCACAGCTGCCCTGGACCAGACAGATGGAAACAAGGCTGCCAGTTTGCACCTACAGTCTCTCCGACCACCACCACACAACGCTCACATTCATACACCAGTGGAGAACACACACTGGGAGCAAAGTGTCTTGCCCAAGGACAGAGATGGGGAGAGGGGGGAATTGAACCACCAACCTTCCAGTTATTGAACGACCACTGTACCTCCTGAGCTACTACAGCTCAAACATTCAAATTGTTCAAATCTTACCAGGACAGAACTCCTTTTTTTGGGGGATGAGCACCAACAACTCCTGAGCCCCTTTCAGACAAGAACTCCTGGCATTTCAGATAATGTGAGGACATTCAGGTCTTGATATTTTCAGGAACTTGCCTTTTACAAATGCACCTCACAGCGGTCGAGGTTGTCTGTACTGGAAAAGCTCTCACAGCTCAAATTACTCTATTTAGTTAAAGTGAGGAGGGCGGAGGAAGAGTCTCCTTTAAAGGCGACTGTTTCTGTGTTAATATAATTTCTGCAAATCGAACACAAAAGTAGAAAACAAACTGACGACTGAAGATTATAAATCAGCAATACTTAATGTGAACAACACTGTCCTGCCCACCCACTCACAGTGAATATTCCTGTTCCAGTCCAATTGTCAGCCTTGCTGTCTCCAGTGACATAAAATGGAGAAAGTTTGGTGCATTATTCTCTGGACAGACGACACTTGAGCGAGCTTCCCAAGTCACCCAGACAATAATTATTACTAAGGTCATAAATCCTCTGATCTCCGTCCTTTATATCTCCTAGGTATTCTGCTGAGACTCACTCTAAGGTTACAGATAGCACGTCTAAACTCTTTGTTTTAATACAGAAAATACGGTAACACCTTATTTGAGCCCTATCTCTATAACACATTATAAATATATGTATAATGTGTTATAATCACTTTATAGCACTTTATTACTATAAACACTCATAAATGATCATAATGCTTTATAGCAATAGTCATAACACATTATAAAGCATTTTATCATGACTTACAAGGTCAGGTATTATAATGTGTTATAACTGTTAACAACTCACTGACAATGCCCACATAGATAATGCAGTGCAAGTGCTATTAACAATTGTAAGACATTATAATACCTGACCTTGTAAATCATGATAAAATGCTTCATAATGTGTTGTGATTATTGCTATAAAGCATAATGACTATTTATGAGTGTTTATAACTATAGTTATACAGTGCTATAACATGATTATAATGCATTATACATGTATTTATAATGCGTTATAGAGCGGCGTCAATTAAAGTGTTACAGAAAAGACTTTTAAAGTTTGATCTTCATCGATTAGCCAAAAAATGCTGTTTTTAAAGTGGGATACCGCATGTCTCAGCACTTTCGCACAGTCCTGATACTTAAAACTCTGTGGTGCTGAGGGGCCAAAACATTAGAGACAATTTAAGGGACGCTCCATATTTGTACAGACTGCGAGCTGCCCAGCTTAAACCAAAACTGTGACTATTTTACTGTAATGACCTTATTTTCTATTATGGCTTCACTATTTCTTTATTTTTGTAACAATATGACTCCAATCTCGTGGCATAACAACTTTATTAACTCATGGCTGTATTCTCGTCGAATAACCTAACTTAGGACTTTTTTTTTTGCAAGGGAAAATGATTTTACTTTGACTTTTTTCATGAGGAAATGACTTTAAAAAAATCATCAAATATGCCAATGATGCTCAGCACTATACAACAGATGTAATAAATCATTTTTAAGCATTACTTTCCTCTTCAGGCTATTTTTACTCCATTAAAAATATCAGAGATATTTCCCTCTGAATTCTTGGCCAGCTTAAACAGAAATAGTCTACATGGCTAGATAATGATAGATTCACTGTAAAGAGAGAGAAGTTGGAAGTAATTTGGACAAGCTGGCCCTCTAAAATACAGCCCGGGGTCTTTATATTCACTTTTTTTTCAGGAGGAAATTATCCTAGCCCTGGCTCTGCAGCTCATCTGAAAAAGAGCAAGTCATTTACTGTGCCATATAGTCTTTACTCCTGTGCTGCTCCAGGCCTCTCCTCTCCCTCGTGCTTCATCTCTCTTCAGTCCCAGTCAGCCCTACACTGATTCCAGAGCAGCCTTGTTGTCAGACCTCAAAGGGAGATGGATGGACGGCCTTACTTAGAGCTCAGCTAACTGCCTCCCCTTTCTCCTTAGCCAGAGAGGAGCAGTTGGTTGGAGGGAGAATCGATTTTCATCTCTCCTCTGGCTGATGGCAGTCGAATAGATATCAAGGGTGATTCTGAAAGGAGGAAAAGAAAAGAGGATAGGGGGCTGAGGAGAGCTAGAATGATGATGAGGAGGAGGAGGAGGGGGAGGTCGGATAAATCAGATCCACGGGTAGAGAACAGAGCAGAAAAGAGATTGAGAGATCACAGGAGAGAGGCAAACTTTGAGGATGGAAAAGGGGTGAGAGGGTTCGGGGGGGATCAGAGGTGTGGAACCACGAGGGCGAGAAAGAGAAGAAGCAGAGTGATAGGAAAGAGTGAGGTCAGAGGAGGGAGAAAAAAGTCAGCTGTGGTCAGGGTAATCACACTGAAACCAGAGAAAAAACAGAGCTGAGGGTGGATGAAAGCTTTGAAAATGAAGGGGGGTGTAGGGAAGGAAAGAGAGGTGCTGTTTTCACAGGTAACAAATGGACTGAGAGAGTCATCGATGTGTCACTGACCTCCTCAGCAGGCTTGTAACTCTGTCCAGGTGATATATACACCACCTGCCTCGTATCCACTTCATCTTGTCTTTTCATACATCACAGAGCCCTACCCTTCAACTTGCTCCACTCTAATACCTGCATCATCATTTGGGACATGTCCGTCTTTGGTGATGTGAAATAAAAATTGGAAAAATGAGCAAAACTTTACATAATTACCAAAAAATGTTTGAAGGTGCCACCCTCAGATCAGCTCATTTTTAGGAAACTGTATGTGAGGTTGAATAAACCTCAGAGTATTGCCTTGTGGTTATGCTGGGCTCTTTCTGCACACACACACACACACACACACATACTCACACACACATACACCAATTATTATTATGTGCAGACATGCTGTTCCTCTAAAGCGCTCTCCCATCAAAGCAGGGTTGGAAAGGATGACGTCTAGTTTGGACGATGTGCGGTGGGAGGGACTCTTTGATGAAAAAGATGAGGTCAGAGAAATAACTGGGTTCAATTAAGTGTGCGTGTGTCTGTTCAGTGTAGGTAAGTGCTTTCATTTGGATGTAAAGCAAGCTAATTTTGTTGTTGGGTTTTTGTTTCGTGGGCTGAAATAAACAGTCAGGAGGCTGAGGTGAGGCAGTTCTTCTGGCATGAAATTTTCCATCCCCACCTGCTGCAGAGACCACCTTTTATTGCAAACGAAAGCAGATGAAGACATGTGAGGGCTTAAGTTTTAAAAGCGGTGACAGGGAGGTCTAAAAATCACTGTTGGGTTTGATTTTCACAGCTTCATTTTTGAGCAACAGTTCAAACCGAGCAGTGTTGTTGGACAAGAGCGCTGATGTGGAGTGCACTGGTAAGATTAATCACCATGCTTATCTCTGCCAGGTGTTCTGAATTCAGTTATCTAAATTCTGTTATCAGGCTGTTTAAAACAAAACACAAAAAAAGATAAGGCGTTACATCAGCATGCTCCCCTCCAAACACCTGCAATGAGGCACATGTAATAGAGTCAATATGGCAGCAAATACTGATGTGGGAGTTTGAAAGATAAACCCTGCATTGTGCAGTGAAAGATAAAGCCTATAGTTAGCATTAGTAACCCAACCACGCAATGCTGCGTCTCAAATCAAAACAAAAATGCATGAAGAAACTGTTTCCACTGACCGCAAAGCTGAAATCTAAAGTATGGAGGCATTTCTGAATTTTGTGAACACTAGAAAGTTAGACATTGTAAATGAGTCAAAGTGAAATACTGCAACAACGCAATGCACCTCCATCGACACGTGACATGACACTAACATGATCAGCAGCTAGTTAAAGAGGTAGGCCTGCTACACAGGGCCAGTTTCATGTTATAGCATCTCATATTATATTGTATTGTATCCTATCATATATCATAATACACCAAATTTAAATCACACAGTGAGTTAACATGCACAGCTTAATCAGACTAAGCTCATAATTCGTGTTTTTCGCCGAATCAGACTTCTCCCTGTGTCTGCGTATACATGCAGCTGAGAACATCGAATTATTGACGTGAACGTGTCCTCCTCCCCAAAACTAGGGGGCGATATGGGTTTTTTCAGCGGTGCTGTTTTCAGTTGACCCAACAACAACAGCAGGTCTGTGTCAGACGTCAGAAGTGGGTATTTTCAAGCAAGAAGATGGAGCATCGTACAGCGTTGTTTTTGTCGTACATGATGTACGCACTACTTTTTCTTCTTCTTTTCTGGTGTTTTTGTTCTGGCATGGTGCACATGCACATACGATGTCCAATCAGACAATGCTGGTTACATGGTACTGTAGAGAAAATCTAATTCCAGTCACATTTTCGGGGTGTCTTTATTGGAGTTCCCCAACTCAATCGGAGTTCAAACTCCGATTATAGTTGGACTAAGATGTTTACGTGCACTTCAGTTGTCTGTTCTTAATCGGAGTAAGGCAATAATTCGGATTACTCGAGTGTCTTGTAAATGTACTGACAGTCTTTCTTACTGTACTGTGCTGTACCATCTCCTATCCATATCATCATTGTATCGTGTCTGAGGCCGTGGGAAATACCCAAGGTACTTTGTTGTACCTCTTGTGTGTACTTCCTGCTTATATGCCGCTTATAGAACTATGATGCAAAAGCAATTTCGCATTCATAGCTGTAAAGATACTCTAAAGATCAGCACAGTGTTAGTTATCTTTAAAACACAGCCTCAAGCCTCAGGCTGCTAATATTAAGTACAACCTTACCTTTTCTCTTGTGGTACTCTTTTATTACACAACCCTGGTAGTAAGCTGAAAAAGCTTAAAAATAGACTCTTTCTTCAATTAAATCTCTGCAGTCATTATGAAGTTGCTAGGCTAATATTCATTCTGTCCACAGTGTAAGAGATGTGATGTAAGAGCCGCATTTACACTCTGGTCGAATAGTATGGCTGCACTCATCAATTATTGAATTTTCTCATACAGCAATGTGAATCCAACAAAACAGATACACAAGCATCTCAGTCTTATAAAGTATTTATGAGACAGACTCCATTTTTACACTGCTGACTTAGATCATAGCAGTAAAGAAGCTGTGTCCTTATCAGTGATCTTTGGACATTTTGTGCTTCACTCAAATCTTCAGGCACCGTTTTTCAACTGGGAAAAAATGTTCTCTCTCTTTCTGCATTTCGAACTGAGTTGATCCCAGCAAAGACAAACTGAAAGTCTGATAAAATACTAGAAAACTTTATTGCTTCTTCATGGTTTTGGGGTTCAGGAAAGGAGTTTTAAAGCTAAGAGGCAAACACAACATAAGGCCCAGGCCACACTTACAAATCATGATCGAATGATAATGTCATTTTTGTCTTTGATAAGATGGTTACTCAGCCCAGAATCATTAAAGCGGGTTTATATTTTCAGAGTGGATGTGATCTGTCCTTGCAGTGATATTCAGAGTGCTGAATAAACACCTGAGGTCTGCAGCATCATCATTTCCTAATCCATTAGAAAAGTGTCGTACCTGATGTGAATGGTCATTAGAGATGGACCCACCTGCCTGATATTGTATTCCACCTGCTACTAAAGTTTTAATTTCTGCTTCAGCCACTTTTGTCAGCTTTTACCGTGCACCTGTGATCTCTAAAATTGCACCGGATTATCTGGTCACACCCACTTGTGCCCAGAGTTTGAACTAGTAATTCTGCTTGCAGGAAAATAGAGCCATTAATTCTCTGTGTGTGTTTGTGTGTGTGCGCGCGTGTGCTCGTGTGCCCTAAAAATTAGCAGCCTCTACACAGTGGACAACTCAGTCAGCGTGACAAACTGCAGCTGGATTTGTGCTGGATTTACTTTTAATGATGTTTGAGCAGAACCCTCCCCTGCTGACAGAAATCACCTAACTGACTCTGAGCGCTGCGTTCGAGAGTGTGTGTGTGGGGAGCTTGTGTGACAGGTAATACTAACCATTTCTGTAAACAGCATAATGAGTCCGGTTTGGTTCAGGTGTCGACAGACGGTGTGAGATGTCAGATCCACTTACGGCGGGTTATCCCGACGTGTCGATTGGCCGGCTTCAGTTTTTTTCCAGGTCATGACCTCTTTGCTGACAGCAGATCAGTTACAGCGTAAACGTTGGCTAAATGGTCTGTCAAACCTCAGACTTTTCTCTTTTAATTTGCAATCAGGGTTTTAGAAAGAGAGTCCTACTTTGAAATCATTTCATTGGGACTCTGCAGCAGCCTCAGAAACGCCAGGCGGCTGATTCCCCCAACAGTGATGAGTTAAACACTGCCTCATTTTGTTTTGCTGTTTGCATGCCTTTTGGGGGCGACGAGTCAAATTGTGTTTGCTCAGACAGCTCATCAGCTAAAGTCAACTCTGTTAAACCAGCCATCAAATAGGATGAGGAGGAGGTGGCGGCAGAGGAGGAGGAGGAGGTGTATGTGTAATGCCGTTGCTACCGGAGACACGTCCTGCTTGGTTTCCTCTCATTCCAACACCTTCCTCAAATCTTCGTTTCCTCCCTGTTCATAAAAGCAGAGGATGCTTTTCAACCGCACGCCATATCACACACACGCACTCACACACACATTTGCCACCCTGTTTTTCTGCTGTGAACTCACTCAGGCGTAATGACACAGCCAGTGTTGCCACAGTGTAGCTACAGATGGAAGCAATTATGGTGCTGTGAAAATATTTCCTGAAGAAAGGCGCTGTTTTGACTGGTGGAGCAGCGGGATGCAATCACTCAGTAATTGTGGTCCGCTGAAACATCAATGAGGGAAAAAAGCAGAGTGGAGATTCCTTCTTGTGGCATCAGGACGATCACCGAAGAGCCAGGACCGACTCTGGCTTTGTCTCTGTTGGTTATGAGGAGGCTTTGTGCGTGTAAAGAAAATTTGTTGCCAAATTTATGGCTGCGGTCTCATCTGATTCCTTTCTAATTGCTGTGGTTTGGAAAGGGGCCTCGGTTGCGGTGAAGGAGGGGGGGAACCCACAAGGCTGACACAGTGCTTTGTATTTACATGGCAGCTAGTTAAACAAAGGGGTCTTAAGTCGACTCGTGATAAATGTGCTGTCCTGTCGCTTGAACCCCTGCTGGGAGACAGAGACAGACAGGAAACAAGAATAAAAGTGAGTGAAGGAGGGTGCGTTCGCCACAGCGGTTCATATTTTGGTTTGATGTGGTCTCCTCTACCAGACAAAGAGAGGGCTCTGTAACCTTGACGGTGTGGTCGTCTTTCCTTCATCCTCCTTCTGCTGAAAGACTGAAAGGAGGGAGGGCAGGATAGACAAGCAGATCAGGAGGAAGTATGATGTGTAGCTGAGCCTCCCCAGATGCCAGACTGAGCTCTAACTCACGCGTCTCTCCCACCCTACGGAGCTTCTGAGAGGCTTGAAGAAGAGCGCTGATCCCCTCGCTGAATACTGAGCTGCACGTGTGTGTGTGTACTCGGTTATGGCAGCAAAAATAGGGGAAATAAGATGTGCTCCATGGTGGAAATATATAAGGAAGTTTTCAGGGCAAGCTCTACCAAGATATGAATAGCAGGCTCATCTGAAGGAAAGCTTGGCAAGGTAGAGGGATTCATGAAGGGCTTTAGATCTCTCCTTCCTCCCCTCAATCCTCCCTCTGCTCCTCACATCTCCTTCCCAACAGCGGGAGCATCAGAGAGAGCCTTGAAACACAGAGGAGGGCCTGCAGACCCCCTTCGAGAGCTACGAGCCCTTGTTGATAGATGTGCTTGTGTGTTTGGACTGAGCTCCCTCAAAGACCAGGTGAAGAGAGATTTTGGGTGGTGAGGGTTGTATTCATATTTATAGCCTAGAGCTGCCATATGACAAATCCGTTTGTTGTTTTCAAACCATATTCATAAAAAGAAATACTTTAACCATCCAACTTTAACTGATGGAAAAGCAAACACTTGATGTCTTTTGAGTCTGCAAGAGACAAACATTGACAAACCTGGCAATGAGGACCAATGAAAATGATAGATGTATACTCTTAGTTTTTAGAAATAATTTATTACCTCTATGTCTAATTTTAAAGTATCATTCATGTAACCAGTCCCACTCAGTAGCCGCATTCACATGTGCAAAATTTCTTGATCCGATTAAAAATTTGAGGGATCGGATAATTTAAATCCACTGTTTATATGGGTGCGAAATCAAATGATCTGATCATGATGTGCGTGTACATGTACCAAGCTTTATTCAGATTACAAGCATTTGGACATGCGCAGAGTTGTCTGATTTTTTGCTAAAACAACTGCAGAGGAAGAGTTGTATTTACACCTGTGCTGTAAACAGACCAACATACACAGTAGTGGCTCACTCCATCCAGTTCAGGAGCTTTCCCCCTGTTAAATGTTGTCACTAGATGGCGCCCTTGCGCACTTATTTTACTGTTCTGTCAAAGGTTTTATCCAAATCTGGCATTTATTCCGATTATTTGTGCCCATGTAAATGCAGCTATTTGCCGTGACGATTGGCTTCAGCCCCCTGTAACTCTGAATGAGACGAACAGTACAGGCTGTGAACACAGAGTCACAAAGTTTGCAGATAAACAGAGTCAATTTTTGCCAACACTAGCAAAACTAACACATGGCCTACAAGGTGGTTCACACATCACTGTTGGGTGGTTGTGAACCTCTTAAAGCAAACACAGCCTTTCTGTAACTCTGTCTGCCGTTTCTAGATCAAGTAAAACTGTTAAGCACTATGATATTTCATTATAGGCTTATGGCAATGGACCAGACCTAATGGCCCCTGTAGTGCTACAGATGTGACACAGCATGTGAGCAGCATCGAGGGCCTAGAATAATAAAAATGACACTTAGTTAAGCCAACTAATGCAGGTGCAGTCCAGCCAGGATTACATGTAATGCATTTAGTTGACTTGTATAGTGGATAGAGGGGCATATGCATACATATATAAATACATGAATACACTGAAATAAATGTGCTGCTCTTTTAAAATTATTAGATATGTTGGGATTTGGTTGTGAATGTAGTACTTTCGTTTTTCCACCTGAAAGCTAGTATTCTGCATGAGCTACTTAATCTTGATTTGATTCTTTCTTTAGAGTTTCCTGTTTTTATGCTTCATTAAGAAAATATAATGTTACACTTTGACAGAGATTGTGGCAGACATTTCTTTTTTTATGTCGAGGTAAATGTCAGTCAACTGTAAACATCAGTCATTACAGATGTTTTCATGTCAGATTCATCATTAATAGTAAAAAAAAAACCTTCTCCGCTCTTGAGATCAAATAGTTTTGATGGAGGTAAAAAAAAATCTTGTTATAACGATGAATTAAAGCATTGAAAGACAGTTTTGATGTCTTTTTGGATGATTTAAAAGCTCCAACTTATTTAACACAAAACTGTTTGATTGCTTGACTGCGAGAACTGAACATCAAGACCAAATTATGAGCAACATTTCATGAATTTTTCACCTTTAAGTGGTTGTGAATAAAATCTGGCTTAATTTTTGACTAAAATGTCAACATTTGGGGGAGATCTCGATAATGAATATATACAAATCTACTCGCAGATTGAACACACTTTTGTTTTTCAGAGTTAGCACTCCTGTTTGATGTTCATGTTTGATCGAATTAGTGGGTATGTTTGCATGATTTCTAATATCTCAGGATGAAGGGATACATACAAGTGGATGTAAGTGTGTGTGCGTATGTGTGTGTTTGCTTGTGTTTAACAGATGGAAAATGACAGATCGGCACATTAAACACTGCGTGATGAAACCCGGAGCATTTTTTACACACAATTTCACCCAACTATGAACACTATCAGCCAAATCCATGTCTCACTACCTGTGAAATTGCACACCAGACATTTGAGGAATTTGGCGAAACTCACGCACAAACACACACATACAGTGCACACACAGACAGACATACACAAACAGATCTGAAGAAGAATAGAGGCCTGGGGCTGCTCTCTGGCTGCTGCTGAGTAATAGTTGCCCAATAAAGTCCCGGCAGACCTTTAGGCACTGTGTGATGCCTCAGCAGAGAGTCCTACAATGTGACATCCTGAGTACTGTAACTACTCTCCACTCACAGCAGTGGGGATTGTTTTTGTGTCTATCATTCAGACAGGAATCGACCACTGTGAGTTCCCACAACTCCCTGCATCAAACAGCACTTTTCCTGCTTTTTTACAGGACGTCAATAATACTCCCGCTCTCTCTGTCTCAGTCTCATTCGCTTCATTTGATCCTCTTCAATCTAACTCTTCCTCCTTGCTCTTTCTTTGCATGTCACTTCACTTTTCCCCCCATACCTGTTTCTCTGTCTCTGTCTCTTTCTCTTTCTCAGTCTGTCCATCAGCATCCCCCTTTTTTCTCCCCTTATGGGTTTCCTGCAGCACCTCACTATTGATCCCCTTAAACTCTCTTTAGTCCGGGTCAGCTGACAGCCACCGTGATTCTGAGCAGTCGTTCAGTTCAGGATGTGTCACCTACAAGCCCTCGGCTTGGTCATGTCACAGAGGCAACATTTAATTTAAGACTGTGTGTAAATTAACGGAGAGGGGGAGGTGGAAGGTGGCTGAACGAACAGGGCAAGCTTCGTTTCAATCAGGCGCCCAGATGGCGTGCAGCCTCGACATTAAGTCTGATGGTTTAATCATTCTGTTAAACTTCCAGAAATTTGTATCAGGAACGAGTCCAACTCTTAGGCTCTGGGGGTGTTAACGTAAAAACAAATTGGCATGTGTTTCCAGCTGGTGGGTGTGTGGTGGAGTATGCTATAGCAGTATATATTGCTCGGATGTTGCATATGAGAAAGATGAAGTATAAATTTCCTGGTTTGTGATTTGGGATTAAGAGAAATGAGGCCTCAGGGCTGAAACTTAGACTAATGTTTTGCTGGCCCACAATCCAATATATCGCCTGTGACATGTATGTGCATATTTATTAGTGCTCTCCACAGTTTGCTTTGCACCTAAAATGAGAATATCAATTACAGAAGAAAAGCAGAGCCAACTCCGTAACCTCTTAACTGTGGGATGATGCAAAATAAGTCTGCATCTCATTGCAAAACCTACACATGTGCGTATTCACGCGTCCACTCTCACGCACACGAAACTCTCTGGAAAACAATTTATTTCACCACAGTGTCTGCCACAGCTCAGTTGTTTTGTTTGGATTGGAAACTGCTCGCAGACTTGGCCCTTGTTAAGCTGTTTCTCACTAAAGGTTGACTAGATTGGAAAAAAAACAATTTCTCCTGATATAATTGAAACCGCAAATTCAATGAGGAGAATTCCTGACAGCAACACGTGTGCACAGCCTGTGAAAAAAAAAAAGCACATTTACGTGAATAAAAAAAGAAAACCTGTAGCTTTTGACACTGCTGGGAGGGAGTCAGGTTTCCTCTCCACAATCTGTGGACTTACCTGATTTACCCCAAGCAGAGACTTTGTCTGTGAGCAAGAAAAAGGGAGAAAGACGGTGATGAAATAGTGTGAGTTAAAAATTTAACGCACCAGGTAGTTAGAGGTTGAAGAGAGGAATGTATAGACAGAAAGGAGAGTCGTGCAGGTATGTAATTATTCAGTCATCATTGCAAACCTTGACACGGCGCCAGCCTAAAGCCTGATGCGCCCTCACTAATAGACCCAGCTGAAGACCTGAATCCATTAACAGCAGGTTTTTGGTGGAGATTTTATGGTATTTTAATTGCAAACACATGGGCACTGTGCATAAATGTTTTAACATATTGATCAGGCGGGTGCAAGAGAGACACGTCCAACCGGCCCTCAGGAGCTAAGGCCAAGTTTTTTTATCGTTTTTGTTTTTTTTTTCATTCTTATTTTTTCATTTTTAAGCAGGGAGACGTGCAGACCTCGAGCAGCTTTCCTCAGCCGGGCTCTGAAACTGCTGTCAGGGAGGGGCAGTAAACGGTTTTACAATCATTCTGAGAGTAAACACGGTTTACGAGCGAGCAAGATTTAGTCCGAGCGAGGAGTCTGCAGCATTCCTGCTTATTCTTTTCGAGGCGCTTTAATTCTTTCTCAGTTTCTTTCCATCCTTGAACACACACTGGGATTATCTTCACAGCTCGCAACATGAGGTGTGCTGCATGTTCAAGTGTGAAAGAGAGAGATGAAGTAGTAGAAATAGTGAGATGTTTAATGTATTCGCTGAGAGGAAGGTGGTGGGAAAGGTAAAAAAAAAAAGAGTGGGAAAGAAGGGAGGAGGATGGCCTGTAAGAAATCAGATACAAAACAGTGCCTGCAGTCTTTCAATATAAGAAAAAGAGAGGATAATGAGCGAAATCACTGAGCCATGGTTTCAGAGAATGCACACACTTATTAACACACACACATATTCATACGTCTATTCCCACTTATTCACACTTCATTTCACATGCTCTGCCACGTGCATCCCTACCGTCACTGCACGCATAAACACATTAACATGCAGAGAAATGGTGGATTGTGGAGATGAAAGCCCCTCAGATCAGTGGCTGTATGCCGACACAGTCGTAACCTATCAAGCTCTGAAGTGTGTTCTCGTGGCATCGACAGGTCCGCCGGGATGCTCTGAAGTCTCTTTGTTCTGTTTTGATGTGCTGTTTCTAATACATGTATTTCCAGCCTCCAAACTGTATAAAAGTTCCCGTCCATGGCTTTTGATTAAGAAAACTTAGTTCACTGCAGGAAAACTCAAATCGTTCCTAATTATTTTGTCCAAATAGGTAACACTTCTCCACTGTGAAAGCAGCAGTAGAGACAGCGAGCTGCGAAAGCTGTTTTTTAGTTTCTGTGATTTAGTCATGAGTTTCTTTGTCGATTAGTGAGTGTGGTAATACTTTAAGGGTCCTTTTCGGTTGTTCTGGACACCAGTCTTGTTAGTAATAGAGTTGGAAGGGTTCAGATTTAGACTCTCGGGTCAAAGAATTTCATGAATTTTATAACTGGAGCAAATCCAAATTAAATTTACTTAGAGTAACAACAAGGGCACCCATGGTGTAAAGACAGAATCACGGCGCACGTTCCCGGACTGTGGTTCCTTTGAACAAGTTAATGATGATAGAAATAGTTGTGTAAAGATTCAGAACAGTGCGTCAGATATCAGACCCGGTGACCTACAGAAATGGCCGGACAAATCTTTCTGAAGTCGTTGTTAGAAGTCACAGGGGAAGTTGTTTCTGATGCTGTTAAGCCTCCGCAAAAGCACTTATGTTGCAGCACTCTAGCAGCTTAAGATGGTGTCCTGGATATTCTGCCTTGATACAAGGATTGCCTTAATCTCTGATGCAAGAATGCCTGATGTTGGATCATCAAAGGATACACTTTCTGTAGCCCGAGTCTGTTGGTGGTGTGTTTGCGAAGGCGTCCACTTTCCTATGAGCTTCTGACAGCAGAACTGATTGTGACTCTAGACAGTGACATGCTGAGGTTTTCTGTTTGTACGGTTTGACAACAGTACTCTTTGTTTGGTGAATTATGCTTGTTGCCAATCACTATGTGTTGTGCAAAACCAGGACTTTGGTGGATGTATTTCTAAAATACTGGCTTTTGCTGAGAAAAAGTTCAAGCTGCCATCTCCATAATGTGACCAAGCTATCACAAAGAGCCTCAGCTTGACAATGGACACAATGAATCAGACAATGGCACGTGTATTTATAACGGGCTCTAGAAGGCTCTGTATTGTAAACAGAAAACAAAGGAAAACTGTGAAATAATTTCCCTGACTGTCAGTCACATTGCAGTTCAACTCTCTGGTTCAACCTTACCTTCTGTGTTAACGATGTTTGTGCAAAATATCTCTGTGAAATGAGAGATTTCTGCCTACCTTCATGTGCGCATACTTACCTAAAAATTGAGCGATTCAGATATTTTGTCCTCAATCTTATAAGCTTGTTTCCTGCACTGATTGTAAATAAAGATGGATGCATCACCACCCCCCAGAAGTGAAGCCAACATAGCCTCCTCAAACGGTTGCTGATATCTTGCAAAGGCTATGCCATTTGGGGTGCAGGGCATTACTAATGCCTTGCACACTTGAATGATCCCTCAGACCAGCACAGTCTACAGTGAAACACAGTCTTGTGTCAGTTTGAATAGTGAACATCCACATGGGAACTTTTATTGCTGCTTTCCAGTTATCTCGGCAGTCATATGTTGGAGCTGGGAATGACGTTACACCGGAGTTGACAGTGTTCCAGTAAACAAGTCAGAAAACCAAGATGGACGCCAACTGTTAGCCGTTGTTAGCTGTTGTTAACAATTTTCAGCTGTCGTTAGCCGTTGTCAGTTGTTGTTAGCGGTTGTCAGTTGTTGTAAGTTGTGGTTAGCTATACAAGTTGTAAACAACGCATAACACAGTATTTTACTCTTACAAATCCATCTTGGATTATGACATTGTCTTAAAATCAGGGATGGTAAGGATTGTCTAACTTTCCGAGTTGGAAATCCGACTTCAGGGGGGTGTTCCAGATGAATTTCCAACTCGGAGCTCGGAAATCATGACTTCAGAGTACAAGTCTCATAACAGAGATGCCAATCTTGGCATCAAAAATCTAAATTAAGCCAAAGTAGGTACTCAGTCATGTGTCAGTCTGGTAAGAGCCTACTTTGAAAACTTTTTTAAACCTCATTTGAATATGGAGGAGGAAAGGTTTGGTTTATTGCTTATTCTGCCATCCAGTCAGTAGGGGGAGCTCCAAATCTGTTGGCTTCACTTCTTGGTTACTGTCCTATTGACCATCTTTTAAATACAGTCTACAGTTGGAAAACCACTGGTTTAGATAGCTGGCCTGCCTGATCGCGTGACTGATTGTGTTTCTCATCAGGTTTTTGTTACAGTGATGCTCCACTTCTTCTAAATTTCAGTAATCACACTGATGAGTACAAAGCTCTCTTACTCTCCAGAAATGACAGCCAAAACTATTAAAACCCAACCCCAGTTGTAATAAACCATGATTATCCTTTGGATGTGTGCGCTTCTAATCAACGTCAACATCACTGATACTGATTTGAAAATGATCCTGCTCCACTTCATCTGGCTCTCGGTCTTTATCTCGTGCACACATCCACAAGGCCATTGTTGATAGCGTCGCCAATTTGTGAGCATGGCCTGTGTAGATACACGAAGCCTTCTGCCAGTTCTTCCAATCAGGGGAAATGTTTAACAACTGACATGGAGCTAGCAGGGCTTTTCATTAATTTCCTCTACTCACCGGCAGAAAAGAGGGAGAAATGAGAGCAGAAAAGAGGTGAGGCAAAACTTGGAGGCAGCTGCTCAAAAAATCCCCTCGATTAACAAGACCACAGCTGTCACACCCACTGAAATACGGAAACATCACTTTGTCACACCGATATATTGAATTTGATCACACAGAAACGACCTTGATTCGAAAGAGTAGGAATGAAAGTTTCTTTACTTTTTAAGCCATTACTCCCATCATGCCGCCACCCTCTGTGATCAAAGGAGTGTTGGGTTAGAAAGAGGGATACAGAGAGAGGATTAACAGCTAACAAAGGGATCGGAGAGAGGAAATGATGATACAGCGTAAGAAAAGAACACATGACTTTGGGTTTTTGACAAAGGAAATCGAGTACCCAAAAAGCTGAAACTCTTTTCAAGCCCCTTTGTACGTTTGAGTTTGACTATCAGCTGTTTCAAACGTATAAAAGGTATTTTGTGTTGCATTTTGTATAGAAAATACAATATCCATGTTGCTCTGACAAGCAAATCAACTCTTTTTATCCTTTTATTCCTCTTCACCTTCAAATCTTTTTTTCCCCTTGTGTGTCTCCTCCACCAACCTCATTTGAGGTCCCCTCCTCTTTTGTCACATGTTCACTTCTTCCTCTCCACCCTTGTCCTCATACTTCGACAAAATCCCTCTCCCCTAATCTTTGCTCTCTGACTTTCTGCAGATTGTTACGCTGTACTTGGAGCTGAAAGCCTCTAGACAAGTCGTTTGGTGTGTGTCAGGCTGACAGGCGGACCCACTGGTTTCCATTAGGCTTTAATGAGAGCAGGATTGAAAGAAGAGGAGAGGAGGATTGTAGGGATGACAGAGTGTGCAAGCTGCTGCATTTACTGTCACCTCTTCTGCATGAAGATTAATTTTTATTTATAGATTGTGCATTAAAATGAAAAGTCAGCATATATGCTTATTTTGGTTAAATAAATCATGTTTCAGCAGGCTGTGTGATGAAAAACAGTCTGTATGGAGAGCAAAAGCAGGCAAAAAGGAATCCACTGTAATGACTATCGTGGAATAATCTTATCTCTGTGAATAGACCAGCAGACAAGTGCAGCTAACAATCTTTTCTAGATTAAAAAATATATTCACTTGATAGACAAATTAACTGTCATGAGAAACAATCAGGGCACCACTTTTCCTGACTTTCTTGAATGCATCAGAAATACTAAACACAAGCTCTGTTCAACACAAAAGCTGTTGCTCGTGACTAAATTATGAGCGAGCATGTTTTTTGGGGGGTTGTCACTGCCAAAGTGAGACAGAATGAGGGCTCTGTGTATCCTCCCATTTGCAGTGACTTAGCAGAAAGAAACAACAGGTGTTTCTCAGGGGGATGAAATGAGCCCTGAAACGACGGCGTTTACAATGAAGGCAAATCAAGAGGGGGACAATTTTGCTTTGCCTTTCATCTGAACACACACACTCACTTCTGAAGTTGCTGATTGGACAGTGAACAATGAACAGAAAAGGAAGTGAGGGAGGTCTTTATGGCAACACTCTGTATAGAGGATGGTTATCTCCAAAATCAACAGCTACTGGGTTGTGAAATTGCACAAAGCCTAGTGTCAAAATCATCTTGACTTCACCAAACCTGTTCATAATCATTCAGTGTCACAAGCTTTGTTGCTCAATATATGCATACCGCAGACAGACTTGTCCTTAAAGACCCACTCTGATGAAAATCATGTTTTTCTTGTCTATATGTTCATATGGCATTTTCTGATGCTATAGAACATATCACGACAAAAGTAAGTGCGAAACTGCATTTCTGAGTATTTCTGCATTCAAATCGCTGTGAATCTCTGGCAGACCCAAATGGCAGGCTCAGATTCAGTGAGATTTCCTACGTAGCAAATCCAAGCTCCGCCCCCAGAGCCCTGTTATGCAGGCCACACTCGGAAAAGTAGAGAGGATAATCACGGAACAAGAGTGTGCGTTAACAGATTGCAATGCTCATAAGAAAGCTAATTATGGTATTAGCTTTCATTATGCCCACAAAGACATTAGTGACTGAGAGCTAAACAACTCCCATGTTACCTGCTTCTTCTACCAGCAATGTTAGGCTGCAAGTGTGAAGAGGAGTGTGCAGAGCAGTGCTGTCTCTGCCCACAATTCAGAGACGAATTGCTAATAATCTACTGGAGCTCTGCAGAAGAAGAGCCCTTAAAAATGACACAGGTGATGTGATTTTGGCTAAAAACTTCATAATCTCAATTTTAAGACCACTGAGAACACTTTAAGTAGTAAAACAAAAAAATGATCGGAGTGGGACTTTAAAATAAAAGCAAAGTTATCCCCTAAAATCACAGTGGTGTTTTGTTTGTAAATAGATGTAAAAGGCAGGATTTTGTCTCTTTTCATATTTATTATTGTAAGTGTTGTATGTCAGCAGCAAACAAAGGCCGAGTCTGAAAATTGTGAGTTGAATTTGTAGCAGAGAAATCCCAGGATGAGACCACAGGCTGAATTAAACAGCTTGTCCAAAAGTAACACAAGAATTCTGCCAGAGTCACAACCAGTGGTGTAATAATTGCTAAAATTATGACACCACTAATTGGTAAATCACCTTAAAAGAGCACAATAAACATATCACTAACCAGTTCTACATTGCCTCAGATTTCTTTGCCCTTTTCTAAAGTTACTAGCTCAGATTTGGAATCCAAAACATATGGCCATTTATCAATAATAAGCATTTAAATTGAGCAATACCGTTACGTCATCTACATTGACTTTGTAGCATGGAAACAATGTAGGAGGATTTTAGAGTCCTGGTGGAGGCCTTAAAGGAAGAGTAGCTCAAATGAAGTGTTTAAGACAGAAATTAGGGTTTTCAAAAGCACCGATAGGAGACTATAAAGAAGTTGGAAATCATGTAGTTACTGAGCTATCAGAGGGACAATATAGAGTCTGAAAATGAGCCCAACACCCTCTCTTTAAGGAAGGATATTGATTTTGAGAGCAGCCACTCTTCCTTCACTCTCTAGTAAAAAACAACAAAAAAAGAGTAAGCATGCTTTTACACACAAAGCTGTCACAACCTCTCCCCCTGCGCCAAGATGACGGCAGCATTATTGCACTGTGAAGAGTTTAATCTGAAGTGCCACACAGCAACCCTGGACCACAGCTGAGCAAATGTCGGAGAAATTTCTACTGCAGCTCAGAAGTGCAAGAACAGTTCCAGATGTGATGTGTGTGAGAGCAGAGAGTTGTGGTCGGGTTGCTGACTTGTTCTTGATTTCTTTTTGCAGCTGCAGCTCTTCATATTTGTATACAAAGTCATCAAGACTGTGGTTTATTGAATCAATTCATTACCTGACCCCTCCGACTCCTCTTGCGCGTGTGTTTGTTTGTGTGTGTAGATACTGTAAATGAACACAACGGTAACCTCCAAATGCCTTTCGTAGAGGAGCATCTGCTTCCCCCAAGAATAGCCTTTTTTACTGAGGAGAGGAGCGATAATGTAATTGAATCTGGCAGTTTTTCCAAATTGAATATTGGCCTGGAACTTGAAAATAAATACGGCAAGAATCAGATCTCTGTTTAGGCTACAGCAACAGAGATGCCAACAGTGTGCTCAAGGAGAAAAGAGCGCCCAGTTAACAACGGCCAAATTCAATCTAAACACGGAAAACATGGCTGCTTAAATGAATACACAAAGTCTGTGCAGGTTTGCATGTGTCACCTCGAGCTGGCTGAGTGACAGCTCCAGGGAATGAAGTGAAGACCGATATGTTGGTAGATTTGAAGTACAAGCTGCCATCAGTGTATGGAGCAGCTTTAAAAAGATTGAACAATCAAGATTTGACAATCCACTGGGACGTCTACCTCCTAAATAAACCCTAATACTCATTTAGATAAACACTGTGGAACATATAGCTGTTGACACATGCAGAGGGCTACTTCTGTTTCAAAACAGACTTGAAAGAAATCTAATTTTAGACTAAAATTAAATGATGGGGTTTTTTTGTACATCTGTATTAATATTCAAAAGCAGTTTTGAACAAATGGAAGAGGAGAGAGAGGAGGGAGTTGAAAGAAAATGAGTGAAGGAGGGGTCTTGACATTAAGCAAAGAGAAAAATTAAAAACAAATATGTTTTAAATATGAGCAATATCCTCTATCATAACAAAGTCTGATCTCTGCTTTTCAAGGGGATTTGTGTAAAGCTGTACTGAACTGAACCGTGTGCGTCACATAATTAGCAGGGTATAACTAAGGCCCGTGTCCACGTGTACCACTCAGCTTATTGGATTGGTGATAAAGGACTAATTACGGCTCAAAAGGACATTGATTGACTAGGAGGGAGGGTTGATTTATGCCTGTTTTAAGTCAATGAAATCTGCCAACTTGTTGAGTGTGAACTCTCATTGATAAAAGAGAAGGATCAATTGTTGAAGCCATGAAAACATTTGTTTACCACAACGAATAAAAGTCAGTTTTAATATCCCAGTGAATGATCAAATGGACTCGTTAGAGTTCAGTTTCCCTTTCAAGCTGAGAACCAAATGTTAGATGTCTCTCATTGGTTTTGTGGATCAGTTTATGACTCTAAAGAGCACATGAGAAAAACTATAGACTGTATATAGAATGGACACCGTCTGCCTCCTTGCAGGGTGAAGTCACCCCGAGAACAGCACCCTCTGGTGACGGACTGCAGTATAGTTCATAAATCCTGCCTCCTCCAGCAATCTCTATGGAGCTGTGGAGAAACTTTAGAAATTTATTACACAGAATATAAATTTTTCTCCCCCCTGCTTGCGATGTTGACATGTAGTTACTGTAAGACTGTTTTGTGTTCAAGTCCTCTTTTTTTCTGTACAGCTCAATTTTTAAAAGTTATTAGGGGGTTCACGTTTTCTATGATTGACACTTGATACAGCCAATGGGCATACAAGGATTGCATAGATCACCCGGGGCATACGCTGTTTGAGCAGAGCGTCATCACAGCGACTCTCAGCGACTCTCCCGCCGAGTACGAACAATGCTCATACGCAAGTGATGGAGTGCGTACAAAGCTACTGCGCAATGTTGGTTTCAGGAAGAGGAGAAAAATCGTGGAAATACTGAGAGCTTTTCAGCTTCAAATCAATATACTGACGGAAGGTGGAACCAAGTTGTCCATAGAAAATACAGTCTATGGGAAAAACTCACAACATGGTAGCTAGGCTTATGAGCTAAACTCATGATGGTGAGCCAATCATTGTACCTGCTTTCTCTAAGCACTGTCATGGGGTGTGTGTTGATATGCTGAAGACAATCTGTGACATTTGACACCACTGTACAACATCGTAGAGGTATATAAGATGTGATGAATGAGAATAAACAGATGTTTTCAGATAAGCTGCAGCCTACATTGCCTTTGTCTTCTGGTTTGACACCTGTGTTTGTAACACCATCGCTCCCTGATACAAAATAATCCCAAATAGCAAAACTGCATTTCTTCTTCTTCTTCTTTCCTCCCTCTTTCCTTGTAATGCCCCCTATATTAACAATGTACATAGCAGTGACTGTGGGATACATATTGGGATGCATCCAGTTAATTTCTTGTGTGCATTAAGCATAAGCCATATGGGGTGTCAGTGGTCTTCCTCCCACATTTGCAACCACATTTGGCTTCAAACATATTAGTTTTCTCGGAGCCAACTCTGCGGTTTTAATAAGCTAAAGAAAATGCTTGAGAAAGATTACAGTTAGCTGGAGTTAATTAATCGTTGGGTGGTGTTGCCATGGAGATTAATGTTCTAACGATGATCCAGCTAGTAAAGCATGACGTGGTGAAACACAATTAGGCCTACTCTGCAGTAAATCCATATTATCACAAAAAGTGTTGCATATTAGATTTGGGGGTCCTCTTGCACAGTCCACAACTCCACCTAGCACTTATGTTGCACACTGAATAACATGTAGTTTTCCCTGGTTGTCATAACATTTACTTTGAATTTGGTCACCCCAGCCGGTTAGTATGAATGTAGGGCTCATGTAAATAGTGATGACAGAGAAAATGTGTTTTTCGGTAGTGCACACATTAACAAAAAGCAGCCGGTAGACTCGTAGCTGTACATGTAAACAATCCCTTTAATGTGTACAGATCACCTCTGGCCCAGCACAGCAGTTGAGCAGCCTTTCAGAGGGTTATTGCTGCCATTCCCCGGCTTAAAAGTCAATGTGTAGAGTAGGACTTCATTATGCCAAGCCACAGGCCACATTAATTACCCACCGGGCTCTGCAAGAATTTGCACCGCAGCTAGCTCCATCAGTCCCTGTTAAAATTAATTTGTCAGCCAATAAATGTATGTTTGTTTAGAAAGTTACTGCTGTTCTCCTTATGTTCATTTTTCTCCTCTTCTCCGTCATTTTTTAATATTCGTATTCAGTGCGGTGTGTTGATGACTAACTGGCTCCTAGTGTCTATTAATGACATTTATTTATTTTCTGTGAGAACAGATTTATTTCACTGTCCTTGCGGAGACAGTCCTCCCTCTATTGCTATTGCCGTTGTAATTTAACAACTATTACCATGTTTGTCTAAGGCCCCAAATGTTCCACTTGGCTTTAGGCAACTTCTCTCTCTCTCTCTCTCTCCCTCTTGCTATCTCTCTCTTCTCCCTTTCTTTCTTTCTTTCTTTCACTCTCTCTGTAACACCCTCCTCTTTTCTTCATCTGTTTCTCTACAATCTGCTTCCCTTGGCACGATTTCATTGTATCCACTGGTGTTGGTCCCGGGAGCTTACGCAGCAAAGCACAACTTTTTTCTTCTGGCATTTTCCTAATTGATCCATGGCAGCCTGTGCTGTGGTCTAGCTGTATTCATATCTTCAATAATGCATAAACAGTTCTCTCTGAGGGAGTTCAACTAATGTTCTCACACAAAAGAAACACAGAAATCTCTGGTCTTGCCTGCTGATATGGCTCCCTTTATCTAAAACCACCGCGCTTTATGTTCAGTGTTGTGAACACTTTGGCATTCAGACAGAACAAGGAGAAAATAACAGCGTATTTACTTCAGCAGACGGTCCACATGTGCTGTATTTACATGAGACATTCACAGCGAACAAATAAAGGAGGCTTTAATGATATTTGCTGTCATTACAGAACAGACAAAAACAGAGCCATGATCCATTCAGCTTCTTTGATACAAACTAAACTCTTTCACTAGACTACATGTGACATTATCTAGATGGTTGTGAAACAGGTTTTTGTGCCACAAATGGTGAAAACTTTTCATTTTTTCTCTTAGTGAATGCCAGACTTGGCATCTCTCCCCATAAAGCTAATGTTGTGAAACATGTTAGCGTTGAAAGCTATTCTCAATCAGGCAGACAGTTATTACAGCTATTAAAATCACCATCCACTTTACGTAATGAAGGCAATTAGCCAGAGTTACCTTGGCTGGAAAGCATACAACCGTTCCTGCCCACAAAGGGGAGAGAAAATAGGCCATTTTGTCTCACTGTTTGTTGACACCCACTAGTTTATTACAGGAAATACTGATGCTATTAACATGTTTCCGCCGGTTGACTAATGGCCTTTCTTTTGTGTTTGATTCTATCTCTGTCTGCAGGGATCCTGCTGCAGGAGAGTTTCATGGAGGAACCTGACGGCCTGGTGTCTGTAAACCTGCTGGTGGTGTCTGCAGTCTCAGCCTTCGCTACAGGGGCCATCCTGTCCGGTCTGACTGTCTGCTGGATTATGAGTCATCGCCACCGCCACTCCAGAGGTTCAGGAGCCAACGGTGCCCGTCGCAAAAGCGACAAAGAGCAGAGCATGCTGGGGCAGGGCCGCAGTGGGTCGGTGATGAGTGTGACACGAACCAGCGGTGGCGAGAGGCGGCGTTCACAGGCAGACAACCCCTTTGTCACACCCAATGGTTGGCCTAAAGGAGAGATGGACCCTGGCTTGTTGCCCACACCTGAGCAGACTCCACTGCAGCAGAAAAGAGCCATGCGTCTCCCCGACACCGACTGGGACCAGAGCCAGACCTTCCTCACCGCTGTGGGGACTCCCTGCCCCAACAACTCGGTTATCTACCTGAGCTCTAAGTTCCTGCACGGAGGTGGAGGAGGGGGAGGCATGGTTCGGATAGAGGACCAGGGAGAGGTTATGCTGCCCCCACACACAGAGCGCCAGCGGTACCTTATCCTCGCCACACAGAGAGGGGAGCACGGCGGCAGTCGTCCCAGTGGCAGTCTGAGGAACTCAGCGGGAGAATACATCTACCCCGCCACGCCGCAGGACTCCCCAGATCGACGGAGAGTGGTATCTGCCCCGACTCCCCACATGGACTATGGGGAGCCTCGCTGGAGCCACGAGGCACTCAACTACAACAGCAACAACGGAGCGCCCTATCACCCCCAACGCCAGGGCCTCATCAGGCCCGACATGCACGGGCCTCGAGGGCTGGGAGAGCTGGCGGACTTTAGCCACCTCATGGGGAAGAACATAGGAGAGCGCACTCCTAGTGGCCAGTGAGGGGAAGTACCAGCTCTCTCTGAATACCCATTCCCTCCAAACAGCAGACTGGAAAAATCCACCCCTCAGACTCAGTGTCCCAGTCCAACCTTACCCTGTCTGTCCTCTCTCACTGTCATTCAATGTCCTGACGTCATTCAGCCGACTGAAGAGAGAGACAGAGAGAAAAGAAAGAGAGAGTCGAAAAAGAGGAGAAAAACTCCTCCCATCTCCATTCCTCTGCTCTTAATCCGAGGTGCACCCCTCCGCTCTGTGTGGTACGACCCGCAGAGCTTGACTCCGACTCCACAGGACAAACAATAAGAGGAATAGAGGGGTGTAGAGGAACAGAATCTCAACTTGTGGGGATTAAAAAATGACAATATCGCTCGCAGCGCCAAATGTGAAAGGTCTCCCTCTGCCATTCTGTTCATCGTTTTGACACCATGGATCTTTATTGAGTGTGAAATTTTGTTTCTGCTTTTGTTTTTTCGTGCCGGTGGCATCCAGCAGACAACAATGTGCTTTATTATGGATTTCAGATGAGACTAAAACTGTTGTAGCCGTGCCAGAGGGCAGTGACTCTCAATGAATCATGCAGTGTGTGAATGTTATCGTGTGTGCGTGCGTGATTGTATTGTGAGTGGCCACAACAACCCCAACCAGTGTCCCGTCTTAACTGTGAAGAATAACTATATAATGGAGTTTCTGTAAGGATGAGGTCCATGTTGAAATTATTTTACCTTTTTTATAAACAATTGCAGAGAGATGAATTTTATTTTGTGTCTATTTGAAAATTAATGTGTGAAGCAATCAGAGGTACGGGTGGTCGACCAGTGGCTAGTGAAGACTGCCATTGTGGTTTTTTGTGGTTCCCAGTACCTCAGAAGCAGCTTCAGGGAGCCTAATGAAGTTAAAGAAAGCAATAATAAGAAAGAAGGACAAAAAAAAGCCCATTGGATTTGATTTTTTTTCTTGTTAAAACATGTTCTCAGCAAAGCAAACTGATGTGAGAAAGAGCCCGGTCCTGGATCAATATCTCCCCCTCCATTATCCCCCCCCCACCAGCTTCTCAGTATGCCCGACTCTGTCTGACCTGACCTGAGGCTCCCCCCACCTCCACCCCTGGGGCTCTGCAGTCCATTTGAAGGAGGGAATGTGAGCTGTGACTGTCTGCCTGTCTGTGAGGCCCGGCCGCTTGGGAGCTCCATTCAGCCTCTTCTGCCCGACACTGAGCCTCTTTGTGCCCCAGACGCAGGAGGAGACTGCAGCAACAAATAGCCGTTAAGAGTCAGGGACCTACCCGGCACCGCAGCCCGGCAGAATATCAATGAAGGAAGACAGCAGCCCCATCAGACATGTGAGGTGTACCAACCAGGACGGAGCATCTCATGTGTTTCACCATCTCTGGTTATTCACAACTTTCTGCCGGAGAAGGAAATTGAGGGGAATTGAGGGGCTGAGGCCGGGGGCAGCCATCACAATGCTCATCCCTTGTGGTTTTCTCCCTTTCTGTCTCCCAGTGTGTCTCTCAACAAAAGTGGGGAAAAGAAAACAGATGGGTATGGGTGTTCATGGGGTGTGGAGTTACTCTTTCGCTCCATTATCTGATCTTTTGATGTTTTTTCTCTGTTCTCATTCATTCACGATTCAAATGTAGATCCAGAGATAGCTTTTCCTCTCTCTTTTTTGGGTCATGGTGTGGTGGAGGTAGCCGTGTTTTTGTGTATGTCAGTCTGTCGGCTTGTGTGCGTGACTCTCTAAAGGTTTATGTCCATGAATGTGTTACTCATATTGAGTGCAAAAAAACAGCTTTGATCCATTTCGACTCTTATCTCCCCCCATCTTCAATTTTTTTTTCCTCTGTTAAACCATTAATGTTATGCAGCAGCCCTTTGCCTCATATTCACAAATCTGATTTAACAGTGTCAGAGACCTGCGTGGGAGTAGTGTATGCTATATATTACATTTAGTTCATTATAATTTACACAAAGATCAGCAGATAAAATGGAGTAGGTTGGCTCTGCTTGCTCGAAGGGAACTGGGTCAGATTGTAGATACACAGGAAAATAAATAAACAAGAAAACGGCGCACTGTACTGAGAATAAAGCTCGGGGAAACAGTTGGACTCTGAGGTCTTTATGTCATCTCATAGTTTTAAATCTGTAAGAACAAATTAAATAAACAAAATCTTGAACAAAATGCATCCTCTATTTATAGTTGGAATATTCTGCTTTACAGTGTACTTTAGCTCATGTTTTATTTATTTTTTCTATTTACACCCAAAACTTAATTCATTTGGTTTGGCTGATTCTCTGTCACAGGAGAAGCATCCCTTAATTCTCAAAAAACTTTGTCTTTCCTTGACCTGTAGTCTCTGTTTTCTTCTCTATCTGTTGCTCACTATGAAGGCACGAAAAAAAAACTAAAATATCTTTTAAAAACCTTTTTTATTATTTGCTTTACTCATACTGTTCATCTTTAGCTTCATTCTGTAATTAATTTGAGAAAAAGTTCTCTAAAAAAAAACCTTCACTGTAATACAAACCCAGCTCTAAACGGCAGATTAACAAAGCTGGTAAACCTACCAGAGCATTTAGCTGCTAAAAAGCCTCATACTTCCCTTTCAAGTCACTTCAGATCAATAACAGAGACAAAAGCATGTACATGATGGAGCTTCTCTCATCATGAAGCCAGAAATGAGACTTTACAGTGAAAGAAATTCAAACCACATCCACAACAGTTTCATGGCTTGGCAACTTCTGTCAACATGTTTACCTCAAATAAATAATAATTTGTCAATATCATGGATGAAATGTATTTCTGCTGTCTGCCCAGTGGTTAAAATATGAATAAATGAAGGTATATTTTTTAAATCAACTGAAAAATTAGGTCAAAGCAGAGGAGCGAAAAACTGCTTTAGGCCAGCTTCATTAGCCAGAGACACTCCTTAAGAGCCCATATTAAAATTCCTACTTTACAGCAGAAGAATTAAACGTCTTTACAGCCTGGTACAAAAATGACTCTTGGCCTCATTTCTTTACAAGTAAAACTTGTTTGAAGATACATTTTTCTAAAACTCACATGCTTAGCTTATAAAAAAGTCCAAGGGTAATGCACAGTTGGGGGCATGACTGCTAGTTGGCTGCATTAATGCCATGAGGCTCTGGGCTCAATTCCAGTGATTTCTAGATGGAAGCAAACAATATGGCTATTGTCATGATTGAGCTTCATAGGACTTATTGAAGAACCAATGGGTGACGTCACTCAGTACATTTACATAACACTCGAGAAAACTGAATTATTGCCTCACTCTGATTAAGATCGGACAACTGAAGCGCATGTAAACACCTTAGTCCGATAATAGTCGGAGAACTCTGATTAAGTCACCCAGATAATGCGATTGGAATTCAATTTTCTCTACCATGTAACCAGCGTAATCGGAGTATGATTGGAGAATGCATGTGCTCATGCACCACGCCCCCGAAACCCTGGAACAAAAACACCAGAGAAGAAGAAGTAGCATGTAGAACACATACGACAAAAACAACACTGTACGATGCTCCATCTTCTTGCTCGAAAATGCCCAGCTGCAGTCTTAGCCATCTCTGACGTCTGGCACTGACCTGCTGTTGTTGTTGACAGTTGTATGGAGTCAAACGGAAACAGAAAAGACCCATATCGCCCCCTAGTTTTGGGGAGGAGGACACGTTGACATCAATAATTCGATTTTTTCTCAGCTGCATGTATACGCAGACAAGGAGAGAAGTCAGATTTGGCAAAACAAAAACAAATTATGAGCTTAGTCTGATTAAGCTGTGCATGTAAACGCACTGACTGAGCTGTATTTTTTCAGATAATGTTTAATACTTACACCGAAACCAAAGGGAGTCATTCTTTTATCTCCTCCCTCCTCTAAAAGGTTTACAGATATTTTTCTGTAACATCTTGTTTTTCATGTAAGAACTATATCAAAAGTGATAAGTGTCCAGACACAACACTCTTACTTGCGCTATAGTAAGGATTCTGATTTGATTCAAGACCTGTTTTGTTGACTTTGGCCGAGAGTTTCTGACACTCTGCGCTACAAAAGCATCCCAGTTGGAACCCAAACAGTACTGCGGTTCAACACTTTGTAAAATCTATACAAGCAGAGCTGGAGCTGCTGCAAGAGACAAGCCAGTGAAAGAGATTTATGAAGGCAAGGACAGAGGAGGAGGTCAGGCTGGCGAACATGATGTTACTGCATTAGAGCCTCACTGAATTAGTACAGTGTATTCTTTACACATTCCACCCTAAAACAGGTCATTAGTATTGAGGATACTGAGCTCTCCACCAACCCCGTCTCTCTGTCTCCATATCTGCTGTGGCCTGAGTGCTGCGTGTCTCTGTCTGTATGCGCGTGCGTGATTGTGTGCGTGCGTGTGTGTGTGTATGAATGAGGCCTCTCTTGTCTCGGCCGGCTTGCCCAGCCACCCGTGTCCTCGCTTCGCATCTCCTCCGGTGTTTCACTAAACATGCTTGATTAGGCAAAGTATATTCTCGGCCCTCTAATGGCTTGATGAGCCCTTGAGAAGATTACAACAGACACATCAGCCCTGAAAGGGAGGTGCACGTTTAACCAGCTCTTTACCCCTCTTCACACACACACACTTGTATGCATACACACAAAATACTGCCAGGCCTTTAACCAAATTTGTGATGCAATTGAATTACGATCAGAAATAGAGTTCAAGCTTGAAATAGGCCAGCGCTGACTGGTTCGAGGAAAGGCATTGTACATGATGTTATCTCGCTGACAGCATAATTTGATGAACTTGGTTCAACATTACACGGCAGCTTAAGAATTCAGGTGTGACTTAATGCAAGTCAGACTGTTTATTAAAGCCATCGTTCGTCCTCCCTCTTTTTGCATTCTTTGTTGTCAGTCCCATTCCTCTTTTTTTTCAACAGCTGCACTTAAATCTTCTTTTTTCTCAAGCCTTCAAGCACATTTTAACAATCCCCGCACACACACACATCTAAAGTCTCTACCTAATAGGAGTCTGAGTCATGCTTTTGTCCTGTTTGTAACTATTAAAGTTAAGCCGGTTAATTTAATGAGTCAGCGACAGAAACAGAAATCAAAGTAATTTGGGAACACGCGCTTTATTTCACGTCAAATCTTTAATGTGTCACCATTTTTTTTTTGACATTTTCAAAGCCTCTCAAGCGGGAAATTGCTTTCCTTTTGCTTAAAAACGATTTTGTTTGGAGTCGTTTTTTGTTAAATGTAGCACACACTGCCTCCAGGCCTACACACACACACACACACAATCACAAACACACAAACTGTCTTTATTTCTGTCCTGCATACATCAACACACACACTAACATAAAACTCCAGTCCAGCCCTGGTGGTGACCCAGTCTGTCTGTCTGATTTTCTTGTGTATCAGGTTGTACGTGTGTGCTTGTCAAAATGACCATGCCTTTGTGTGTTGGGGTTGTTTGTGCTGTGTGGCCCAAGTGATGCAATGCCCCTCCCAGCCAATAACTGCCATCTTACCCTGCAGTGATTCACTTGTACCATGTGCACTCTCTGCCCCTCCCCCAAAGAGTCCAGGAAACTGAGGCTAACTTGTAATAAATCCACCATCGCACTTAGGGAGCCAGCATCAAAGAGGAAAAAGCACAAAATCATGGCCAATACAGAATCAACGTTTGCATTTTTGTAAAGCTGTAGCTGTATTTAGTCTGCACTGATCATTTTTGTCATGTTTGTTTTTTCTATTGTTTGTTTCTGTGGTTTGAAATTATATGGAATATCCTTGTATATGATTTCGATTTCAACTCTCTGGTGTGCCGGATTTGATGAAGACAATGAACTTGATGACTATCATAATTATTGTTATATTGACAGTGACAGTGAAGCTGTGAGCAGCGCCGAGGGGGTGTGTCCTGATTGGATGCTGAATTTAAAAGACAATAGTAGAAGAAGATGAGGAAGTGTTGATGAACTTACACAGGCTTGAGGTTGAAAATCAGAGATTTCTCCCGCAGAGTGGAGTCTCCTGCTACTGTGAAGGACCCCACCATCCTGGGGCCCGAACCAGAGGCCCCGCCCTCCCCAATCCTGCCACCCCTGGGACCTCATTGCAGGCTGTCTTCAGATGACAACACATGTCCCTGCTACGTGTACATAACCCTGATGCTTACATGTAATTTAAGTGCAGTAGCTGCATGACGACACAGCCTCTGTGTGTGTACAGAAGTAGCGACGTGTGAATTTGTACAGTACATGCAAGTGTGTGTGTGTGTGCTTGTGTCCGCCAACAACTCCGTCTGTCGTCACGCAAAAAAAAGCAACACATGCATGCACCTTCTGACAACTGCACTGTATACACCGCACACACGCCAAACACACACGCACACACAGACACAGTCAACACACAGCAGTTGTTCATCATGTCCTCACTGTCCTGAGCTCTGCCTGTCACTCCGCATGGAGACTTTGCTCTGTGTCAACTTTCTTATTCTAATAAACCACTCAGACATTGACCCTTTTGTGCGTCATTACTGACTGCAGCGAGTTTGACTCTCTCAAATGATTTTTTAAACCTTTTTTTGTAATCCAATAATAACAGAAAAAAACCTGAACTGCTGTGAACTATTCAACCTCTTTTGAAACACTCGTCTCGGTCACCAGAGGAATTAGTTATAATGGAAAATTAATCAGTTAAAAAAGTCGCAGCACAAAGTTTCAAGTTTTCTTGACAGCAGGTAGAGATCATGCAGACTAGCAAAGAATTCAGGGTCAAAAGCAATTCAGGCAGAGTTTTACTGTTTTATTACTAAAACACAGAAAAGACAAACTTGTTCTGATGCCACCAGAACCAGCAGGATGACAAGCACCTCAGTTCTCGCAGCATCAGGATAGAGGGAAACAATCTCAAAACCACAGCTGAACCACTGCTAAAGATACAATGTTAGAAAGCTAGGAAAGATTATGTTAAAACTAGGGCTGCCAGTGTGAGCAAATTAACTGCACTGCGATTGAGGTCAGACATGCGTTTTTTTTTTTTGTTTTTTTTTTACTGCATGCAATTTTCATTTTCCCATTGTTAAGCCCCCCCAGCCTCTTCCTGTTTACTGCTTCTGTGATAGCGAATAACAACACCAATGCACTTCTAGATGACATGTTTCAAACTCTAAAGTTCAGTTTACAAGTAAAAGGGACAAACACTTTATGGCAAATGGGAAAAAAAAGGTCACCAGTACTAAGTTTGGCTCACCACATGTGAGGTAATCATGTCACGAAAACCAGTAGAGCACTATTTAGAAGTGTACAAATCACCACAGATCTGTGGATGAAACTATGGTAAAGAAGTTAACCACAATGCTTGATCACTGGTTGGCAGCTGACTCTATAGACCTGTCAACAAAGTAGCTCCAAAGGTCCAAGGATGTCCTCAGGTTGGCCTGTTGTTACCGCTCATATTAGGGTGACCATATGTCCTCTTTAACCCGGACATGTCCTCTTTAGGAGAGCTGTCCAACCTGTCAAGGGGAGTTCATAAAATCCTTCAAATGTCCGGGGTTTTATAGTATCTTCAAGAGAGGTTAAGTGCCTTTTTGGGAATTCAGATTATGCGTTTAACTGAGTGAAAAGTGTGTTAAAAACACTCAACCTGACCCGAAAAAAACTCAAAATTCTGCATGCGCACGCACAACTCTGCCCCGCATAGTAATGTTGTCTTTTTTTGGATATGTACTATAACTGTTGTATGTCACAGAATAAGCACTTTAAAGCCTTTAATCTATGAATTCAGACCACACTCATGAAGCAGTGCACGGTTCCTGAATCAAGAATTAATTTACAATGTGGATGTAGATTGAAATTACTGCTTTGTAATGTACGCTTTAAACACGTTTAAAATGTGATTTACTCACAACTCTCTATTGAAGTTCAGTAATTCAAAAATGCATCTACAGCTCTGGTGTTAAAGAATGAGTAGAAATAGAGGACATCAAAGACATTAAAGTATTAAGACTGGACAGTTTTCTTTTCTTCTAACAGGACAGCTGACATCAGAGGTTGTAGAGGTTGTGCGATAACTCCTTGAACTCACAACTTATCAGTCTGCCCTCTATCTGCCTCTTTCATCTGCCGACTTTTAGTTAATGTTGGCAAGTTAGCTAGACGTAAGTATGCTGACTAAAATGACCCATGCCCTTGACAACATAAATAAAAAATAGTCCAACAGGCACAGTCAGCATATGGATTAAAACACACAAACAAACAGAATTGTTTAGTGTGAAATCCTGACATTTTTATACTGATAGCATTTTTTCTTGGAAATTTGTCATGTTGCCTCAGAGATTTACAACATGAATTCTGGGATGAGGGGACACCAGGGAACCCACAGCAAATTAGTAACAAGGGGAAAGACACACAGGAAATATACACAGACAATCAAGAGGTAACAAGACACAGGTGGGTCTAATTAGGCAGGGTTGACACATCAGGCAGGAAACACAAGGGGGGAGGAGTGACTCTAGAGAGCAGAAACAAGGATGAGAACAAAGCAAAAAGGGAATAACAATTAAAATCATGGAGGGCAGAGTCACTCCGATCACAGCCATCGACCAGCAGAAAGCATGAAGCACACAGCATTAATATCACCAAGTCACTAAGATAGTTGTATTTTAACCTGGTAAGATCACCATGCTAACTCTTCCATCGCAGTCACACCAAGTGTGAGTAAAATCATCTACTCGCTTAATTCACACGTATTCGGATGAGTGAATTATATATATGTGCATATTAATCAGAGATCAGATCGAATCAATGATTTAATGTAAATGATTCACATAAATTTAACCAAATATGATTATGTTCTTGTACTTTTCATGAAGTGGACTGCTCAGTCCTGATCACAGTCCCTGTCTGTATCTGCTGAAATCATATTTATCATTGTTAGAGCTGCACTGCCTGTAGTTTTCATATGAGAAATAAACAGGATGTAACAGCAGGTTATCAGATAATAACACTGACTATTAAAATGACAATAACAAACTGCAGGCCTTACTTTGTGTACCTCCCCAGTTTAATAACCAAACACATATAAATGTCAGAAAACGTCTGGTCACGTTGAAGTCCAAAGACCACAGTGACTTTGGTACATTAGATTGATCTTTGCCAAGCCCAATTGTCTTTTATTTGAGCAGATATTCATGCATCTGAGGGCAGCCATGTTGTAAAAAGTTTCATAAACAGACTGAACTGATTGCTCATACTCATATCAAGGTTTTCTTTATGTAAAGATCCCATGAGGAACTTTCAGCTTGTGTCAGTTTTCGCACCCCCTGCGGGCAAAGCAGTCTTGACTTCTAAATACTTAAGATAGTGTCTGAGGACAAAAAGATCTCATCTTGCTGACTTTTGACCATCAAATGAATATTTTTTTGTGATTATTCAATGCTGAAAATGTAAAAACAGCTGTTTCTTCAGCAGCTTTACTGACACTTGCCCTCTTGTGCCATTTTCAGGCATTAAGATGACAGGAGAAAAAAAAAACTTAACTTTGTTACTGCGGTTTTTTGTTTTTCTGATTTTACATATCATGAAAATGCACCAATATAAATTTCAGTCTTTTTCAAAAATGCAAAAATACTCCTGTTTTCATCTTCAACATACAGAATGATCCTCTGAGCAGCACAGCAACTCACTGCTCATCGTTCAGATACTGACATGCAGTACCATCAGTCTTCATTAGAGGGAGCCATTGACACCTGATGGCTGCTCTAATAAATGATGCAACACTTTTTGTACATTCAGAAAACAGAGGTTTACATCGGCCTACTCTTGACCCAGGCTCCTGTTCTTACTGTACTCTTGCTCCTCTCCTCTACCTCGTCCCCTCCTGCTCTTCATCTCTCTGGGGATGCTATCAGGCTATTTCACATCTGTTGAGTGTTGGAGGACCGCAAGGACCTGTCAGGGGATCTCATTCCCTGATGTTTTATGGTACTTAAGTCCTCCAGTGCTGCAGTATCAAAGTGATGAGAATGAAGGAGGAGGAGGAGGAGGAAGGAGGGGGGGGACTATGACTGTGTCCCACCCTGTGTGCAATTCCACACGAGTGTTCGTGGCACCCTCGTTCACCCTCCTCTGCGGATTTAAGGTGGCTGCATGTGCCAGGTTTGAGAAAATTTACAGCTTGTTTACACCCAACCATGTTCAATCAGGTCTGTGAGAATGTATGAGGCACCCAACACTATCTATCTATCTATCTATCTATCTATCTATCTGTGTGTCTGTCTGTGTGTCTGTCTGTCTGTCTGTCTGTCTGTCTGTCTGTCTGTCTGTCTGTCTGTCTGTCTGTTTGTCTGTCTGTAGTGTTCTCCAGCAGTCCCTCATTATTTTGTTCCTCCTTCAGCACACACGTACCTCCACACACTCATTATGATGAATCTGATTAATGAAGAGGCTGAAACAGTGCCAGCAGGTACTCTCCTTGATTTGACTTCCTACTTCACAGCTGAGCTCCATGTAAAACCAGCTGCCATCCATCTCATCTCTCAATATTGCGTCACGGAAACCTTCTATTTGTTAAAAACGAGGAACACCTCTGTGTTTTCCTCTGTGGTATACAACACAGAGGGTTTCTTTCATTTTTCAGGAAAAACAAAGGACATTTGGCGTGATTAGAGACCTGTAGCTGTCGTTATGATTGCAGGACAGTGTCCTTTAAATGTCCAAACCAATATTTAACCACTTTAATGGACACAACTGGTCTGGCAGTCGTTGTGAACACCATTTAAAGTTAACAAGTCAATTTACGTCAGTGTGATGGAGGCATTACAGCGACAATGAGCACTTAAAGCTTTCATATCTGTCTGGCTGGGTTGGAAGTAAATACACAGAAGGCAACAGGTGTAAAAACAATGTAATGTAAATAAATACATGGATAACGAACATAAGTCAAGACAGCCTCTTTGTTTGACCTGCAAGTTTATGTGGTGAATTTCCAAGACCTTACAATGGAGGATAACAGAGTGGTCCAGGCTTTAAGGTTTTGACTTCTTTAGACTTTCTTCATTTGAACTTTTAGGGTCAAAAATTTTGGATCATACATTATTTCATGCTTTCATTTACAGCTTTAAAGGTTATCCAACAACTAGCAGCAGGTCAACCATAACAAACAATTGATAAGACTAAAATGAGTATATATATATATTTTTGGCTTATAATGATTTTTATGATCGTGACTGATCACACAATAATGCAAAAGCCCAATGATTTTAAAGAGTAGTGAAAATATAGGTATTGCTGTTGCTAAGATTGTAATAACAATGTTGACCACAAGAGGGCAGTGCAAGCCTCTGAAAAACTAGTTGATCTGAAGTCACCCACAGTGTGTCTCTATAGCTTTTATTTCAACCTGGTTCTTTAATATCAAGTCAAATCAGTTCAAAACACTGTGTTTCAAATCTAAGATTATCACATGTTCAATACTTGAGTGTTTTAAATGATTTACTCCAAATGTGAGGGTGTTATATTGATTAGTATGATGGGAAAGGAGGACTGAAAACAAAGCAATAAGGAGGACATTATGATAAAGAACCTTGCGGCATGAGATGTTCTTGAGTCAAAGGAAAATTCAGAGGAGCTGTGTTGACGGATAGGACCATAAAACCTGATTTAGCTGTTTGAATGGGAGCAGAGAGCCCCCAGGTGGACACAGCGTATAGTAAAAAAAAGGAGCAAAGCACATGCAGCAGACGTGTGTGAACTTTATGACTCATTATTGCTGTTCTTTTTTATGGACTGACACACACGGATGAAGACAGACCTTTGGATATGTTCATGTTTACTGCCTGAAGCTTTTGTAGACATGTGTTGTCATGATGCCGATGAACCAGACTCTTTCAGTACATGTGTTTTTTCTGCATGTGAGGACAAATATGCCTCACCTTAAAATGACTCTTATTTATATCCATGCAGGAATCCCAGCAGCCTAGTCCAGACAGGGGTCACAGTGCGGATAGTGTGTGGACACAAAATGTTCTGAACATAGAGATAAGGCTTTGGCTCCTCTACCTTTTTTTCTGATTTATTTATTTATTTATGCATCCAGTGATGCCAACTCATTCTTATTCACTTCCACAGAATAGCTCAGCAGCCTTGAAATACAGGTAAAAGAGGTATGCAGTTTATTTTTTTGCAGCAAGGTAAGCTTTTTATTTTAGTTCTCCTCAACTGGCCACATATTACATTTACTTAATGGAGCTACTCAGCTATGTAGGAACAGAGACAAACATCTGGAGTGTGTACCAAGCCTTCCTATGTTCCCTCTACATCTCATTGAGTTTCCTCTAAACATGTCTCCCCACCTTTAATTTGACTGATTTCTCCCTGGAGTTTGATAGCTGTACATTAGGAGCAATAACCCCAGCAGTTGAACATGAAACGCACATCTGTGCATTGCAGAGAGGCCTAATTATAGCCGGCAGCATGTGTGACTGTGCAGGTGTAATTGGAAAATCAGCCGGGTGCATGGGTAAATGTATGGACCTAATTGTAGAGTCAGGAGGGTGCACAGCTGCACCCTGTGCGCCTGCCACAGCAAACACCCCTGTGAACACAAATACTATCTAATTGTTTGTATTTTTGTTAATATTTTTGTTAATGCAGCTCAAGATTTTACAAAAGTATATCAAGCATAAGACTCATAAGCATGCACACTACCAATGCTTAGGGCAGAGCGTGTTCAGAGTCACCGCACTTCCACTAACTCGTCAATCATTAACTAGCATACTTTGATACTTGACATGTTTTATTGATCACACAAGTTTTTAATCAACCGCTTCCTTGATGTTTTGATCTGATTGAATTTCTGTTTGAGGCTCAGCCGCACAAAGTTTTTTGATGCTAGTAAATGCCAACATACATAACATGAAAGTAAATACCCAAAGTTGTGAAGGTAATGTATTCTATGTTTAGAGCATCACAGAGCACCTGCAGACTCTATAAATAATTTTGACTCTATTCCAATTTATGTAACCATTTCCGAATTTTTAAAAGTATTAAAATCAAGAGAGTATCTATTCAGTTCCGTACTGTGCAAATAAAAAGAAAGTTTCTACTATTGTTTCCATCATGGTGGTTTAGAAACATCACTTTATAGTCAGATCATTTGATGATAAGTAGATATCTTTTAAAGATTAGAAATCATTAGGCCAGTCCATCTTATGACATGGTGCAGAGAGTAAATTGGGTGTCGATCCAAGATTGTCACCCAGATTAATCCATACATCGCCTGATGTGTTTGAAAGCTTTTGATTGCATACTTGAATTTTTGGTCACATTATGTCAACCATTTTGACGTATTTTAAATGTTGACTCAAGCTTCAAAGTATTATGTGTAGAAATGAGAATAGTTTGGGACCAATTTGTAATGGATTTAGCCAAATCTAGAGGATTTTCTAACACAAGAGTTGTCCTTCAAGACATTTGCTTTGAGTAAGTTTGACCTTGTTTGACATTTTATAAAGTTATCTACCCACCGAAAGTAAACTCATGTCTCTTTTTAATCTTTTACTTTTTTCAGCCATGTTTTTGTATTTGACATACATTAAAATATAATACTTTGATGTGAAAAGACGCACATATGATCACAGAAACAGAAATAATGATAACCAGATGAAGGCACATCCTGTTTAACTTCTGCCTCTGAGGTGTTATCTGCATAACTTTAATCACTGAATCAAACGGTACGTTTAACAAAAAATGCATACGTTTGTTTCTGTCCTCAGTTTTGCATATCAAAGTGTCCGTAACATGTTCACAGAGAAACCAGTTCGTACAGTGAAAAATGGGCTGATTATCCTCCAGTCTGATATTATATCATCAGCATGAGCATATGTTTGGACCAGTTCAAAGAAGGGAAAAAATCATGGTTGAACTAATTTTTTAACATAATAAAAGTGTCTGATTTTGATAACTGTGATGAAACAGGTTCTTTTTCTTTCAACTGCTCATAAAATCTCTTTTTACTCTGTCTCAGCCAGTGACATTAAAACATAGAGAAAGTTTGGCTTTGTGTCGCATTTTAAATCATGTTGTTGGAGTTCGTTCGTGTACTCCCCAAACTGCAATGAGCAGGGTGATGTTTTTCCAACATAAGAACCCAGCTTTTCTCTGTTATATGTTCAGCCTTTGTGACAGACTGCAGAGCCGCTAAATGGAAGGCAAAGGTGTCAGAGTTTATTGGGCCAGTAGAGGAGACTTCATGTTTTATCTGCGCTGTCTTTTGTTCCTCTGTCCTCTCTTCAATGCAGCCTTCATTTTGGCCTCAATCTCTTTCCCAATTTTCCAGCAAACTGTCCTCATTTTTTTCTTTTGCTTCTGCACACAAAGGTGTTTACCTGTTTTATGTGATGCCAAGATTACTTCTGCCTTTGTCCAGCTGAGCGAGTCGCTGAGGCAAACAGGCGTCGCCATGGAGACCCGGTTCAGGGGTTAGTATATTGCAGATGCACTTTGCCGGGATGTAAAAACGTGTAAATTGATGCATCGTGACATGACTTTGAGTGAATGTTGGAGGTTCATGCTGTGCTGTTTCCTCTCTGTTAAATCATCTATTTTGGCATGTTTGTTCGTACACACAGGTCCTCAAAGCATAATGAGCTACTTCTCTGCCTGAAAATGAAAAATTAATTACAGAAAGCATCATGTTCCTGACACCATTTCACAATCTGAATATATCTGAAAGACATTATTTCTGTATTTTCTGAGTTGTTTTTCTTTTTTTTTAGCAGAATCCTATTATGTTGTTTATGCTGGCTTCTTTGCATTGCATTAAATGTCTATTGAAAAAAATAATTTTTGATAACTTGATAACTAAGTGATTGATACGGACATTTTACATTCATTTATTTGAAATAAGGTGAACACAACTTTATAAAACCAAAGAGTTTCTGTGTTTATTAGTAGCAAACTGGGTTAATCTGTTTCAATCTGAAATGCCATTTTAAACTCAAAATAATGTAGCGTAAATATTTCAAGCCAACAATACAGACTCCTGTAAAACCACATGTAAAACAAAACCTCAAATACCGCGTCCTTGTCACATTCAGCGGTTGTGGCTGTAAATTTGTGTCACTGTGTCAGGTCCGGTCTTGGTGATTAGCTGCTGTTCTGATGCTCTGAAACACAACACCAGCGGGATTAATTGAAAGCTGAGCCTTGTTCAGGACATGATAGATCACTGGCTGCGATACGTCTTATCTTGTGCCTTGTCTTTCCAGAATCCACTGACCATAGGGAGACTGAAAGTGAGACTGACACATACAGTCCTCTGCTTCTCTGACCGGGTCAGCTCACCCCCATTTCTCACCTGAATGTTTGTTTGTTTGTTTTTTTAATAGATGTTGTGTCACTTAAAGAAAATGTACTAACATTAGTGAAGTAAAACAGACTTTTTCACAGTTTATAACATCATGGCTTTGATGCAGATAAACAATACTACAAAGACTGTGTAGTTCATCTGGGGGATATGCTGTTTGAGCCGAGCGTCATCACGGCGACTCTCAGCAACTCTCCCGCCGAATGCGTACAATGCTAGTGGGGGAGTGCATACAACGCTACTGCGCAATGTCAGTTTTAGGAAATGTAGAAAAATAGCGGAAATACCAAGAGCTTTTCGGCTTCAAATCTGTATACTGGAGGAAGGCGGAGCCAAGTTGTCCTTAGTATATACAATCTATGATCTAAACATTAAATTCAAAAGCATCTAGTGGAGATAGTAGGACTTAAATGTGGGAAATAACTCTTAAATAATCTGCTTATCATACTGTGTCCTCCCCTCATTCCATGGGTTGAGGATCTGTTTTGAAAACTGGTCATAGACCAAATCTTCATCTTTACATTGAAGGTAAGAGACTAAAGGTAGGAACTGGTCAGAGTTAGATTTGTAAAAGAAAAATGTAAATGTGGAAAGAAGCCTAAACTGTCTTTTTTTTAGTAGCCTAATTTTCAATTCTTGGGTTTGAAGCTGGTGACAGTTAGGAGTAGCTAAATATGAAACAATATTTTTATTTACTTTCTTGCAGTGATCACTTATACTGTTTTAATGTCTGTACAATGAGCAAAAATCTGATCCACTAGTAATTTCCAGCATCAATGCGTCAGATTTTGTAATCTTATCCAACACTTCAATGTGTGTAGAAAGAAATTAGTCCGGTATTTAAAGTGGCTGGTATTTTAAGCCAGCCAGGCTAGATGTTTCCACCTTGAACAAGTCCAATTAATTGAAGCTAATGACTGCTAATTTGAACTTACACACAGTATAATTTTGGTTCGAAGATAAAAGTGAGCAGTGTAAAAAAACAGCCTTGACTCTTTCAAAGAGACAACTACTCTCTCCTGAAAACACAGATCCACAGAGAGGCCATGGCCTCTTTGGGTCAGAGGTCACATGTTTCTCCAATTTAAGGGGCCTCAACAAGGTTACGAAACGGAGGTACAGGCCACATTTACAGTTGTGTATCCTTGAAAGTATTGTAATTCAAACAATGTGTGTTTGTATCTACCTATTTTTCACTTTCATTCAGTGTGTAGTTGTCTGGTTGTACACACACGTATGTGCATAATATGTAGGTCCAAATGGTTACATCTGCCTTATCATGTTTCATTACCATCCTATTCAGCTCATCATTAATCACTGTTCTGCACCACACAATACACAAGATGGGAAAAATCACAACACCTTATGTAAGATGAAGAGGGAAACATACTGTCTCACCTTCAGACGAGTACAAAACATGTATGAGCACGCTTCCGCTCCCTTTGTTTACGTCCTGCACTGTATCCGCACAGCGCCTGCAGCTCTCCATGTGTTTTTGTTATCACTTGAAATGGCATAAAAGGTAATCTAAAACGCAACTTTTTACTGTCCTTTTTGTGTAACCTGTGAGAACTGTTTGTCCAAATTTGTGAAACGCCACGTTTTTACGCTCCAGAGGGCTGTAAATGTTGTCGTCTGCTGAATATTAAACAGGTTTTTACTGCAGATTTAGAGTCAGGGAGTTCTGCTCATGTTCACATTTAAAGAGACTCAATTTTCTGATCACAGCTGTCTCTAATTTGATTAGCTCCATGCGTAATTTTGCACTTTTTCTTTGATTGCCTCTGTTCATGCACACACCAAAACATCACCTATTTTCAGCTGCTTTTGTTCGGAAACACTAAGAGAGACCCATTTTTTCCCAGTGCCACACCCACATTACCCGGCATGAGAACAATTGGTCTCCATGACCAAAGATTAGCAGTTATGTGTGTGTTTGTTTGTGTGCATGTATGGGTGTATTTCTTCCCCTAGAACTCTGTGTTCAATCATATAATGCTTTTTATTTTTAAATGACCCCATTGAGAAAATACGCATTTCAAAACCTCTGTCATATGTGATGGTCATGGAGTAATATGAAAAGAGGTTAGATGGTACGTGAGACTTTTTATAACTCATTAAATATATAAAGAATTGTATTTCTCAGTGGAAGACAGTGAACCCGGTTAACTTTGATGCGTGATCTGACCTGTAAAATGCAGATATATAGTATTCTTCTTCACTTTTTCTTGGAAGTGAGTCAATTCTTATATAAAATGTGATCTTTGACTTACGCCGTTGAGCTAGATTATCATGTGCCTCAAAAAAAAGATTTCTCTCATTCTCTTTTCTCCTGTGTCTCTTTTTCTGAGACTGTTCAAAATCCATTTACCGCTTTTTCTCCCCACAGATTGCACAACTGATCACAAGTTGCAATCACAAGATGTGGAACAATCACAAAGTCTGTGAAACAGTACGAGAAAACAGGAATACCTTTGTTGTCTTGTTTGTGTCCTCATTTTCTGAAGCTGGTGTGCTGCACCACATTTTTTGAAATTCGATTTATTTCCAGAAAAAAAAAAAAAGTTGAATCAAATGTGACTTTTGTCTTTAGCACTAAGGAGCTAAAAAAAGAAGAGGCTGTTCAATCAGCAAATTAAAGGAGATCCTGATCTGGGTCAGTTGAACAGTTCTGGAACAGAGTTTGATCTATTATTCAGAGTTTCTGGCACATTTGGCATCAGGTCAGAATAATTAGGGTTTGTTAACTGACTCTTTCTTATGTAATGAGAAATCCAACACTCCAAGAGAAGTAAGTAAGACCTGCTTTAGGTTATGTGTACACTAGCACTAAGGAAGACATATTGTTCAGGTTATACATAGCCAAGAACGTATAATTCAATTAAAGCAGGCAGCGTTTAAAGGTAATTGAGTTTGTTACAGTTTCAAACAGCAGGAGAGCTGTGAGAGAATAACTCATTCTCTCACAAACTTTTCTCTTACATTTCAAGAATTTTAATCTGAACTTCAGACATTGAATCATTTAAATTTAACTCAAATGTCTATCTTTTAATTCTGTAAAAGAACTATATAAGTCTATATTTTGAGTCCAGACTGCCATTGTAAGAAAAGCGGTGGCTATTCTTTATAATATATTGAAACCTTAAACAGTATTTTCATCCTGGCGAAAGATGAAAACACGTTGGCTGTTTCTTTTGTAACCTTGAAGCTCTCATGAGGAAAAACAATAAAGTGTTGCAGTGATCTCATCTCACAGGATCTTTCTTTATTGAAGGCAGAGATTAAATTAAAGCTCCTGGGGAGAACTCTGAATATTACTGAGCAGGAAATAATAAATCCACGAATAAAGTCCTCCAACCGTCTACATTTGAGTACATTTAGAATATCAAGATCCATCGTATTATCCACATAAAAATAGAAGATTATACTGCTGGTGGTAAAAGGTGTGACTTAGTGACTCAATGTGAGTTTTGTGTGAATAACAGTTCAAAGTGTACCTGTATAGACTGTAGAGAGTGAGGAGTGACGGAGCGTTGCAGTTATTTTCCTCCCAGACCTGAACTGCAAGTACTGTAGGTCTCCTTCCCTCTCTGCTCTATTTCTGCCCTCCTCTCCAAACAATTTCCTTTCCTTTTTCCTTTTGTGTCAGTTTGAAATCATAAAAAAATATACCCTTTCATTCCTTTACCCTGTGGCTACTCAAGTCAATACTCTACCCTGTCCTCACAAGCCAAGGTCCTTACTCAAAGACAGGCGCCACTTTTTTTTGTCTTTTTTCAACAGATAAATCACAAGAAAATAAGCATCAATAAAGACCTGTATCTCCCTTTACTTTTTAATTCTGGCAACAAAGGTTTCACCTATCTTGCAAAATCTAGCAAAACTTCTTGTCTAAACCACTTTTAAACCAGTATGCAACAACTTAAAGTTTTAAAGGGCACCAGTTTAACGTATTTAAAAGCACAGGCCCTCTGTGTACAGAGACTATACTCATCATTTCACTGGTTTTAAGATCAATTCTCTTTATCAATATGATTCTGTGTGTATCACCCCCACAACTCTCTTTCCATGTATCACCCATAACTCTTGCAAGCTGTCTGACTCTTAAAATAAAGCAAAAAAAGCACCCCGAAAATACTGAAATGGACTGAGACCTGATGCCATGGCCCCATAAACCAAACTTAAACTGGCAAACAGTTAATCTATTTAATTGTGATCAATAACCAGGCCCCATATCTAGTCATGATTATGGTCCACAAGCAGGCCGCCCAAGTGTGATCCAGCCTGTGGCCCCTTTCCTGCAGATCACTCCCCACAAGTTTCCCGCTCCATCGTTTGTTCTGTTCTCTCCAAATGAAGGTGTAAAAAAACAGGTTTTCCTGTGCGGTTTCCCACTGCTATCAGTCAATTATTGGCTGCAACTGTACACTTAGCTTGTAGGTGCTCAAACCTGAAATATCACAGTCATATTGTAATTTCTATCGATTCAAAGTACATATTACGTTTCACTTGTCAGCTGAGCTGTCTTGGAGTCTTTGAAAGTGAAATGTGTCATTTAAAAGCACAGTGGTGGTATTTTCCATCATGGCAGCAACAGCATGAAGCTGCAGCATAACATGTGATCTTTCATATATAACACCTTTACTTTGAACCTACATCCTATCGCAATTGTAATCTTAACAGTGGCAGCTCTATTCAAAATTGACATAAAGCTTTTTATCCCCACTAATCAATCTTGTAATTATCTGAGTGTATTTGAAGAATAAAAAAGACCCATGCTGGACGGTTGAATACCACCTCACAGCTTTTCAGTACAACTTGAAATGTGTCACCAGAGCCCCATTCTGTGTTTTTCATCTTAAGTAACTAAAAACTGGTATACACATCCATCTATCAAACAGTCACACTCAATCCATAAAGCTCTTTTATTTATTGAAGTACAGAGGTCCAAAGCAGCCATGCTTTAAATGACTCTCTCATTGCTTGTATCAGCAGAGCCTGTCTCTGGAGCCTCTTAAATGACATGGAGGACAAAACCTTTAAGATTCATCCCAAGAAGCTTTCGCAAGATCTTAGAAAAACCATTTCATTCAGCCCACGACTACACTTGAACACATATACAGCAGAACATCAACAGCGGTAGGGCGTATGATTAACCCTCCTCCTGTGTTACGGTCTACACCGACCCGTTTTGTTTTGAAATGCTTAAAAGAACCACTTAAATAAGTTTTCTTGCATCAAGATTTTTTGACTTTGTCAGGAACCTCTATTTCAACTAAATAAAAATGAAAAATAAATAAATAAATAATAAAATGCTCTTATTAAAATTATGGCACTTGTAGTGTTAGGGTCGCTATTGACCCAGTTAGATCAAAAATCAATAATCAGAGTAACAAGTGAAATCATAAGTGCACTGTCAGGCAACAAACTGACGGTCAGATCCTCTTCCAATCATGTGAAATTCTCATTATGCCATGTTTTTCCATGCACAAAAAAACAACGACGGGCATATTCAGACATGTGAGTATAGATGTTTGTATGAGGGGTATACTGACAAAGAAAGGCCCAGAAGACCACTACAAAAACTTTAATAAGCAATATTTTCATGGATCATGAAGCTTAAAAAGGTTACCTAGAGATGAGAAACAAATTGGATGATAGAGAATTGTTTTCAGTGTGATTTGCAGCTGATTTAAGACACGGGTCAAAACCGACCCTTAATATAGTTGTACGTAGTAAAAGCTAACACAGGAGGAAGGTTACGAGAGAGAATTGTTGACTTTAGTTTTGGGCAGAGCCTTAAATATAAAGATATCAAATCAGTGCTTGCCAATCAGCGAAGTGCAACAATGGCAATGTTTAATCACTTCAAACTGTAGAGATGTAACCAACTGTTACTGGACCGCGAAATTACTGTTGACTTTTACAGTCTAAGGTTGATGAAGTCCCCTCATACCCAGTGAGAAATCTCTTACTAGTGAAGGCACATTTGTATATTTGGGGAAATGTGTTTAAGACATAATTTGATAATAATCTCAGTTTAAAATGTATCAAGCAAACTTGTTCTTCATTACTTTCACCTCTATTGACTTTAATTGATTAGATTTAAGGTTTCATTGTTGCTGTTGTTGTGCCTTCATGGCTCTGCACGGTATGTTTAAGAGCTGTATTGCACTTTGTACACAGTCCCTAGTCTACAGTTTTCAGTGAGCTGTGTGCATGGAGGCTTGATGCAGGCCTCACAGCGGGGCTCGTACTGATGAAAATCAGGTTGTTGCTCCCAATCTGCTTTATTTCTCACGGTTGAAAAGACATGCCAGGTTAGTCAAAGTAATAGTCAGCTGATGAGCTGTGAACCCTGGGAGGCTGTTTTTCCAACTTGACCAAAGTGAACCCACAAAAATCTCTTCAGGTTTACTAAAGTCAGTAATGAGCAGGTTGCAATAGCTTATGATATGAGCTTCCCTGTGATCTCTTTGATCTCGCTCAAAGCGATGCCGAATGAAGAGCACTGATTTAATATCTTCATATCTAATATTTAATTTAACATATCCCTCTCTAAAGTGTACTGATGTTGATCTGAGTAAAAGTAAGTAAACTGAATGAAATGGAGTGCAAGAGCTTGCAAAACTTGCTGGAATAAGGCCAATTTTTTTTACTCCATGAACCCTAAATGGCTCCATACTTTCACCATGGAAACAAACTAACATTGCTTAAAATCTCAAGGAAACTAGTATCTTCAATCAATTTATTCTGAGAAAAATCATTTTTGATTCATAAATGGTCTGTGAATCAAAACATAAATGTTAAGATTTGTTTGCTGCAGGTAAGTCATAGCAGACAATCGTATTGAGGTGCATTTAAACCACAAGAAAAATAGAAATGAAGAGAATTGATTCATATAAATGACTGAAACCTAGGTTTAAATAAGTTAGAATAATAGATTTTTTATTTATAAAATAAAAGCCAACATAAAAATATTTGAGAAACTAAAGGCTAGGTGGGAATGAGGTTCATGTTAAACTGCCTAAAGGTCATCATGACTATTTTTAAAAAAATAGAAGAAAAACAATTTTTTTTATTTTTTTTATTTAATTTCTTTTATTATCATGAAAACTAACAGGCAACCTACTGATGACTTCAAAATGATTGAAGATGCCACACTGGATGAGAGTTTTTTAAGGATTAAACTAAATCAAAGCAAACACTGAAATGTTTAATATAGATGATGTTTTTTTTTATCATTATCATTATTATAAAATCTAAGAGGTGACCAGTTAGTGGTTAAAGAATGATAAAATATGCTGTTTTTGCACTAAGCTTCCCCTTCCTGCATCATCTGCTTTCTTTGCCTGAGGACAGAAGACAGCACCGAGCTGCTAGACTCACTGATTAACTGGTTTTGCAGTTTGAACATGGGGGACTAAGACCCATTTCAATGACTGCAAATGTCACGTCAAATCATGTATTCATGTTTAAAGTTCGTGAAAGCTTAGCAGCACACAACAACCTGTGAAGCCCTCTCCTTCACTGGTTTCATAAGCCGAGCTGCTTTCATTCTGTGTGTGCTCTACTGATTCATTTAGCGCAGAGAGAATATTAATGCCTAAGTTCCCAAACACACCAACAGAATTATAATGTTCTCATTATAATCATTGTGCTCCATGAGCACTCATTTTCATCTGATGCAGTGAGCAGCTGGGCCAATGTCTATTATGTAAGGAGCTCTCATGCTGCTATCACCAGGGGTCGTAGTTTCACCGCAGTGATTTATTTCTCAAAACAACCCTCGCCACATGATGCCTCATAAACACCACAGGGAGAGGGGTGACACAAAAACAAAGAAGAGTCTTTCCTGCTAAGAGAAAACACTGTTGAACACACTGCGGTACCAAGCAAGTCTAGAAAGTTTAAGTGCTTAAAGCTTAACCAAACCCCTCAGCGCCTGTGTTGCATGATCAGACCACACTGACAGGACGTCCTCACCACCAGCTGGTCTGAATTCACAGGACTCCAGAAAAACTTGGTGCTGATCACCCACCGTCCTCCATTTTACAAAGCATCTTTCACTATTTGCTGAAAACAACAGCAACCCTAACTCTGACAACAACAAATGCTCCTCTCAACCAAGACTTGTGTCATCTTGGGCCTGCACTTATGCAACTTGTTGGTGGCTGGGTTTTCTGCACACCACAACTCTCTGCACCAGCTGCTTAAATTTGATTCAAGATACATGCACTTGCCCTACAGTGCAGTAAATAGTGCAGACCAAGCCTAAATCCAGGACATGGAGGAAGTATGCACACTATAGCATGTTTGCTGCACTCTGCTGGGGCCACAGTGGCTTCCTGCTTCCTCACTGCTCTTCCTACTTTTGTTCTGCAGTCATGAAATGAGCTCACCACAAATATTATTCAGAACAACAGAAGCAATACACCTTTTGTGGTCTGACCACTGACTGTAACTGGCTGTCAATTACAACTAACAAAAAGAGTGCAAAAATGTCGATGTCTTGTGTTGATGGGTGTAATAATAGAAAGAGTGATGGCAATGTCTCAAAACTGAAATTCCAACATATAACCATTTTTTAGCACATGGATGAACATTAGCTTTAATCGCAAAACAAAACCAAACAAATGAAACAGTTTGTTGTCCTAATTTGCCCCACAGTTATAAACCACAAATAAAAACACATATAAGGACTTGTACATCCTCAGTTTGTCTTCACTATATAAACTGTATTTTCTATCAGTTAAGTGCAAATGTCCGTCCATTTCTCTTTAGCAGTCCTGTAAAATGATCTATTCACTGTACTGAGAGGGAACATGTCAGTCTGCTCCATTAGTCAGTGTTGAAGCAACACTCTTAGAGCTCTCAGTCCTAAACCATACGTGACTTCACGGGTATATAGAAACTCATGTTATCTTCCACTGTTTACCTCCACTTAAAAGGATTTTAGAGTGGGACCCATCACTTAGTTTCAGACCACTGTGATATATGAGGCCAAAACCTGTCGCCATAGGTGTTAACATACAGCGCTGGTGCAGTCATACTGGGTTGATGGAGTCGAGGGGCCGACATAACTCCCTTTCCACTGACCAAAACCCACATTTAACTTATCCATACAACACTGAAGCTCCCTCCAGTTGGTACAGTCTGCAGCAGAACTGATTCTTGTGTTGATTGAAAGCAGACACATATGGATATAAAACGTTCAAATCACTCACTTTTCTCAAATCACTTTTCTCCTCCTCTGCTCAGTCATTTTTTTATACAGCCTGTGGTGGGAGTTCAGACTGCACTTTGGCTTTTCAATGTTTTTTTTCCACAGCTAGCCCCCAAGAATATGCATGTTGAGTGAAGTTAAGATGAATTTACACAAGTCTTGTCATTCTTCGTAAGCCCTGATTGTAAGTCCCTTTTGTTTGAGCATTAAATCCATGTAATTCAAGGTCATTTAGCCTGGAGAAACAAGTGGGCTTTTTATCTATTTTTAACTTCAAAGAAATGAAGGAAACAAATCTGAGTCCCAGACAACAATTTATTAAAGAGAATCAACAGCAATAAGCAAGGCAGAAACTTAGAAACTAAAAACACACTAAAAAGATCAGGTCAACTTGGTTCATCGAAAACCTCAGCTTAATGAAGAAAATTGCAAGGCATGAAAATGAGTTAAACGACTTCAGTTTATCAGACTTGACCCCGTAGCGCCTAAAGGCTGGAGGATAGAGGGGAAATTAGGGTCTGATGGATGGAGATGTTGGGGGTTAGAAAAAGTAGGCCACTGTGCTAGAGGGAAAATAGAGTGGAGAGTGAAAACAAGTTAGATACAGAGAGGTTAAAGTATCAATGAAAATATTAAAAAAATAGAGAAATTCAAACTATATTTCATTTTTTTTAAATCTGCCAATGGTGGTTATGTTTTTTATTTTTTTTCTTATTTTAATGAACATTATCAGTAGGGGAGAGTGACACGGAAGGAAAAACAGATGGAGGGTGGAGGGTAATTTTACATGAGTCAATCACACCAGCTGGACAGAGATTTAAGACTATTACATTGTTTTGAGTCAGCCGCGAGGGTGGGACAGGGCTCTGTTGTGATACGTCTGACGCGTGCATGCAGCTCATACCTGCTTGTGGGTTCATGTTTACATGGGTCATGCTTTGGTAAGTAGGTCAGGAACACATGGCATATCATGCTGATTCATCGGGGATAAGTAAATCCTCAACAGCATGGTGCTGGCCCATATACAAACACCACAGCTTAGTTCACCTTTTAACAATACAATAGAAATTGGGGACACAGGTGACAGTTGATGCCAGACTGTGGAGTATAACTTTTACCTGTAGTAGGTAAAGGTGAAGCGAGCATTTCAGTCTGGATTGCTTTGGCCCTGTCTTGGTAATAGGTATTTTTTTATATAAACTTTTGTTGTCAGCAGTGGAGTCTGTCATCCTGGTGTCAGACCTGTAAAGGAGCATTAAATTCTTAGTAACGTAAGATCACTTGAATCTTGCTCTTAATCATCATCATCCGTCTTCCGTCAGAGAGCAAACTTGTTTTATTGGGAGAGGAAAAAGGGCGAAACAGGACATGTATTGGGTGGCTTCTGTTGTGAAGTAATTATGAAGAAATGCAAACCATTTGTTAGCAAAGGTGCACTGGAATTTTTCATGAGGTGATTCTCATGATTCTGATTCTGAAATAACATTGCAATGGGCGCTAACATATTAATGAATAATAGAGGGCAGTCATACTTATATAATGTAGGTGTGGAGCGATCAAAACATCAAGCAGAGAAATAAGTGGTTTTCAACCGCACACTTACTTATTGGCACAGAAATCTTTAATTAAATCACAGCGTGTCAACCTGTACCGAAGAGCTGACCTGACAGTTCACGGAAATTCAACAACATAAGCAGAGTTTGCTAAACCTAATCTGCTGTGATAAATCAAACCTTTTATACCTGATGGATATTAAGATACCAACACTTAATACTACTACTAATAATAATAATAAAACATTCTATTTATATACGCCTTTCTCAACACTTAAGGACACTTTACAGAGTAAGAGCAGCAACATAAAACAGCAAGATAAGAGCAATAGAGAAAATAAAATAATAAATATATGTATAAATAAAACAAACAAAAATATGACAAGGTAAATTATAAAGAGTGTGCTAATCTGAACATGTGGGTTTTGAGTCTGGATTTGAAGAGAAGGAGAGAGTTCCGATACAATATTGATTTAAGATATCGGTCTGATATCAATGAAAAACAAATATCGGATTATATCAGCCTGCATCTAAAATCAGCACTCCAATACAAGCAGTCCACTGCAGACTCCGCTCCTTCACCTCTATCTAGCAGTGCCTGGATCAAGCATGCAGAGCCCACGTGATCACAACAACAGTATGTACTAAAGTACTAACAAAATAGCAAGGAGTGGGAGTGGCGTCAGCCCTAGAAATTTTTTATTTAAGTCTGAAAAAGACTTTGCAGTGAAGTACAAAACTTGTCAAACACAGTTTTGTGCCAATATCGGATCAATATTGGTATTGGCCAATACTGAAGGCTACAATATCAGTATCTTTTGGAGGTTAAAGAACTTGTACCGGGACACCACTATTTAATACCCCTACAGCCTCTACTTAAGAAACAAAGAATTATAAGTTTAATGCAAACTGCTCGAAGGATATCTTGTGAGTACAGTGTGTCTTTAATAATGGAGCTTGGCGCATTGGATTATCAACACGTTAAGCCGTGTGTGATTTATAACGTTAATCAGATTTAGCAGAAGAAAATACTAAGTTTAACACAAGGTGTGTGAGGAGGCAGGGGAAAGAGAAAGCTGGGCCTCATCTTTGCCTCTTGCAGCCCCTAAGTGATAGATAGCTTGTCAAACACTCTGATTGCTGCAGGCCAAGAATCCAATGCCAGCCGTGAAGATAATTTAGCGTCTTTCAAGCATGTGTGAAATTTAAAACTTTTCTCCTTTTGATGGCCGTGACCCAAACACATGTCATACATTATATTTGCAAAGGCTGCTTTCTCCATGTGTAACATAAGCAGAAGGTTGTGGGTACTCTTCTTGGAAAGTGTAACTAACTGTCATCATGCAGGTTTAAAGTTAGCACAACTGTGAGGCACTTTTTCCCCCCCGCACAGACATACAAGCACGCCTCTGTGTGTTGCAAGATGACATTCAAGCACTCACAAACATACTTACAGATTTCAGGTGTGCCTTCAAACCTGTAATCAGAATTTGCACTCAAAGGAATGGTTGAGATTTTAGAACACAAGTGACATAAGGTACTTATTCCCGCGATGTGTGTTTTACAACTGTCTGTAAAAGTATGACCCTATGACCCCATTATCCATAAACTTTCATATTTTTATGACTGTGCTCGTGTAGTACACTGCACATTGCTACTAACTGGCTGTTTAGGACTTGAAGTCTTTTTGTTAATAACTGATTCACGAGGCTTTTTGGTAAACAAAGCTTCTTAGACTTTGGATTCTTCTCTATCAGTAATTATGCAATGACATGTTTTGACAGAACAAACAAACACATAATTGGTATAAAATGTAGTTTTTCGATTATAAAAGTCTTTGTGAATAACGTTTGTCATTATCTGAATTTATCTGAAGTTTATCTGACTGTGTGTCAGATAAACTGTTTGCATTATCCAAATTATCCAACCCTGTTTGTCTTGGTAATGAAGTTGCAGTGTTGATCCATGTTCACTTGGTTATGTTTGACCAGATCGGTGCTCAATGTGTGACAATTTTATGAGAAAAGCTGATTAATCAGGTCAATAAATAACAAAATCAGCATCATATTGGTATCAGCCCTGACAAGGCTGATAGATATAACCATTATCTTCTCCAAATGAAAACACTTTTTCCTCACCCCCGCTGTCAGCATATCCAATCTAAAACCTTCTACCCTAGTTTTACAACAAATAAAGGATTTTTCTGGACACTTTCTTTGTCAGGAAATATCCGGCATCTGCAAAAATTGTTGTTCCCGGAGAGGAAACTATCACATGATACTCCAACCTCACACAGATCTGTTGTCGATCACAAGTTTGATTGCTGCTGTGACTTTGTTTGTCTGTTTGCTTTGACTTTATTTAACTTGGTAGGCTGTGAAGTGATTGTCTTCCTGGGACAAATCAAGTTGTCTGGGCTTGAATCTGAACATGTGGGGAAATGGTGACCCTCATCTCATTATAAAGTGCCTGAAAGAACCATGAGCTTGACGCATGATTTGGGGAAACAGATTTTGGACCTGCTGAGATTTCTGCCCTTCTTCTTCTCTCAGGTTTTCTTTACACACTTTGCTTTGCCATTAAAGCTAGTCAGCAGTAGACTGTTTGGCTACAGTGCCTGCCTCTTGACACACATGATGTAATAATTGCCGCCATAATAAGATGACTTTTGTATCTCATAAAGCTCCACTTGTAAAGACATTGCACAATCTCTGTAATATTTAATGTGGTTGAACATATAATCCACTTCTATCTTTGTCCAAGAGGTTGCAGTAGAAAAATAATCATCTGGGTGTAAACAAGAGTAGAGGTTGTTTTTTTTTTTCTCCACTTCAGTCAGAGATAAACAGGCCGTCTCTGAAAGCTTATCCTGTGCACAAGGAGAACACAACTGTGAGTGTGTGGTGTGTATTTCCACATGCCTGTGTGTGCGTGTGTGTCTTTTCTAGCACATGTGTGTGCATTTGTGGGTGTTACCTCAGCTTCAGGGCAGATGATTCATTACAGACAAGCCATGGGGTCGGGGGGCCCTGTAAGTGGCTGTTGTCATGGAAGCAAGTGTTGGAAACAGCAGATCTCCCGTTGGTATCATCTTCAGATTGTTGGGACATTGACTTGTTGTCTTTTTCTTACATCTCTTTCTATATTGCCAATGCTTTGAGCAGTATTTCTTGTTGTAATTTTTGCACAAGGTGAAAAAAGTGTTGACTTAAACCAGTTCGTATCCCTTATCTTTGTTTTGCAATCGTTAAATATGCAAAATACAATTCTGCAATTCATCTTCCTGATCCATTCTCTCTTGTGTACATGCTTTAACGCACCTTCAGCTTCTTTACCTCCGAGAATCTGTCATTTATTTCACACTGTGCTTTCAATCACAGCACATACTCTGAGACACTGTGTTCCAGCTGGATGTATGGCTGCCATATTTTTCCACTCTTGTGTTCTCTATTATTCTTTTACCAGACTAACATCTCTCTTTTCTCTCTCACAAGTAAAGCGAGTAAGTAAAAAATACTGAATACTTAGAAAATCTCAAATTCCTTAAAAACAGTATGTAAAGAGAAATTCTTGGGTCGTTAAACACAAGAGGAAAACTAAATATCACAAGATGGCTTGTAATTGTAGACATTTCGTATCTTCAGTTTTTCTTTGCACCTCTCTGTTCTTACCATGCATCACTTTGTTGTCCTTTATGTTATGTGTGGTCTTTTTGTAGACATAACTCACTGCTTTGTTGTCAATACAGTGGCGTACCAGAAGTGAAGTTGTAAACAGGCTCTGACAACATGAAATCAGCACAGTCTTGTAGCTCTGGACTCTTGCAGAGAGAGGGCTGTGCCACCCCTGGCCACCTCTTTTTGCCGTCTGTGTGTGTTGGCCTCAGATGCAGATGCATGTGCAGACATGTACAGGCATGTACAGACACGTGCTGACGCTGCTAAAGTGGACTTTTGAACATATTATAATCATCATCCACATGAGTGCAGGCATGAATGTTGACATCAGTATGATAACATGTAATGTCACTATAGAAATGAGGACAAGATTAGCTCCTAATTAGCTAAGAAAAGAAGGGTGGAGAAAATAACAGATGGCAAGAATGAGATATGAGGTAATGAACTTTCAGGCCTTACAGAAAGAGGACACAAGAATGCCTTTGGTTATTCAAAAATGACTGCCAGAGCAAAGGGAAAAATATTTACTTACATCAAGAAAGACAGTATGGTTGAAGAAAAATACATTTGATTGTTCCAAGTGTTGTATGGTAGATTTTTTGCCTTTGCAATAGTTTTACATCATCTTAAATACATGATCTCATCTGAGCCTGGATCAGTAATATTATTCTGAGAAAATAAATCCATCTATTCCCAGTGGATCGCCATCCCTGGTCCACATCCATTCTTATTCAATATTCCGCTAAGACTCAGTTTTTATCCCGCAGACATAATCTCTGTCATAATCTCTTCTGGTCCTTTGTATTATCTATTAGGCTGACTAGATTGATGTTTATTCTTCTATCCCTTTATCAAACCCCCGATCACAGCTTTGCAAATGCCTGTGGTCGCTCTTTCCCTTCATGACTGTCAGATGTCATATTATCTGTATGGAGAAAGAGTGTTATCGACACACAACAAGACAAACACTGTGTGCGGAAGCTGCGCTGACAGATTCACCATGGTAAATGTCAAATTTAATTGGATTCTGATCGTTTAATTATTGCCCGTCAAGACCAAATAAACAGCATGACTTCCAATGACAGGATGTGAAGCTAATGTGCACCTGAGGGCCATTCAGACAGCTCTGGTATCAACAGCTGCTGAGAAAGGACAAATACCGAGTCAGAAGTGAACTAAAGAGCTCTCCAGTTTCTTTCTGATTTCTTTGTTTGTTAAACAATGTGGTCAGGGCTATCAAGGGCAATCAACGGAATACTGAAGAAGGAGTATAAAGGTTGTTCGGAGTGAAAGAAAAATGTCTGCAGATCACTTAAACGCCAGCAAAAGAGCAGCAGAGTGGCAGATTTTAGCACAGATGGTAGGGTGTTGTCAGAGCCAAGACTTAAGGTCTGAGTTGATATTTAGGGTAAAAAAAGGGCAATTTTCATCTCCATTTAATGAAAATATATTTGTTTTACCCTTTTACTTACTTCATAGTGTCCTTGTCAACCTAAAGTTTTTACTTAATGTGCAAAATCTAACAGGCCTTTGCTGTATTTTCAGTGTTTTGCAGCAGTGTTGGACATTCTAGCCACTGAGGTCCAATCAATCGATCATTTTGATGGGCCAGTCCCTTTGTGGTATGTTGTCCCCCATATTATTACCTCACCCTATGCATTTCTGTTTTTAGCTGCCATGTCTGAGACATGCACATGCAAAAATTTAAAATTATTTTTTTTTAAATATTTTTCTGTGCACAAGATAATGTTCACATAAAGTAACAAATAGTGCAAATGCAACAATTGTAAACTTACTATCTACTAACATAATTTGCCATTATTTTTGATTGAATGCCAGTATTCTGTTGTTTTGACTGTGTAAAAAGGATATATTTCTTATTAGCTTTACATTGAGACTGTAACATTAAAACACTCTCTACTTGGCAGAATGTAGGGCTATTAGCATTCATCCAACATGGCTGTATAAACTAATTCTAGTTCTATACTGTCATCAGCTGTCATGAATGAATGAAAAACAGTAGAGGACAAAGTCAAGTCCTGGACTGACCAGACGCTAAATGAATTAGACATCAACTCAGCTTACAGATCTTGTAATTGAAGATCTCCTAGCTTGCAACACAGACAGTACCAGCAGTAATAGGGGTTGTGCACACTTTCTAAATAAAGCAACAAACATGAGCCTGATGGCTCTTACTTAACATAAGTAAAAAAATAAAACAACTCAAATTACTGGACACTCAGTAGGTTTCTCAGAAGATTTTTGAAACTTATTCACCTAGTGCCAAGTCAAGTAATTCAACTTCTCAAAGATAAATAAAAGCACACAGTCTCGAGATGACATGTGGATGACGCTGAAAGAAGTGTAAGAATATCAAAAATTACAGGAGAGCTATAGACATTATGGTGTGATTATTAGTCAATTATCTGTGGTATATATTCTTTATGAGGCCCTCATTTAAGCCCATTAAAGCCGAACAAGAAGTAATCCATTTGACAGTGGAGGAGCAGCGAATCATTCTGACCATGTGTGAGAGGAAGAAAAAGAAGAAGACCCTAGTAATTTGGCACACTGACCTATTGATGTGAACCTGGTGCAGGTAAAGGGAAGGTACAAACCAGATTACAGCCAAGCAGAGAGTCCGAGTGCTAGAGATTAGTGGGAATTTGAAAGGGGAGATGGGAGGGGATTTAGTGGGATGAGGCAGAGAAGAGGACGGAGGATTATGGAAGGCAGAGCCTGGATCCCAAAATAATCCTCTCAGTATACTGGGCTTTATGCGCCATGGGGCTGGGGCCAGTCTGAGATATTAAATTGACATTGCAATCATAGACTGTAATTTGAACGTGCAGAAAACATTCAATAAAGTGTGATTATCAACACCATCACCTCTGTTTTGGAAGAGCAGGGGTCTGATTTTATCTATCGGTATAGACATACACACACATGCACACACACACACACACACACACACACACACACACACACACACACACACACACACACACACACACACAGCAACAGGCGCGTTTATTCCATCTGCCTTAATCTGGAGAGCTGGTTCGATGCTACGTGCCTTAATGTGAAGCTCAAAGCCCCGCCTTCTTTCCAATGCTCCATGTTCTAATTTGGGTATCGCCATGGTTACATAAGATTCAGGGTCAGGGGGTCAGTGACGTTGCAAGCAAACACCGGATGGATGTGTTGCTGTTTCGTGGCGACAGAGGGACATGCTAAGGGAAATAATATAAGCTGAGAAACTTGTGAGATGAGGAACAGGAAGAAGACCATCAGACTGACAAAAACCACATAAATAGAAGGAAGTGGAAGTTTACAACCAGTGAATAAAATACAACAAAACACTAGCTGCACTTTTCCCATTACCTATTGTATTTTTGGACTGTGCAGTCACAGAAAAGCAGCACAATGTTGCTTCACTCATGTTTTCATATATTTCTGTTTGTTTTTCCAAAGTGGGTGAGGCAGAAATCATACAAAGCTATACATTGAAGACTGTATATGAAGAAATGTAAGTAGGTAGTAACAGTAGAAAGAGGTAGAAACATTTCTCATTGCTGTTAAAGTAGTTGTGTAAAAGTAAAAGCTTTGATTCTGATAGGATTCAGGAAAAACACATTGAAAGTGGGAAAAAAAACAGAAAGACAGGAGGAGACTCACCACGCATGCACACCAGAAAGACAAGAGAGGGAGGGGTGTGAATGCTCTGTGTTGCTCTACTAACCTACTTTCCATAATCTCCCTCTTCTTCTCATTTCATAACTGTGCTTAAGTTACGTGATACATCCGTCATCTAAACCACGCTTGCAAATCAATTATTTTCATCTGCACTGTCATTAATGCTTTTGGTTTCTGTGACAGAGGGTGTGCCGGCTCTCTTTGTCTTTGAAAGGCAAGCAATTCAAAGCAACAGGAATATACCTAAAGCTCTTTAATTAACTAAAGATAGATTGATACAAAGACATGCAGACAACAGATAAACAGTAACAAAGCATACATAGAAACATGTGGGAAATACAGTACATGCATACATAAATACAAACAAGCATATATGCGTACTTGCAAACAAATGTAAATGCAAACATAAATACATACAGTAAATATATACATTGTTTCATTCATACATACAAAACAACGTACATCAACACACAATCAAAATAAAAAGTATCTACAAAGGCCAGTTTAAAGCGCCTTATAGACATAGTTTTTAAAAATATTGAAGAACCATTACGGTTTATTTAGGATTTAAACATGTTTTATTTAGGTTAAAAGTGTAAACAAAGTCCTCGGATAGGAACACACACTTGGCCAGTAAAGCTGATTCTGATTCTGAGATGTGCTCAAGAAAACAGAGGATCAGATAACAACAAATGTTTGACAATGTCATTTGCAATATGCTTGTTTTTATTTTTTTCTTGGTTTGTGTGTTTGTTTGTTTGTTTGTTTTTAAGTAACTGTTTCCATCAGTCTGCTGGTTTATATAGATATTTGTCTTTTTCTACATATTTGCAACAAAATGTCACCCTGTTATAAATATATATAAGTTATTAATATTATTTGTACATAAACTATTACAAACAATTTACAAACAAGATGAGAAAATTGAAAAAGCAAATTAATCATCACTAATCTTGTTGCTTCCAAAGGGATTATTCTACAGTGCTTTGATAAAGACTCAATTTCATAGTTGGCTATATATCATGGTATATATTACCATTAATTATATGTTATACAATAAGCGTTTACTTTGTTGAGTGTACTTATGTTGCCTTTGGCTGACCTGCATTCTGCATTCCAGAGACTCAAAAACCATATCTGTCATAAAGCTCCATCAGAGATCATACTGATATGCCAAATGTTGATCAAGTTTAACAGTACTTGTGTGATTTTCCTTATATTTGTCCATCACAACTTAGTGGTACTAACAAAAAAAGTCTGTCTGTCCTGCTGTTTGCAAAAATACAGGGTAACACTCTACAATAACCATAACTTATAAATGGTAAATAGACCATTTATAAATGGTAAGCAGATAGTTTATTAATGTTCAATCATCATTTATCAATAGCGAATAGACCATAAATAAATTGTAAATTTGACTATTTTAAAAACCTGACCCTAAACAACTATCTAAGTAATGTTTATCACTTACAAAATCACTTACAAAGTATTACAAACATCAGTTGCAACTTTACAATAACCATCTAACTAATGTTTATAGATGGATTAAAAACCAAATATTAACCATTTACAGAGTGCTACTGACACACATTTTAATCTAAATGTTTTAAAACCAATATTTAAACCCTATATAAACCTTTCATACATAGTCCATAAAAAAAATAATAACAATTATTAATCATAGTTTCATTGCTTGTAATGGTAAAGTAACTATTAACTTTATTTATAATTGGTCTATATGCTGTTTTAAAATGATGATTAAACATTAATAAACTATCTATTTACCGTTTGTAAGTTATGGTTATTGTAAAGTGTTACCAAATACAGTTTTAATTTTGCAAGTATTCAATAGTGACTTTCATATAGGCTAGTTCTTTCAGTGCTGTCTGTAAACTACAATTCACCATAGCATATCTAGTTTTTTTATGTAGCAGCAGTGGGTAAAATTAAATACGGTCTCTCATTTCCATAGAAAAACAAACTTCAATTACATAAAACTGAAGTCTTGTTATTAAATAGTTCCCACGCCGTTCAACCGTCAGGCTGAACTGACACACTGCCACACTTTCCCACGCACGCGAGTCCTCCTTAAAGCGCGCGGAGGGTGGCGCGCGCGTCAGCTCACGGGACACGAGGCGGGCGGACCGCGGGGTGAGGATCATGTGTAGTCCACGCGCCGAAACTAGGTTACAGCGAGCCGCAGAGAGGAAAGAGCTCGAGGACGAAGAGCTGCTGCTTCATTATTTTAGAAGTGTTAAGTCACCGCGACACCTCTGAGACTGCGCAGAAGAAGAAGAAGTAGAACAAGAAGCTAACCGAAAACACAACCTTGCTTTTTATTTACATTTAAGGTCTGCGCGCGAAGAGAAGGCAGAAAAGCCGTATGAGGATTTGGTGTTGTGACAGTTTTCAGCTGCTCCGCTCAGGAGCGAAACCGTGCGCGTCGCTCTTAGTGTTTCTTTGCTTCATTCCCATCTGGAGTTGCATGACTTGAAGAGTTGGAGAGACACAACCAGCATCATGAGAGGTGAGTTTTTATTTTGTTTTAACGTAATTGTGATATTTGCTTGAATTTCCTCTTAAGTGAGGTTTGTATATAACTTTGGAGTTGCGTCTAGTTGGATGAAGGCACTGCTTTCAGCCTGAGTCCGAAGTGCGTAGTCTGCAGGAGCGCGCAGGAATAAACGCCACATTGGATCTTTGAGCTAAATCTTTCTCTATGTAGACCCAGAGTGCTTTATCAAAGTATAATATCATACCCTCAAGTTGTTTACAGTCTAAATAAGCTTTAAAAGACGTGTTTACCATACTTTAGGAGTAAATTTCTAATTAATATCTCTGCACACAAAGGCAAGTTTTATGCACAAGTATTAACTGTATTATTGTAGGCCAGTAAATGCAAAATGTTAAGGGCGTGTGTTTATTTTTGCCTGTAGAAAGAGGAATGCGTTGGAGCCGTTGTACTTTATTCCACTGCTGAGTGACTCGGGTTATGTAAGAGAGGAGAGGAGAGGGGGGAGGGAGGGAGAGGGAGTGAGCGGAGTGATTCAGAGCCTGTCAACCCGCACCGACATCTCCTGACAGCGACAGCTTACTTTGAATTAAAACCTTTTTTCTCACATTCTTCTTCATTTTTCTGCATTGTTTTAATCTAATAGACCTCACCATCACTTATGTGTTATCTTAACAGCTGTACGGACAATATATGTTGAGTTGTTCGTCATTGCGCATGATGTTTTTATGCGAGTTAAATCACTGATTATTGGTTTTATATTGTGTTTTACTTTGACAGGTAGTTCATGGATAGTCTGTGTGTGTGTTTTGTTTTCGAGAGAGAGAGAGAGAGAGAGATGAGGTGCTCCATTGACCTAGTTCTGTCATTGAGGATTATAGCAGTTGTGTGCGTGAGTGTACGTTCGTGCGCGCGCGCCTGGGGGTGGGAGTGCATGGTTTGTCGTCATATCTGATGAGACATTGTTGATAATTGAAATCAGTTGGCACGGCAGACTGCTCCTCTCTCTAACACCCTGTATATGTGATTTTAAGGCACTTTGCAAAACACTGCTGCATTATACTATCACAGTTAAACCATTTGACTATTTCTGAATCATTTGGTTCCTTTAAATGCCAAATATTTCTGTGCAATATCCATTAAAAGATGTTTTTTTTTTCTCTCTGTTATATAACTTTGAAACACTGAACAGTAAAGAAGAGTGTTCTGCAGTTTGGTCGCTGAAGCTCATGCACCACTGTGACAAGCAGGATATGGGCACAGCAAGCTCTCACGTAACCATAAAGCACAGCAGGGTTCAGTTAAGCTCAGTTTCCTCTGCCAGCTAGGGTTACTTACATCAACAAGAGTGTTTGTAATGCCTGATAAGCACAACTTATCTGTCTGATTTTCTCCGGATAAAGCACACACATCACTTATGACCCCGTGTACATATTTCATTTGACTCAATCATGCTGGAGTGTAAATTTCACCTGAAGATTACAGTTATTTTTCCCTGAGTCACCCTATTGCCTTCTGCAGTGCAATAAGCAAAGCTGTTGTGCTTATTCATAAGAGTTATTCCTGTTACTTGTCTCAAAAACAGGTTAGACGGGTTAGATGCAACATGATCTAATAAACAAACTTCATTCAAACACCCTTAGATGTTGCGCCTCAGTGCACCAGTGGTGTTCAGGCTAGTCTGGGATCAAAGATACAGCAGCGGTAAAGAAGGACGGCTGTTCTCTTTGCCTCTCAAGGCCATTGCTGCGCTTTCACTATCTGTTGAGTTTGCAGCCTCGGGGAAGTTCACAGTGAGCTACAGTATGTGTCAAGGTGCCCTTTCTCTCTGACAACTGCACGCTAAGATTCCATTCCCCTTATCTGCAGCGTCAACTCTTCACCTCGCCTACATGTTAATACAAAAGATGAATGTCAAAATGTCCGCGTGGATCTTTGCCTCTTTGTGTCTTTGGATTAAAACGGAAACATTTGATTCTACAGTACAAAGGTCTTTTCAATGGCTGCTAAAAAAATTCACATCTTCTTTAGGTTTTGGTGTATCTTCTAGATAAGTCATTTCTGATAGGGCTGTATCTGTTCACAGAGTATGTCAACACATAGACTGAAAGAGATTTTAATTTGAGGTGACCATGATTGCCGCGGCATACTCCAAAATTTGTTCCCGTGGTTTGTTGCAGCAGCGTTCAAAATTACCGTGTTGCAGCGAACTGAATTCCTAAGTCTGGATTTGCTTGTGCTACAGAGGCCCACTTGGGTTCTGGCTGGGTGCTGCATACACAGCATGATCAAGCAAATGCACTTCATCTCCTCTGATCAATGGTGAGGGATTACAGAGGCACAGGGTGTGAATCCTGGTTTCTTGGAAGTCATGTAGTTGCGCTGTTGCTCTGCATGCAAATGTAAATCACAGACAAAGCATTGAGCGGTGTTTGCAAATCGTTTGCAAGGTGAAGACGATCCATCATTTTATTAAGAGCTGTGTGTATTTGGTTGGCTTGAAAGTTATACTACATGATTGATTTTAGACTGTTACGTATGTTTTTTTTTTCTCTTATTCAAAACTGTCAGAGAATTTTTGTTTCTTTTTTATCGACTGTATTTAAATTTTCTGTTGTCATATGTGTCTTTTTTACACCGTAACATAGTGCATTTCCATTAATGAGCAGTCACAGTGTCAGTATTCTTGCTCATTTCTAACTGAGGCTTTCTCTCTGTGTAATCAGACGGAAATTCTCACAATGAACTCAATACATTAGTGCATGTAAAGCACTTCAGCTATATAGCTGCGGCTGAATTCAATGCATGATGCAGGCCATTTATCTCCTATTGAACCAACACTGTAGCTGCTGAGTAATTGCCTACACCTGTATTGCATTTTTAAAGAGCTTGAGGTCGGTGTCAGGCCATATTATAGTACCTGTGTACTCTTGGCAAGACAGTGGAGGAATAAAAGGGGGAAAATGCAATCATTACCAGTTCACACAGAGATGTATAAAGCCTTTTTATTAAAAGGTATGTAGATGAAGAGAAGAATGACAGGACCTATCAGGATATCTATGAAATTAACCGCTTGACTGGGCAAATCTTTGCGGTTGTAACTTCACAGTGAGGTAAAACCCGCGTTTCAATGTAGGTTAAGTATACAGTATATGAGGTAAAAGTAAAGTGCAAGGCAAATAGGACTTTGGACTGTGTTTGATTAGTTGGGATGAGAGGGCAAAGTCTCCCTTGCTGAGGGTTTACAGCAGAACTGAAGAAAAGTGCTGACCATCAGGGACTGACACACTGACTGAGTGACACACATAAAGCGTTGACGTCTTACACACATTTTACTTCAAAGTTCAGTCAATATTTCCCTTATGTAAGAAAAGGCGTCTTTGAAAATTAAAAAAAATCATTATCACCCTATAGTCATTATTGATACTGCACTAAAAAGCCTCCAAGCTACCAATTTTCATTTATTCTTGTTGGATATAAATGAGATTTTGTTCAAGCTCTATTCCTGCTTTAAAGGCAGAATTAACCTAGCCAAGCTGAGTTTTGTAACAATGATTATTGTAATAGCACTTAAATTGTGTTCCAGCAGTTATTTTTAATGTTTGTCTTTAACAAAGACTCATTGAAAAGCTCGAAGTCCAGCTGTAGCTTGAGCTCATGTTCATGCGATTTCAGACCCTGATGAGGCCCAGCTGCGAAACAACATACCAACAATTATAAATATGCACCGAGCAGACTTTTTTAGCAAACTGAGACCACGCTGACAGTGCTTCACACAAGATGCAAGAGCGTTCACTCCGGTCCAAATAAACGTTGTGTAACATTTTGTTTGCCAGTAGATTAAAATAAGCTGAGGGAATCTCTTGGCAGTGCAGTGCAGCAGAAGTAAAAATAGAGGTATGGTCGGTGAAGCACATACGCAGCTGAAATTTCACTCAAATACTTGACGTGCTGTAACAAGTTGAGTGCTATGCTACTATTAGCCACGTATGTTCCCTCTGCTGCAGTTTACAGCACTGGATGTTTCTGAAAGTATTTCCAGATGTTTCACAAGTTGTAAAATCTCCACTGGAGCCACTTGGCCCTGCCAGTTTTGACTGGTCGTCCATCTTACAGTACAGTAATCAAACCTCACATTGTTTCCCTTCCAAAACAGAGAGAAGGGCTCCTCCCTCCTTTTGCTTAACCAGATTTGGTTCCACCTTAAAAAAAAAAATTAGGCAAGGAACCAGGTTTTGTTTCTTGTGTGGCTGTAACCACAAGTGCCTCCCCTTTGCTTGAATGGGAAACTGTGTCAGTGGAGCAGTCCTGCTTTCTGGGCCTGACTGTGCCGCTCAGCTGACTGGCAGGTGAGGCAGCGAGTCACATATGAAGCCGCCCACTCAGCAACCAATAGGAGTGCAAGGGGTTGAGGGAGGATCTTCACCCCTGTTGCCTAGACTACCACCTTTGAATGAGTGTGTTCATGGAATGTGGCCAGACGGCGGTTATATAACAGGCCGATGGGCGGGGTGGAGGCTCTGGAAGGGGAGCGGTAAGGGGAGCAATGGAGAAAGAGATTTTTTTTTCCGTTGCCCTTTATTTATTTATATCCCTCAGTTGTGTTGCGTTAGCTGGTAGGAATCCTACCAAAATGAACCACTCAAACATGTTACCAGCTCTGCATATACAGTCTTAGAGGAAGGAATTTAAGGGTAATGTCAGTCACTGAACACTTCGTCTTTTTCTCGGAGTGTGACGCACTCAAGTCCCCACACACGGTGATTCATGTTATTGGTTGGTTGTAAGTACTTTATAAAAGAGCCTTCGGTAAAGAGCAATTTTCTGAAAAGCTGTGAAGGCCGGTTAAAGCAATTGCTATAGTGTGTACAGGTTACCTAATACCCTGTTTGACCCATCTAAAATGGTTTAGAGAATGTTTGGCGCACCCTGCAGCCCAAGCCAAATCAAATCCTGCACACAGTGGACGGACACAGTAAAGAGCGGTTGTTTCATGGAGAACAATTTTAGGCCACAACACAGCAGTATACCTCCGAATACCTGCTGACATTTTGTTCATCTTGGAGAAGGAGAGTCAAAGAGAGAGTGAGAGAAGTGAAACTTTATAACCCTGGGCCTCAGCTAATGCAATTGACCTGCTATTCTGGGCTTGAGGAGGCCCAGCTACTTAGATAAACAACATAATGAAAAGAACAGGCTGTTCCTCTGTAAGAAGGCTCAGGCTTCCACAATGAAAACAAGGCATACAATGTATACACAGTCTGTACTGTCAGTCATAAGATTTATGGTGTTTTTGACGCTTTCCTTGTGCCCTCACTATGCTATAGAATTAAAACCTGAAGTTCTTGTGAGCAAATCTGAAGCGATCCTCTGGAAATATTTTTTGCACCACTCTAACAGCTTTGTCTCAGCTCACTGTGTAAAAAGATTCAGTATGAATGTGTATCTGTGACAGGCTACCCACTTTAATCAATATGAAAAAGGTGTGTTATTAGCAGTATTTGCTGTAAACATTGTAGGCCATGAAAAGCAAATGTCAAATGTTCCTAGAAGTAGAAAAAAAACAAAAGTCTTTATTTGCAATCCTACTGGATTGTTTCCAAATGTATGTTTGCATGATACATAGCCCGGGGCTGGATTTTTTCTTTACATATGCTAATGGAGATGTCAGTTATGTAATCGTTTTAGTCTTGCAAACATCCATCTGAAATATCAGAAAATGAAGAAAAGTTAAATTGATATCAGAGTACAAACACTAATCTGTATTCGATGAAGCGTTTTCCTCTGTCTCACCAATCTTCTCTCATTTATTTCTCGTTCCAGCTCAAATAGAGGTGATTCCCTGTAAAATCTGTGGGGACAAATCATCAGGGATTCATTATGGTGTTATCACCTGTGAAGGCTGCAAGGTGAGCTATTACCTCTCATCCTCACTCATTTTTACTTCAAGCTTTATGTATCCAATCGTTTCTTTTTTTTTAAATAATTCTTCAACTCTATTTCTGTTATATTTACCCACATGCATGTATGTGGTTGCTCAGTTTTCCGCCACCTCACTGTTTTTGTGTGTGTCTCTTCCCCTCTGTAGGGTTTCTTTCGCCGCAGCCAGCAGAACAATGCTATGTACTCCTGCTCACGACAGAGAAACTGTCTTATTGACCGGACCAATCGTAACCGCTGTCAGCACTGTAGGCTGCAGAAGTGTCTTGCTCTGGGCATGAGCCGTGATGGTGAGTCCAGCAGTTTGATCTATATTTAATTAAGTTTCCAAGTTTCCACCTCTTGTGTTTTTCTTATCACATCAAACGAGTCATTTAATCCTTGTTTGGCGAACATCAAACCTTCTTGAAAGTTTAATTTTTGTCTTAATTCTCCTGTTGCAGCGGTCAAGTTTGGCCGAATGTCCAAGAAGCAGCGCGACAGCTTGTACGCAGAAGTCCAGAAGCACCAGCAGTCACAGGAGTGCACGGGGGTCGGTGCCCAGGAGGAGAACAGCGACTTGGTCGACCTCGGCCGTACCTACAGAAGAGGATCCAGCACAGCGCTCAGTGATCTGGACGACATCACCACACTGCCAGAAGGGCTTCTTTTTGACCTGCCATTGACCCCAGAGGATGGAGGAGGAGAGTACTGCGGCCTGGACATGCTGGGTGGTGGCAGCGCGGGCAGCGGCTCATCCTCTCAAAGTTCACCAGAGCAGACCAACTTGGACTTTGTAGACGTCAACCACAGCATCAAGCATGAGTACCAGTTGCTGCATGACTCTGGTCTCTTCTCACATGCTATCCTCAACCCACTGCCTGAAGGCTGCTCTCTGCTTGAAATAGGTCTGTAGAGTTTACAAAACTTTGCTCTAAATCTTGTGAGTCCACTGTTAAGATAAAGGAAAACTCAATAAATCTTTCCTTTTGTCCAGAGCGTATAACCCAGAATGTGGTGAAGTCCCATATTGAGACAAGCCAGTACAGCACAGAGGAGCTGAAGAGGATGGCGTGGACCTTGTACAGCCATGAAGAGATTCGCTCATACCAGACCAAGGTACATGTGAAACAAGTGTAAAGCAATATGAACTCATTTTAGAATATGGGGTTCAGAGCTTCAGGAAACTCTTTCAAAAATCTATCCTTATACCAGGAGTTATTTGAAATGTAGAGCATAAATCTGTAAGAATTTCACTCAAAGTCACACATAAAAATGTATTTTCCTGTCATTTTCATTTGGCAATATCATGGGGTTATTCTGTTTGACAAGATTCAGATAAAAATGTTTAAAATTCAGAAGGAAAACTCTAGATTGAGAGAAAACTTCCCTCAAACAATCAGTTGTTTCTGCTGCTTATCACTGCTGTTAAAAGTCCAGTGAGGAGCTTTCGGCTGGTTATGAAACAGGCTTAAATTAATACTGATGCAATAAAACAACCAACAAAGCAGCCGACAAAACCGAACAATGCTACAACAGATAAGATCTTTTATTTCACATAACAGAAGCAGGAAAATCACACAGCCACACAAGCTTCAATGCATGGTGCTTGTCAAGTGTTGCAATGCTCATCAAAGCCTCCCTGTCTGTTGTTTTTCTCTTACAGTCAGCTGAGGTTATGTGGCAACAATGTGCCATTCACATCACCAATGCAATCCAGTATGTGGTAGAGTTTGCCAAGCGCATCTCTGGCTTCATGGACCTCTGTCAAAACGATCAGATTATCCTCCTCAAAGCAGGTCAGTACATGTCACACACACAAACACACATGCACACACACACACACACACACACACACACACACAAACTGTGCAATACAAAATCACTTGTTTGCACTGCGTTCAGCCACACAACTGGTCAGGAGATGTTTTTACAACAGATGGGCCTCCGGCGAGACATCTGTTGTGTGATGTTTATTACATAGCAAACTTTTATGTGTGACAAAGATAACTGTTGTCATATGAACAGTATATTACCCTTAAACAGTCGTTGACTTCACAGAAAAATCACATGCATGCGGAGTGACCTGAAAAGACGCACTGTGGGTCTTCCTTGTAGAAAAAGGCTGGCCTTGTTTTTGTCCCAGTGCTCTTCCTCAGCTGCCCTCTGTGGTTAACCTTCTGTGAATCGTCAGTACTTATAAATCACTGAGGCACAAGTGTTATCTACATTTAGATATAGTTGAACGGTAGTTTGTCATTGATAACCAAACACTAAATCAGTCAAAAAGTAAATTTATGGCTTTGGATGGTGACCTTGGTAGCCTTCATTTTGTAAGGATCAAGAGCAGCATACAAAGAGGTTTTGATCAAATACAAAACAGGTTATCAACACGCAACATCGAGTATTAACATTGTTAGTGTTACATGTTCAAAATCATAACAACTGATTACCTGTGGAAAAACAGTTTTATTTTAACTTCAAACAATGAGGATACATGAACAAACATGCCAGGATCTTGGAAATGTCTGTTTTTTTGTCTTCGATGTGGCTAATTTTCAGTGTGTGTTTCTTTTTTTGTTGTGTGTCCTCAGGCTGTATGGATGTCCTCCTGATCCGTATGTGTCGGGCCTACAACCCTATCAACAACACTTTGCTCTTTGATGGGAAGTTCGCCATCGCTCAGATGTTCAAAGCTCTCGGTGAGTCAATGAATTCATTGTTTCTCTTTCATCACCTTCACCCTCTATTTATTAGGGATTGTCACACTCATCTGTTTATTCTTATATTCCTCCCCCCCTCCCCAGGCTGTGACGACCTTGTGAATTCAGTTTTTGACCTCGCTAAAAGCCTGAGTCGTATACAGATGTCAGAGGAGGAGATGGCTCTCTTCAGTGCTGCTGTGTTGCTCTCACCAGGTACGCTTTCCGTGATACTGTGTGACACTTTATTAATCATTTTAACTTGTCCTGCTCCACAACATTCATATCAGGGCGTCCAACCATTTGTATCCATTGATTCTGAATACAAAAAGAGAGACATTTGTAGAGAACAAAATGATCCAAATTTCATTTCAAAAATAGAAAAGGACATTTGTTTCCTGGCATCACTGTCACAGATTTAATTGCACTCTGGATTTGCATATTATGGGTTAAACATTTACACCACACCTGCATCAGCTGTGCTGTGCCCATGTTGGCAGAATGGTTATGCAACTGGCATGATAATGTCTAAGTGTCGGTGTCAAACGCCCTTTTGGATCATACCCATACTTTTGCCTGCTGTAGTGCTACAGAGGCATTATTTGCGTTATATACTCAGCTGATAGCGACTTAGTCCAAAATACATTTTTACATCCCGACTTTACAGCTGACATTGATTACTGTAGAATATGACATGACACAAGACATGTTTGTCACAACAAAGGCGGGGTTAATTGGCACCCTTTTTTTAATAGCATAATGAAGAGTCATAAATCTCTAACAGGAACAAGTTATAAAAGTAGTCCCACCCCATTTAATGACCTTGCAAATGTTTTTTCCTGGTGTTATGTAGTCAGTGACCGCCTTTAAAAGAATCAAAGAAATCTGGAGTAACAGCATACTGTTGATAGAAATAATCAGAGGGAAACCATGATCAAAGTTTAGATGCTTGAGTTAGAATGCTCAGTTCACTTGTGTTCTACTTGTAGGTGTTTGTACAGTGTAAACTTACCAGTTTAGATTTCAAAGTGACTATATGAACAATGCTAATGGAAACATCCTGTTGCTGTAATTCTCTACAGACCGACCCTGGTTGACAGATGTTCAGAAGATCCAAAAGTTGCAGGAGAGAGTCTACGTGGCTCTGCAGCGCTGCCTACAAAAAGAGGGGGCATCAGAAGAAAAGCTAGCCAAGGTGAATATTTGATTCAAAAAGCCGATATTCTTTGGCCATCTACTGTATTCCTGTATCACAAACTTGCATTTATCTCATCTCTAAAAACTCGCTCTTCTGTCGTCCCCCTTTAGATGGTGTCCAAGCTCCCCATAATGAAGTCCATCTGCAACCTTCACATTGACAAACTGGAGTTTTTCCGTCTGGTTCACCCTGAAACAGCGTACACCTTTCCACCTCTGTATAGGGAAGTTTTTGGCAGTGAACTCACCTTCCCAGACTCCACAGAGGGCTAACATTGTTTAGCAAAATTGTGTGATTTGAATAATGACACTGAGGTGTAGGGAGGGGGAGATAAAAATGTGGCAACCAGCTGAGTCAAAACCAACCAGCAGCTCAATGACAATCCTGCACGCTACACTTTAGGACACACTCCTCTCACCTCCTGCCCTGCAAGCTAGTCCATTCAGCTTCAACGTAACAACACAGGAACTGCGGCTGGCTACTCAGCGCATGTTACCTCCTTTTGGCAGAAATTACTCGAGAGTTGCTGACATGATTTTTACTCTCAAGAAATATTTTTCTATGAGGAGACATCAAACCTGTCATTGAGTTGAATTCCTTTCTTCTCTAAATTTGACTCTCACCGTTCTCACAGTTCCTGTAAGCTATTGTTGAATGTAACCCTTTTCCCTTTAACCGCTCAGCACAGCCCTAGGCTTGTAATAGAATGTACATACTTTAAATCCTCAGCCACTTTATGGAGATTTGCCGTAATGATGCCTGTTTATATTGTCAGTCTAGTAACATTTTCTTGTTTCATTCAGTCTCTTCAGTAGCGCCCATACTTTGCAGTTTTGTAACAAATGAACAAACTGTGTAAAGGGACCATGATCAAACTTTCTAACAGGCAGGGTTTTCAAACTGCGTGAATCATGGGTAAACACCCCTGAGTGTCTGCCACCGTGCACCGAAAAGCTCTTGTACACAGAGCACAAAAAAATAGCACTTATCCTGATCTTTATAGCTTTTTCTACTGGCACACCCTCAGACACTGATGGAGACGGGCTCTTTATTTTTCTAATGCAATCAGTGACCTCAGTCCTTATCCCCTCTCCCTTTACAAATGCCACTTAACGAGTCAGAGCAGGAGGAGCATTCTCAGAAGTTCCTTTTCTATCAGAAAAAAAACAAAAAACATCCATACTGTAGATCATGTCAGATGAGAACAGTAGTGAATTCAGTTCGAGGAACGTTTCGCTTGAGCTCAGGTCTTTTTAACAGACACTGCCGACCCAAACTTTGGGGTTCTGTTGTGGAGAGATTGTTTTTAGGTGGAGGAAAAAAATAGCACTTAAATTCACAGTCGAATCAGAGACGATCTTGCAGCACAACACATTACAATTTGCACTCAAACTTCCATCTATGAAGCCTGTTTCAAACCAGTCATGGTTTCTGGATGCACCCTCTCACTGCTACTCAGCTACATGAACAAGGTGCTAGTAAGCTAGCTGATGCCCTTTTGGGTTGCAGTTTGTGCTCTCATGTGCACCTCAGCTCCCTCCATGGATGAGTGCCATTGCCCAAACCATCCGGCAGCATCTCATTCGGTGATCGGAGATTATTTTTAAAATAAAAGAAAGAGAAAAAAAGGATGTGGTTAAAAGAATAACAGCGGTGGGTTTGGGTGAAGGGCAGAATAGAATAGAAAGTGGATAGGTGGGTGCAGGTGTTTAAGCTCCTTAGACTTCAGTTAGAGGGGATTTACAGTCTGCGTCGACTCTTACTGCTTCAGGGTCAGACGGGCTGTGCTGCCACGGACGGCCTTGGTCTTCTGATTGGAGAATTAAATCTTCTGTTCCTTCCCCCCCTGCTCCCTTACTACCTCACCCTCTTGAAACACTACACAGCACAGCAAAGGGTTGACAGAGCCATCAGCTACCCCCCTGAGTTAGTATTTATGCATCCATGCTGTAGAGCTTCTTTAAGTTGAAATTTGAAGGCCAGTGATAACTCCTAAAATATACCACGCCCTCTAAACTGGACATTTGACTAAAGCATGCTTCATTGCTGGATCTGATTTTGCTACTTTTCCTTCTAAACTGCTTCTCTGTCACTCAAGAGCAGTCCAGGCCTTGAGGTCCTGAGTGACCTACTTAGATATGGATCTATGTGAAGGAAGGTCTCTGGAGACACATGAGAGCAAGAGGGTGTGTCCAGATGAAACCTTTTCTTTAAAGTAAGGGGACGTATTGGATTTCTCTACAAAACAAAGCATATTTATGCCGTTGTCTTCGAAGAAACAACAAAGAAAGAAAACATTGCTTATTTCATTTTCAGACAATCACTTGACACATTTTTTATGTCTATGTCTATTTAATATGTCAGCCAGGTTTGCACTGCTGGGACAGTGCTGTTTGCCATACAATATATTATCTCACATAGTATGAAGGGTTATTACCCTTTTCTGGGTACGTAAGACAGTGGCATGATGGGATTGTGCAATAATGTCTTTCCCATTGTTCTCAGTATGTTGGGCCTTTGTTGCCATGTATTACAGATAATATTTCACAAGCACTCCAGCAAAGTTAACCTCGCAGCGCAACCGATGATTTCATGAAAAACTATAATGTACCAAATAAACAGCCAACCACTACACAGGTCAGCCATCAGCTGACACAGCCAGATGACCTTTTGGAGATTGTAACAAAGTGCAATGCTTTGTGTGTCGAGTCCTCGAATGTTAGACTTGCTGGTTCTGAGGAATCAGCTTTGTTTATAGTTTATGCAGGTCTAAAGCTGTCCAGGGAGCAGCGCTGAAGATCTGCACTAACATTTCCGTCTAGAGTTACTCAGGGAGATAGCTGGGCTCTCTGTCCTACAGTGTCTGCAGTCAGTCTAGCTAGCAAGACACCTTGCACCAACATAGAAGACCTTAAAACCTTGATCACTGTGTACAGTTCATGTTCTTGTGAATGTTTGATTTCAGAAGTATCAAAGATTTTTACCCCTGTCTAATATCATTATTTCAAAACCTTATGGAGTTTGAGTCATAGTTTAAAATAGAATATTAAAAAAAAGTAAGCCTAGTTAAATAAATATAAAAGATGGATTATAATCTCTGAATCTTGTGTTGGTTTTGTTGTGATCTTTTGTTTCTTAATTTTTATCCTTATATGTACTGTTTTTTCTCATCAGTTTAGTGTCCTTTTTGTCTTGGAGAGATGTAATTCTATTTTTTTAAAGAGCGTTTTTAACAATGTCTCCCTAAAAGTTTCTCTTTTGTCATGATCCTTCTGTTTATGATATGTTGACGCTATTTTAAGATTATTATTAATGAATCAATATAGATTTTAATAAGAAATAATTTATGATATGTTATGGATATAAAGCCCAAGAGGTTTTAACACTGTAAGGTGTTATTGCACAATGGTGATACAATATGTGGATTTAAGAATGTAATAAAAGTCTTTTTACAGTAAAATGAAAACATTTGTTGTGGTTTTTATCTTGTGATTTTTCCTTATCCCAACCAAAATAACTGCACTACAACACCTCTAATCTTTTCAGACATAAAGTCAATAAATACATAAAAAAAAATAGTTTTCTGTTTGATAATCTTCACTGTTTAGTTGACTTCTATACAGCATTTCTCATTTAGTTTGCTGCTGTCACATATAAGTGGGAAAAAAAAGATAAAGTCCCCATTTAAGTGAAACCCAAAGAAATAGAATTTAAAAACTGCATTTTCTTACAAATGTATACCTACCAGCACTGTACTGAGCAAGGACCCCATCAATGTCCCCCGGATGCCCCAGGCTTTCTATTGCAATTGCAATTGGGTTTCAGGATATGAACCACTGAAATGGCATCAAGAAGTCATTAAAGGAGCGTTAACTTGACTCAGGTTTATTACCTGATCTATGGGTCTCATTCGCAGGAGTATATTCATACAACAAAACAGAAGCGCAGGTCTGAGCTCATTTTTTGCTTTTCAATCCCCACAAGAAAACGACACTGAGATTAATTTACGGGCTCCATTTTGCCTCTGGGTACAGTGAAAAGGTAATCCAGCTACATCTGTAGGGGAGATTGGGGTAAAATGAGCCATATTTCATATTTTGGATTTAAAATTTTAAATGATCTTTTATGGTCTGAACACAATTCTAATAAACTTTTGACAGTCTAAATTCACTTTCAAGAGTGAAAAATGTGTTGTTCTTTTTTGTTTGATGTTTTTTTAAATAAATATCTAACCTCTTCACCCATGTGCTTCTAACCTTCACAGACTCCATGAATTGATGCATGATCAATTTCTTTTACCATTTCCAAGCAACAGGGGGTGGCTCAACTTAACCTTTGGTTCATCATTATACAACAAAATCGAAGGGCAGGTCTGAGCTCATGTTTTGCTTTTCTACCGTCACAATAAAACTACACTGAGATTAATTTATAGGCCCAGCAGATAGAAGCTCCATTTTGCAACTGGGCACAGCGGAAAGGTAATCCAGCTATGTCTGTAATACCCACACGAAGGGAACATCTGGCCCCTGTAACAGCGTCACCCAGCAGACAGATCGGCGTGTACCCGCCACATCCAGCAGAGGGCAGTGCGCACAAGCACAAGACTGCTCCAACCTCTGGCGTGTAAACTCAGGAAACTGATTTCTTCAAAGTGGCTGGAGCAGATTTGGTGCCCCCTCTATCGAGCCGCTGCGCCCTAGTTTTTTTTTTCTTTCAAGGGGCTAGTGTCGAAGTTGTGTTGTAGATCTTTGTATATTTGATTTCAGTATCTAGTCAGACAGAGTGAAGATTCATCCTCCTCGACGTGGACGTGGTCAGCTGGCGTGTCCTGACTTGGAGTGACGGTTGTTCAGTCCTATGAGTCCTCCTAAACATTTCTGCACTGGCCCCCTTTTCTAACTAAACTATACCGCTAACTCGAGTTATACCGTGACCTATTTACACCTTCGCTGGAAGCTGAAGACGGACGGCGACCAAGATGTCAGTCGCGGGGTTGAAGAAACAGTTTTATAAAGCCAGTCAGGTTTGCAAAACTTTTTTTTGTTGTTGTTGTTGCGACTAACTGTCATGTATCGTTAGCTGTTAGCCTCATTTAGCTTTGTGGGCTAACTAGCGGTTCCCAGTTGTCTAATGTTAATAATAACGCTTTGTGCTGTGACACAGTGGGAATAAAGCTAGAAAGACTTTGTTGCTTTAAGTTGGGGGTCTGTTTGTTTTAAAGCTGGTTTAATTTTGTATTAATATTTGGATAAATTATAGTTGAACTAGCGGGAACTTAGTTAAGCTACTTTGCTAAGCAGCGTTATAAAGCTGTTCATGGTTAACAGTCGATACTCAGTTTCTGCTGTTTATTCACGACCCGGTCACATTCAGTAAGTGTGGTAAACATTAACGCTAGCTCTGTTTGCCTTAGGGACTCTTCGGGTGACTCACAGCGCAAAACTGTATCAAACATATCAAGAAGAAGTTGAGTAACAAACCAAGAGAGGGGATAGTAGTTTGTTCATATTCACTTAGAGGAGCTCTTCATGTCTGAGGCAGTGATAGCTGATGGGAAAACCCAGTTACCTGTTTACCAGATGTGTTTCTTTTAGTGGAATGAGTCAAAACGGTGTTTACATTAAAGACAGTTCACAAACCACTCAGTTCTAAATACTGCACATACATGTATAAAAGTCTTTTTCTGTCTAAACCCCAGCATGAATGTTTTTAATTTGTGCCAGCTCGCTCAGTCATGGGCGGGGACGCTTAAACAGATTTTTTTTAGGAGTCTCTTTTTCTTCCTACCCCTGCTGATCTAAGCAGGAAAGACATTTGGTTTCTGCCCCAAGCTTCCTGTCAGGAACACACTCAGATCCCTGTAGGTTTGGTTGTGAAGAAAAATAAATAACAGTTGTCATTTTAGGATTGTTGAAGCACAGAGTAATGTAAATGAAAAAAAAAAGCCAAGGTGTTTGCAGCAGAGTAGGAATGCAGTATAGAGCATCAGACAAGAGACCAGTGGGGTGATGCAGAGAGAAGCTGGGAATAGAGCAGCGTACTTTCCCTTTACTTGACTGCAATGCAGCTTCTTTTCTTGCCAAAACTCCATGAGAGTAAATAACTCTTGACATAGCTCAGATTTTCTACACTAGAGGCATGCAGGAAGTTGGCTGTGGAAAAGAAATCTGTTCCCTGTAGCTCACACGTCCTTATTTTCTTCGTTTACAGTATAACTATCTCTATTGTTTGGTTTTCTACATAGATCGGCACTTCACTTGAGATGTGTAACCTGGAATAGTAGACTTATTTAGAGCAAGGAATAACAGCAGAAGGTTAACTGTTAGATCCAGAGACATTTTGAAGAATTGTTTAAAAAAAAATGTCTGGAAATAAACAAAAAATCTGGATAATTCTTTTCATTTCCATCTGATTTTTTGTAGTATGCACAAATCAAACAGGCTTAAGGCTCCGTACAATGCCCTCCAATCCTCTTTGGAGCTAATGCTAGTGCTAATCTTCTGCATCTGTGTAGAGGTGTGTGGTCTTCATTTTCCAAAAATAATACACACACCTACTGCCATTCAGAGTTCTTCTTTTGCCTTCTTTAACTCCTAACAACACAGATCAGTCAGTAGAAATTAGTTTATGTGCGCGTTTATTAAAAAGTAGACTTATCTCTGCTCAGCCACTACATAGAGGTGCAGGATTCTGTCTGCATTAGGCATGTGCCGATATGAAAAAATTGATATTGCGATATTGGTGGCCCAGAATATCACGATTCATGATATTATCATGATATTATTGTATTTGTTAATGGAATGATCTGTGTGATAAAACTGACCAAGCTCCATCAATGAAATGCCATAATGCTTCTGATGGGTCTCCAAAAAGGCTACTGAATCTCTTCCACAGCTTCACCTGAATCTCCAGTCACAGCCACTTTCCTCTTGGAAGTGTGGTTCATCCAGATCATGTGGCAGCAAAGCTCTTTTTATCTTTGGCTCTGACCCATTTTTCTGGTCTGTAATTATGATGTAATTTTTTTCATATCAAACATTGTGGACATAGTGTTGTACCTGTTGAAGTAAGATAACACACAGTGGCCTCAACGGAATGATCTCATATAAGGCAGGACTGTTGATCATGACCAGTAAACTCCTGTAGTTTTCTCCTCATGTGGGTGTTTACTAGCTAAATTCCACTCGCCACGTAAGTAGTCAAAAGTCATCGACATCAGGTTGCTGTTTTTTTCCTTTCTCTTCTCACCTATTTTCTGTCCAGGCCTCTGTGTGAGTCACTTTTTAGGCTTTCAAATCTTCCAGTCATCTAAGCCAAACAAGACCAGGATCATGAGGCTTTCTGATAATGCACCGGCTTTTAACTAACCACCCGTGGCTTTAATACCCAATCATTAGGGTGAAAAGGATACCTGTTTTAGACTTATCCCTAAGTGTAACTGTATGCATGTTTATCCCAAAACGTCCAGAAGATAACCTTTAGAGGATGTTTTTGGCTGCGGTCCTTTGATCCTGTGTGCATGTAAACAGGTATGTTACACTGACATGAGCGGGCGAAGCTTTCATTAGTAGCGCAAAAAGGATGCAAAAGGAGGAAAGTGGGAAACAGATTAATCAGATAAGTTAGTGATATTCACCCTCATGATTAGGATTCAAAACACCTACCAGAGAGCCGAGTTTGGCAGATAGAGGTGCAGAATAAGTTATGATAGCAACACTACAGTGCTGCAGTCCTCCCTCTGAGGCAGAGAGTCAAATGCTGAATCTGCTCATAGTTTAGAGACTGTATCTTTACTTTTGACCTGAATCCCCCAAGGCCCTCGGTCATGTGCTTCGCTCATACAGCAAAGAATCTGCAGTTTATCAGGAGGATCCTTCGTTCACTGCAACAAAGAGGAGGCTGAGCTTGTGGGAAAGATTAGTCACCATTTATGTTATTACTAAATCTACATACTGACATCTCTGAATTTAAAGTGTATTTCTTTAGAGTCTATTTCTTTTGGGTCCAGAAACATCTTTAAAATGTCCACATTTTAAATTTTATCTATGTAGAAAACGTGTGAAATTGCTGTTACTCTTTCACAACCAAGGATATTTAGCTAAAAAAAGAAGACAATGACCAACCAAATCTAGTACACAAAAGCTTTGATATGCTTTAAAAAATCCCGTGACAGAGTAACACAACAGGAAAATGGATTTATACTCATAATCATAAGAGAGAGCCTCATTCATTTGGTATAGAAATGGCATTCTGGAGTACTCTGCATTGCATCAGCAATCCAATCCAATCCAGGTTTATTTATAAAGCACATTTAAAAACAACAAAGCGCTGACCAAAGTGCTGTACAGTAAAATAAAAAAAATAAAAAAACAGACGATTGACATGAACAAAAGGAGACAGGACACAGGAACACACTAAAAACAGGGGGGCATAGATAGTTCAGTAAATACATGATTAAAAGGCCAAGGTAAGTCAGGTGTCATCCCCATATTTCCAAATGCTAACACACTCATTTCACATTAAATTACAGCATATCAAATCTGAATCAGTTACTTGCCAGTGTTTCATACAAATTATGTTTGAATGTGCAGAGTAATGTAGCATGAATGCATAAATATCACCAAGTAATGAAAATCAACAACAGCCTTGTTGCTGGCTAAGGTTACCATGCATATTAGATTGTTATGTACATGAAATCACAGATTTATAAGTGTATTTTTTTGTCTGTTTGTAACCCAAATATTGACGTAGAGTTTTTTCAGACATGGTAATCACAGATTGTAGGTCAGAAATCCGAAAGTCCCTTGCAGCAGTGCTTTACTAATCAAGTATTTTCTGTCTATGTATATTTGAGAAAATCTACATTCATGTTCAGCAACTTTGTTTCTCATTTTTTATATTGTTGTATTTAAATGCAAAAAAATAACAAGGTCACATCAGCATAACAACCATCAGCTGACCTGCTCACTCATAATCAGCTTCAACCATTAATCAAAAATGATAATGGTCTGATTTTACACCTTCTGAATGCATTGACTGCGCTCCAGTGTCTCATGATAAATATGAACCTTCTCATGCCATTGTATCTCCATGCTGCAGATGTTCTTTTGCACCCTTGGCTTTGTTAGGTCATGAATAACAAGCGTCCATATGTGAGGCTCCATGCTGGGAGTGAAGCATTTTAGCCCAGAGAGAGTTGTCACTCTGTAAATGATGATGATGAAGATTACCAGAGGAGCAGAGCAGACACTCACACTCAGACCTTGCACAGAAAATGTTGTATTTTACAGTAAAGTCAGACATTCTTACTCTCTCCTCTCATTCAGTGTGCATGCATGCATGTGTTCATAAACACTAACTCCTCTTGTACTCAGAATCAAGATTTCAGTAAGCCTGATCAAAAACAAGGTCACCAACTTACTACTACAATGTAGTGGTGCAAAAAAAGCATAGATTGGTGCAGATAAATTCACCATATTTTGAACAGGACTAAGTCATAGGAGTAATTATGTGCACGTATCCCTGGCAGTGCTCATTGACTCTCTCTCAACAGTTTGAAATGCTCACTCTGTTTGTACTGTGGAGCCTTGTGGAGGGATTAAAGATTAATCTGTGCCGTTACAAACTTCTCTAAAAACTTCCAGTGCAAGACAGATCCATCACATCCTGCTGCGGTTAATCACACCACTACAGAGCTGTCAGCAATTTCCACAGAAACCATAGCATGAAACTGTGTGAAAAAGCCACGGCAGTTGTAGAGGTTAGCCTCTTTTTTTGTAGAATACTAGGTGTCCGGGTTACTATGGTAACCAAGGACTATTGTTGCGTGACATTTTTAAACCCCCCGACTTGTACAAGGGGTGATGTGAGTTGTTTTCCTTGTGTCCTGGAGTTTCAGCAGATCAGACCAATCAGATGTGTCAACAAAAGGAACAAATTCTGCTCACAATCGTGTCAATAAGCTGAATGTGTACTGTAAATACATGGGAACTGAGTCTGTTTTCCTTTTTTTCTATGTAGACTAAAAACATCAGAGAGCTCTCACTCTCATGTGCTTTCAATTAACATATTCGAGTCGACTTGAATTGTTGCTCGTTGTCTCTGTTGGACTAAATGTTATTCCGTTTGATGGTCCAACATTTTTCGCCGGTGTTTATCACCAGTATAAGAGATTGCATAACATTTTCTGTGCTGATTTGCTCCTCTGTTATCAGTCGTTCTGCATTCCTATGTTGAAGTCACCTTGAGGGGTTAGGTTAAAGGTAGGATTTTAAAAAGCAGACCCCATACTTGATTTTTTTTTCTGGAGGAAACATGCTTCCTTGTTTATCCTCGCTGAACAGGCATGCTAAAGTCCAAAAAAAGACTCACTACTCAAATCAAAACCTGATGAGCAGCGGTAATTAGTTTACACTGATTTTTTTTTTCTGTCTCTCTCTGTCTCCTTCTTTAGATGGTTAGTGAGAAAGTCGGTGGCGCAGAAGGAACGAAGCTGGATGATGACTTCAGAGACTTGGAACGGGTGAGAGAGGAATCTGTTCGAGGTCTTAAAAAAAGAAACATCTTTTTGCCAAATGTGTAGGCCTTGCTGGTTTGACGGTACACAATGCATCAACCCCCTTCTGCTGCTCTTAATGTTAACACCTCATTGAAAGCATGACTTCATCCACTGTCAGTTCACTGAAGTGCTCAAATTTGACATGGCAGCAATGATGAGTTTTGGTTTATGTAACAGCCAAATAAATCAGCAACTCTTTAATAACTTATTCCCTGTTTAATAATACACAGAAAAATTCCAAACTTAAAGTGTACAACTTTGTAACACATGAGGCACTTTTGAATATGTGCAAAACTGGATGTATAAAAGAATTAAGTAATTAACGGTTGAGAAATGTCCAAAAGGTTTAAAAAAAGGGAACACATCTCAAATTCTAACCAGTTGATTCAGCTCACTTCAGTATAATCAGATGAATTCCTGTGTGCCTAATAGGGATGGGTGATAAGTTATTGTTCACGATTTATCATCAGAAAATTCCTCCCTGATAAGTATTTGCCATCTCATGATAAATACAATGAATGCAAGTTGATGACGTAAGCATGAGCGACGGACTTTCAACCGTAGCCCACATAGAGCAAAATCACAAACAAACATGGCCGAAGGTAATGAGGAAGATGTCTCTGAGCAGCTTGTTGCCAAACAAGGCTCCACATGAGGGATTTACTTAGAGATTGGGGTTTAGACGAGTGCAATCAGGTATGCCTGACATCGGACAGTAGATCTGCTCACTCTGTGCAATGAGAGTTTTTAATAAGTGTTAAAAGTGTTTTTACAAATGAAACTTGTTTGACATCACTACTTTTCTATACAAGCTACCACTTAAACTTGTAGTTAGGCATCTTATTTGACTACTCCAACTGGTGTTCTCGAGACAAAATAAGTCAAAAACACATAAAAGGAATTTCATCATTATCACCAGAATGGCAAAACTTATCGTGATCATTTTTTTAGCCTGTATCGCCCATCCCTAGTGCCTAATCAACTTGAGATGTGCTCCCCTTTTCATCCTTTTTAAAAACTATCGGAGCTGAGGCCAAGCACTCTACTAAGAAAACCTCACTGCTACCTCTTATTGTGATAAATCCTAAATTTGTATAATCTTTTAATTAAATGACAGCATTTAAATGAGTTTTATTCATTAGTTAAGTTTATGAAGTCATGTGTTGCTCTACCCTTGTCTTGCCTGTCTTCAAATTGACTCATTGGTTTGTTTAGATAGATATCGTAATGATATCATTAATGTGATGGTTTACAGACAAATCAGAGGTCATGACAACCCTGAATGACACTATTTGATACAACTTGATATAGTAAGACACATCACAATGCAGTGAGATGTAATATGACACCACACCACATGATGAACATGACACCACAAGTTAAAATACAATACCACATGATACCATATTTAACAATAGGATTTGAAACCTTATGCTTTGAAAAGGTATGATTTGATTTTATAGCACACCACGATACAACATAATATATGATAGCATAACAAACAAACAGCTTTATTGTTCCTTTTTGTGTCCCTGGTGTACATTTGTGATGTAAGTGTGTTTGCTGTGATTTGTAGAAAGTAGATGTGACCAGTAAAGCCGTAGTGGAGGTCATCTCCAAAACATCAGAGTACCTTCAGCCTAACCCAGGTAAGAAAAAAAAAACAGAAAACGTGTGTTTATGGATTCGTAAACAGACCATAAATCCTCAGATGACATTAGCTTCAACTCCCTCTCACAGCATCACGGGCCAAATTGTCCATGTTGAACACCATGTCCAAGATCCGGGGTCAGGTGAAGAATCCAGGCTACCCTCAAGCTGAAGGGCTGCTGGGGGAGTGTATGAGCAAGTATGGACGGGAACTTGGAGAGGACACTAATTTTGGTGAGAAAAGTTTGTGTGTTTGTGTTCGTGTAGTAAATTCCTGGATGAGGAATGTTGAGGTTTGTTACTCTGGGTTTTTGGGTGTGCTTGGTTGTGCTTGTGTGGTTTTTTTCTGTGGTATACTGCAAGTCGAGTGGATAAATTGCACTCCAACTGTTTGAATGGCATCTAGTTTTTTTTTTCTATTAAGCAGTCTGTGTGTGTGAATGGTGTTTTTCTGTGTGTGTGTGTGTGTGATCTGAAGGTGATATGACTCTTTGGTACCGCCACATGAATTCACCAGTGTCACTGAACTATTAAATCCCCGTCTTTGTGGCTTAGGGGGAGCATTAGTGGATGTAGGAGAAGCCATGAAGAGATTGGCTGAAGTAAAAGACTCTCTAGACATTGATGTCAAACAGAACTTCATCGATCCACTACAAGGACTGTGTGACAAGGACCTTAGAGAGATACAGGTACTTTGACATTTTAACAACAATCACTTCCACGTGTGACAGACCGTCAAGCTTGCAAATTCCATCTAATGCAGGATAGTTATAGTTTCTTCATCCTTTCCTTTGTTTACCTTTGGTGTCATCATTTCAGCACCACCTGAAAAAGCTGGAGGGCCGCCGCCTGGACTATGATTATAAGAAGAAGCGTCAAGGCAAGATCCCAGACGAGGAGGTTCGACAAGCCTTGGAGAAGTTTCATGAGTCAAAAGAGGTGGCTGAGACGAGCATGTACAACCTACTGGAGACTGATGTAAGAACAAGTTCAACTCTACTCAAGGTTAACCCCTTTAGTGCCAGGATATACTGTAGATATAAACTATGTTTCCAATGGTTGAAAGCTGTTGTTTTGCAGCAGCATACTCGTACATGTTGTATTTTTATACCCCCAACAAATGGTTTTTTGAAGTCATCCACGAAGTACGAAATCTAAAAAAAGACAAAAATTCCCTGTCGCCAGTATGTGAAGTATGCAGTATTTTAAAACGGTATTTGGTAAAATCATACAAGCATCGAAACAAAAACAGCTGCAACAGCTCAGTATCGGATTAGATGGTGAACACAATACAGTAAAAAAAAGCAAAGTGAAAGATTTGTATTTTTTTGTTCACTGTAGTTTGATTTGCTTCCTCTGAGATTCACAGAAACAAACGTTATAGTACCATAAAACAGTTTGCGTAAGGACGCACATTTCTTAAAAAGGGCACAGCTTGTGTTTGTAAACCTGTTTTAAAGCTCCTATAAGGAACATTTACTATGTGTCAATTTTGGCACCCTCCTGTGGACATAACACTCTTCACTGATCTTATCCTGAGTGATTTCTTATTAAAAATCCCATCCTGCTGACTTGAAGGTAAATAACGTCATTTATTGTGAATACTCTATGTGCAAAGTGTAAAACAGGATTATTATTTAAATCTTTTTAAAGATGACACCTACCCCCCTACCCCAAAAAAGTCCAAAAACTCCTCACAGGAGCTTTAAGTTTTCTGTGTAAACTTCAGAATATCAACTTGTTTTTAGGTTCACCTTACGGCAATGTCAACCACTGCAGCAGCCTCTGTAGCCTTCAGGCCAAACTTCTACTACATGCACATCAGTTCCCATAACTACCTCAGCCCAAAATCAAATCAAAAGTTGTAAAAAACAGAAGTTTAATTTTATTACATCTCAAAAAAAATCACTCTACCATTTGCCGTAGAAGTCATTGCTGACTGTGTGACTTTCTGCCTCATCAGTATCAGTCTGTGAAATCCCATGTTGTTTGGGCACTCACTTTTTGTCTGGTTGTTATTGAGCCCATGCATCGCCACCATTGCATCCTACTTTCCACTACACACCCACAGAGTAAACACGCTGCAATAGCTACCCTTTAAAGAGCAACAAAACACACCCGTTCAAGCATAATAAAAGTTTAATAAAAGATAAACAGGTCTTAAAATATCCACAGGGGACAGGATGAGCGGCTTAGAGAGTACAACTGAGTGTACGGAAACTGTATGTAGTTTATTCTGATACGTTGAAACACAGTAATGAGGGGTTTGTTTTCAAGTGGAACGTGGGTTGACAATGTGAATACGACCAGCGCTGTGTAGAGGAAGTGTGTGTGCTTCATATTTCCTGTAAATTCTCTTGTGTCAGCCTCTTTTATCTTGTTCCCTACGATTATTCATACTCCAATCATTCAATGGGGAAGTTAGAAAAAATAATACTGATGTAACATCTTACGAGCTCCAGATGAGGACCTTGGAAGTTGAAGTGAAATGACTCTGGTTATCTTGTCTATATGAGGTATTTCTGTGTGTGTTTTTTGTGTAGATAGAGCAGGTGAGCCAGCTCTCCTCTCTGGTGGAGTCCCAGCTGCAGTATCACAGACAGGCTGTGCAGGTGCTGGAGGAGCTTTCTGACAAACTCAGAGACAGGTGTGGTATGAGAGCTGACTCACACATATATACCAACATACAGTTTAGTTCTCTGCACAGAGGTGTTCCCCAGTCTGGTTCTGGCTCCAACAGTCCACAGTGTATGAAAAACTTCATGATAACTTTGTATTCATGTTGAAGATGTTAATTATCGATATAATTATTATAATTATTTAACATATATTTTAATTGCAGCCCTGGATGTTTTATGCTATTGCTTAATGACCTACTTTTAATAAAGAACACACAAGCACTGAATACACACCTAAACCCAAACCCATCTTTGACTTTGGAGATGACAACCATTCTAACGGCGGCTACCCAACCTCCATGGCCCTGCCGCCATCACGCAACTCAGGTACGAAGCAGCTGAAGAGACTTTGAGTGTCTGATGTTCAATCAACATTTTGATATTTTTATAAAACTATCAAGCTTTCCGGTGTCATGATAACAAAGTAGAGCAGCTGAGGTTTCTACAAAGCCAAAAGAGAAAGGAAACGCCCACAGTGGTTTTACTTTGAAGTCTTTCTCACAGTGATCATGTCACCCTCGTAGCCAAACAAAAAAAGGCAGCATTTTTTGGTAAAGAGCTGCTGCAGTGCAGTTGCAGCTGTCTCTGCATGTAAAAGACTGCTCAGCCAAGAAGCGAGTTCCCTCCGAACAAACTCTCCAAAGTGCCAACATGATTGCTCAAGACCTGCAACTAATCAGTACCACTGTGCAGGAAAAAATGTGAGACAATCTTTTTTTGTCGTCTTATTGAGGCTCGTAAATGTGGCAGATACTGAAGGTTTGACTCAGTAGCTGGCCACAAGAAAATGGATGTCTGTGTCCACATGTGGGAGTGTGTTGTGTTGTCTGTGTGTTTTTGTGAGAGTGGGTAAGTGTCAGTGAGTGTATGTCTTGCCCTGTCATCTGGCTGGCCTTTCTCCAACTGACCTTGTTCCTTTCTCTTCTGACGTCATCATCATCATCAGAGCCAGATTGTCCTTTCGGAAACCACGATTGTGTCAGTCACAGACCGTGTGGGACAGTTTTTCAGAGTCGCAGTTTTTGTGGTGTGCAAATGCCGCCGCGCGCTCACCGCTTGTGCGAGGTGAAACGCAGGAAGGCAGGAAACACATTTGCTTCTTTCTCACGGGTTCCTTGCATTATTGCTAGTTTATAATGCATGAATAGTGAGACAGCATATGTGGAGTTTTGTGTAACCAACATTTGTTGCGCAGTCTTACTCAATAGAGTTTCTCAACAACTCTGCAGCCGCTGTTAAGTCAAGACACATCTATGTAGGGACAACATACATGTCACCTGTATTACAATGACTTTGAATGAGTTTCCAAATCAGTGTTTCCTCTCGGGGAGGGAGAAAAAATCAATACAGCATAGTGTTGCAATATTTTGTCTGGTGATATATTGTATCGCCTCATTTACCAAGTATTGATTTTTTTCAAATAAATTGTTTATATGAAGTCAAATCTATGATAAAGGAAAAATAAAATCAACATTTTATTTTTTTTATTTTCTTTTTCACAACAAAAAATATAATAAAAAACAATTCAGCATTTCCAGTTCACATTTCCTACATAATAGTAATGCAGCAAAGCCATATATATGACAATGTATAACAATAATGAAGCAAAAGAGAAAAAAAATAATTAAAAAAAATAATAATAATAACTAATTAATAAAATCAACCGTTAGTCCAGTGAGGTTGGTAGAGGTGACATCATAGAGCAGGAGAAAGTTAGTGCAACAAATATAACAGCACCTGGGGAAAGACATAAGGAATGCAAGCAGGGCACAAATGAGATGGACCTGACATGTAAGGTTTGCCAGATGTGCCACATGAAAATAAAATACTGTGTAAATAAGACAAACATTAGGGAAAGCCAAATGCTAAATTAGCTAACCGTAGAAAAAAAAATGTATATATCGAAATATATACTATCGCAATACTCACTGTATCGCAAAATGTTAAAAATCGTGATAATATCGTATCGTGGCCCAAGTATTGTGATAATATCGTGTTGTGGAGCCACTGGTGATTCCCAACCCTAGTTTCTTCTGAAAGGACTCTGAACCCACATGCAGAAATCTCAGTTATGAACCTTGGCTTGTATTAATGCAACAAAGATTACTGTTGAGAGTAAAGTCCCCTGTGAGCCATTACTGGAAAGTTTTATTCAGTTCCTGCCTCCTATCCTAGTTTTTATTGCACTGCGTCATGACGAGTGGTGATATAAACTAGGTCTGAATTACTGCAACAATCTTCTCTAATATTAAAGCCATTAAGATGAAGGCCATAGAGAACAGAACTGCCACGGAGCAGCAATCTCCAGGTGGGTCATACCGGCTGCCACAGATTGAAGCTATCTTTCCTGAAATTACAGTTATTCTAGAGTTTATTTTATCTTTCGAGAAATGGATCAGTTGTGGAAACAGAGCCACAGGATTATCACTTATACAGCCACTCTGCTTGGTGTCACAGCTTTTACAACTTCACCGTTTAGATTTTGTCTCACTGCTTATCCACAATGAATGGCTCAAATAAGCGGCAATTAATCTGTAGTAAGTAATCTACTAAGTAAGTCTAATTTAGTGGTTTATCAGTGCTCTACAGACTTCTGTTAAAGGAGTCTGTGCAACTGCTTAAGCTGAGAGGAAGTATCAGCTTTTAATTGCTTCAGATTTTACACTAATTGTTAACACAGCTGATTCTGCTCCTGTAATTCAATGTAGTATGGAGTATAACACAGAGAAAGAGTGACCGAGGCCTTTCTCATCTCTCGCCTGCCCTCCAGTCTGTGGGTAAACTTGATACAATGAGAAAATTGTTTGGGGACAAAAAAGCCTAGTTTGTCTGTGTGTGAAGCCTCACTCTCCTCTGCTGATCCATGTGAGGTCACGGAGAGGGAAAGACGAGGAAAGAAGGAAAGGAGAAGAAGAAGAATATACACACAGAAATCTAGTGTCAGGGTTTTCTTTTTCCTTTTCTAACTTGTCAGCGATCATCAGCTTTTCTGCTGTTGTCTTGTAGCTGACATAACTGTTTCACTAACTCACTGTAACAAAGAGTTAAAGGGATATTCCGGCGCAAAATTAACTTCAAACACTGTAACACCGAGTTAGACACCCCCCTCAAGAGATTAATGTTGCAGACCGCTTGCTTCTTTATACCAACTTTAGTTACAACCGCAGATAGCAATACAGAGAGCCACACGCTTAACCAAAAAGCCACTCTATAGCCACAAATAATGCTCTGAACAGCATCTAACTTCATCAACAGTACATGTACAACACACCTGATTCAAATGATCAGCTCGTTATCAAGCTCTGTAATGGCTTGATAACGAGCTGATCATTTGAATCAGGTGTTTTGGAGCAGGGAAACGTCCAAAACAAGCAGGACAGTGGGCCTCGAGGACTGGAATTGAGAACCACTGGCCTAAGGTCTCGCTACAAACAAGCGGCTGCTGGAAGATAGTAGGTGAGTTGAGTTTAGTCTCTTTGCTAAAGAAATCAGGCAAAGTTTAAAAGATGTTTGGTTTCTAGTACTGTGGCTGGGACCCTATATGTACTGTTGATGAAGTTAGGTGCTGTTCTGCGCATTATTTGTGGCTATAGAGTGGCGTTTTGGTTGAGGTTTGTTTAAGGCTCCTCAGACCGCTGTGTATTGCTGTCGTGCGGTTGTTACTAAAGTTGGTATAACTAGAAGCAAGCAGTCGGCAACATTCATCTCTCGAGGGGGTGTCTAACTCGGTGTTACGGTGTGTTTGACTCTGATTTAATTTCACGCTGGAATATCCCTTTAAATAAGGTGTGCAGTGTGACACTTGCTTTTACTCCTAAAAGCATCCACAAATTTTCCTCCTTTTCTGCCCTAAGATCCTCACTCTTGTCTCCTCGTTTGTGTTTTGCCAGCCCCAGAGCAGCCAAGCTGTAAGGCGCTGTACGACTTTGAGCCAGAGAACGAGGGAGAGCTGGGTTTCCGCGAGGGCGACATCATCACCCTGACCAATCAGATCGACGAGAACTGGTACGAGGGAATGCTAAACGGCCAGTCTGGATTCTTCCCTCTTAACTACGTCGAGGTCCTCGTCCCGTTGCCACACTAATGCAGAGAGCGAGAGAGCCAAGAGGAGACTGAAGGAGAGGAGGAGGAGGAGGAGGAGGAGAGAGCAAGTAGAATTTATAGAGAAGAGGATGTGAAGCCAAGGAGTGGTCTGCAGAATATTCATTTTCACCTTCAGCTCCAACTTCATCTTCACTGATGAGCACTTTTCATCCACATTTCCGGAGAAGATGGTCACATTTCAAAGTCCAGACCAGAGTGTTGACCTGGTCATCCAGATGGACACAAAATGCCAGAACTCATTATCTGGCACTCTTGACACATTTTTTTAGGGCTAACTATTGAAACATTTTCAAGCAATATTTTCTTCAACCTCGAATTGCTTCAAGAGTGAAGACAATTTGTATTAAATCTAGTGATCTGAATAACGGGGTGACATTTTCATATCACTCTTTTTGTGTGGCTGAAGTCTGTTTCAAACTCAGGTTGGTCACCAGCTCAACAGTGAGAGACTGAAGAGGTCCACTCACACCTCACAGGAAGTGTCATTTCAAAACTGAAAATATTTGTTCGTGCCCCTTTGTAACTTGAGCTGGTATCCTTAGTGCCTCCTGCTGGTTAAATATAGAATTGGAAAATGGAACTACACACTACTAGGCATGTAGTTCAGCATGTACAGAAGAGGAATAAAACTGCAGCCGTATTTTTTTAGTGAGAAACACGGTTTTGTGATGTGGACAGTTTCAGGTTTGGCTTTTCGTAACGCTCTTTTAAAAGCTGTGTGTCTGAGCTGTGTGCCGATGGGAGCTTAAGAGAACAACAGGCCTCGTACATCAGTTTCCTTTTATTGTTTCAGTATTTGATTGATGTTGGTCTCAACCTACCACAGTAGTTTCACAAGTTCTTACTGACGATGTGAGAAATGTAATTGCACCTTGATCCTCCAATGAGATTGATATGCGTGTGTGAGACAGACGTATTCCACCTTTACACACAGACCCAAAGTTAAATGCACAAGTTGCACCTTTGTGTCACTTAGGCAGATGTGTGTTTGTTGTCTATAGATGCAGAATGGTTTGTTTTTCAGTGGTTGTCTGTTAGTCCGTTTTGACAGAGGAATCAGAGCCAAAAAGTCTTTATAAAATGCAATAGAAACATAATCGTTAACTACCAACTATTCTGTAACACAGCCATATTTTACATCTAGTTTTGGGCCTGTCTGTCTGTCTGTCCGTGCATGTTTTCTTTTATAATCTCCTTATAGACTCCTGTTGACTTTGCAGTGCCTGAGTAGATGGATAGATTAAGTAACGCTGCCGGCAGCGCGTCGATCTTTTCATCACTAACTGTCCCTCTGTGTCCGTCTGCCCTCTAGTCTTTGATAATGTGAAACTCATCCCCGCTCTGAAACTTATCCTCACCTTCTGATGATTCTTGACGCCTCATCTCCTCTATGTTAGTTAGCACATGGGGTTGAAACACGCAGACTTCTTTTAATATAATCTCTTTTTAGTCAAGGCTGGTTCCTTGTTCTGGGTTTAGCCACAGATGAAGTCTGACCCGGTATACACTGTAAAGAATGAGGGAAAGACCTGGAATGAAAGGGAAAACACCTAGGGAAAAGTCATGGTTGGCTTTTTTGACTCGAATCAGAGAACTTTTGTTTCCAAACATGAATCTTTATCGAATAGTTATCTTAGTATTTCCCCCTCACTCTCTCTGTTTGTCCATCACTCCCTGCTGCCAAACATTTCCTCGTCTAATAATGTTTACATCCATGATCCAACTACATTTCAGTGCTTGTATCAAGATTGAGGCTGGGTTCAAAGACTGGATAACGCAGTCCTTTGTTTTAGTGCCTTCGGAAAAGAGAGGACTAATACAGCAACCAAATCCTAACCTAGCTACTTCAGACACAGTCAAGAATTTCTTTTCTGTTTGGTTTGAGTGTAAGCCATTGGCACTTTTTCTGTGTGGATGAAATGCATGTGTGCTCCTTCCTGCACATCTCTTGACACTACAGGCAGTTTTCAGCACATGAGTTGTTTGACTAATGTGAGGCGAAAACTGTTTTTATGTTGATTTTAATCCATGTTTGAAAAAAAAAGTCCCACTGATACCTTCTTCTTTAAAGGGCTATGTATTTGTTTAATCAGTCTTAAATGCTTTTTTGAACAGCATTGAATCATTCTGGCTCTTTATTGTTTTATTTTTATATACAAAACCTTAAAACATTTAAATTAATCTTTGCATGTAGTCCTCTATTACACCTCGTTCATGTATGTCTTAGAGTTAAGTTGCCTTTTTACTTTTGGTATGAGTACAGAAATTAACCGCAACATTTTTCCTTTTATTATCAAAGTATTTGTATGTGCTTCTTTATTGTCCCCCACCTCCCCCTTCTTACAATAAATGATAAAGAAAAAGGGCTGTTGTTGAGTTTTGTCAAAACTGGAGTCCTCTTATGGAAAAATAGTTTTAGCTTACGACACATTTTTCACCTTTTGACGAACATTTTTGCTTTGAAATTTAATATTTATGTATTTCACTCATCATGTTGAACATTGGACTGTGAGTTGGATACATGACTTAATTGTGAAACTCAAATTTGTTCATTTCACTCCTGCAACGTATGCGTAGTCTGCAGCAAACTACTATTACTATTATATGTCATAAAGACCGGCTTCAACACTGTATCTAAAAAACCGAACTGCTCTTGTTAAAATTTGGGGGTTTAGATGCCTGTTTTCATCTGGAGTGGCTGTACAAAAATGTGTGTGCAGAAATCAGCTGTTTGTTTGTTCAAAGCTTTGAAAACTTTATTTCAGAGATTTTATTTTTCTAACTTTTTTAAATAACACTACAGAGTGCCAGTATCTATACTTTTTGGCTTTTTTCTTAAAGGTCTTAGGGGATTTATGTCTGTAGTTATAATATTAAGAACTGACAGGAGAAAGTGTGCAACCTATCAGCAGCCTGACGCAACAAACCCAAGAGCTGATTTTGGGTCCCACGTCTGGCATGGTTTGGAACTGCAACTTTTTTGGTCACCAATCCTCCAGAAATGTAATCTGTGCAACCTCCAGTGTGTTTATGAACATCTCTGGAAGTGCAAATAGTTGCTGTGGTGCAACTTTTAAATTTTAATTTTTTTGATTTCTCTATAAACTCAAGCCAATACAGTGACTGGTGGTTGGTAGGTCAAGCCTGCTAAGAGGTGTGCAGAATGTACCTCTCAGCAGACATTACAGAAACACTTTATTTGACACCTATCTCTATAACACATTATAAATACATGTATAGTGCGTTATAATCACGTTATAGTAGGGCTGGGCGATGTGGTCTCAAATCAATATCACAATATATTGCGCAGTTGACCTTTATAACGGTAAAGGGACGATAACTACTCCACAAGCTCCCACACCCCCTACTCACCCCCTCCCACATTAACTTTGTCTACTTCAGCTGCTGCTTCAGACGCTACAACTTTTGAACCATCCTCCATCTCCTCACCTGTCTTTCCCTCTTTGTCACGGACTGGATGGGTTGGAATCACATCTCTGATGTAGGACAGCGAAAAAGGGACATAACCTACCTACACACATCCAAAACCAACTTTTATTTATTTATTTATGTTTTTGACACCGAATATACCGACATGGGCAAAATGACGTTGGTTATTGGCGTAAATTTTGGTATCGGTAAATTTTTGGTTTATCGCCCAGCCCTACATTATAGCCCTGTATAACTATAGTTATAAACACTCATTAATGATCATAATGCTTTATAGCAATAATCAGAACACATTATAAAGCATTTTATCATGACTTACAAGGCAATCATCTATGAGTGTTTATAATTATAGTTATACAGTGCTGTAACGTAATTATAACGCATTATATATAGTTATAATGCGTTATAGAGATAGGTGTTACCGACATTAATAATCAATTAAAGTCAATCAAAGGTTAGTTTGATATCCTCAGCTTTCATCACTGATTATAGCTTGGTTCAGTTGGCCTTCAGTTACTTCCTTTGACTGCGCTTCAGTGTTGTGAGTCAGAGCTAACTATATCAGAAATCTGAAGTGACAAGATGAAAAGACAGCTGAGGGGTTTCTTTTGTAGGCTGCCTAACGGTGTGAAGTTGTGGTTCCTGATATTGGTGATGGTGATGATGATGTGGTCAAAGTGGATTCAACAGCAGCATGGAGAGCTCAGTTTTCAGAGAGAGGTGTGAAAGACTTCACAATGAAAAAGATCAAGTGCACATCAGTATTCACAGTAAAGCCTGTAGGATGATGGTAGTAGGTGATGTGTGGAACAGAATCCATGCACATTTAAAGCAGTGGAGTTGTGCGGCTCCTAATTTTCAGTGAACTGTCAGTCGTAGAGAGGAGTTGCTTCCAAGTAAAAAAGTGTATTTTGAGCTCTGTGTGGGTTTGAATGAGTCACCTAGGGTGGCCCGTGGAATTCCCTGGTAACCCCTCTGGTTCTACCCCTGCTTCCCAGAGACATCATAGATCAAAGACTTCATAAAACATGAACTCCAGCTCCCATTGGTTTCTAATTTAGTTTGGATAGTCAGCTATAGCGGAAATGTTCATCCAACCTAACCTTCTATCATCCTAGCCTAGCAAGAGGCACAGAGGTGGAGTTAAGGTGGGCCTTACCCTAACAGATATTATGTCCCTGCTCAACAACTATGCAAGCCACGCCACAAAATTTGTAACCTAAACATCTTCAAAACATGAGTAATGGATAAATTCACTTTAAGTAACATTTATCTATCTGCTTGCAATAAAGAAAACAGCCAAACAATCTCTTTTAAATAGTTCCAGTGTGTATGTTTTAATGCTTTGTGGATCATCAGCAGGCTTAAGGCATTGCTCTGTCTTCATACATGTACATCACACAATCCACAGTTAGTAATAAATACAGTACAGGGAAGAAAGAAGACGTAAATATCTGTCCTATCCTACAGGACTCATGTCTCACAAAACTCTGAGGAGACAGTAGAGGGCAACTTTCACAAACACTCACCCGCGCGCGCACACACACACATACACACGCAGGTTAGTAAAAACAAAATGCTTGGCACATTGAATTACTTGTACCACTTTGCAGCCTTAAGGAATAGAAACATTCACAAAACCAAGTGCAGAGTACAGCTAAGCTCATACCGAGAAACGTTTGCATACTTTGCTAAGGTAGTATTGTTAATGCTAGTCATTTTCACTTTTTCCCCCAAACACTGGTTTAGTCTTTAAAGGCAATAAAAACACACTAAAAAGTTACATAGTACATATCTGGCAGTATCCACATATACCACAGAATACTAGCACAGATAGGCACATACAGGTCCAGGTGTAAAATGTAAGAGGCCAGTCAGGTGGGCTGAAATAAGTCTATTTAGTGTGTCCTCAATACGATACTTTCTAACACTTATCAGTATCATGTACCTTAATTCAGGGCTTTCTAGCTTCAGTTATCAATTGTATATTCCTCTATGTTTAATCAAGCACTCCTGATATCACAGATTTAGCACAGATTTGAGAACCTCCAGAGTCGTTCCAGTGTTTTTTTTTTTAACTCAGGATAATGCCGTGTCAAAATTAAGTGTCGAAGAGCAAAGAATTCAAGGCATCTTTATGTTTTTCAAGCAGGTTTTTACGTTGGTACATCGGTCACTCCCGTCCTGTCCGCTCTGCACAAACAATGTTTGTAATGGAACCCCTCCAAGTTGGACAGAGGCCACATGCAGAGTAGCCGCACTCAATGCATGTTGCTCAGCTGACTGTAGACGTGCTCCAAGATCTGAGAATAGGCCTGGTCTTTGGGAGCATGGCAGCTCAGAGAGCCCTGAAGACAAAGACAGAAGTTTGTACTTATATCAGCTCAATGCTAGGTGGCATATTAAATGGGAGACAGCCAGGATCATCACCTTGAGTCTGCCCATTATTTTATCTTTCAGATGACAGGTTTTAACTAAATCATCCTACCTTTATCTTGTCCATCATGGTTGTATCAGGACACCAGTACTGGCCGAACTGTACAAGATCAGGAGCTGCCCTGTAGTAGTCAACCAGCAGCATCTGCGGAGGAAAGAAACAAAACCTTTTCATGAATTCTGCAGTAGTTCCAAAAAATGTACTATACTTTGGTTTTCTGAGGCTGTTGTATCCATACCATCTCATTAAGAACATCACTAGTGAGAAAGTTGTCCTGTACATAAGTGACCTCCACAGCTACTGGAATACCGTAATCATTAGACCGTTGCTGCAGGAAAACAGAAGATGTTAAACTTAAGCTCAAACGTCACAAATACGATATTAAGTTTGCAGTTTTGCTTTTCAAACTCCAAATTATAGTTGATAACCCTTTTCACAATGCCTTCTCCTCACCTCAGGTGGTGGTACGACCCAAAATGGAGTTATTGTAGATGCCACTCCTTGATTACCGTGATAATATGGACCTGCAAGAGACGAAGGGTTGAAAGCAAAGTAGTTATCTTCTCTTTAATGTTGATCCCACATCCCTGCAGTTATAGATGAACCTAAGACATTTCTGTTCACATCCACAGAAGACACTCGCACTCACTAACTCAAATAAGAACTGAAAAAACAAAAACAGCAAATTAAACAAAAGTGAATTTTCAAATAATAGACACTCCTGTGATCTGCTTAAATCACGAGTAATGTTGAATTTTTGGTTGTTTCAATGGGCAATGTTAACATGTTGGTGAGAGGATTTTTTTTTTCTTTTGTGTTGATTTAATTTTTCACAAATTAAAAAGAAGAAGAAAGTTTAAAGAAAATAAAGACAGGCACCCACCACAGATAATGCCCAGGCAGGGCTGGAAGCCGTTGTTTGAGCCCTGCAGCCTCAGCTGGTGGTCCATTTGAGAGTCAATGTCCTGCAGTGATGGCAGAGCGGGACCTCTCGGGTGACTGTGGTACCAGCCCACCAATGACAGCCCGCGCATGAACAAGTTCTGACAGATCTGGAGCAGAGTCACACGGGAGAGGGTGAGAAGAAGAAAAAAGTTCTCCTGTGTTGCTGATTCTATTAAAAAAAGACTTAAAGAAATAAGCAGCAGAGAATTTTTATGTACACTACAAGAGGAGACAAGTCAAAATGTGCTAATTTGAAATAACTTCTAATTGCACCGTTCTTCTAGGCTTTATTTCCTATATGGCAAATTTTCTTTTACGCTCCTTACTAATTTTAAGTGCCTTAAAAATTCATGCAATTTGCTTTTACTTTACAAATAAATGTGCTTAAAGACTTAAAGGAGGAACACTTTTCATGAAGTTATAATTAAATCACAGAAAAACTGTCTGTGCTTGTGATTGGAGCATTTCTGTGAGACTAAAATTCCAGGAAACTGTTGAATTTTTGCAGTTGATCAGCCTTAGATTCTCGCATAAGTGAACATGTGTTTCAACTGCAAAAATGCACAGAATCTATAGATTAATATCATTTTGATGTGATTAAAACTGTATTATGTCATTTGGTTTCTGGTTTCTTAAAAAGAGAAATGCATACTGACAAGTGTTGTCCTGAAACACTGAAAACACTTGTGAATTTTTAAAATGAGTGTCATTCCCCATCATGTTATCCGAAAGCATGCATGCTGTTATTGCAGACAACTGATTCACTGTTTGTTTATTACCTCCTCCTCAACTGCAGATGCAGAGTCTCTGTCTGCCAGCCTGGTCCGACAGGGAAAAGCCCTCAAGACAGTCAACACTGGAACAAATCGAGGGTAAAGAGAGTGATGATAGGGTCAAATCAGGCTTCTTCAATTGATGTACATTAAACATGAGGTGAAGTTGCACTCACGTTGTGTGTTGGTATCCCATCTACCTCCAAGGTATCCCACCACCTCACTAGTGGTCAGGTGACAGTGGAAATCCTGATGGGAATAAAAAGTTTATGATTTCACATCCTCTTCATCATTAAATTTCTTTCATTTTGTTAGATTGTGTATTTACCATTAGCAGCAACACGTTACTGGACACAGCAACATTGAAAGGCTGGAACCGGTTGATGGCTGAGAAGGCTGACAGCTCCACCAGCGTGTGAGGATCTCTGAGAATAAAAATTAGTGTCTATCACACTTTAACACACTCTGAACAAGATGAATGCATCTGTCACATGAAATCACATAGATCTTTTGGAATTACAGTCAGTACCTGGCAGCATCCCTGGTGCCCAAGGTGCAATATCTGACAGGGATTCTCTCTCTGTCAGATCTCCGTGACACCATCGCGTCTGTAACATTTAAGAACAGTATTTGTTTTATTTTCATGAAAATGCATAATCATGAAATATGTACATATTTAAAAATTTAAAAGAGAAGGTAATCATACCATGTAATCCAGGTTTGCTGTTCTTGTTTTTCTCATCTGCTTGCACAGCTGTCTTCCCTTCTTCTTCGTCCTCGTCATCGTCCTCCTCACTTACCAAGCTCTGGCAGTACGAAAAATACGCAATCGATAAACATACAACTCAGAACAGGATAATATAGTGGGTAATAATTATTGAATTAGTTAAAGAGTTTAACTAATTCATTATATTCAAACCTTAAATACAAGTAAGGGGTCATTAGGTAGTTTTAATCTGAAGATTGAATACTTGAAAAGATTATGTTGTTAAAATGGGACCAAAAATGACTGATACTGCTGTCAAATATATGTCTTCTTTTTTTTCACAAAGGAATTTTTAAAAATCTGTTGCGTTGTTTTCTTTCTGTGATTTAACAAATAATAATTTTCTTACTTTTTTACAATATCTATCAAGCTCGGTATAAGAAAATTAATACAAGATGCTGGAACACTTGTGATTGAGCTTTTTGAGCTGGGAAATGCATATCCTTACAACTTATCTCCACGCTTAGACCGGGGCTCTTTTTTAAGGAGCAGTAATTTTTAGCTCAACAGACTTCTTTTCCTTGCCTCTAGAAAATTACATCATCCCTCTTTCACTACCAGCGCCCACTTTGTTACAACTCTGTTTTTCTTTCATCATCTAGGAAAAATCCTGCAACAGTGCAGCAGTGTCATTGGTTGCATTGTACAAATGAAAAATTGAAACACATGCTTTAGGGTAGCTAACTGTATGTTAGTTATTTAGAAGCCGGAGTTGTGACCAGGGTTATGTGAATCAAAATTTAGGTCATGTTTGATTTTGACACACATCTAACTTTCTGCTGCTTAGAATGGTTTGTTCTATTTCCTCTCACCATGTCTGCGCTGGGTTGGTACTTATGCAGCCATGTTGTTTTGTACTGAACCAGCTTCTGTCCTCGGTAGCGTACCGATGCCCAGCCACAGCCAGACTTCTTGGCTGGGTTGACCAAACGTTTGCAGTGTGTCGCCCAGGCACTAGGGGAGTTGAAGATCTGGCCTGTTTCCACCCATCTGATTTTCCCATCAGTCAACAGGTCTCCAACAAAGTTCTTACCCTGAGGAAACAAACGAGAGGATTTATAACTTTCAAAAGTCAAACCATAGATAAGAGCATTTGCTGCCATGAATGCAAGGGCGTGAATGAGGCATGATATCCTACGTCATGTTTGTTATTACCAAATAGTGTATGGCCAGCACCCCGTCCCCTGGTTCCACAAGGCCGTCCTTGAGCAGTACCCTCAGGGTGATCCCTCTCCTGGTCAGCAGGGAGCCCCTGCCAGAGCTGGAGCGCAGGTCTGCCTCCTCCCCTCCACTCAGCTCCTCCTCATCCTCCTCTCCTCCATCCTCTACCACCTGTGGAGAGCTGGGTGGCTCTGAGCCTGGACACACACACACACAAACACACAATAGTTGTGTAATATTAGTGTTGAAACAAATCTATGATCCACGGACGGTATGGTGCATTCACTTAATGTTTGCCCACAGCCTGCTGTGTTAGATACAACATAAGCCAGATTACCAGTGAAACATCTGTAAAGATAAGTAACATCAGGAACACAGCCTATGATACAAAAGCTCATTGTTTTCATGATTAAGTCTTAAAAAGGCAAACTCCACTGTAATGGCAGCCTGCTTCTCTCATAATTGCAGCATGCTAAAATGATAGCAGTCCTATCATAGTGAAAGGAACCTCATGGGGGCAAAATAGCTCAAAGATTATCTAAATTGGCATTTCATTAATTATGGCTGAGGTACGCGGTTGGTCTTTGTTTCCTCTCCCCATTAGGACGGAGCTCTGTCTGCTCGTAAGACAGGCCTGTCCTCCTTCAGTTAATTTCCCACAGAATTACAATTAAACCTCTCTTTCATTATCCTCACCCATATCTCTGAAAGCGTCCGAGAGCGCCTTTTCAATCCAACTCGCTGAAAAGCTGCTCCTTTTCGGGGCACTTGCCGCTGTGTGGGGCTGAGCTCCGGGCAGATTTCACAGATACACTTCGCCACACCAGCTCCTGCTATTATTCAAAAACATAAAATGAAGGCGTCTGAGGCTCTGCAGTGTAGTTTCCTTGTTGTGTTGCTTTAATGTCAGTTCCCCTCCCCTTTCTTTCTCCCTCTCCTCGTCCTTGTCACTCTCCCTGTGTTCTTCTGGCTGACGTGCCATGCCGGTCTATCTGCCATTATACACACATTCATTTGACTATAAACACGAGGAAATTAGTTATTAGATAAAATAATCGGTTTAATAATCGCGGCATGTATTGAACGCTGGTGAAAAACGCAAACAACGGAGCTTTAAATCTGCGTTTCCTCCGGAAAAGATGAAGTGTCGCCCCGTGCGCGTGAACCAACCGCTATTTGGCATTCATGCAGATTAAAAGTACATCCTTAAGACTGAGGGTTCTGTGTATAAAAGAAACACCGCACAGGAGCTCAGACTGGTGATTTATGTGGCGTTATAATACGACCAAGTCGTCCACTTTTCTCAGTTACAGTGTGGTTTTCTTCCCTACACCGAGATGTTCCTTCTTTTATCTCAGAGAAGAAGCACATTTACCGGGAAGCAGCCTGCGGAGGGCAGCAAACCTCCGCCAGGGTTCAATTTCTTTTACTCCCACGTGGTGTTAGCAGGCCTGTGTTTAGACAACAAGAGGAGACCGTTGGCGTTTGACCCATAAAACCTTTGTAATAAATAACATAGTAGGCCAGAGTGACACTGCAGTGGATATAAAGTATTCAACACATAATTCTCAGATAGACTACCTCTACCATGGAGTTGTGTGGGTTACTTTTAGTCTAACACCTTCATGATCTGTGTGCCAAAAGACTTCATATGAATTACACCTTTATAGAAATAGGATTATACATATTTTAAAGGGTGTTTTGGCTCAAATGATCACTGAAGAACATTTTAGACCCATAACTATGATTTTAGGTAGCCTATTTGGTAGTAGATCTGTTTATTGTTGGTACAGGCTCTATGCACTGATATTAGTCGACTAATTCAAGAGTTCAATCTTAAATTTGCACTTTCTCTCTTAGGTCATGTCCTGGGTGAAAACCAAAACTGAGGTTTAGATTGCACTGCTTAATTTCTAATCAGTAAATTTTCCAAGTTTTTATACTAGAGGACACTTTAAATGTAGCCATGAGTGTTGTGTCCAGAATGAGGGACTGTCTTTGGTCAGCAGCCCTAACAGAGGAGTATGAATGAATACATCAACGTGTTTCACCTTAGAAATCAACAAGTTTCAATTAATTCAGAACCAAGTCATAAGTAAAATAGATGTAATCCACCTGCAACAGAGAATCTCCGAACGTGTAACAAAACCCAAATGTCATTTATTCAAGTACAGATACATGTGTTGAAAAGAAAAACTATTAAAAAGCACTCACTGGCTCTCACCTTTTATCCTATTCTCCCATCCTCATTAAAGTTGGTACAGCTAAGCTGCTCTTTAAATGTGCCATCTGGAAGAACAGGATTTTGAAACATGGACAGACTTGTGCAGTGCTTGTTTTGTTTTATAGCAAAAAGGGTGATCTGAAACTAAACATATTACACCTTTTTATTTTGCTTTCATTCCCAAATTTTCAAATTAAACATACCTAGTTAATGTATACACACAAAATATGTGAATGAGCAGATAGATTAGAAACAATAATGATAATATAGGGATGCAAATCAAATATCACTCTTTTTCCTTGTTGCTGCTCTTTCTTACCTTTTCTCAGTCATTGTTGTAGGACAAAGTAAAGAGAAATGAAACCAAAGCAGCCGCCTCAAACGCTATTATCAGCCCTAACCTACTGAGCCACAAATCCTCTAAAAGTACTGAAACTGTCACCAGACTCACAAACAGAGGAAGCATGGACATGATTATTTGCGTATAATTCATGATTGAAAAAATTAAAATGTCATGAATATCAGATGATAAGCTGTTAGTAAACCCCATCAATGTCGAAAGGATCCCAGTTAAAGGAATCACATAATCTAGTCTATTAAGTGCTGAGGGTGGATCACCGCTTGGTAGACAAACAGGTTTGGGACTTGTGGTTCACAATTTGTGATAAATAACATTCTAACCAACCACAGCCTCAAAATCTCCAAGCAGGAAACAAATTTCCTTTCAGATCTTATAACAAGCCTGTGCTGTGACAATCACTTTCAAACACTTTACTGCATTGATTGCAGTTCTAGTCGTCCAACTTCAGTGTCACACCCAGCAAAGAAAGGCAGATGATATTTTCACTCCTCAGTGATAAGTTCCTGTGTTTTCCAGCACATGGTGTGAGAAGTTAATGGTTATGAACAGGTGTTTGTAAATCAGATGTCAGGTTATTGATATGGATAGCAGAGCAGATCCCAAAATCCTCATCAGATTTAAGAACAGGATGGTTGAAAGTTAATATCCAAGGTCAGGCAGTGTAAATTGTGGGTGTGTAAATGTTGTGAGGTTATAAAGCAGTGTTTTAACAGGTAGAGCATTAAAATGGAAACCCCTAAGACTTGCTGGCATGGTACATTGAGTCATTGGGAAATGGATAAGCCTCAGGAGCATTTCAGTTGTAGAGTTCCCATGAGCTGCCGCCCAACCTACCTACCATACCACTCAGAATGATGATTTCATTTTGCACCACAAGATCTGAACATGATGGAAGAGCTTCAAATACACTAGACTAGCTGGAAGCCATCTTAAAACTATATTGAGCAGAGATACTGCAACTCTAATCTGTTGGTGTAGATCTGAGAAGAAAGCACCCTCCCCACTTTAGAAGAATAAGGCATTGATTTAGTTTAAAGCTTGCTCAGGGTTGCCTTAGTTTAGCCCCTAGTTATGCTGCTGTAGGCCTAATGTTTACAACTTTGCCCAGAGTTTTATGTGTTTTTCTGTCTAGCAGGTTCTTGTGGTCTCAGCAGTTGGCTGAAGAGGACCGGCTAGACTGCCACACTTAATATTTTCAGTCATGTTTACCTTGTGACTGGTTTAATTGAGTCATATCTCTATGATTATAACTGGTATTGCAGCTGAGCTATCTATTGTTACTTTTATTGCTGTCTTACCATCTGTTAGATTATTTATCCTTCCCTGTCCTACCCCTGCCTTACTGTCTTACATAGTTTGTAAAGTCCCAGCTGATGACTGTGCAGCAGTGAGCCTTAGTTTATAGTTTCTGTCATATAAAAGGAATGTTTTCATTGCCACAGTGGTTAAGAGCTTTCTTATTGATGTTGAGTCTCTGTACAAAGTATTGAAGAGTACTAATGTGACCGTCTTATGGAGTTATTTTAAGTTTTATAAGATAATGTTTTTTATTTGGTCTCCAAATAAATACATTTGATTAGTTAAAACTAAACTAATATTGCTTAAGGTTGATACAGGACTAAAGGTTGGAACTTTTAAGTCAGAAGTTTGCTTTGACCTGAGAAAGTTGTTGGCATGTTGACTACAGTCATATGTGACATCAGTACTGAGGTTTCTGAAGTCTTTATGAAGAGTTTTCAGATTTGGGTTCAGAGAAAGAATGACCTGTGTGCTCAGATCATGTATATGATGTTGTCAACAACCGCTGTAATGGTCAAATCACAGTCGTGTCCACTGTTCAACAGCTCCCCCAACTGCTGAGAGATGATGCTTGCATTCAGGTCTAAAACATACATGGCTGGGATCTTTCTGTAAGATTAAACATACCAATTGAAAACATGAGCCAATTTTGACCTATTTATCTCTGATTTATTTATTGAATTGTTTATTTAATCTCTTAGCCCTAATGATAGTTATCTTACCTTTTTCACATTCAACACCAGCATCCTCAGTCATGGATCCTCCACACATGAAATTGACAATGTCCCCTTACAGCTTAAATTCATCCATTAAAATGTTACCATCCTCTGACACAAATTTGATTCAAACATAACACCAGGTGAGGAGTCAGTTGCACCAAATATTGCTTAAAGTGACTGCTTTTTCTAAGACTGTATAAAGATTTTGGCACATGTGTGATTGTATCATAGTCTCTTACTTTTCTACCATTGCCAAATTATGCTGATGATCCCAGAGGTTTCACTGCACCAGATAACTTATATATAAGCTTCATTTATGTCCAAGTTGGTCGCACTCAGTAGCCTACCCAAACTCCATCATTAAAGACTACACTGGTATTGTATGGGGCGTTACCTAGCAACCGTTAGCAAGCTGCCATAAGCAAATTCGTCGTAAAATATCAGAAACGAGTCGAGCTCGACAAAAAACGTCACGTTTTGACTCCTGAGAAAGCCTTCAGTCAATAAATTAACTTTATGTGTAATTGCCTTATCATTTTTGATACTTTTTATTGTTCATTTCGCCAGGAAAAGAGGAAAACAAACTGCTATGCTAACCCAGGATGGACAAGCGAATATCGGCAAAGTGCTTAGCTTTCTCCGGGAGTGGGACCGAGGTGACACGAAAGCCCGCGGCCGTATGTTGAACACTTTTCTGTCCCAGAACACAGGAAAGACGTTTTATGAGCTGGAGCTAGGATTTGCTCAGGTTGCTAGTTTGTTTCTGGCTCGGGTCACCACCTGGATGAGACTCACGTATCCTTTCCTTTTTCAGAGATGTAACTAAACCTAAATCTGTGTCAGCTGTAAGTAACACTGCCGCACACTGATTTTGGTTGACTACCTATAGAGAAATAAGAAGTCCAAAGCATACTTGAGCTTCAGTCCTTAACTGAGTATTCAGATATATGTTTGGGACATTTTTGGGCCTGCAGCTTAAAGCAGTAGGAGTTTTTCTTTCAGCATCAAGCCAGTAAGTGAGATTAAATACACCTACATTCTTTGCACTCTTTGTAACATTAAATATTTACATGTGTACTCCCCTCTCTCTTGTCACTGTTGTTATGTTATAAAAAGGGGGATACATATTGTGTCTCGGCTTACATTTCAAAGCTTTGTATGTGACCCTTTTCACCCCCATTCCTCAGTGATCAGTACTTGAAGGAGTTTGTGGAGGATGGAGGTGTTCTCACGCTGCTGGAGATCCTGGACCACTCTAAAAGTAAAGAGGAGGATAAAACAGAGGCTCTCTGTCTTCTGCTCACTGTTTCAAAGTCTGGTCGAAAGTATAAAGAGTTCATCTGTGACAGCAATGGTACATTTTCCTGGAATACATACAGTATAATCAGTTCATTGCGTACAATTGTACATGCCATGCAGATTAGTGTAGTACTACTACTACCCAACCAATTTAACTACTCTCTATGAACTGTTGAGGTCATTTTATGGTATTTTCAGAGTTATGTTTGCTTCTCTTTGGGTTCTTTGTTTTATTATTGCAGGTGTGAAAGCCATAGCAGAGTCCCTTGCTACATCAAATACTGATGATTCCCAAAAGACAGCTCGGGCCCTCCTGGAGTCCCTGTCCCATGGAAACCCCAAATATCAAAACCAAATCTACAAAAGCCTGATCGGGCTCATGACTTGTACCTCTCCAAAGGCGCAGCATATGGTCCTGTACACCTTACACACAGTGCAGGTGAAGCAGAGAGCGTGCATACTCAATTTTAATGTTTATGCTTTGAATTAGCTTTTTGAAATGTATATTTTGTTTGACATTGAGTATTACCACAATGAAAAAGAACAGGCACTTATTCAAAGGAAAAAAAATGTAGATTCAACACCATGGTACTCACTTTCATATCTTGTAGTCTAATATGAAAACAGCCCACCAAAGCATTGTGGAACCTCTGCTGAACATGCTGAGGTCTCTGCACCTTGAGGTTCAAGATGCAGGTAAACAAATGTCAGGTTTTGTCAGATTTTTTTTTTTTTGTGGCTGTTTTTTTGTCAGTTTTTTGCTTTGCACTTGAGTGAAATTTAGGGTTCTTTGCAGATGTCATAGAACCCTGTTTTTCTAAAACTCCTATCTTTTTCTGGATATGAATCTGGCAGCTTTAAATCTTATCCTGCTCCTTAAGTCTTATGATGTGAGGCCAGCGCTGCTTAATGCACTGGTTGTCCTGCTGAGACCCAGTAAAGAGGAAATACAGCAGCACCAGGATACCAGGATGGCAGAGGGTAATTTTTTGTTCCATAAATATTTTGTTTCTCTGGAAATTTTTAGATCAAAAATTTAACATTGCAGTAACTACTTTATTTAAAATGTCTGGCTATTTTACTTGAAATCCTACCAGAGTCTGAGATAACCACAGTCACAGTATCTCTGCCTGTGTTTGTGCAACAAGCAGCTGCAGCTAAAACTATACGGTATGGACTAATGTGTAAATATTGCAAAAGCAAACATAAATCTATCATAACAACACATAATGTAATGATATTTTATAGAACAATCTGTTGAAACAATTTGATGCATGATATTTGCATATCAGTGTGCATTAATGTGTATATTTCTGTCTTCTTGAAGCCTGCTAGCTGAAAACAGTCAAGAAGTTTCTCAAGAGCTTCTTCCTCTCGGGGTGATTCAGCATCTACTGTTTGCTGTGGGCAACAGAGAACACACAGACTCTCAGATACAAGCAAGTCTAGCCTTACAGGTACATCCCTGTTTGCTCTCTTAAAACAGTCCTAGGTAATGACTAGCTGATTCACTTCAGCAACTAAGGCGCTGCTAAGTTTAGATTTGGCGGTGGCAAATTCTTTGAAAAATATTACAAAGTTGAGTTTTGTTAAATGGTTAAATACTGATAAATAGTTTTAAAAGTAATTTTGTCACTTTTTATGTCTCTTATGGTATAAAAGAGTCTTGCTAAAATACATAAAACAGAGACTCAGTACCCTAACGAATTCTGTGAATCACTGTCTATTGTGCTACATCACTTCAATGTGCCAAAACACTGATACAGAATGTCTGCCTCTATCTCTACCCAGCATTTTACCTGCTCATATCCCACAATAGGAGAACATGTTAAGGGGTTCATTGGCAGTACACTGTTTGCAGCCTTAATGGTAAGCTTTGATAACATACTAACATATGGTGACAATGTGATAAGTCAAGGTCAATACACAATCTGCTAGAAGCTATAAACTTACTATCTAACGGATTCAATCTCCCTTTGTTTGCAGCACAAAGCTGAAACTTTGTATATGCATGTGGATGAAACACTAGCAGAAACTCTGTGCACCAACAACCTGAACATTACTGAAGGTAAAGAAAGTAATTTCTGGAGATTCTCTCCTACGTTCAAGAATTTTGTTGATACTCAATGTCATGATAATAGCTTTTCATTTGGATGTTTGCTTTCCAGGTCTGGATGGTGATCAACCTGAAGGATGAAAAGAAAATAATTTGTTGAATGATGTTGACGGTGACTGGATCCCTAACCCCTATATAGGCGACCATATGGGGGTTAGCGCCATTTTGAGGGGTGTCGAAACCTGAGTGATCAATTCCAGTGCCCCATATAGCCGACTCAAAATTTCCCATAGAGCATTGCAAAATGTAGTGACCATCCAGAGTCACTCACTGGTGGTGGGCATAACGTCATGCATTGTGTCTTGCCATGTAGTGTCCGAAACCTCCGGTGATTGAGTTCACTACATAGTCAACTATATAGTGAAACCCCATATGGGGGTTAGGGGTTTTGGATTAAGTGATTCATTTTGGACACAGCTATAATTCTCTTAGTGTGAAAATCTAAAAGAATACCTTAATTGAAATAAAAACAGCTTTATTCTTTGAGTAGTTTGCAGTTCACTTTTTGGTGGGTATTTATATAAGAAATGAATCAATAGCTTTTGTCTGAAAATTACAGTCTGCAATAATTGATGCCGAATTGTACACTGATTGATCATAGAGTTGCTGAACATTTTCAAAGTGCTAATTTTTAAAATATTTTTTTATGTTTAAAAAGCACCTGCTACCAAGAGCATCTTTAGTTATTGTCATTTCTTTATTATCAATTTAACGTTATACTTACAAACATACACATGGTGTTTAGATAATCAAGAATCTGACACGCCTACCGGACGTGACGTTTGATGTGCGTACGCGAGTTCCATTGAGCTGATTGGTCGAGCAGCTTTGGCCTCTCCTCATCGTGGCGGGAGCTGAAATGAATCCGTGAAGTAAACAAGAAGGTCTGTGCAGAGGAGTAACATCAGTGGACTCAGTCAGTTTATTTTATTTTATCTGGCCATGAGCAGGTTACGTTCAGCGGTTAATAAGGGGAAGAGCGTCGCACAGGAGATGGTAGAAACAGCGAAACCAAAGAGGAAGAAGTCAGGGACTGCTGTCAGAGAAGAAGGTAGGTGCAGAAGTCAGTGGAAGTAAGGGCGAGTAACATAATTTATCACCCATGGAATGACAGAAATGATTAAAGGGGAGCGTGGCTGTCCTCCTTTAAGGCATCTAACACTTAAAGTGTACTCTACAGTTTTATGTACTGCAAGAAAATCCAGAGGTCACTTTTTTGTTTTTGCTTTACGCAATTGAAGGGGATCTAGAGGAAACTTCTCATATTTTACACGCTAGAAGGGCAACAAGAGGCGACTCTGTCATATTTCAACCTTTTAACCCGAGAACATTATTGCTAAAATGAGTAATATATATATAAATATATATATAAAAATATGAGTATCATATATATATGATACTCAGACAAACGCAACGTAATGAAAATCACGTAAACATGTTTGGTCGGTGAAAGTCACCCGGCGATAGTGTTCTAGGGTTAAAAAGCAGCTTCTTTACCATTTTTATATATTATCCACTAAGACGGCACCAGAGAGGGCATTGGATTTTTTCAGACATGGGGGCACAATGAGAGGTTATCATCCCTCACCTGAGTACTCCACTGATTACAGCGATCATCAAAATTTACAAAACCACATTTTACCTCATGGGCATATACTTTGCATTCAGTATCACACTTGCTGAGAACACTTCACATAGCTTGGAAATCCCTGTATCAACCAATCAATCTTTATTTAGAGTGCCAAATCACATCAGATGTCACCTCAGGATGCTGTACAGACAGAGCAGGTCTGGTCCATACTCTGTGGGTGTAGCGATAATACTGATACAAGAAAAATGTGCTTTCCTTTCCTCTCGTCTTTGTTTGAGTCAGTTCTCAGTACCCTTATAAGGATAGTCCGATAACAGGGAATTATGGTAATCCAGCTGAGAGGTAATAACAGTTGTTCTGAGAAATGATGTGTCTGATTTTTCTGATCAAATAGAACTCCCATATTCCCAGACAGTAGTACTAGATGCCAGGCTGATGCTATCTAATGTAGTCATATCATCAGAAAAGGACTCTTTTGGGTGTTTTGGGCCAAGAACTGTTACTTCAGTGTAGTCTGAGTTGAGCAGCAAAAAAATTCTGGTTATTCAGGTTTATCTTAGCATAGTTATCTGCATGTTGTTAGCTCTCTCACATAAACATATCTTGTAACCACCCCAGCCCCAAATTTGAACCATTTATTTGACAAGTTGTTCAGGTTTGAATGTTTATGTTTTTTTCTGCTTTTTTTTAGAGAAATCCACAAATGCCACCCTCATGTCCACATACCACACTTTCCCTGACCCCGCTGATGTTGTTCTGCTGCGCTCTCACCTGCTCAATTGGTATGACAAAGAGAAGAGAGAGCTGCCATGGAGGACTCTGGTAAATAAAGGTTTTCTCTTTTTAATGGTTTATTATCCTGAAAGAAAATAATGTGTTGAAGTAGGTGTGGTTATGTAGCAGTATGCATGTTACATGTTCACTTTTTTCAATTTAGTAAGGATGCTTTTATTAGAGATTTACGTCTGTCTCTATGTTGTCACCTTTTTTCAAACTGTGGTCAGATAAAAATTAAGTTTTTTTGTCTTTCTTATAATTGTAGAATGTAACGTAAGATGCCTTTGTCAGATTTTAAACAGTCATATGGTTATTAATGTGTCATTGTGTTATAGAATAAAGGCTCTAATACCATTATGTAAAATTAGTGGGTATATATTTGTGGTTTGGTACAGAAAGTAACTGGGAGTTAGCTTTTTTTCATCAGGGTGGGGATCTACAAAGTTACTATAAACTTTAAGAAGAAGAAGAAAAACTTTATTGATCCCCGAAGGGAAATTCAATTGTCTGTTGTCTCATGTAATATGTCTATAAAAGTTATCTGGTATTTACATAAGAGCTATAAAGCCTGATGGCTGTTGTTATTTTTCATACAAAGTTGGATAATGTGAAAACAATGCTGACAGTTTCTGTTTGGTAAAATAACCAGCTGACTTTTTATATTACACAGGCTGTGACAGAGTCAGACCTCAACATCAGGACATATGCAGGTAAAAAAAAATCTTTTCAGTATCTAACACCATTTATGTCACTGCTTTGGTGTCTCTTAACAAGACAGTTTCTCTGGTCTTTATAGTCTGGGTTTCAGAAATCATGCTGCAGCAGACCCAAGTAGCCACAGTGATAGATTACTACAACAAATGGATGAAGGTTAGTATTTTTTCTCTCATGTAGAAAATCTCTCGCATTGGTTTTTCCTCATTTGAACCTTTTCCTTCGTTCTGTTCCAGCGGTGGCCCACTGTACAGGATCTTGCTGCTGCTACACTAGAGGTAATGATTAAAAAAGCTGTTGCTGGTAGTCATGGTGATCTTAAATTGACTTCTAAAAAAACAGTGTTAATTGTGTTCATGTGTAGGAAGTGAATCAGATGTGGGCAGGCCTTGGCTACTACTCTAGAGGAAAAAGACTACACGAAGGATCTCAGAAGGTCAGTGAAGAGCTTTGTAAACCTGGTCTGACTGTAGTTTCCCTCTCTCTCTTGCACTCGGTCGACTTTTTCAGACTCAAGACTTTATAGAAGACCCAGGATGTTTATGTAAATCATTGACCGTTAGAGTATACATTTGAAGTGTATTTTTGGACTGTATCAGGTGGTGTCAGAGCTGAAGGGACAGATGCCTCGCACAGTCGACAGCCTGTTAAAACAGCTGCCAGGAGTGGGACGCTACACTGCAGCGGCTATTGGCTCCATTTCTCTGGGCCAGGTGAGTCATTATACACATCAAAACAGCTGGAGAAACATCTCAATAGCTACACTTTCTCATTACTCCCTAAATCCCTCTTGACTAGGTCACTGGAGCTGTGGATGGCAATGTGATTCGAGTGCTGTGTCGTCTGAGGGCCATTGGAGCTGACAGCACAAGTTCTACAGTAACAGAGGCTCTGTGGTGAGATTGAACATCATGACTATCTCCACGTACCGTAATCTGACCATGATGTCTAATTTTGCATCACTTTCACATTTGTGCTGAGTTTTAAGTTTCAACACTTCTCCTATAAGAGCCTCAACATGCAGTCATGTCCACTCTCAGGAATCTAGCTAATAAACTGGTGGATCCTGAGAGATCTGGAGACTTTAACCAGGCCATGATGGAGCTGGGTGCAAGAATCTGCACCCCCAAAGGACCTTTGTGCAGCCAGTGTCCCATACAGACTCACTGTCACTCCTACAGGAAGGTGAGAAGAATGCTGAGTGTCAAAGCAATGCTAGTAGGTAATTGCAACGGTCTGTGCTTTTATTTCCAATGATAATTTAATTTAATTTAATTTTAATTAACAAGGTTTTGTTTGTCTCTTTTACTTATCTTTTATATCTGGACTTATTTCCGTACTCACCTGTACTGTATTCGTATTTGTGTCTATATCTGTACTTATCTTATGTACCGTTTTTGTTTATCTTATTTTATATACAGCGCTTTGTAATTTTGATCTGTGAAAAGCACTCTATAAATAAACTTAACTTACTTACTTACTTACTAACAAAAGCTTGGTGCTAGCATTTACGTGTTGTAGAGTGCATGATAGTGGTCTTATATTGTGTTGAATTGTGCAGGTTCACATCAAACAAGAGAAAAACTCCCAGAAGCTGTTGGGGAAGCAGGATAAGAAGCTGTCCTCCCTGCCTGATATAGAAGACTGTGGTAAATGTCCTAATTCAGATCCCTACACCTTCCTCTGGTTATAACATTAGATTAAAAGACTTTTTCTTCTCTGTCAGTGGACGGCCGGGAATGTCTGTTGTGTCCCTCTGAGCCCTGGGATGATGAGCTGGGTGTTCAGAACTTCCCCAGAAAGCCAGCAAAGAAGCCGCCCCGCGTGGAGCGAACTCTGACCTGTGTGGTGATCAGAACAGGCGAGGAGGGCGAGGACGAGTACCTGCTTACACAGAGGCCGAACAAAGGTTAGTATGGTCAACACATCAGAGGTCACACTCTTATTCCTACTTGACTTTTTATTCACAGCTTTCACTCCAGTCCTGCCTGTGTCGATTTGGCTGTACTTTCTGCCTAGTTTTACTCTATCATTGTTATCTTATGTGATAAATTTTGAAATACTGACGGCAAAATCTAATAAATGATGAAACCTTGTATAAAACACATTAGTATATAAATTAAATATGTTAATAATAGGATGAGCCTTAAGTAGTGTTTGTTTATCAACAGGTTTGCTGGCAGGCATGTGGGAGTTTCCAAGTGTCCTGCTGGAGGAGAAAAACTCTGAGGTGGATCAGAAGAGGGTGCTGTGTTCAGAGATCAACAGGTTACTAGGAACCAGTCTGACAGAAAGTCTTTTCCAGTATGTAGGAGAGGTAATGAGAACATGATGAGTACAACCTGTACAACCTGACACACATTTTTATGCAGAATAAACTCCTTTTTACCCCCCTGTTTACAACTTCTGATGGGCCACTGATGTGGTCTTTGCAGGTTGTCCACATCTTCTCCCACATCCACCAGACGTACCTGGTTCACAGTGTTTGTTTGAGGAACGGTGGGACACAAACACAGACTGAAAATGCACAGTGGCTGAGCAGATCGGCTATACAGGAAGCTGCTGTGTCCACAGGAGTGAAAAAGGTTTTTACTTTGTTTGCTCAGAGTCTAGGGAGGTGTGTGAGTTTGCAGTCTGCTGCATCAGGAGTAGACTACAGTATCTCTCACAGGCTTTTACAGATTACAGAGAAGAGATTATGTGAAGAGAAGATGAAACAAATCAAAATGTTGTGTCTCCTGCAGATTGTGAAGCTTTGTAGTGAAAACGAACAAACCACCAAGGTAAAAGCTCTTTATTTCTGTGTACTGAAACCTGAATCTCACTCTATACTCCTGTACTAAAACAGATTCTATGTGTATTATTTGTTTCTTCTTTCTTTACTCAGGATGGAAAAAGGAAAAAGCCCACTGACACGAAGAATGTCAAGAAACAACCAACTTCTAAAAAAGCCAAAGTGGACGCCGCTCACACAGGCAGCAGACAGCTCTCTCTCAGTTCCTTCTTTAAAGCAGTAAAAGAAGAGTCTGTCTGAAGCATGCAAACGTCCCTCACTGTGCCTTTTCAGGAGTATGTGCCTCTTTTGACACAGGAAGGTGAAAAATACAGTTACACAAAATCACTCCTTTTTTTAAAGACAATTGGTTAACACTGAAAAACTATTTACCCCATGATACCGATGAAGTGTTAGAAACCTACTGTTAATCATGTTTTATTAATGTTTTATGGGAAGTTCGAAAACAAAGTCAATTAAATCCTTTTACTTCAGCTTTTTATGTGTTTTTAGACTTTGTAAAAGCGAATGATATTTCACTGTAACAAAAATGTACAGTTGATGAAGACGATCTTTTCAACATTAATATCAACTATAATCTGGGTAACTGTCGATCTTTGTAGTGCCAACATCAGCTGCCATCATTGTTACTATATTATCAGTTTCTACTATTATCTTAACATTGCAACAACAATGAATTTTGAATGTGCCTTCAGGAATAAATAAAGTTATTCTTGTTCTTACATTGATTTTGCCTTCAAATTTTAATCTCAACCACAATGGTTATTCTGATGGAAAATCAAGATTGTCTCAACAATGTCTTGCTATCTAGGTGTTTCAATATTATAGTGACTATCCTCCAAGATTAGATTATATTAAACTTTAGACTCAATTTGAAACAGATGGTTTCCAAATTTAGTAAAAGACATTTTAGTTCATATCTAAGTTTGTAGTCTGGAGGTGGTAAAGATGAATTTAAGTTTTTCACCAGCCAAAGTTACCAGTATTGCAATAAACAGGTTCATTAACAAAGTGTGTTATTGTTGCATTTCTAAAACTCGTGTTAAAACCCAATTTTATTCAACCCTGCATGAGACTCGGCTCCTGTTTTAGTGTTTTATGTTTTTTTTTTTAGTTTATTTGTTTCTATTGTTTTTAAATTAGTTTTTAAAAACGTTGAAACTATATTTTACTTTTTAATATCTGTTTTTATTTTATCCAATGTCTTAATTGTTTTTTGATTTGTTTTGTCTATTTATGTACAGCACTTTGTCCAGCTGTGGTTGTTTTAAAGTGCTTTACAAATAAAGTTGGGTTGGGTTGAGTTTAACCATATACATAAATATGTATGATAAAACATTTAATTCAGAGAAAAAGATAGATTCTTCATATAAAGCAATGGTTTAACATAAAAAGGTGACATGACTTGTGGAAACAGCGCCCCCCGCTGTTCTGAAAGTGTCATGGTAAAAAAAAAAAATCTACAACAGAAGCGGGGAAAACAGGAAGTGATTCAACTTCTTTCTCTACTGTCTTGCAAAGTCAATGAGGCAACCCTCGGTGTCTTTCAGCGCCACTTTTTCTGGTGAGGCTGGTCGCTCCAGTCTGTCTTCATTCATTCCCAGCAGAGTCAGATCTTGGACTGATTCGGGCGCCTGCATGAAGGGCCACAAGTTGAACTTTGCTTGTAATTGTTCGCCCAATAAGAGTCCAAAGGTCCTCCAGTGCTGTCACTGAATCTTGGGCGTTTTGCAGAGCGTGCATTGGTAAGTTTTGTCCTTGTTAATATGATCAGATTTGAGTTTATTTCCTCTTGTAATTCACTCATTTTCTTAATGTGTCCAGATGGCTGCTGCTTGGGAAAGTGCCCTTTCTGTGCACCAGAGAATAGTGGACAATGGAGGTATATTTCTGATTTTGTTTAAAAAGATTTTTATTTCTTTTTACTATTTAAATGGATTCTGCAGCACTATTTCATTCACAGAAAAGATTCTCAGTTGGAATAAAAACCCAGGCCAGTGTGTAGGAGTTGTGAACTCCTTGCCTTCACAATCAGTGCTTTGTGGTTTTCCACATGATTTGCCACCATTTAGCTTCCATTATCTTGTTAGAGTGCTGGGCATATAAGGACAGAGGATTGATACTGACTCTGCCAATAACAGACAAAAGCCCTCTCTTTTTCTGTTGTAAAACCCCCTTCCTGTTTTTTGAATAAGTATTTGGTGCCAAAATCCTTAAAAAAAAAAAAAAAAAAAGACTGTAAAAGTTTGTCACTTGCTATTGCACTTGATTTTGTTGGTTGAAATCACTGCAGCTCTAAAAATATTAGACTTTGGCCTGCTGTGTCCTACGTGATATTGATTAATTTTGAGTAATGGACCCTGAAGACCTTGACACAGAACCCTGTTATGTTCCAGATAAGAGGACAGACCCGTGGCTGCTGGTCTACTCCCCCGTCCCAGTGTCCATCATCTTCCTGATCTACCTGTGTGTGGTCTGGGTCGGCCCTCATCTGATGAAACACAGACAACCTGTCGACCTCAAAGTTGTTCTCATAGTTTATAACTTTGCCATGGTTGGCTTGTCTGCCTACATGTTTCACGAGGTGTGTTTTTGTTGAAACAACATCAAACCTGAACACAGCACTGTTGGAAACAATTAGTGGTTATCAAAGGGTTTAATTGTGTGTGTAATTTCTCATAATTGCTGCTTTTTGCTTTGGGACATGTTTTATAGCACTAGCACTGACGTTGCTGTTAAACTTCTTATAAATTCATTCACAGTTCCTGGTCACATCATGGCTCTCCAACTACAGCCTCCTCTGTCAGCCTGTAGACTACAGCACCAGCCCACTAGCAATGAGGGTGAGTGAGTCTCTGATCTTTAACATTTAGCCCTGAATTTGCTTTTTATCTAATACAAAAGCAAAGAAATCTGGGTCATGATTTGATGTAAGACTCACTTTTCTCCTTTCTGCGTTTCCTCCAGATGGCCAGAGTCTGCTGGTGGTTTTTCTTTTCCAAAGTCATCGAGCTCAGTGACACGGTATAACATGTATTCATGAGAACATCTGAAATATCAGAGAAAATTAAAGAAACGGATGATTTAACCGTCTCTGCTCCTCTCTCTGGACAGATCTTCTTCATCCTGAGAAAGAAGAACAGTCAGGTGACTTTCCTTCATGTTTACCATCACGCTACCATGATCTTCAACTGGTGGGCGGGTGTCAAATATGTCGCAGGAGGACAATGTAAGACGGTTGTTTTAAATGATTTTCAATGCTGTATTGCAGTTAATGTGAAAACATGTCATAAGTAACAGTAAATAGTGTTAGCTTGTGGGCGTAGATTGTTGCTTAAATCTGATAAATCTGGTAATTTTCTTCAATTATAAACGCATAACTAGTCATGATTTGTACTGGGTTCTGTGTCCTATTGATTTGCTGAGGGAAACATTGAATCAGTCCAATGTCCACTATCACAGGCTGCTCAATAGTCACTCTATTATCAACTGTTTATAAATCCTCAGCTGAAAGTAGTCCCTCAAACACACCATTTAGTCACTTTTTAGTATCGTACTCAGCTGTTTACACAAAACCTCTATTCAAAATGAAACAACAAATGCTTTTAGTCCTTTGCACAGCCCTTGTTTCATGAACATTAAGAGCTTGCACAAACTGAAGAATGCTGAAAAAGGTTTACTGTCATTCCGCTGCATGCCTGCTGCCTTATACTCCATTCAGTAAACTGCACTTATATTTTTTTATAAGTTTTTATGAAACTTTTTAAACTTTTTAAAAACTTTTTTATAAGTTTTATAAGTTCACTGTTTTTGAAATCTAACAGCTGCTCTGATTGCTTTTGCTCATCCCTCAGCCTTCTTCATCGGCTTGGTTAACACATTCGTCCACATAGTGATGTATTCTTACTATGGCCTGGCTGCCATCGGCCCTCACATGCAGAAGTATCTCTGGTGGAAGAAGTATCTCACCTCTCTGCAGCTGGTGAGTCCTGCTTTAAAGGAACTGTGAGTATACAGACCCTCTCTCATGGTGAAATAAGCCATTATGACCCGCTCTTGCCTGTCCCTCCAGGTGCAGTTCATGCTTTTCCTCTTTCACACCGGCTACAACCTGTTCACCGAGTGCGACTTCCCCGACTCCTTTAATGTGGTGGTGTTTGGTTACTGCGTCACCCTCATCATCCTCTTCAGTAACTTCTACTATCAGAGCTACCTCAACAAGAAGAAGCAGAAATAAGACTGAAAACACACTCTGTATGAGAGACACTGACACAATGGTGTGGCCATGTTGTCAGCGGGTGCCTGCAGTACTCAGCAGATTCCAGTAGAGGGAGCAACATGCCCACAGTTTGGTGGTTTTACTCCAGGTGCTTGGCCAGCCAAACTTGAACACTGATATGAGTTTGTCCAAAAAAGTTAGTCAGACATAAAGAAAGACAAATGCATCATGATGATCATACAATTATTTATTTCTTATTAGAGAAAGGACAAACATTCAAATAACTGTTGTAAACAAACTGTACATTTTTTACATATTATAATAAAGTAGGTTGTTTCTCTGCATTATTGCTGAGTTATGGGTTCGAACCTCCTCCAGAGATCAATCAAAGAAAACAAAAATAAATCAATAACAAAATACAGAAATGCAAACATTTTTTTTCCACTGTTACAACGACACAGCAAAATGATATAATCTTTTCTCACTTCATTTTAAAACAGAGTGAAATATGTAGATCAGAGAGGAAAACATTAAAAAAGACAGCAAGGGCGGTTTTGTAATTACAGGTCAACACTGAGTCTGAAAAACTGAATTTTTGAGCTTGAAATATGACGTGTGTGAAAGTGTTAGCACCAGTGTGTCCAAATTAGACTCTGTAAAATGATGAGTGATAGTGAACCAAAGAAAGAAAACACAGATACTTAAAAGACTAACAGGGTTGTGTCAATAAGGGGAAGCCACAGCAGCTGTCTTCCAGGTGGAAATTGAACAAGGTGCCTTTATTCACTCAAGGCCAATCTCATAAACACATGAAGTGCTATTCCATCCACCTGAGTATTAAACTTTCTCAGCTGTCTTTGCAAATGTTTTTCACAGGATGCAAAAAGAGGGTAGAAATCAAAACACTGACTAGGTTTTGCATGTCTTACATTAACTGTTTACCAGATCACACTGGCCATACAATGTAATCTCTGCTTTTCACAGCCTCCAGGCCACATTATGTCATAAATAAATCTCATTTGTTTGGTGAAGACTGTGTGGGTCAAAAGCAGCGGATTCTTTACTTTAATGTCATTGATTTTTACAAGATATACCATGATTCATATTCTATATGAATTAAGGCTTTTTACCTTGTCCCCTACTCAAGAAAGCCCCCGTGGCTTCCCCATAGTGACAGTATTTCAAAAGAGTACCTGGATTGTACCTACCAACCTGAGCACATCTCTTTTTTTCCCTATTGGGACTGACGGGGTTATTTTTTTAAAACCGTAATTCTTCATCTTTGTTGGCGAGGTGAGACTTCCCTGTCATTTTTCAGGCTTGTTTTAATCATTTTAAATCTATGGTTAGGGTTTTAAATTTCATTTTTTAACCTTTTTTTCCAGAGGAGTTTTTCAAGGCTTATAACCCAGTGGTCCCCAAGCTGTGGTTCAGGGCTGAGGCAGAATTAAAAGACAAATTTGAAGGCTCAAACAGCTGTCATACTTTCAAGGCACTACACTTGTTTTTGCCAGAGCCATATTACAAACTGAATGACCAAAGAGACATTTGACATCCAACAACATTGGTTCCAACAATAGTGCAGCTTTGCATCTGTTATTAGACTCTCCCTGCCTGGTAAATGCTGGAATACCTTACACTCCAGGTCCACTTCTAGTTTGGGACACAGATTTTTGCCTGATTCCAGGAACACCATCGTCACCATGATATCACTTTGACATCACTGGTGGTTTTTATGGTTGAGTAAGATTATTATTTCTACTATTACAACAGGGAATACCTCCAAATGTGTTTTTAAGCAACTGGTGCTGACACATTCTGTGAGGGGATACAAGCCAAAGTGTTCCAGTCCCTCTATAATCACTTACTTGGACTCAAAGAGAAGTGAAATGTGCCACAACCATTGAGACTACGGTAAGAAGTGAGACACACTGCAGTGCTCATCGGTTTCTTCGAGCCTGTTTCCTGATGTGATGTCTGTGGAAGAAATTGGACAGCAAACTGCTGGAGGAGGTGTGCTGAAGCGTGCCCTGCTCTGGTGCTGCTCTATGTCTCTGTGTAGACGGAGGACATGTGGCTCAGACTGCGGTCAAAGCTTCCCACCTGGAAGAAGATGCTTTCCTCTGGGCTTGAGGAGAACTGGCATCCACCGCCACCTTGAAGCTCCTGGGTCAAGCTAAAGCCTGGAGCAGAGGAGAAAAAAGAGCAGCCAGTTAAACATTTAGATGAGATTGTCCAGGTCGTAATTCAGGCGAGTTGGCTCTGAGTGAAATTTTCTCACCTGGTGTGCCTGTGTTGTTGGTTGGCATATGGAAGTTGTTGTGCTGATGGGAATTGTATGCGTGAGAATCTCCTGGGACTTGGATGCCACCAACTGTCTGCTCCATCCTGTAGGAGTCTCCGAAGTGGAAGCAGCTCTGAAAGCTGCCTTGGTATTCTAGGAGGAGAAAGAGGAAAAATAGAAACCAGATTTGATTGACTAACTATTATCTATGGTCGATTGTTTCAGAGGTAAGTAAGCGTTCTCTTCATTCGGCTGAAACCTGATTTGGATCAGAATTGTGTGACAATGTTATATTTGTGTTTTTGCTATCTGTGCCAGCCCTGCAGTATGTTGCATCTGTCCTCATCGTCTCAGTCTGGACGACCGCAGGAGTCACGATAATGGGGAAGCAGTCTATCCTTGGGTGCTTTTACGCAACTCCCTGACCACAGTGTGGTTTGAGAAACGCTCATGTGTAGATCTTTACAGGGAAAACAGTGTTTAAGGCGCTAGGAAAAAGGCTTTGGAGTGACAGCTGAGCCTGCCATGTTAGGGCGCCGAGAGACAGCTGAGCACATGAGCCAGCATTTTGTTGGCCAATTCAGCGCAGGAGAAAGGCTTCCGGCATGTGGTTTTCTCCGCTCTGCCTCGATGGTTCTAATCTTACTCCATCCTAAAAGCACTCTGATGTAGCCACGGGGAAGAATCGCTGCTCTGAGAGACAACTTCCTCCCTTTTTAGACCTTTCATGTGGGTGTGCTGGTGCAGTACGCGTTTGAAAAAGAGACACAGGGTTGTTCTCATGCATATTCAAGTGATCTGACTCTTAATTCCCTCACAGGAAGTTCTATGAAAGTAATACCTTCTACATGTTTCTGAACCACCTGCCACAGGAAATAAAAATCAGGATATTAAATTGAAATGCCAATGAACATTTCTTGAATTCACGTCAGGGTGGATTTCCTGAAACAAGCTCAGCAGGAAGTCTTTGGGTTAACCTTACCGTCGCTGGCAAGCTGATGGTGGTGATAGTGGGAGTACGGCTTGTGTTGAGGGTGGACATGCTGTTTCTCCAGAGGAGGCGGAGGAGGAGGCGTCCCGGTTCCCTTCATCCCTGGAGACAGGAGGGGACCTGACACCCTGAAGGAGACGCAGAAAAGGGTAGTCAAACATGCGTGAATATTAAGACATCCAAATCTATTATTAGTTCCTTTAAAGACAGCGTCACAAATTTCTCAGTATAATGTCTTCATGCTTCGTCAAAGCCGTCACGACACGCCAGCTCTCCAAACACATGATCCGACAAACCCAGCCGAGCGTTTTAGTGATCTTGAACGGACAGAAGAAGAAACATTCCAGGCATGTGGAAACTTGGGCTCCCCACATGTAATCGTCCTCCTACCACATATTATGATCTTAAGTCAACAAACAGCAGAGTGTGCATTCAACTAAAACCACCCCCTCCTCACATGCACACACACACACACGCACGCACGCACGCACGCACGCACGCACGCACGCACGCACGCACACACACACACACTGCCCACATTGCAGTAACTACAGGCTTTGTGGCCTCCAAAGAATAAAGCACAATAGTGTTTACATTCATGACTTTGGAGAAAGAAAAATATAAAGCTGACATGTTTGTGACTTTGTGGACTTTAACAGCTTGGATAACAACTCAAATGACCAAGCCGGCTTATTTTTGTGGGTATTGATCATTTAAATAAAAGATCTGATCCAGCAGTCTGAAATCTCAGACTTCTTTCTAGTGGAGTGTACCGCCAAGTGTTTGTTGGTCATACCATCTAAGGTCGCTCTCTGCGCTGGGAAAACCACGTTGTAAAGATCACAGAAACGAGTGAAATATTACAGTAATACCAGCTGATGGTAATTCCCCCTTTTAGCGTCACGCTTAAATTGGTTCAACCCCAAAAAAACATAGAGTGAAATTAAAGACTCTCCAGCGTGCTTCGGTGAGGTTACGCAGAAGCTGTCAGCAGCATCAGAGACCACGCTCTGTCTAACATCATATCAAAAGTATGCTGATATCATGGTGGTTGTTATTTATTTAAATTGTTGTCTCTGCTCAAAAGTGTGCACATCAATGGATTTCTAAATATTTGGAGAATTACATCATGCATTTTAAGGGGAACTCCACCTCGAATCAAAGTTGTACAAGCATCAAAAGGATTGTTAAACCTCTTTTTGAAATGCCTCGAGCACCTGAGTCAACTTTGCATCAAAGTCCCCTCTGTGGTCTCACTGGGTCATGAAGAGTGATATTCCCATTAGCATAGCAAAAACCTGGCTTGAATCTCTTTAAAGGCACAGAGTGATATTTTTCATAAACGTCTTGGTGGGAGTTAAATATGAAAGTAGTCACTACTCATGTCTGCACAGTCCGTGTGAAGCTGAAAAAGAATAAGCCCACATAGATAATGGATTATACATATATTTATGATGTGTTACAATTTGCTTAAAAACTTGTATAACTATCATTATAAACACTCATAAATGATCATAATGCTTTATAGCTATGATCATAACATATAATAAAGCATTTTATCATGACTTACAAGGTCAGGTATTATAATGTGTTATAACTGTTAACAACACACTGACGATGCCCACATAGATAATGCATTATACATATATTTATGATGTGTTATAATTTGCTTATAAACTTGTATAACTATCATTATAAACACTCATAAATGATTATAAGGCTTTATAACAATAAGCATAACACATTATAATACCTGATCTTGTGAGTCATGATAAAATGCTTTATTATATATATATATTATTATATGTTATGATTATTGCTATAAAGCATTATGACTATTTATGAGTGTTTATAACCATGGTTATACAGTGCTATAACGTGATTATAATGCATTATACATATATTTATAATGCATTATGGAGATAGGCGTCAAGTAAAGTGTTATCGATATATGCATCATAAGAACATTTTAAAGCTGTATAAATGCTACTACAAGGTTTTATAACATCATATATGCCATAATAAGCAATTATAACAGCTTATAGCCGCATTTGTGAAGAGGGTGAGCATAATGCATATGAGTTGTTTAACAAGTACATGTTTCTATAACACATTTATAAGGGCTTATAAGCAGTATTTTGTAGCTGTAAGTAAAATGTATGACAAAACTACCTCCCCTCCAAAAATACCCTTAGATAATTGAAACTTTTTTTGGTATTATGCATGATAAACTACTCCTTCACAGGCAAAGTGAATTAAAAAAAAAAAAAAAAGATGTTGCTGATGGTTTGCTCGTTAAATTCATAAGGAGACACTAGTATTAATTTAAGTTTGTTTCATAACAGATAAACATTTCACATAGGAGCTTTAATGTTTGACATTAACCTAATAGGACAGAAATTTACTCAAATCCTGCCTGTAAAAACAGAGAAGGCCAATCACTCCCCAAAATATTCAGCAGCCACTTAGTGCCCTCTCATGAGTGCACATCAGGAATGCCAACACATAAACTGCTGCTGTGTTACTATGTGCTGCTTAGCTGTGGAAGCATATGGTTTACACTAAGCGCTATATGAATGTGATGACAGAGTGCCGCTGGAGGCAGACAAGCCCTCAAATAACTGCTCGGCTGGCCTGGCTGGAGCCTACAAAATGACCTACTGCTTCATGCATGGGGCTTCCTGGACAGCAAAAAGTAGCCCGCTATGTGTACAAAATGTGGCTAAGGAAGGCTGAAGATGTCAAACAAAGGTGTGTGATTCTTAACACACTTTCATCAGGGACGTACAGTAGCTTTAAACTCGTGTTTTTGCCTCCATTACTTCTATCCATCACAAAACTATATAATCAATACATTTTGGCATACTTTTTAAAGTTGTTGATGCATATTTGCTTAAGTATAAGATCCTACTGACTTTAGTGCAGAGAAAACTGACCAGCAAACTGCTCCAAAGGAAACAAAAAGAAACAGTGCAAATTCATACAATTTAATATGGTCTGATGGCATTGATTCAATGGGAGAGACTAAAATGAAAAATAAGTTTGTCAGACTTGCTCTATGAAATAATTTCACATATGGTGAGTTTTAAAATATTGCACCACCCAGCTCAATATACAGTAATTAATGAACTTAACCAAAATGATTACAGACAGGGAAACTTTTACTGACATTTTTAGACTTAAATTGTTGGTATTTTAAGCTTTTGTGAGGATCTGTTGGTTTGTTTCAATTTTGGCACCTTAGGTGGAGAAAACAGTTCCTCTAATCTCTTCGCTGGTTTTATCCTTTAAATGTCCAACCAGTACAGAGAAGTATTCACTTAAGGGAAAGAATCTGCTTTGTACAGAATTAACACGATAATAACTTCATAGATGCAAACCTTTTGCTGTGTTTTTCCGATTTCTTGGGTTTCTAAGTCAGTTTTTCTAAGAAAAACAATTTTGATCCATAAAATCTTCTCATAATTCTGAGATAATTATCTTGCTAATTTAGAATAACAGGGAAAAATATTTAATTTTCAAAAAGTTATCATGTAATCCTGAGAACAGAGACCTTGATATTTCAGAAAAAGGGGTTTTATTTACTCAAGTGAAAAAAAATCATGTCCTGCATTTCCCATGTCCCAGATTTTTTGTCATGGAAATGAAAAAAATCGTTGTAAAAACTCCAAACAAAAGCCTTAAAGTACTTTTTTTGCCAGCACTTTTGACAGCATATCAGAAAACACTCTTTTTGTGGTATGGAAACAAAAGTGCTGTAGCCTATTGGTAACTTGTCTAAGGTCAATATACCCCTCGATTCAGTGCTCATTCCTTTAAGAGACAAAAATGAGAAAACATTGCACGGACTATTGGCACATCTTCAAATTTAAGCGATAAGGCTGAGTTTTATGGAAAAAACAAATCTTTCAAACTTTCTGCATTGGTTTTTCTCTCTGAGCCTCCTTTCTATCAACATGTTCATCTGGGCATCAAATGCACTGTAAATGCACTGCACTTGACCTCTTGTGTCCACCTCCTGAAATTGGGGAAGCTTGTGTGGCACCTGGTGTCAGTCTGGCTCTAAAGAAGCTAGCTGTTAGCGAGCGTAGCTAATCCATGGGTTGGCATGGGCCCAGTGCGTGGCCATGTGGTCCTGCAGAGAGCAGCATTCCCCCAGGAGCTGCTGTCAGCACAAACTCAGGAAACAGTTATACTGTTCATATTTTTACAAGCTGCCTCTATGTGCAGCTAAAGTGAATCATAAGCTAATCACTGCCAGCTGCCCACAGACTCTGCTCATGCTGGACTCTGGCTTGCTCTTGACTGAGGCTGGAGGTATGAGGGGAATCTTTCATATTCCGCATTAATCTCTGACCTGATATTCATCTTCACTGACCATCCTGTATTACTCCACTTTTTCCAGCCAGCCCACCCACTCATGTCTCACGGCAATGAGAAAGTGATTTGACCTTTGACCTGTTGATTCTTAAAGACAGGGATTGATCTGATTTCGGGGTGAGGCGATGAGATTGATGAAGTAAATTTCTGAGAGGGTTTAGAGATTGTCGACAGACGTGTAAACTAACTTCTGTGCTGTCTGTTAGAGCGACATCCTTTCAGCTCTGTTTCGTGAAGATAGCAGCGTGGGTAAGAGGTGCCAGCATGATCATTTCTTCAGTGATTAGCATGGGGTTTCTGAGACCTCCCTCTTCACTTATGAAAATATGGCTCAGTGACTTAAAACTCGAGTGTCTCAGCGACTTTTCCTGTGAGTAATATGGGAAAGCTGATGTCATTCTAGGAGGGAGATTTAGTAAAGTTCATGACCTAGCTGTACGCCTGGAGCCCAGACAACAGGACTTGTATTGAGGTAAGCCTGAGCAGATTATTGTCCAGAAATGTAACAAAAAAGTTGATGAACTCTTGTTGTGTGAAAGAAAAGCAGTCCTGGCGGAGTCTTGGCTCTTTGTACTGAGGCATGATGGGATGGAAAGAAAAACCTGAAGATTCATGAGCACTGCTGCTCTGCTGCTCGTTCGTCTTCCTTCACCTGCAGCTAGCTGTCCCACCAGGGAGCGGGGATCAGACTCCATCCTCCAAAGACTTTACGTTCTCGACAAACACCCTCCGCCCCCTCCTCTCATCTGCTCCCTTAGCAGCCGACATTAAGCTCCTCTGATGGATGACAGGGTCTTCTTTGGCATAGACTGGTGGGAACGCTTCTGGTTCTGGTTAGCAAACTAAAGCTGTGCTTGAGAGACAGACTATAGCATCCTGGCTAAAGCTAAGCTAACACTAAGCCAGCCCTGCAGGCCTCAGTGTGAAGACTACATTTAGGGCTTTGGATACTTTTGGGGCCTTAAAGCTCTTTGAAAGCCCCGGTAAGACAACTGCTCTAAACACAAAGGATCTGTCCTTAATCACCATCATTCTTGGACAAAATATTGACGATATAACATCTGAATCTTTAGCGTGAGTTAACCGTTTGTGCTGATGGGTTTAAATAAAGACTAGCGTCGATTAAAGACTGGGCATTAATAGCAGAGAATGAGTTACTGACCACACTCTGTCGTGAGCAACCACCCCAAAAAATGTTTTTGTTTGGGCTGCGAGGTTGACACTCGTTTTCTGGATCACTGCGTTGACTGATAATGACTGGAAGTCAACAGTGTCGGGTTATGAGCGGCGAACGTCCCCCTTCACTGCCCAAACTCTTAATGTAGCTCTGTGGCGTCCCTGCTGCCACTCTAATTCAATTACCCTACGTCAATCACTGCTGAGGTATCAAACCACCTCAGACCAATATTTACAGAGGGGCTCTAATATCAATACGCAGGTAACGGCTGCATACTCGCCCCTCTGCAATTATATAACCACATATGGCCGAGGCAGTGAATGACAACATTTACCACCCATCCCTCTGTGAGCACACGCTGCTGTGGTGGAGCAGCCGTTTCCATGATAGCTGCTGCACACACACACACTCAAACACAAATACACACTTACACACACATGCACAAGATCGCAAAATGTATTTTAACTGGCATATTTTAATATTAGCTTCAGAAAAATGACACTGGTATTTAGAGAGTAAAAGGAGTCTAAATGGCCCATTTGAGCCAGAGTAAACACATTTAGCTATGAGGTCAGAGGCTGCCACACTAGAGGCAGGTTAGTTTGATAATTTTGTCAAAATGTTTAATGTCCTGCTAAACCGTTTGGGAAAAACAAGTGCGGCGCTGATATTGACTTTGGCAGCAGGCTGTATACTCAAGGCTTTAAAACATGTAAATCAAATGCTCCATCTTCAGGCTAATGTGAGTAGACGTTTCATGCCCGGCTCGTTGCTCTGTAGGTCCCTGCCACAACTCTGCTTATTTGACTCTCAACCCCACCCTCAGTGCGTTATCCTGTGATGAACAGATAGGGCGACACAGTGTGTGTGTGAGTGTGTGTGTCATAGCTTTTAGGTGAAACATCTTGATTTGATGAAATTTCCAAGTGTGGAAATTTCTGTCATTTTAATGCAGCATTGTAATCGCATAACAAGCGTGAGCTGAAGCTGGAGTGGGAGGGGGAGGACAAACATGAACCTGAATGGCATTTTGGATACTTATGTTGCAGAACAAATGGGACTCGAACTGCACAACGCAGACATTTAGAAGCTCCTCATCAAGCCTCAGAGGGAGAAACCCCCATCATAGGGCTGGGTGATATGGGAAAAAGTTTATCACAATATATTTTTTTCATATCAGATGATATCGATATATATCACGATATAAAAAATGAAATTGAAGAGTGCCTATTGGTAGCATGTCTTTTGCAATACAATAAGCTACTGCATCTGTGAGGTCTTTGTGTTTCTTCAACATTTTGTCGTAAGGCGTTGCAGTAGAGAAAGCAGAATGGTTGGCTGTTTCGGCTGCACAGGCGCCATGGGCTCCTTTCTCCGCTCGGGTTTGTAACCTTTTGCATTGTGCATGCTCTGCTGTGTGGCACTGCTTCAGGTGGTGATAAAGATTTGAGGTATTCCCTGACTTTACGAGAACATGTACTTGACATAATTTGCTGTGCGCATTACTCTGCTTCATGTCCGATTTTGTACGTTTTCATGCCAGTGTTGTCAACGATGTCTTCATCTGTTGAGCCTTCATCTGCATTTCTGTCAGGGGTAGCACTCATTTTCTTTTTTCTCACTGACAGTGCTTTCGGCTTCTCGTGTTAAAATGCTATAGTTGCGTGTAGCTGCAGCCTGCTACTACGCAGTCATTTGCTACTTGGTTCTACTTTAGCACATGATTGGTTCAGTGCGAAGCGGACCCGGAGTAACTCCCCTTTCATTGGCTATTCGTATAGTCTACCAAAACATGGTAGAATTCCAACAATTGAAAATGATACTGACCATGTTTTATATTGATATTGAGGGAAATTAATTTTTGATATATATCGTTGTCGTTTTATCGCCCAGCTCTACCCCATCATACCTTTACTACGTCACCCTGCATGTGTAACCACTGTTACAGCATCCCCTACCCAGGTCCTTTTCAGTTTCTATCCCTCTCACTGTGCTGGTAATTGTGCCCGCCATCAAGAAAGAGGCGCTGCAGCCACAACGTAATTTCATCAGCCTTCTCCTCCTGTTTTTAAGGCTTGAAACAACACATCACCTTCCAGCTGCTTTCAGACCGGTCGAGCGTCTCTCTGCTGCACTTGGACGTTTACATCCAGACGGTTTTGCCGCCTCGGCTCGCTGCTCTGTTTGTGCTGGAAGTCTGCTGTGCCTCACACCCCAATCACTCGCAATCATGTGTGTTTCCTGGATTACTATATGTAAACTCCACTCACTCACACACACTCCCACACACTGAGACACACATGTGCACACACATGCATGGCTCTTAAGAGTAAGAAAGCTTTCAAATCTCATTCTCTCATGAGCCGGTGCTGTATATACTCCAGTGAAAGTGCATATACACACAGACACCTAAAGAGTGGACCACAGGGTTAAAATAAAGCATGTTTACGTAACACAATCACTTTTGTAACACAGGGTTTATCATGCCTGATTCCATCCACTCTTTCTCAATGTTATTAAACTGTAAAAGAGTGTTTTCCTTTTCCACCTCCCTGGTTTTCGGCACTTTCTTTAGTACAGTACACACTGTGCCTCCTGACGACACTTGGGCTCTGTGTTTCTGCTCCGCTGGGAAATCTTCTGCACTAATAGGAAACATGCTGAGTCTCTCACACGTACACTCACACACAGGACAAATAAAAATTGATACATGAAAAGAGCGGTCACTTCTGCCCAAGTTTTCTTGTGCAACAAGGCAGCATTTGTGCAAACTGCAGGTTTTCCAAGCACAGTTAGAGGCAGCTCTTTCGAAAATCGTGTTTTACGGTTTCCTATATTTTCTCATTCAAGTTAATCTTTATCATAATAAGCTGCTCCATATTTTCTGACATACAAGCACATACATCATTATGAAGTTTGATATACAAACTGACTGAAAGTGAAGTTTCATAGCAGTTTTGAAATGCATTGCCCAAATCAAAAACTCTAATACCTCCCAGGATTTCAGAAAGCTGACCCATCAGAGGAAACTGGGCTTTCATGGAGAGGAGCCTCAAAGGGACACTACCTGAGATTACCTGTGCTAGTCAAAGGTTTTCTCTGACACCAGGGTGAGATATAACATGGTTTTTAGATTTGTAAATCATGTAAAGCTATTTTAAAGGTTTCAGAGTGAAAATATAAAACTTGTGATAAGCATTAAAGAGCCACTTTAAACATCAGCTCAAGGGGGTTTGTACAAACTAAGTCGTAAGGTCATGTTTTTGGGAGAATTTGTTGAATCATGTCATCAGGGATTAAACCTCTTCACAATATAAACACCAAATAATCCTATCACACTGCCCTAGCAGTGTCCTCAAAGCCAAACAGTTCGGTCATCACACTGATGGTGTCGTATCCAGTGGAGATGGGGGACCTTATGTACACTGACGATGGTGCCAGAAGTGGAGCTGGTGATGTGTCACGTTGACCCCACAGTGACCAGCATAGCCCTCTTTTCATGAGGAAAGTCTCAGGGGTTGTAGAGTTTAGATTGTTTCCAGTGAGATGACCAAATAGGTTTGTCAGCAGGACAGAGGGGCTTAACCCAACATGATCTAAGAGGGTTCGCCCTGCCGTGATTCAGGATGATGAATAGGTGAAAAACAATGAAAAACCAGAGGGTCCAAATTTGTGAGAATCACAATACTATCAGCATGATTAATGTAAGAAAACAGTTCAACTGGCCTCGAGGTATAAGCAGATATTTTCATGTTTATGTGAAGATTCATCAAAAACACTACAGAACAGCACTTTAATAACTCTTCTTTAGTGCTGCAATAGTGAAGACAAATGAACTTATTGGACCTCTGTCCAGGAGCGTGTGTGTGACCATTCAGCACCATGTCACTCAAACATGTGTGGTCACTTACAAGCCTTTCTTTATGAGGAGATATTACTCTCTTTATGATTTCTGGTAACTAAAACAAGAAAAGTTTGACCAGACAAATACAATACAAAAGCACAAATACTCTGTTACTCTATGTAAGAGCTGATGTCAGTTATCTGTCCCTTAAAAATTATTTGTCTTTCTAACCACTCGTTTGTTTTGCACATTACACATAAATTTCAACAAAAATACTCATCACTAAATACATCTCTAACATTTTCAAAAAATCGAAAACTTGAATCTATTGTGCATCATTACCACTTGTCCTCTCACTATAAAAACTTCTCCAGCAGCGATTATACTTGAATAATCAACCAAGTGAATAAATGTCATCACCCTCTGTAGAATTACTAGCTGGCTATATGAGGTATTAGTATTCTTATGATTGTTAGTCAAAAATAGTGTTTATATGTTGGCCTAAGTTGCACAGCCAACTACCACCAGCTGGGACTGTGGCTGTATTTAACTGCTGCCATAATGTTATAATGCTCTACAACCCAGATGTAGCACTGATTGCCAATGGCCCAGTTTGGCAGTATTTTGATCTGGAGAATGAAGATAAAGATGTGTGTAAGCTGTATCAGGTTAAGGTTGCATATAACCATTTGACTAGAGCAATGCAAAACAGCACAGGCATTTGAATATTAAAACTGCATGGAAGACTGATAGCTGGTGGTGCCAGCTCTCCTAATGTTAGCTACACTCTGCAAACCAATTTGACATTAATTACCTGCAGACTCTGTGAACTGAAATAAGCTCAATTTTGACTGTTTTGAGTGTTTTATGACCTGTAAGCAAAGTATTTCCTAGTGTAAAGTAGTAGCTTTAAAACATCCCTGATTCAAATGTAAATGGAGGGTAACTACTATAGAGAAAAGAAGAGTCCTGAGTATATTTACCATTGCATGTCATGCGCAACAGATACAAAATGGAATATCGGGAAAAAACAAATAAAAGAAAGATGTGATTTGGAGCAGCAATGGTTTTCAGATTGGAGCAAAGTTGATGTTTTTAAAGCACTGTACCATGTTTTTATTTTACTGATATGAGATAAATCATCTAATAAAAATAACATAAGGTTCAGTTCACACAGTCCAGAAAGAATCTCCTTCAGAGGGCTAGTTTCATGTTTCATTATTCAAGTATATTCCACTTTTTCATTTTGGATTCTTTACTCTTCAGCGTTAACTTTCACACAAGTACATGTACTTCTACTTATGTAAAATACTGTAGCTAAGCTAAGTGTAATTCTGCCTTCTGCCAAATCACTTGACTATACCAGTGAGTGTATTTAAGTTCCCTGCAGAGACCATTCAGAGGGAGTTAAAGAAATTCACATTTTATTCCTCAACTGTCATGGGGTTAAAAGTGCCAAAGTGTCATCTCCACACTCATGTAGGACTCACCCATCTCTCGTGCCGTCCATGGCAGTCAGTGGGGACAGGTGATGAGGGCTGTTGAGGTCACGGTCTAGTCTGTGTTGTCGTGACGGCAGGTCAGTGACAGAAGTGGGAGGGGGGTTGGGAGTCGGAGAGAGGAGCTCCACTGAGGCGCTGTGATGGGGGGTGCTGGAGCCAGTGTACAGGCCTGAAAGAAAAACAAAGCTAATTCAGTAAAGGTGCCACATAAACCCAAGAACCATGCACTCTGTGTTTCCTTTAAGCTAATTGAAAGCCATTTTATGGTAACAGGATTTTGTTTTGACAACCTTCATCCAATCAGAGAGCTCTATGAAATCAAATGTTCGGTGTTTGTGCTGTTTGCAATTTGGGGTACATTGTTTGTGCTGCCATGGGGATTGGCCCTGTTTGTCCTTTCAGCTGTTTGTTCTTATTACACAATAATAAGCTAAAATGTTACATGTGTTTATATAGTGACTTTAAACAGTAGGGCATTCAAAAAAGAGACTACGCTTATGGGAAACCCTCTGTTGTGAGTGTGTATCTGTGAGAATCCTGCATTCTGGTTCTCATGGGTATGGGTTTGTGAGTACATGCAAGCATATGTGGATCTTTTTTTTTGCATGTATGGATGAACATTTCATGCACACAGCTGGAAATATACAGAGAAAAAGTTTTATGGGACAGTGCCTCACTCTGTTTTGGAAGATCTAATGTTGTTTTTTTTTCTATTTAGTTGCTGAGTTCGCCAAAATCACAGTGATTTACTCTCTGTTGACACAGTGAGGAAAAATTTCAACAGTTTCAAGCTGTGGCCTTGAAAAAAACAGGTCCTTTTTTCTAATTTATAATGCAAATCTGAATAAAACAAATGTTTTCTATAGTGCCAGCATCTTTACTGCTACTTGAGATCCAGATGTTGTTGTTTTTAAATGTGAAACGTGTACAGATGAAGCTCCTGATACCCCTGCCTGCTTAAGTTTTTGTTCTGTTTGGCTGATCTAAACCTACTGACTAATAAAAAGAGCTGTCAATCAAGTCAGAACTGACATTATGATTGATCGCAGTGGTGGCTGTGATTAATAATGATTAATCATGCACACCACTGCGCCACAGTATGGATGCAAACATACGGTGCCTCAGCTCAGTTAGCTACTTTTGTAAGGTGCCACAAACCTCAACTTAAGCACATAAACATATTTTGAGTCCACTCCCAATTAATTTAAGACACTGAATGTCTTACCTACTCTAAGACAAATCACTTTATTTTAATAGACAGCTCTGATTGCTCCAGAGATTGACTCGAGACCAGTCATGAGAGATTTGTTCAGACTGGAGTTAAAACATCAGGACAAATCGGTGTTGATAAGAGACGTTATGCCTACACTTGTTCTCCCGACACAATAAATCTGCTTTCTCCATCTCCTTCACCATTTATCACATGATTTCTTTTCCAGCATCCACAGCAGAGGAGAGAGAGTCATGCTGACAGTTAAACCAGCGATGAGAGGGGAAGACAGGATGAGATGAAAGCAGGAGAAAAGACTGGCGCTCCTGGTTTTGCCGTTTCCTGGCCCAGCTGTTCTCAAGTGGAAGCATGCCAAGGTCTGATCTGACAGCGCCCTGAAATGGCTACAAGCCTGATTCATTACCCCCAAATCATCAATCACAGACCTTAAATGTTTTCCCCTTTAGCCCCAACATCTGCTACCACACCAGCAAAACAGTCGACAAATAATGGCTTTGATTGCCTCAATTTCATCTCTGGCTCCTTGTGGAAGAAGGAGGTAGAGAAAGAGGAGATCTGATGGCGCTACTTAAGGGGGTCGGTTGAGGATTTTGTTCTGCAGCGGTTTAAGATTGTTTCAGGAAAAACGAGCTCAGTGTGAGAGCGAGATCGAGGTGTATCCGTCTCTCAGGATCCCAGCAGGAGCATGTAAACCTGTGCGCTAAAATTATGATGAGCATTTCCTCTTGTTAATCAGAGAACAGTGTAATTACGCTCCATAAAACAGAGAGGGGCTTCTCGTAAGTCGCTCTGCAGCCTGGTGAATAAGAGCAGACTTATAGCTGGCGAACAGGAAAAGAAGTCGAGCTCTGACTGGAAGCATGACTCATTTTCTGCTCCACAAGTGTTAATGATGGGATGGCTGCCCACTTTGCCCCACCTCTCACATGCATCCTATTGGCATTGAAACAAAGTAAAACTCATGTAAATGGGGATCCTCTGTGCCAACCTGCAACATCTTTGCTGGCCTTGAATAACTCTGAATCCCTGAGTGCTTTGGCGCTGGGCTCAAGAGCGAGCTCCTCTGGGCTTTGAAAGATTTTAAACAAGGGAACAAGCAACCTTCAAGGTCCAAACAGAGGGGCACAGGGGAGGAGAAGTCAAAACTCAGAGGCCTGGTTTGACATTTGAATGCAAGTTGAGCGTTAACATCGTCAAACGTGTGCTAGAGTTGCAGCAGCAATAACAGAGAGCAATGGGGAGCCTGGATAGGATACAGGCAGAAAACAAGGACAGATGTCCATAAAAAGAGGACTCTGCAGGAAATCTCTCTGGTCTTTAAGATTGTTAGAATCCATTTATCTCCCTCTTGTTACCAATCCAGAGAAGTGTTGACATTTGGTGACGGTCAAATTCATCAATTAGAAATATGCTTTAAAGGCCACATGTGATGAATAAACGTTTGTGGCTGTTTGTGATCGTAATTGCTTTTGCAGCTTTTGCATGACAAGATGACGGCTTAACATGAATCGCCTGTGACACAATGAGAAGTGCAAGGCTGAAACACTTCCTTCTAAATTTAAATAAGCATGTTCAACAGCTAAAAATGTTGATATAAAAAGCGCTGAAGCAATCACAGCAAAATTACAGGAGTATAATTTGTTTATGTTTGACCAAAGGCGCCGTAAGTATGATTTTTACTGCCTGGAAGAGCAAAATTACCACAATACATCTGCAGGAATGTTGACATGGCTGTTGATTACCACCTTTGACTGGATGATTGCTTTGCCAGGTGTTTAGATTTCAGGCCTCGCTTGCTGGCGTGGTCTCTAATTTTGGAAATAATAAACCCTGGCCATCAACATTTTGAGACAGGGCAAGCGTTTTGGAGTCAAATTTTGGATCGCTCCACCAAAAAGATGGCGCAACGATGAATATTACATTATGCATGTACATACTCTTCCAAATCAAAAGCAAGAGATAAAAAGGTATTCCTGGGGTAGTCTTTCCTTAAAGGGACATTTCAGCATAAAATTAAGTTAGGGTCAAACACACCGTAACACCGAGTTAGACACCCCCTTGAGAGGTGAACGTTGCAGACTGCTTGCTTTTCTAGTTATACCAACTTTAGTAACGACCACACAATAGCAACGCACACAAATCTCAACCAAAAAGCCACTCTGTAGCCACAAATAATGCTCAGAACAGCACCTAACTTCATCAACAGTACATATAGAGTCCTAGCCATAGTACTAGCCACCAAACATCTTTATAACTTTGACTAATTTCTTTCCCAAAGAGACTAAACACAACTCAACCACTCTCTTCCAGCAGTCGCTTGTTTATAGCGAGACCTCGGGCCAGTCCATTACGGACTACAGCGGGGTGATGCAGCTCAAGGAAGAACATTTATGATCATTACTTTATCATTTCCTTGAAGTAATAATCACCATATATATCATTTTATACTGCAGACGTGGTAGTTCTTCTGCCTTAGCGTCTCGGTCTGATTGCATTTCCATGAAGAAATGATCATAAATGTTCTTCCTTGAGCTGTGTAACCCTGTAGCAGTCCATAATGGACTGGCCTGAGGTCTCGCTACAAACAAGCGGCTGCTGGAAGAGAGTAGGTGAGTTGTTTTCAGTCTCTTTGCTAAAGGACTTAGGCAAAGTTAAAAAGATGTTCGGTGGCTTGTGCTGTGGCTAGGACCCTATATGTGCTGTTGATGAAGTTAGGTGCTGTTCTGAGCATTATTTGTGGCTATAGAGTGACTTTTTGGTTGAGGTTTGTTTGTGGCTCCTCAGACCGCTGTGTATTGCTATCGTGTGGTCCTTACTAAAGTTGGTATAACTAGAGAAGCAAGCGGTCTGCGACATTCATCTCTCGAGGAGGTGTCTAAAACAGTGTTATCGTGTGTTTGACCCTAAATTAATTTTTCGCCGGGATAGCTCTTTAATGCTTATTTGAGGGTTTTTTTTGTCTGAACATACTTAGCCTAACATGTTATCAGACATTCAAAAGTGGAAATATGATTTGAGACATGCTGCAGAGAGCGTGATGTTTATTCCACATCTCTCTAAATTTTATCCTTAGATGATAGGACTGTGATTACAGCAGAAACCGAGAGCAAGAGAGGGGAAGGACATGCAAAAGAAACATAGTCACTTCAAGAACTGTGGCTCCTGTACACAGGGCAATCAACTAATTCAATATAAGATGTTCTAAGTTGTATGTACTTGATCCATGTCATTTTTTCTTAAGATAGTACATCTTCATACACCATCAGTTATTATCTGATGAAGGTATTTGCCTCTGTGAGCTATAGTCAACTTTTTAAGCCTTCCAGACTAGCTTGTGGTGAGCAGTAAATGACTTCCTGCTGAGATTTCCCTGATCCTGTGACGCATAGTTTACAGCCCAATTAGCAAGAGTGTGTTCAGAAGTGGAGCAGGATTCCCCCCTCCAGATGTGTCCGTAAAAGAAATGACATCATTTCATAGATCATGACGTCCTTAATGTAGCGCCTGTTCATTCAGCACACTGAGGTGAGTTACAGAGTCTTCCCATTGGCTTACTTCAGTAGTGAGTCAGGGAATCTGGATGGGGATTGTCTGTTCCTGGTGAGTCTCAGTTTCACTGTAAATATTAACATTTCACAAAGCCTTGCCTAGGTAATATGAACCAAATCTAGACCCCTGCTTGCAGATTCTACATTATATAGAGTCAGTAGCATAACAGCATAATAGTAGTAAAAATCTATAATGTACTGTTGTTGAGGATTTGTTTTTGCTTCAGGTGTGTTTGATTAATTGACACCTTTGTAATGCATTAATAAAGATTCAGAGACAGAGTAGGATCCTGTGTGCACCTGTGAAGATGTCCTGACCCAGTCCAGGAGAGCGACCGTCTTTGCTGTTGTAGAGGTGCTGCGAGGAGGCTGAGCTCTGGAGGTGCTGCATGGACAGACAGTCACTGAGGACGTCCTGCTCCAGATGAGGACAGGGCCGGAGCTGTCAATCACAGGGTAGAGGAAAAAACAGCAAATGTTTACAAGAACTGATGTTGAGTCATTTTAAGAGAACTACATCTGGTTTGCACAAATTACACAACCAGAGGAACAAAACACAGCTTCAGTTTTGTCTATTTGTAGGTCCAACCCGATGTGGGGTGTGTTTTCTCTTTTTGCAATAACGTGATTGTGATGTTAATTTGAAGCAGTAACTCAGCAAACAAGAATACACTCTCAGTCAGGGGGGAACCAAAGGGAAGATCATACACTCCTTTTTGAGTCATGCGTTGGCCTTGGACCTCGCGGGTAAGTGATCACTGTACCAACTCAGAGCCAACGTCAGATTGCTTCTGTTTCTCTCTCTGCCAACACTAAAGAGGGCAACTGAAGACACATTTCAGCAGGAGAGACCGTCACACGGCAGGCAGAAGAAACGTAAATCTAAAGAAACCTGTTTTAGTTCAAGAAATGGGACATCTGCCCTTTGGATCAGAGGAACATCTGACCTCTGTGGTATCCATCAGTGGGTTCCTCGGTAGTAAAACATTATAGTTCTTGTGGTACACACCAGGGCTGTACCAACAACCTTTAGACTCCTTTAATGTGGAGATTTACCTACAGAGATCCTGAAAGTTCAAAACTGAGACGTGGACAAAGCTCAGAACGATGAACAAGATTAGGTCTGAAAAAATACGTTCCAAACCAGAAGTGTGCAACACCCAATCATGACACTTACTTTAGAGAGGGTAAGCATCTGAATGAGGCTGCTCTGGCTCCAATATTAGGTGAAATTTTGAAGAAAAGAAGAGTGGTGGACTTGATCTGTTGCAGATTTACGTTATTTAGACCTACGGTGTTTATAAAAGCCTGATCAGGTTATTACTCCCTGTCATTGACCTCAATTCTCGTCTACATAAAAGATGGTAAAAAAAAAAAGATCATTCTAATAAAATATGAATATATAATGTATAATTGCAATATAATAAAACATATGACATTGCTATTTAAACATTGATGACCAGATATTTCAACATGCTTACTTTTTATTCTTTTAGTGTTTTATTTCCTAACTTTCTGACTTCGTTCTCAATGTTTTCATCGTACCTCATATGTTTCCTCATTATGATCTTTCAAATGATTTCTCACTTCCTGTTTTCATCGTGCTTTATTTTATTATTTTTACCTCCTGCATGGGTTTTAAGGTGGTATTAAGGTTCATTTTTGATTGATTTTCAATTTTCTAAAGTTTTGTGAAAAGTTTTATTTTTCAAAGCTACTTTTTTCAACCATTCAGACTTTGTTTTCTGTTTTAATGATGCATTAGGGCCTGTGTCCACGAACTGCACTTTTTTTTGTGCTGGCAGCGCCTTTCCATTAACACAAAACCAATGCAGTTCAGCAATTTGAGCACTCAGTGTCCCAAAAACAAACACCATCAGTATTCATTTTTTTTGTTGCTGCACTTACAGCCCCTTCCAAGATGGAAGTAGTTCAATATTTGGAACACCGCGGTGCTCGTAAATGTTTCAACTCAACCATTGACCAATCATTCTCGGAAGTGCCAGGACTTCTGATATCAGTTTTCTTAAAACCCTTTCGATTCTTTGTAAACTTCCATTGAATTACGGCTCAATGTCCTGAAAGAGTTATTTTTTTGGCCATCATGCTAAGAATAAATATCCTGAATAATGTACATCTTTCAGCAGTATGGGAAGTTAAAACTTTATGATGTTCAGTAAAACTATTTATGAGTGTTTGAGACCAGTACAGCTCAAGTATGTATTTAAAAGAAAGTGCTCTAGTTACAGGGTTTTTGCTTGATCACCTATAAGTACAATTATCTATTTCCCAATGTCGGCCTTCATCATTCACTGAAAATACATTCTGTGTTTCAACTTTCTGTTTTGACTGTGTGGAAACATTATCCAACATTATCACTTAAAACCGGCCTTCTCTCCAAGTATCTCCTCACAGTTTATCCACCTCAATGATTGAGTGCGCGCATGAAAATTCGATCTGTGCGTGACTTTCGATCCTCAAGCCCCTCTGCCAGTGAAATCAAATATGATTGAATAACTCAGTGTTGTTTTATTCCACAGTTTTACAGCTGGCATCATGTGCATTATGATTTCACACTTAAATATTGTATGTCAGCAAATGTGTATGGGCACGTCCTTCTGGGGATCCTTATGAGTGCCCTGCGAAACATTCATCACATGTAATTGGGGCTCTGTTTTCCTCACAGCGACACTCCTCTAACAGTTTTTCTCCCGACCGCTCCAAGAGTGGAGTCAGAGCGTTTGTTTGACATTTGTCCATAACATCTGGCCACTGGGGGATTCCACAGTACAGCTTATTAACAATGCTACAAGCACACATGTGTTTCCCTTTACAACGCTAAGCAAAGGAACACATCATCCAGCCTGCCACTATCCAGCCCCTTCCACAACAATGAGCCCTTTCTCTGTTATTTACCCGCTTCCAGTCAGGGAAAGAATCAGCTTTTGACCATGAACATGATGAAATGTGGTCAAACCTGATCTATTGTTGGGAAAAGACCTCCTTCTCCCCCCCATCCCCGGCCTCCCAACCCTTCAATTAAGACAACTAGAAGATTCTGTGGATAATGCACATCAGAACAAGAAAAATTACATAAAGTGGTCTGTTTGTACGACCTTTGGCCTCAGTGTATTGACTGGAAATAAAGTCACACACAGTAGCTTTGAAAGGGGGCATAGCAGAAGTGTGCTTTGCATGATCCACAGGCTAAACCACCCACACGTTTTTATGTCCACTAGGAATTATGGGGCTGCAGCAAAGGAAACCTAAAGGAAAATATCCACAATTCATACCATGAGATTAGATGAGCAACAACTCCAATTTAGAGACATAAGATGAATCCTCAGCTTCTTCAATTTGATGCTCAAGAAAGGAGAAAAAATAAAGATAGCTACAGTTTACTGACCAGTTATTTTGTCATTACCTACACCAAGGAGGTTATGTTTTCAATAGCGTTGGTTTGTTTGTTTGTCTATTAGAAACTTTACGGAGAAAGTTACAGACGGATTGACCTGAAATTTTCACCAGAGGTGCGTCTCAGCCCCAGGAGGATCCCATTTAATTATGGTGGTGATCCGGACAAAATTCTGGATACTGTGATCCAGAACACATAAAAATAAGGGTGTCGTTGGAATTTTCAATGCTGAAAGATAACCAATGGGTGGCACAGTGGTGTAGATAGGTGGCACAGTGGTGTAGTGGTTAGCACTGTCACCTCACAACCAGAAGGTCCTGGGTTTGAATCCCAGTCAGGGCATTTCTTGTTTAAGGGGGGACATGAGCTGCTTGGCGGAGGTCTGTGCTCTCCGAGTGCTTTTCTAGTTTGGCATTGTTTTTTTTAATGAAAGGAAACTACACAAACACTGGCCCCTCCACTGATTTTGACCTCTTCTGAGGACATGGTTGTGTGTTGCTTAAACTGTCTGCACAATCTCACTTCATATTTGATTTTAACTCAACAATGGAACAGGATAATCAGAAAAAAAACATGTATATACATAGGAAAAAAAAAATACATCTACCTCTTATTCTAGGAAACTTTAGACTGTAACTCACGGCTATGAAAATGTTTTATTCATTGAAATTCATTTTTAGAATTATTCATTTACTGTATTTTCATTCAAATCCAATTCCACATTGGTATGTTTTTTAAAATGTATTCACAATCATTTTAACATCAATAAACTTACTTTCTTATATGTTTACATCATGATTTTGCTTTTACATGTGTTAATTTTTATAAGTGGTTATTTTTAACATATCATTTCAGTTAAAGAAGTATCACTATCATATCAAATTGAAAAAAGTGACCACATGCATACTTTGTATTTAGTACTTTGTTGCGTCCCTCTGTCTTACCTTTCTACGCACCTGTTGCTCTTTGGCCGAGTGGATCTTGACATGTTTCCGCAGCGAGCTGGGATCTGTGTATCGCTTGGTGCAGCCTGGGATCTGACATGCATAGGGCTTCTAAACAAAGAGACCAAAAATCCACAGTGAATCTTAAATACGATGTACAGTTACATTCATTTTACTTAAAGGAAACAATGATATAAGAAGCTTGGTGAGCAAAATGAATTGAGTTAAGACTGAAGTCCATTAAGTAAAGGCAAAGTGAGAGTCCTACCTTTAAGCTGAGAATGACAGAATTTGAAGAAAGAACAAAAGAGAAAAAAGCATGAAAAAGAGAAAAAGAAAAGATTTATTATAAAATTAATCTAAATTCATTATTTCAAATGTGCTCCAAGATATGTTTCTACTGCTGATTTATATTAATCCCCCTTTTTAAGTATCAATTTAAATCAGGACATTATCTCAGAAACACTCAGCCAATATTTCAGAAATAGAGATAAACAAATAGATTTTTTTTTATTGGAATTTGGAAAAAAAACTTGTACTAAACCAGATTTATAGAAGGAGACAAGGGCATTTTTATTAATCGATGATACATCTCTAAAATGACAGCACTGTCATAGAGTTTACTCTGTATTTCACATTCACTTCTTTAACCAAGCAAATATACTCTGTAGCGAGTTGATTGAGGGAACTTTTTCCCCCTCACAGCAAATTTTCTCCCATCCTCAGGAATATAGGATGGCCATTAAAGTGTAAGTGGATACACGTCTTTATTAGCTCTGCCTCCATACCTTGATCTGCTCTGTAAATAAGCCATTGTTATTGCAAAGCTCTTACGGTGCCAGTCATCCCTGCTGTGTTTGTTTTGACAAGCAACGCACCCAATACAGCGCAGAACCTTGAGCAAAGAAATCAAGCACAACTTCTGTGCAGAATAAATATCATTAAGTTTGAAAATAATTTTCCCCCAAAGTGTTCTTGGGCAGCCACGGTGACTGCATTTGCGTAGTGTTAATGAGGAGCCCTAAGCATCGGGGTCCCGGATTAGCTGTATCATTTGTCCTACTGCGGAAAGAGTGGGTGGTGGAAGAAAACCATGAACGATACAAAAAAACTGCATTCAGAACTACCCCAAAGAAAAAGTTCTGAATGATTTACTCTTATGTGCAGCAAAAGTAATAGTAGCTGGCTAATACAGAAACACAGGGGGGAAATATTTTGGAAATGAAACTGTTGTTATTAAAGGGATACCTCTTTCATTTACAGGTTGGCAGAAAGCGGTGCATTTGAGCCCTTACAGCTTAATAAAGACTTTCCTCACTGTGACTAAACTTGTTATTACTGATGCTTTATTTTGTGTCTTTTTCAGTAATCACTTGAATACTTACAACTTTTTTGTGCTTTCTATCATTTCAAGGAACAACTGACCCCTTTTAGTAAACTGACTGCTGCCATGTGGCTTAAATTCTTTCATTTTGAAACATTCAAAGCATTTAAGTAGATTTGGAGGAAAGAGAAATAAGCTTAATGTCAAAAGTGTATAATACACTTGTAAAAATCTGTAACAAGACAGTTATTAAGGAGTTTCAGCAAAACTCTAAAGACCTAAAAAAGACAAGTTATGTTACTGGGGGAACATTAAAATTATTTGACTATATACTTCTAATACAATATAAGTGAATTCATGTGTTTTACAGCAAGGGTAGCATTAACTTCAACTTTGAACCTATCAAAAACCTTTGCTCTGAACTTGCTGCTTACAAGCCCAAAAATATCTTTAAAGAAGTTTATAAAAAGCAAATGAGAAAAAAAGAAAGAAACAAAATGTTTTTGTTTCTTTTATACATATCGATACATGTCGTATCGTATCGTGTTGTATCATATCGTATTGTATCATATCGTATTGTATCATATCGCATTATCGCTTTTTTGGCAAGTTAACATACTATTCAAGGTGCAGTGTGTAAAGTTTAGATGCATCTAACTGTATTGACTTTAATGTATAAATTTCTGTATAATTACCTGATCAAAAAAAAAGTTTTGTTCTTGTTAACTTTGAATGAGCCTTTCATATCCATGTCAGAAAGGGACCTATTTTTTCTGTAACAAAAAGTGGACAAACTACTGACAAAAAGAGCAAAATGAATTTGGAGAGTGGAATAGTGAAATTGAAATACACCAGTTTGAAAGTGAAAAAGAAGAATAGTTGTTGTTGTTGTTGTTGTACATATCAGAATTTTTATTAATAGAGGTAAAAAATTAAGAAATCATACTTCTCATGCACCACAGGAGCTTTTTGTCATTAAATGCTGCCATCAGTTTACTTACATGATAAGTAAACAGGGAAGTGCTTTAGTCTGGATTCTGATTGCTAGATGTCACTAAATATTTTACCTTTAAGGGAGTCATTACTGATTTACTTGTTTTATTTTGTAATATTTTTAAACGTAAGACACATTTGAGTTGAAATAGCCGATAACATCAGAAATAAGTGATGAGGATAAACTCTAAAGAATTAGAAAAGATGGTGCCTTGACTGTTTCATAGTCTATGATTTGAGTGAAACATCTTGTTTACTCTCTGGCTGTGTTGGCGTGCGCATGGTGATAAAGTGAGGTATTGGTGGGGTTTACTGAGACATGACGAGAGGCAGCGATGGCTGACTCAACCTTTCCTTCCCTCTCGGCAGGTCAGAGAAACAGGCAAAGCTCTGTGTGCGTCTGCAGCTCCAATCCAAGTCTGTAACGGCCCAAAGCTGCGACTCGGCCTAATGGAACTGATCATTTAATGATCTGTGGCGTGTCACAGCCGGTGTACGGAGGGTGAGAGGGCTACTCTGCTCTCTGACTGACGGCAGAGTTAAGTCTGACACTGTCAAGATGTGGAAACAGGCAGTGAGACTTGGACAGAAACACAGTTTTTTTTAATGTTGGAGGGCTACAACAGGAGCATTTCATACAAAAACTGCTAATTTAGCATTAATCTGAATGTATTTGCAAGGGAGCGACAATCTTTTATGATCTCCAGTTACTTGCAGCCATTTTTGTTTTTGCGACCACCCAACGTTTGTTTAAGAATCCACCCATGACAAGTTAAACATTAATCTACCCAGGAGAGATATTAAGGGGTCATTCAGAGCAGTGACTTAATTTCTGACCGTGTCCAGGTGAGTGCGCTGATGCTTGGCGCGATCGCTGGAGTTGCTGAAAGCTTTCTGGCAGCCAGGGTGCTGGCACAGGTATGGCTTCTCTCCTGTGTGGCTCCTAAGGTGGATCTTCAGGTTCTCCAGACGTGAAAAAGCTTTGTTGCAGCCCTCGAACTATGGGGGAGAGAAGAAAGCACACACACACACACACACACACACACACAAACGGACACATGCACACAGAGACAACCACAGTCAGACAGGTATGCACAAGACCACACAGGGAAATAAACGAGCGCCCACATGCATGCGCGGACACACGTAGAAAAAAAGGAATCAATCAGTATAAAGCCAGTAAATTCTGCTACAATGTGGGCTCTGTATACGTGTGTGTGTCTGTGACTCAGAGAGGAGCTGTCCCACTCTTTCCCTCAGTCCCTTGATCACTGGCAGAGCTGGAGGAGTTCACTCTACACCACTCTACACTGGAAAAGTAGGAGATGCTTAAAACATGGGTGGTATAACCGTGAGCATTTTTTCCATGCCTCTTGAATTACATGACCAATCCAAGGACCTTTGTTGAAAACCACGTCCACTTGAAAGACAGCGGCATGCATGACAGTGCACCTGCCTCAAGGCTGCCACTGCTACCACGTCTAAATTGCAGGGGAAACTAGAGTGTGCTGTACAGTTAATGGGCTGTAATGCATAGCATGAGATAAGTGCTCGGCTGTGTGCTGTATAGTGCATTAGACTGACAAGTGACAGTGACTGTAAACAAGCTCCTATCTGATCCAGCTTGGCCCATTTGATCCAAAGCACTCAGCCAATGAACACCACAGATTTGTTAACAAGTGAATGATTCATGAGGCCTCTCAAGTATCCACTCCTGCTCTTGAGCAGAAAACACGGCTGATTGGTTGATGAGGCGGTCCATGTCAAGACTCCCTGCTTGAGCTGCTGTGTAAAGAGTCACAGAGTGTATGGGTGAGCTACATATTTGAGCTGAATGACACAAACATTTCCTTTAGCTTTGTCTCAGCTCATTCACTGGTATCTGGTAGAATTGTGACATGAATGAGTTGAGACTTAACTATCATTGAGAACAACAGGAGCATACAAGGAGCTCATGTTTGCATCCTTCTACAATCCTTACGTTGTTTGTTTTGCTGCCGAAGAGTTAAGACATATGATGTACAGAAACAGATTATTTATCCCTCCTCCTGTGTTAGGGTCTGCACTGAACCTGTTTTTGTTTTTAAATACTTAAAAGAACCACTTAAATAAGTTTTAATGCATCAAGACTTTTTGAATTTGTCAGGAAACTTAATATCAACAAAATAAAAATTTGAAAATTAAATTGACTAAATCATAAAATGCTCTTCTTAAAATTATGGCACTTGTCGTGTTAGAGTTGCTGTTGACCCGGTTAGATCAATATCTAATAATTAGAGCAAAAACTAAAATCATATGAGCACTGTCAGGTACAACACTGACAGTCAGATCCTCTCCTAATCATGTGAGATTTAGGAAATTCACATTTTGCCTGGTTTGTCCCTGCACAAAAGACAATGTTGGGCATGTCCAGACATGTGAGATCAGTTCAGTATAGATGTCTGTGTGAGGCGTATACTGACAAAGAAAGGCCCAGAGGATCACGACAAAAAATATAAGTATTATTTTCTTGGATAATGAAGCCTAACAAGGTAACCTAGTAACCCAGAATTGCTTTTAGTGTTATTTACAGCTGATTTAAGACACGGGTCAAAACCAACCCTTAACATAGTGCGTACGTAGTAAAAGCTAACACAGGAGGAAGGTTATATGTTTTATTTACTGGTGATTCATTGGCACAAAGCTTTGTTTTGAAGGTTAGTAGACATCAAAAATTGTCTGTTCTAACCCCTTAAAGAACCAGTCCGATGAAAATCATGTTTTTGTTGTTGTCTACATGTTCATATGGCATTTTTCTGATGCTACAGGACATATCAGGAGAAAAATAAGTACGAAATTACATTTCTGTGTATTTATGCATCCAAATCGCTGTGAATCTCTGGCTGACCTCAAATGGCAGGTTCAGATACAGTGAGATTTCCTATGTCACAAATCCAAGCTCCGCCCCCAGAGCCCCATTATGCAAGCCACACTCTGAGAAACAGAGGATGATAGCATGTGCGGTAGTAGATTGCAATGCTCATAAGAAAGCTGATAATTATATTAGCTTTCATTATGTCCCCAAAGACACACGTGTCCAAAACCTGAACAACTCCTATGTTACCCTTCTCAGGTCAAAGTGAGGTTTAAAAGATGCTCGACCCTCTTGAAGAACCTTTACTGGGACAACACTGTATGATTGACCAGTGGATCTAGAATTGAGTTTGATAGTACATGTCAGTAGAAACTCAACTATTTTCTTTCCTTTCATCCCAAATATGCAAACTATTTCTTGTAAAATGAAAAGAATGGTTTAGATTGCTGTTTTTGCCAAAACTAGCATTCACCACCTTAAGTGAACTCCTCTAATCTCAAACAACCATTTTTTTTTTACATATATTTTGTTTTATCAAGGTTGCTTGAAACAGCTTGTAAGACATTCCTGTGGATGAAGATTTGATCTCTACACTTCTTAGATTACCTGAACAATCGTAAGGGGCCAAGTCTCAAACCAGATATCTCTTTAATCCGTTTCTATCTTGTTTGTGTTTGAGATATCAAGTATTGCCTGGGTCTTTAAGTAAGTAGATTTTATTATGATGAGTTTGTAGATTTTTACAATCACATTAGGATGGTGCCCTTGTTTTGATATGAAGGCCATTGTGATCTCATTCAGACACTTGATTTTTAAACAACTATTAAAAGCCCTCCATATTAAAAGTAATTTGAAAGTTAGTAACTTTAGATAATATAAGCACAATAAAAGAAAGTTCACAGAATTTATGATATCATATTTAGTCAGTGCCATAAACCTGTGAAGCTGCAGTAGAGGACACTGAGGAGTGCAGAGCAAAGGCTGCACCTGTACTGAGTCAACCACAGTGTAACTGATCTGAGTGTAGTCTCTGAAGTTTCCTCTTAAATGTCAGTAAATGTCCACTAAAACACTGGCTTATCCAGACTTTGATCTTACTTCTAACAGATTTCTAGTAAAGGCTCATGCTGACCTCATGAACACGCTGCTGTAAAGTTGCCCCGGTCTCTACCGTCCATTGTGGGCTGACCTTTAGTGAAGCCTGCTGACAACAGGTCAGGTTACGGTTAAGAAGATAGTGACTCCATTCTTCTAATGGGCCTTCAGCTTCATCTGGGCGCACTACTCTCACCCTCCTCCTCCTCTCCTTCATTCACTCACACAGCACAGGCAGGGCCCTCTATTCACTGAGGCTCCATTTAATACAGACGAAACCTAAGCCAGTCATGGTAGAGCCATGTTGGGTGACTAGGATGACCTGTGGGTCTGTGCAATTGTGTAGCTCAGTGAGAGTCTTAATATAGATATAAAACACACAGATCCTCATGCAGTTTTTAAGAACTGTAAAGAAACAAAAACACTATTTGGACATGATGAAATAAGATGAAAAGTGACAGTTTAACTAAGAGTGGGCAGTGGATTTTACAGAAAACATAACTGTGGATGTTATCACTGGGGTCCTGTTATCAAAGAGGAAAAAACGCTCAAAGTTTGAGTCATCAAAGTAGATATGGGTTTTGGTACATTTTCAGTAAATATGAAACTTAATCTAATTCAAATAAAGTTAAAATCCAAGAATATTAAGGGAAAATGTGTAAAAGAAGCTAAACATAACAAGACTATAAATCTCAGCGTTTCAATTACAACTTACATTTTTAGAGTTTATCAAAACCTTCAGTCTGTACATTTCGAAGAGTTGATACATTAACCTGTATTTTGTACAAAGCTGAGACACAATCAGGAGCAGTGAGTGATACTGAGACTGATTCCTTCACCAGACATGAAAAGAAATAAAAAAGTGAAAAAAAAAAACAAAAAAAACTTTGATTCATCAACACACAAATATTCTGTCTAGACTTTAGCATTCAACCGTGGAAAAATGTCTCAGAGAGTTCACATTTTACAGTGTTGTACAGCGGAAACATATTATTCTAAAGTCATGCCAATCAAATGTTTCTGGTGGAAACGAGAGCCGCAGTGAGGGTGGGAAAGTTTAATAAAAATCTCAGAGCAGAGGGAACATCCACACTGCCGTACCAGTCATGACAGACACGGCCCATGCTGGCTGTTGAAATACGGCGCCGGGCATTTGAGTTTGGAAAACAAACACAGCTATTATTGACGTGCCAAATGTGTGTATTTATGTATAGGGGAATAATCACTCTTTCATTGCTTTCTTTTCCGCAATACAAATTTGAGTCTAAATTATAGTTACGGGCCCATGGAGGAAAGCGTGTTAATCGTGTAGAGCGTATTATTACTCTGACGGCTGAGAATGAGACTTTCCTGCCTGCTGGAAAACCAATAGGCACCGCCACCTCGAGGCATGGATATTACCCAGAGTCCTGTATGAAAAATTTTATGCTCCTGTAAGATATATAACCCTCGCCAATATGTTGGTTAAAGTTACATCTTTAAGTGATTTCATGGGTTGTCAAAAACCTCCTTATGATTGTAAGTTTGGGAGATGCAGTGCCGTGCTGTTGAATTAAACAATCGGGTCTAATTATGGTGTAAAAAAGACGACCCATCACACGTCAAGATTTTTGGGCTTCTTTTTTCAAAACCTTTAGAAGTTAAAAATAGAAAAAGCCTTAAAAATAACTTTAAAAAGTGTACGTATGAGTAGATCCCCTGTGCTTCCATGAGAAGTTCCCCAAAGTACAAACAGTTTAAAAGGTAATGAGCTTATGTACATGAAAGTGGTGTAAACGGAGAGTTTTGGTGGCCGGAGCTGGTGACACAGCATTGATTTGATCTTTAATGTTGTACATGAAAACAGTTTAGGCAGTGCTAATCACATTAATTGCTTTAAACATGTTTAGTTTTCCTCTCTGAAACCTCCATCTAAGGTAAACCAGCAGATCACCACCGGAGGGGGAGTGACACTGGCAGCCTGGAGGGGAGATTTGAGCCCCCTTTTTTACACCGTCCCGCTCTTGAGTGGTGGGGCTTCAGTAGCTCGGTAAACATTCAGGATGACAGCAGGGTCTTGACACGGCTGAAGGAGGCGAGAGCGGCATGAAAAGGTTGGACGGGCAACTGATCACAACAGACAGATTATGGGCCCAGCGTGCAGGCAGAGTGGAGGAGCGGCCAGCCTGAGGCCTTCATGGGAAATGACTCCTGACTGGCAGGGAAAAGGCCAAACAGTGTCGGGGCTAAAAGGCAGCAGTGTGCAGCCCTCCTCACATTCACCGACTCATTAGCAACATGCTCGAGTAGAGGAGGATGGAAACAAACCGGCCGTTATAGAGCGGTGTCAGGACAAAATATGGCTGCTGACGTACAGCACAGACACTGGATTAGAAGCTTGAATAAATGCATGAAAATAGAAACACAGAGACAAGAGAGAATCCTACAGTGTGGTCCATGCAGCCTTAGTGATCATCAACAAGAGTCTGAAGAATCAGCAACCAGCATCCAGTACAAGTAATCTGATGGGGTCAAGCTGTTAATTCAAATCTGATTAAAACAACAAATTAACAGTGTTTGAAAGAAGAAAAAAGGATTGTGAATCTTGTCATTCTTTTCTTAGTGTTAACATGAATAAAACTTCAAAAACTTTAAGAAGGATTGGGATAGCTTTGAGCAAAAAAAACACACAAAAAAATGATATTCTTGATGCCACAAAAGAATATAGATAACATTAAACATGATTTCTACCATCCTGATTCAAAATGTTAGCATGCAGATTAAAACACAATAAAGAAATTAAACTGAATAAATACATAAATAAACCTCTCAATTATATTGGCTATAAAATATTACAATAACAATATCAAACGACATGTTGGTAAAACTGAGAAATGGCGAGGTAAGTGTGGAGAAACAAAACATTTTTATTTATAAATGCGGGTTATTAACATGTCATCCCTTTCTAATTATATTAAATTTTATGATCAATAATTTCACATTACTTGCCATGTAACTAAAATTTTTCCAGAGAAGATTTAGTCACAAAAAAATATTTTTCTGCCTGGCTTTAGCTTTCTTTATTTGCCATCTGATAAAACTATGCTTTTATTTTGAAGAGAAATATTCTTCCAGTTGATTTTAAGTTACAGAAATGATAAAAGAAAACAGTTAAAAGAAGTGTTGCAGAATATATTCTGTACATTAGTTAACTCAAGAGGCACACTTTGCATCTGGATTTATGATAAATAAGGGAAACAAAAAAAAGTAATAAACAAAAACAAAAACAAAGGAGACTTCAAACCATTGAGTATCTTGAGTCTTGTAGCAGCAAAGAACAGGACAATATCTTATTCTTAAAGCTCTAAAAACTGGTCTCAGAGATGATGTAAACAAGCTCCTGTCCTAACCCTTTTAAAAAGTGAATCAACTTCAAATGAGGAAATATTTTTCATAAAACAGTAAATTATGTTCATTTTAACCTTTGGTGCATTGTGTCCCAACTGTTTTCAATTAAATATAGGGTCTGAATTATCTACAAACCATCAAGTTATGTTTTACCAACACTTTACACTGCATCTCAACTTTTTCTGAGATTGGGATTGTGAATCCAGATCATTCCTGTCAAAGTTCAACCTCTGGAATAATTGGACCTCAGATGGTCCTTATGCTCCTGATGGTCAAGCCTTTCTAGGGCTGCCACACAAGCAGGAATCTCCCTCAGAGCGCTCACTCTCTGGCCGTGGGCAGTAAATGTGGATCAGGCCTCTGACTAATGATGAGGATATAGGAGTCAGTCATTCAGTTGCTTATTAGCATGAAATTCACTATTACTCATGTTCAGACAGGGCCCCCCATAAAAGGATATGCTTCTTGGAGACAAGCATCCTCCGTAGGTTCATAGGTTCTCCACTGTAAATACTTTGAACAAATACGTCCAGGCTCCTTTACAGCCAAGCCTTAAAAACACGATGAAAGGCAAAGAGGTTTGGTGGCAAAAGAAAGCCCTGCCAAATAAAACATGTTACAAAGTGCCAACGCTCACAAGCAGCCTGTATAACTTTATGAGAATGAAAAAAATGGTTTGAGGGGAACGAGTTGGTTTATCACAAGGTGTCTTTCTCTGCCCTGACCAACGAGGAAAACCACCAACACTTCAGGATCTGTTCGGAGGGGAGGCTGCGGAGCAGAGTGGCCCGGCTGCGGATGGGAGGAACATGTGCGTTTAATCTGCTTGCTTCCAAATGCCCTGTGGCAACCACAGCAAAGAGCAGAAAAACGTAAATGGATGAAATTATATCCATATGATTCAACGAGACAGCTAAGGAGAGGCAGGTTTCTCATGCACTTCGTCAGGATAGAAAATTAAACACAGGTTGCCTGAAACATTCACATTACATAGTTTACATATATCATTTCCACTGCTGAGCGGAACCCTTTTAGCAGCCAGCCTCGGCTCAAACAGATTGGGTTTTAATTAGAGTTCAAGATAGTGACAGATCCTTTTTTCTATATATACTTTTTTTTTTCTGAGAAGTGCAGAGCAAATGATTGGCACAGTATCCATTTAGCTTCTTTATAAAATCTTTTTTCAGCATCTTCACTATTTTGCTGACTTTTTTGGGAAGTTTTTGGTAATATAAGTAGAAACACAAAAGCAAGGGAGTGTTGTCCAGATGCGAACTCACAAACGAGCTGCGCAATAGCTCAGCCGATAAATTGGTGGGAGGAAGTAGTCATGTAAATGACTAAAGAAATTGTTCTTAACAGCCATTTTGCACTCATGCCTAACTAGTTTGGGGGCCAGATTAAAAACTATGTGGATGGCACAACAGGAAGCATTCCTATGATGACTAAATGAGGGTGCTCACATAATGAGCCCGCCCAGCTGTTGGGTTCCTCTCGCGGAGCGTTTGCTGGAGATTGAAGAGGAAGTGCAGTGATGGATCTGAACCCCTGCTCCTGTGGTGGAGGCCTGGCACAGGGTGAGCCAGGCTGCACAACAACATATTGAGGCTTCATGGAAGCACTTAACCTGCTGTGATTCAGAGGCCTTCGTTCAGACATCCACCAGCTCTGCAGCCCTGCATCAGATTAGAGAGCTAAAATGTGATTTCCTCTTCAACCAGGCAGCCTGGGGTTTACCGGTTCACCAGGTTGAGGGAAAAAGGAAAACAGGGTCACGTTCTCAAAGAGATGAAGTGGACTGACAGGGAATAGGATTTGTTTTGTGTTTTATCATGCAGCTTTATTCCTCTGTTGCTCAGGTATATTAATTTTTCCTTCTGGAGAGAGGCACGGGTGTCAAGAAATCATTTTCACACAGACATACTATACATGTAAGAACATGGGTCAGCTGCATGACTCCTTTCAAGCAGACTCATACTGTGATCATATCAGCAGCTTCATCTCTTTGTTGGAAATCATTCTAGGTCTCATATTTTCCATCACGGCTGAACTCAAACCTGACAAGACTGAAGTGTTTCCTGAGTTTTTGGCCTGTTCTATATAACAGGAATATGAAACCTTTTTTGCCTTTTGTCAGCAGCTGAGAAATCCTTCTGATAAATGTACGCAAACATTTCTTTAACAATTAGGTTTGAAATAAAGAGTTTAACTGTATACTGTCCAACAGCGCCAAAGAGTAAACCATCGCCGTCTCCTCTCTCAATTTTTTGTACTCATTCTCATTCATGGCTAAGTAACACATTTTTGGAAAACATGGAAAATTGAACTAATCTGGGATGTAATCATCAACATTATGAAGAGTTGTCATCAGCAGGAGATCAAATTTTAAAACTGAAATATTATATTATTTTGAAAGTAACTCCCCCCCTTTAAAATGCCTTTGAGGATTCTTTTTGCATTAATAAAATGGACTGAAATTCATATTAATGCCTGAACATCAGTGACAGGACTGCACATCTTTTATTATAAGTTTTAATGCCTAAAACCTGTGCGAGGGGGTAGGTGTCAGTTAAGCACTGAAAAAACAGCCCCTTTTTATATTTTCCTCATAGAACATTTACAATAAATGATCAATTTTACTGCCAAAAGTAGCATGATGACATATTTTGTCAGGAGATACTATTTCGGCATGTAAGGACAAAATAAGCAAAGACTGTTTTGTCCACGGGGGTGTCTGAGTTGACACAAACTGAAAGTTCCTCACAGCAGCTTTAAGTAATGAAATGAAAAAAAAAACATACATGTATATTCTTGTGCTTCACTTTTCTACAGCTGTTATCACTGCAGCTATGCCTGGATTGCAATCGACAATATTCTCCATATTGTTTAGCGGTCTGATGGAAACTAATGGGTCATGCCACAAAATCAACAGGCAGAGGTGAAGTGTCCTGGACTCTTCTGTGCAGATTGATTTGAGATGAGGTGGATGATCCCATTAAACCTGCCGTAGCCTTTATTATAGACTTAACTACCTTTGTTATGGAGTTATGACCAACCACAGCCAAGTATTTACCACAGCTGGTTGATGAGTAAGGTTTCCAGGTAGTATTTCCATTAAATCTCCAGGAGCACCAGGAGCAAAATTAACAAGGTGACCACGCCAGACTCTGAGGCTGCTAACAACACACTCATTTCCTTTCTCTTGATTCACCCTTGTGCCGTTTCAGCCTCTTAATAAATCAAACTAATCAGTGATGTAATATAAAGGTTACCAAGTCTGTCACAATTTTCAGAAAAAAAAGAGCAACTACATAAACTCACAGATTTTACAATGATGGTTAAAAAATTATAAACCAAAAAATCATCACTGATGTTTTACAGTAGATGAGTGTTGACTTTGTAATTGTCGGATATGAGAGAGATTTGGAGACTTCAGTCCAGTGAGGAGACACATGAGCGAAAGGCTTTTAAAGAGAGCGGTGACGGCATGACAGATGGTTGATCCTCACAACCAATCCCAACCATTTATAATGGCTAATTTGACTGCAACACAAAGCCTCCAGTGCCACAGCCATTAGTAACCATTAAGCCATCAATTATACACTCATTCAAGAAATCCGAACCCACCATGAAAAAGACAGACGGAGGGTTACGCAATGAAAATCCTAAACATGATCTGTGTTCTGAGCCGGCGCCGGGACTGATGTTACTGGCAGTCAATGTAGGATCCAGTTTGACGGGCCCATGAGCTACAGCGTCCTCTGACACCCCGGCTTCAATCTGTCCTGCACCTTTCACTCACACCTGCCTCTACTCTCACTCTCTCAGTCTCTCTTTTACCCCCTCTGCCAATAAGCTCCTCTCATTCCAGCGCTACAAAAGGGTGTCTGAGACCTCAATGTGCTCTGGGACTGCATTTCATATCAGTGCTAATGGGGGGTGATAGACAGCAATTCAGCTCAGACAGAAATGACAGTGAAGTTAAGTGGATCCCTGTCTTTTGTTTGACTACTGGATAAATACGGCAGAATCCAGCATGATGATTGGCCTGTGCTTTAGGATCATCATCACAATCATCACCCATCAGTTTCTCTCTTTCTCTTAACTTCACTAACAAACACGTCTTATGCTTTTCATCAGGATAACTCCAAAAGAAATCATTCCTCCTTTTTTTTTTAACCTCATTCTTTTTATTTCCAAACCAAAAGGAAAAATTTCACTTGCTCAAAATTCAACAGGGCTTGTGAGTACATTTCAGCTTTGGCCTATTGTTGCCAGTGGTAATTGAGAAATTTGCTTTTTTGGATGTTGCGACAGGTCTGGAGTGATGCCCTTAACTCTGACAAAGAGTCCTGACATTTTGCATTTACGTTCTGGAAAGAAAAATTATCCACTGCCAGCCACTGCAACGAATCAAAGGCTGATTTTTAACACTCTGAAGGTGTTTAATTACTTCCTATGAGGCTTTTTGCTGTGGTCACACAATATTTCATGCATATGTTTTTACACTACAACATTTATATGAACGTAAATGCAGTGTGTATTCATGTCGCAGGGTGTGTGTAATTTTTAATCTTAATCTCTTGCCTTTAATTTCTGTGTGACACCTTCATCGTGAACACCGTAATTGCAGTTAGTTCCCCTGTACCATTAAGACATGTCAGGTAAAGAATTAAAGCCATATTTTACCAAACTGTTCAATGTCCACATTAGGCAGGAGTTGACACAGCTGTCTAAAGGCTTACACATACTATAGAGTACACTGTGTGACTCTATAACTCTGACATGACAACAAATAAACACAGCAGAAGCGCCGCACTGCCAAGCCAAATACCTTGATGCCAGAAGCAATGTAGTTTCCAGACAGAAAACATGCCAGCAAAATTAAACAATGGGTCAACATGGCGCTATGATCAGCACCAGCCTGAGGACTCAAGCGGGGCACAGAAGGAAAAAAGCACATTTATGCAACCCTCTTGACGGGGAACCAGACCACAAAGTCTTCTGGGTAAAAAAAAAAAAAAAGCAGCTGCCCAATAAATGTGGTGCAACCAAATGCCGCAGCGCCCATAGATTTGTTTGCTCGTCGACAAGCCAAGGTTGTGTTCTTTTCTGCTCTCTGTGGGTTTCAGGGTCCACTTTCCAGTCCTGTGGATACGGCTGGTTGCAATATATCAGACCGTGCGAGACATCCAGAGTGTCAGGTCCAATAACGGCTTAGGCGTTCTCAGCCAGCACATCACCGCTCATTCGCGTTTCAATAAATCAATTCACCACATTTCAGTGTATACTTCTGCATTCATATTCAATAATCCAGTCCACATCAGCATGTCTGCGCCCGCTGATCTGTAGGAAAAATATACTCAAAGCACAGATCCACTCCTTATTCTTGGGCAGTTTTGAGTGACTTGCCAACAATTCACTGATACCCTTCATTAAAAGTTCTTTAATTAATGCAATCTTTCCTTCTATGTCCAACCGAACATATGTACGATGGAGTATTAGGGCCCCATTAAGAAAAAAAAAAATTAAGACTTCGAGATTAAAGTCATTACTAACAAGAATAATGTCATAGTAAAATAATTTCTTACAAGAATAAAGTACAACTTCGAGATTAAAGTCATTACTAACAAGAATAAAGTCATAGTAAAATCATTTCTTACAAGAATAAAGTTGTAATTAAATCATTACTGATGAGAATTACTGTAAGTCGTAATGTAAATGAAGTCTTAAAGCTGCTTTTGTGGAGGAGGAAATGGCAGGAACTGGTCAACTGCAGAGTTATCAGTGGGTACATCAGTGAGCCATTCAGAGGGCTTTTGTAGTTTCTCAAGAAACAATTGAACTGATGATCAACTTTTGCTATCCAGAGGGAGCTGAGCTCTGACGAACACCGCGCCTGTCTCTGATGCCGGCAGCAACCTACACCTGCAGAGGCACCAACACCTTATGGCATATAGATTCATATGATAAACTAAAGACTTACGCTATTGCTATAAACAGCTGCATTGGGGGATTTCAGCCATTTCCCCCTCCTCAAAAACAGCGATTCCCTACAAGTCTGCCTGGTTCTCTTTGGGGAAAAGATGCATTTCTTGCATATGTCCTGATACTTATGACAATGTGATGCTGAAACGCCACAGGATTTAGTATCTCCTTGTATGTGAAACCTAGCTACTGAAGTTTAATTCATCTGAATTCTCCACAGCACTCATTTCAACAACTAACAACAGGTTAGAAGAGCAATTAGCTACGACTTTATTCTCGTACGTAATGATTTTATCACGACTTTATTCTTGTAAGTAATTACGAAGTCTCACATTTTTTTTCTCTTATTGTGGCCCTAATACTCCGTCACACATATGTTTATGTTAGCTGTAATTTGAGTCCACTCCTGCTACAGGCTGGCCTCAAACAATTTGCCTGCTGGATCATGGTAACATACAATACACCCCTCACCCTGGATACGATATGTAGGACCCAGCTGTACTTGAAATCATGCATGACCTTATCTTAATTTCTAAGCTTAATGCCCTTCAAAATTAAATTGGCAAACAAGTGGTACTGATGTTTTATTTGGTTTACCTCTAATAAGGACTCGATGCAGCCTAAATGACAGCTGCTACATGAAACAGTATGAAAGATCGGAGTTATGAGAAGCTGGAAGAACAGAGGAAAAACAAAGGGATATGCTCTGACTTAAAGGCTTCTTGTGTCTACTGTGATTCTGCCCAAATAACTGAACCAATCTGGTCCTAAATCCCGCATAAATCTTTTTACATCGATGTTGAACTAATCTAAAGCTGAACGGACGTAATGTGAAACAGATGTTTGTAAAAGAAAACAAAAAGCGATAGGGCTTCTTTCTGGAGACAGTTAAAGATCACTGGGGTGTAAAACTCTTCAGGGGAGAGGTAAATCTGTGTTTGGATATCACAGTCACACAATCATAAAATAGTGTACAAACAAATTGAATCATTCTGTGTCCTCATTTGTCCCTCTGCTGACAACTTTTGGTCCTCTCTCTCTTAGTATCAATCATTAAATTAGATGTGGTCAGTGTTTGATAAATACACAATTTAACGCCACAATCCACGCCTCCATATCTGACTCGGATCTTTCCATTTGGATGTCTCCAACTCTCCGGTGGGCATTTGCAAACACACACTGAGCGTCCTGACAGTATAAACACACACACGTCTCGACTTGGAAAGCTCGACCGATTGTAGCCAACACTTCAGATGTGCGCACAACAGCTTCGCTCACGCTTCAAAAATGCTCTTAAGTCTGCATTCAGCGCATACCGATTCACTTGTCATGCATAATGCCTTGTGATGAATTCTGGGGGAAAAAAAGCTGTTTCTTTGGGATGACATCAGTGGAGCTGAATTGCCTGTCTGGCTTGGTTTCTCCTAACCTTCACTTCGTTTCTCAAACATTCAAATTAAAGCCGGCACTCCCACCACAGAACACGGCAGTGCATAATTTAAACTTGACACCCTAAATGTAAACACGTCTTTCGCTACATAATTTATCCATACTTCTCTTAATGTTTGTTTTGCACGGTAGCAACTCAGTTTCTCATGTATATAAGCTCCAGGTCTAGCTCTGTCTGCTGCGTGGGTCTGGTTGGGTGGAGGGATACTGTCATCCTGAGAGGCTGTGACGCGGTCCTGAGGCAGAAGTGGTCTCAGTGTGTATAAATGTCCTTCTTGTTTGCTTATTTGGTGGGTGCTGTGAAAGAGGTTGGGGGTAAATGTTGCTCTGGACTCAGATCTATGCAGTGCCCTCTGCCACACTGACGAGTCAGCGAAAAACAGAAAATCTCATAGAGATTTACCTTTGTTCCACACATACAACAAACCAAACAGTTTGGCTTGTATGTTTGCAGAGCTGCTGCCGTGGTACATGTTGTGCTCGGGCACAAAACGAGGCCAGTGTGGGTGTACGTGACGAGTGTGAGAGGATGTAGTCTCAGACGAGAAAGGAGCAGTTATGTCTGCCCCGCAAAACGCCACAAACAAACAGCCCAGTACGCCTCCACAATGCACATGATCCATGACTGACAGGGTACAGCGAAAAGTACAACTCTTCCGCTCCAACTACCAGGGGAAATTTTTACAAGTTGAAAGAAGAGTCTAAAAAAGCTCATGAACTCAGACACAGATCCTGCAAACCCTCCATCCATCCATCCATCCTCCCTCCCTGAGGTGTATAAGCCGGGTTCACATCCCGCAACAGCCCCCTGATGAAGACGGAGACCCCGAAACACATCCACGCTTCATCCATCTGATGTATTAGTAAACTGATCTGGCTCAGTAAAGAGGTTAAACTGATTAAGCTTTTGGATGGGACACAATTATGACACAATCTCTCTGCAATGTATAACCAGCCGCAGCCCTGGGTCTTCAGGTTTCTGATATTGGAGCGTGATAAAATGTCGAGGAAATTGGGAAACTCAAAATATTGCATTCCAGACAAATGTAATTAGAGTGTATCACATGTAGTAAATCCTGAATGCTTTGATACCTGCTGGTGAGGTTGAAAGGAAGGTAGCTGCAGAGGTTTGACCTTTTGGAGCCTGAGTTCAATATTCCTCCTCTCATGTCAGTTACATTCAACCAATATTTATTGTTGGGTCTATTTCCAGAAGCAAAAGAAAAGGAGCAAAGATGCAGATATTACCTTTTTGATTCTCCATAAGTGAATATATTTTGATATTTGATCATTTATTCCAGCTTACAACACATTTCCACTTACATATGTGTACAGAGGTAAAACAACCAGAGGTTATTTTATTCCTACAGGAATTGGGATCACAGTTGTGCTTGCTAAACCCCTCCCCTCTGTAATATTTTGGTACAGAGTCTGCCTTGATATTTTCCTTTTGAGGTGACGTTTAGGGTCTGTAAGACAGTGTGCTAACTTGGCTAACAGTTTGATGTACCTTACATTAGATCTATCAATTATCAGACAAAAACAGCCTCTCACCTGTTACTTCTGGTAGTTTCTGTCAGATGTCTATCCATTCATAATGAAATGCACTTTCCTGAGTAGGACACTAGAAGAACCATCCATTTAGATCAGGAGCTAAATTTGAGTCTCACTTCTACAAATGCATGTGATAGACACTAGTCACATGCATTTGTGGAAATGAGACACAAGTTCAACAGACTAAAAGTCAATGTGATGAAATACGAGCATTCCCTCTTGTTATTGTAACAAATAAAGTAGCATAACCCTCAAGTAGCAGGTCTGGTCTTTGTTCTCACAGCAACACGCTCTGCCACTAGTACAAATGTTTAAAGCAAGGTTTCAATCACTGAAATGAAAGTATTCTACTATTTTCAGTGATAGAATTTGTTTTTTTTTTCAGTTGTTTGAGGAAATGAACTAAAAGCCATTTTAAACTAGATTGAAACTCAGACACAGCTGTTGATCTGTTGATTTACATCATGCCTTAAAATGAGTAAAATTAAAAAAATATATGTTGAAGAAGTTTTGAATCTTTTTAAGTCAATTAATCAAGAAAAAAAGCTAATTAAATCATTAAGTTTGCCAATAAAGGCACAAATTGGAAGTACATCAAATATATAAAATGCGTAATATTTTAAAAAAAATTATGTTGAAGAAGTTTTGAATCTTTTTAAGCTAATTAATGAAGAAAAAAATAACAAATTAAATAATTAAAAGTGCCAATAAAGGCAATAATTAGAAGTATATCAAATAACTGTGTATGAGATTTAAGATCATATAAAGCCAAGATAAAGTTAATAATACTTGATTATGATGACAACAAGGCCCACAACAAATGTAGTTAGAGAAGCTCTGAAGTGACTAATTTCATCCCTGTTTAAACAGGAATTTGGATTCCTACTGAGATACTACTCTAAAGGTTAAAAAGTATGAAAACAGTCAGATTCAGCAGGAACTTAACATGTCCAAACATGGGATTACCAGCCTGTGGGTGGACAATGTCTTATTGGTTTGCTTCGTTTGGTTTATCTTAGCAGAGCTAGCACCACAAGCCTTCAGTCCTCCCTACAAGTAAGCATTTACCTACCTGTACTGGCTGTGCATTGCTTCAGTGCGGCTGTATGCTAGTTTAACAAACACGGCTACTTTTATCTCCTTCCAAACTGCACTTCTCTATGAAATACCATCTGTCATCTATGCTTATTTACATATGGTGTGTAGAGCATTATAGCATCATTGAAGAATCTACAGTTTAGACGCAACATATGACTGTAATTTGGGCCTGTAATAATAAAAGTATAAATAATTGGTTTCACTGATTACTGATTCTATGTTTGGTCCATGAAACACGCACATCCCTATTGGAAAGGACAGCTGAAGAGAGACAAGGAATGTACGTTTACTCCATTTTTCATATATAAAACACTGAATGCCCCTTCAGTGCGTAATACTAAATTCATATCAATAGTATGTTTAATGATAAACAGCTGAAATATTTAATTTAAACTCAGTCAGTGTCTTCAGATACTTCTGTCAGAAACCAGTATGACAAACAAGCTGACTGTCACATTAGCTGTAACTTGAAACAACATCTTTAAGTATCTCACTAAACAAACACATCTCAAAGAGGAGACCTTTGAGCCTCTGTTGTGGCCGTGTTCCCCCAGCAAGTGTTGAGTGTATCAAAGCAGTCCTAAATTCAGATCTGGATGATCGATAGTGGCAGATAGAGGGTGTATGGGATGTTACTGGCAGGGGTCAGGCTGCGTTGGAAAACATTATTTCATAAAAAGAGTAACTGAATAACTTTTTTTTGGGTCTGACAAGAAGTTGGCCTGGCTCACTCAAACAAGCGAGGTCCATCAATTCAAAGCCTTCGCTGGCATGCCAAAACATCAAGATCAGTCCCAGAGCCCACAGCCAGCAGTTTCATCATCCCAACATCAGATGTGGACAGTGCTGTGTTACTATTAGCATGGGGGACAGACTGCCAAACAGCACGGCAGACATTACGGGGAGACAAAGGATGGGATTATGAGTTTGTAGAAAGATATTAGAATACCTAACTACATGATGAACTCATTTGGCCACATAATGACTGACAGAATAAACTCTGAGAATGATTTGATGGAAAACAAAGGCACTAGATTAGACAAAGTTGCTATAAATTGATCTTCACCAGGTGCTTATTTGGGCCTGATTAGGTTAGTGCATTTGTGCCAACCCAGCAGACTGTAGCAGCTCAGTTTCTGCAGCATGCGGTCACTCCTGACATGCTAAATCAATGCCCTTTCTCGCCTATTGACCCTGATTACTCTAAATGAGCCATGGACAAACCTCTTCTCTTCCAGTGAAGCAATGTGAATGTGAGTTTGTACAGCCTGATGAACCGGTCGGCTTTGCTGAACTGCAGTATCTTGATCTGATCTGAGTTATTTGGGTGAGTTTTTAATGTGATTTTTTTTATAACTGAGCAATGGATTGAATTGAAGAAAAGTAAACTCCTCCAAGTTCTCCCACTACTCTGAAGGATCTTCGAAATAAAACAAAGCACACACCTTGTAACGTTAATTTTGGGTCCAGGACCCTGAGATTCCAGTCTCTAAATCGTCCAGACAGGCCAGAGTGTCAGAGTCTCATACGGGTACAAACACATTAATATCAACGTCAGTCGCCGCCCGCACCCAGTGCCCAGACAGCTCCAGTTTCAGGCGGCATTCAGAGGAAAAGTCCGGTCATGTGCTTGAACCTCAGTTTTAATTAGCTAATGGCGCTACCTGTTTCATCTCCTGTGTCCGAGCTGATTGCTCACAAAAAGACTCCATTTACTCCTGAAAAACACAGACACCATCTTGGCATTGGCTCATGCACTTTGTTTCACCATTCTTCTCCAAAGATTAGTCTGGTACATATATACAGAGTGTTTGTTTGATTCATACAAGTAAAACGAGGAATTTCCACGATCCACGGATTTTTTCTGGCAGGTGTAACATCCAACTTTCTTTCAACGGGTGGTTTGACTGCGTGAGTCAGCGAGGTGTGCGCGTTTTAAAATTCGACTGTGTGTGTGCGTACACATGTGAATTGGAAGGGGTCCCATAAAGCAGCTAATACTGGCTGTGTCCTGTTTTGGCTCTAACATTTGAGTTAAGTACAGGAATCTACCATACATGGAAGAATCTTCTTGAGTTTTGAATTATTTGTCAATTTCATCACCTTGATGGTATGAGACCAGAGTGCAAAGTTAATACCAAAAAAATACATTTCCAAGGAAAAGCTACGTAATAAAGACATATTCATTTTTGTTGTTAAAGCTCCTGTGAGGAATTTTAAGCTGGTTGTGAAATGGCCTAAATTTTGTAATAATGTCACTCTATGACCCAAAAAGTAAAGAAGGCAATCAACGAGAGGAGTGACTATTTAAGTTGAGTTATTTTGTACTGTCTAAAATCACTGGATAGGAGTAGGTATCAGACCAAGAAGTTAAGTGCAAAGTGATCTTTCCAAAACTTTCTGGCCTTCCTTATCTTTCCAAAACTTTTCCAAGCCTATAGCAACTGCTGTAATCAAATTCCATGACTTCTCCATGTTTCCATGACCATACGAACTACGACAAATGGACACAAATACATTTTTCTACATTCTATACAAATCATGCATACCTGACGCTAAAAAATGCTTCACACGTTCAACTCTTGACTAAATCATATTTTCCACACAGCGTTTAGAGCTCGCCGTTGCCCTGCCAAAGAAACCAACTAAAGCTCGCGGGGCCGCACTCTTAAATGTAACTGTGTCCTCTCCACACAGAGTGCCTGCACGGTTCATAAAGACGTTTTCTGGCCTTCATATAGCTCACAGTCCATCTTTCAGACACTTCAAATCCACTGTGCCTGCCTCTGTCGAAGCAGAACAATTTTAAAGTCTGGGACCATGTTGGGCTTGTCCTGCTGGATATATTTTTAATATTTATGCAGACACAGGAAAAAAATGTAATAAACTAAAACAACAAGTGAATTAGGCATGAAACACAACAGGATATTGCAGAGGGATTATGTTGTTTCCTTTTGGCCCATGCCCTGTAGTGTTCGCCTGCTCTACACAACAGCCCAGGGCCGCCTTTAATTGGTGAAGAGAGGGAACCAAATTGAAAGGTATCAAAGCTTTTAACTGCAGCAGACTCAGCCATCTACATATGGAGTGAACAGATTTTTTTTTAAATGTAGGATCTTTTAAAATATTATCCAGGTACAGGCTGTGACAGATCCACGCAGGGGTTTGGCGGTATGACTAGTGCGTTGTGATAATGACTTTTTCCTGCCAAGACGCAGTGTGGAGCAAATGCTGTGCAGCTGTGCGAAGAGAAAGAGATACAGTATATATGTATATAAAGAGAGGAAGAGGGAGGGAGAGGGAGAACGCAGAGAGAGAGATGTGTTATGTTTGGATGTGGGGAGAGCCCTGTTTCATGAGTGCCTGCTGGAATCTGCCGCTGGAAAGATAATAAAAGGATTAGCTCTGGTGTTTCTAGAGCATTTGGTCCAAAAAAAAAGAAAAAAAAGAATGTCTCATCTGCTTCCTCTACACGAATTGCTTGAATTCTTGAATGCCTTTGTCTATTGCCACAAACACAAGAGGAATCAAAGCCAGTGGCCAAAAGGCACAGAAGCTCAGACGAAAACGGGAAGAATCAAGGATGGATATGGCTGAAACATATGAGAACACACGCTTTTGTAACACACGGAGACCGCAGGTTTCCTAAAAGTACAGAGTACTTAAATCTGTATTGACCGTAAGGAAACACAAACACAGTTACAAATACACACCGAGCGTGTTTATTTTCTCGGGCCTCCAAGTTTATCTGCCAGAGTCCCACATCAACATACGTCCAATCCCTGCTGATTACACATGTTGATTCAAGCTTAAAAACATTTCACTTTGCTGTTTATGTTCTGTCGGAAAAGCCAGAGTGTTACAACGCAACATACTGTACAGGGAATCAATACTTCCTATTGTGGGAGTCGAGGGAAACAATGTCCCCATTTTAACATTGCTGCATGTTTTGTGTACACGTTCATGCATAAGTGTGTGTGTGTGTGTGTGTGTGTGTGTGTGCTTGAAATAAAGGTGACGGAGAGGTGAGATAGAGTGTGCGGCTGTAGTTTCTCATTCCCTCATGTCTGCAGACACAGTCCAGTGGCTCGTCCACACTGAGCTGAATTGTTCCAGAGCTCACATATGGTAAACATCTCCAAAAACACACATAAACACACGCGCACACACACACTCCTCACAGTGACATATTCATGCATGCACATGCAAACATTCACTCAGTGTCTATTTGCTGTGTGTCATCCAAACGTGGCCTCAGACCTCACTGGAAAAGAGACATAACCGCACAGAGAGCCAGAAAGCGACAAGACAAATACAATCGAACAAATAAAATTTAAAAAAGAGACAAAAAACAAAAAAACAACACATTCCTAAAGCAGAGTTTACAACTGGGAAACTTACAATTTAAGAAATGACTTCCAAACTTTGAGTTTCCGCTGAGCCAATGAAGCAGAAACGCTGAGTGACGCAAAGCAGCAGCAACAGTTCGGTTTTTGTCTTTTAGCTCACATGTGTGCTAACAAGTCCCAGAATCAGTCAGGATAAACAAGAATCTCTACTCCAACTGCACCGACAACTGCCATGATAAACAACTTTCTATTAACAGACCCTCATCTGAGCTAATTCTGCGAGCCACTGTTATTTAGAAAAAATAAACAAGCTCGGGTTTTGTTTTTATTTCAGAATAAGAAGGCCTTGAGATAAAACAGGTGCTGCAGCAATATTGCAGACTCAGTGCTTCAATAATTAGGACCTGGACGAGTTCCTGAACTTGAAGAGGAACACTTCTGACAGGAGGGCCTTAAGTGAAGCTGTGAATTAAGCAAGACGAGCGAATGTAACCGACAATCCCTCAGCTTCTGCAGACTACTGCATTTCTCCCTGTGTTTGGCTTGGAGAAGAAGCACTTAATACTTGTGGGACAGCTCAACATTTAAAGCTCCCATTTGAAAGGATCGAGTGTGGGGTATTGTTTGGTTATGTTAACCATATGTGTTGGCTTTTCATGATCTGAATCCCTTCTCCAAAAACAGAGTGCTTGTGAAAATAAACAAGGCTTCTCCCTACACAAATTGTGGACTAATTGTGTATTTGGACTGAATCGTGCTTAAGGTTGGAGGGTTTTTCCATTCGCTAACAGACGCGGGGGAGTGACAGCTTGACATTGATTAGTGTGTTGACTTGTGGAATTGGAAACTTACCTGTAAAATAAACAACCACAGATCTATTTATACTGACAGGGAAGTAAAACTCTTACCACATCTTCTGAATGAAATATAAGGACATTACTTGACATTTTCTACTAAAAATACAGAAAAAAATCCTCACGTTTCTAAACAGGAACAAAATAAAAGTTTGTGTTGAGAAGTATTTAGCAGTGAGGGAATGTAAGTTTTGTGTTTTTGGACAAAATGGATGTGAATATTATTGAGTTTTGAGAAATTCGTTGATAGGTGGATGGAAAACACGGATGTTGTTTATTCACTACTTTTGTCTAGGTCAGTGTTCGGTCTACAGTGTGACAGGATTGTGCAGACTCACCATACACTTGTTTGGTTTCTCTCCGGAGTGAACCCTCATGTGAATGAGCAGCTTGTAGCGGGCGTTAAAGGGCTTGTAGCGGCGGATGCAGCCGGCCCAGAAACAGGTGAAGTCCTCACCTTTGCGCTGGTCGATGTGAACCTTCTCAATGTGCCTCACCAGCTCCTCCTGCTGCTCGTACGCAGCGCTGCAGTCAATCCAGCGACACGCCTGCCTATCAGCCAGCGACCCCCCTCCGGCTTCTTCACGCTCTGTTGCTGAGTGTGAGCCAGGAGGGCCTCCGAGGTTGGGTTTGAGTCCAAGGGACGAGGTCTGGGATGCTGTTTGCTGGCTCTGGTGTTGAAGGGGACCTCCTGTATTTGGCTCCACGTATTGGTGTAAGTGGTAAGGTGGAGGCATGGCAGGGCGAGACGGGTGGTGAGAGTGACGAAGGTGCCCGCTGCGCACGCTCAGGTGATGGTGGTGATGAAAGTGGTGCTGAAAGAGTTCGTCTTCACTCGGGGAAAAATCATCCATGGGCTCCTGCTTGAGGACAGCCCCTGATCTTTGGCCCCCATCCAGGAGAGCCCCAGATTCAGGCCCCGAATGCAGCATCCCAGACATCAAAGCCCCACTCATCGTCAGTCCCAGCCCGTCCTGGCCTCCCCCGTCCTGGCCTCCCACTCCCCCTCCAGCTGATCCTCTAGCCCCCCGCCCCTGTAGCATGGATCCCTGCTCCTCACACAGCCCCTGGCCCTGCTCCTGGTCTGCTGATGACGCTGACGAGGAGGATGAAGAGGAGGAGGAGGTGGAGGAGGAGAGGGAGAGCAGGCAGGTGGCAGGTGAGGATAGCTGACAGCTTTCTTGTAGAGAGGCTTGCTGGGGGCTGCCGTGTGGTGGGGGCCTCTGGGGGGCTTCCCGTGAGCAGGAGTTTGAGGGTGGAGATGTCGAAGAGGAGGAGGAAGAGGAAGAGAAGCCGGCACTGCTGGTGTGGCTGGGCGAGAGGTTTGTACGGAACCCGTTGACGCAGGTGACCATCGACATCTGTGAGGAGGAGCAGATGATGGCGGTGATGTTGATCTCTTCGGAAACAGCTCCGGTATTTGACGGGGAACCTGTTGCGGCCACGGTGGACTGCGAGGCCAGGGACAGGCAGCGTCTCTTCAGACTGCTAGCGCTGAGCAGCCGCGCTGAATGATGGGAGCCAGTTGGGGACAAAGCCAGCGGGGAGGAGCCATCTTCATTATTAAAGGCTTGCACTGCGTCCCCTGACACAGCAACACCTACTCCGCTCACTGCGCATACGCCGCTACCGTTGTGGCTAACTTGCGGTGCTCCTAATACCTTGTCTCTTGACACCCCAAAAACCTGTCCCGCCCTACAGTTTTGAAACCCGGCATCGGGCATGCTGTGGACCCCTGACCCCGTGGAGAGTTTGTAGCCCATCGAGTTCTCCTGTTTGATTGGGTAGGGGAGAGAGGAGTGAGCACCATTGGAGGTGCCGCAGCCCAGGTTAGGTGAGGCCCCCGGCAGGGTCCTGTGGAAGGCAAGGGGGGATCTGTAAGGAGAAAGAGACACAGATGGGAATATGAGCGCTATTAGCTCATGGGATGATGACAGATCCTGGCTGGTTGATCTCTTCCTGCAGCAGCAACGTTGAAGCTAAGCCCCTGTGAACTCTTCTCCTTCAATCATTCTGTCTCTATCGGTAAACATCATGTCATCAATGGGGAGTAATACTGATCTCTATTCCAAACAACTTCAACGTAAAGTCAGAACAATACAACTGTGCAGCCTAAGTCATGGATTTCTGGACATAGGGAGATACTGGACACCAGGCAGAATCCAATGTGAACAATTAAAAGTGTTTTTATGATTAAATGAAACAGGATCTTATGGTTGTGAGAGGATATGAAAGGGCATTTATGACTAAGAATAGAGAGGAGGGGGAGGGGTGGCTGCTGAGACCGAGAGGCCACAGGCTAGTGTGTCCGTCTGACAGGCTTTGATGGCACAAAGGGGTTAAACCCAACCCAACATCGGGGATAAATAGGGAGTCACCTGTTTTGGTGGCATAATTGCAGCCTATGAAGGGTCAGCGTTTACAATACTGTGTATTATGGTGGGAATCTTTGCCCCGCTGAATGGGGAGCTCAGGTCAGATTTCTCCATGCGTTGCTGTGATCTCCTACATAATCATTCCTGTCAGTTGGCTCATTATGGATTTTGTCCAAAGCCCCTGAGTGATGTGAGAAGAGCTCTCTTTTCTCCGGGCTGTCTCATGAAGGAATCGTCTTTGTCCCTTTTTCCTGAGCACTCTGAGGGAGAAGCAGAGCCTACGCTAGCGAGGATTTTAGAGAGTCATGGGCAGTTCTTGTCGTTGTTGTTGATAATAAAGACTTGACTCTTCTCCTTCTTTTTTTTTTTCGGGGGCGCCATTTCCTGTTTGGCTGCAGTGAAAATACTGAGAGACAATATGAGCGGGGTGAGTGTCTGTCCAGGAACGCTGTCGGTCAGATGGTCGAGGATAGAGAGAATAAAGGAGGACAAAACCTAAAACAGAGGGCTTCACGAGTCAACCGTTTGACAAACAGTAGTCAAAGATTGCACAACAGAAGAAACACATTAGTGTAACATAAATGTTGTACTTTGGACCCCTTCATGTGTTTTCATGAGAACAAGTAAAACTTTACACATGTGTGCATTTGCGTTGTGAAAGCACAGATAATGAGAAACACATTGTACCTGCACATTGTAAGTAATCCTAAGCCAACAGGAGGTATTCATAACTGGAAGAGGAACAAAATTAATTGAAAGCGGCAACGATAGTGACAGTTTACCTGGTGTTCTGGTGAGGGCCGTCCTGCAGAAGGAGGTCAGGTGTAGGTCTGTCACAGTGGAGGCTCTGGGTATAAAGCCCCCCTGAATGACCCCCTGCCAGCAGTGGCAAGCTCTGCCCACATCGCATCAGGGAGCCCTGAGAGTCTCCCAGCTCGGAGCCAGCATCCTTCTCCGAGCAGTAGGCACCGTTCACTGAAAGAGGAGCAGGAAAAATAACACTTAACGGGTTTCACTAGTTGTAAGAGACAGTATTATAGTATTGTTAAAGCAGCGCAAAATGTATCTCAAATTGAAAAAGAAAAATAATGGCCTAACAGGATGGACTTTATGATCTACTGACTGCCCTGGAAGGATAGTCAGTTCTTAGCGGGATGGATGCCGTCAGTGACATGTTGAAATCCTATCAGATTATTAATAATCTCCTGAGGAATAATTATGGGCTGTCACCACTGTAGAGCCCAGTAATATACACAGAGATCTTTGGCAGGGCCCGAGCAGTGACAGTAAGAATAATGCCGGGGAGATTTATGTCCAAATATTATTGCTGGAGTAATTGAGGAATTGTATTCCAAATGGCGATGCGTCCTCTTTGGAAAAATAAACTTGGTGGAATTAATGTGTCCGGAAGATCCGGCCAATAAAATTGTTGCTGTTGTTTCACTTAATTATTGAAATAACAAACTGTCTATGAAAATGATCAACTATTGTTCCAGTGTTTTGCAACGAATGCTTCAGAGAAAATTATTTCACCCATTTGTATTAATTGTTTAGGATATAATCATCTAGAAAAGTCCTAGTTAAAAGGGTTGTTAGGGTCAAGTGGCATGTATTGTAAAACTACTTTACATAATTCTACCATGTATTTTCATAGTTTCCTCTTTAAGTGTGTTTTTTTTCCCTTATCTTTGTCATGATTTTTTTAATGTACTGTGTGAATCACTTCACAGTGCTACACCAAGAGAAATTAAAGTTACATTTATGCAGATGAACCCTTATATTGAAGAAATTTCTTGAAAAATTTTAAGTTTTGTCCACACGTGGACACTCATAAAATGAGCAAAAGTAACTTAGACGCCGTGGTCCTGAGCTCAGGCAGTAAAAATTGACATTTTGTAACCTTAAACTTCATGTTTATTAAGAAAAACCTTATTTTTTCCTTTCTTTATCAGCTTAACAGTGTTTGTCCCTTAAGCACCACGCTTAATATTTTAAACTAATAAAGACTGAGCTTGAAAATTTGCAAAGTCATCGCTGAATAAATAGTTTCTTTTGTTCTGACCCTAAACATATGTTATTGTTCTGAAGTTAGTGTTTCACATCATTTATTAAGCTAACCGTCTCTGAAATAGTCCGATTCTGTTTTTCTTTCCAGTCTCTTGTTGTTGATTTTATTGCTGGCTTTTATCACGCAGTATTTATCATTTTATCATTCCAACCTGAGTACTTAATAAGAAAAATAAAAACACTTGATGAATGTCACTAAAACATATTAAAACAAAAGAAGGAGAGATGAAAGTGGACGGAGGGAGGGCCGCGCAGTATGAGGAAATATTTGTGAAGAGTAAGCTGATATCCTCACACATCCATGTGCAGGCGGCCGCGTGTCCCCCGCTCCAACCTTCTTAACTCGATTTCTTAAATTCAATTTTCTCCTAACGATGTTATCGACAATGTTATCACACACCATGAGCTATTATTAATACAGTCACCTAAACACCATGTACGTAAGAGACATAAAAAGGAACTGGAAATAATAGACAATGATATACGAGGGGAAAATAAACTCAATGTGAAAACAGAGAGAGAAATATTCAGCTAAATGAGGATAAAATAAGAAAAAAGACAAACAAAGGAGAGAGATATGACAACAGGTTACAGATGGAGAGAGAAACTAAACAAAAGAAGGGAGGATGAGTTTGAGAGGTTACAAGGATGAACAAAAGACAAGAGAAAACAAGAGAACTTTGTGAGCCATGTCACCCACAGTTTTTTTGACATATCCCTCCTACAGTTTATGTATCATTACTCCCTTTTGCATTTGTCTTGTCACGGGTCACAGCAGAAACACAAATGGCCAAGCAAGCAATGCAAACAGTCCAGTATCGCCAGGGGAGTGCAAGAACAACGCTGGTTTCACTCAAAGCCGTTAACAGAAGGCAAGTTGTCTCTCAGTTCTGGTCTGTTTTCAAGCAATACAAATAACTCTGTTTACCCAATCCCCTTTTTTTTTTTTAGACCTTTTTTTTTTTTTACTGCTTTTTGGCTCAGGGTATACAACTGTGTTTCTGTATGAAAGTTTCAAAGCCATGGTGATGTGACGCCAAGTGTTTCCCTGCCTCAAGTCAGGAGTAATTCAATCAGGATGGTCAGAAGTGACATGACTCAGTATAAAAGATGACTAACATCATCAGAGCTGGTTTAATTAGACCTTGACTGTCCTCATGCATGCACACAACACAAACAAGGAAATAAAAATACTGCCATTGTTAAACTCTGGATGGACTGGCAGTGGGTCAATGAGGACTTGACTGGATGCATATGCTCTTTGTCACACATGGGTCATACTCACCAGCACAGTTTGTAAGAGACAGACAAATACCAATCAGCCCTGTCAAAGTAACCTAAGTTTAAGGACAATGTTGCTCTTGCACGTGATACTTTTTACAAGCGAGAAACATCATAAAAATTAGTTAAACTGACACAGAATGAGGATGGAGATAATTCAAAACACTTCTAACCAGCTAGAAACCTTTATCTGGACTTGGACGAAGAAATAACTATTTAAATACGAACCGTTTTCTCAAAATAAATGTCATATGAAGTATCGGTTCAAAAGTCCTCACTGCCAAAGTTGTTCGGTTTCTCCACGAACACCTGAAAAGTTTGGCTATTTAACATCAATATGTTCAATGCAGATGTCCAACATGAATCAGAGCAAATAAAAATAAATAAATACTGGTGTTCATCTGGTCAGATTTATGAACATGTTTATTTATTGCGCGATTAAATAGTTACAGATTGAAAGCACATTTTGTTTAAAGGAACTTCTTGGTTTGTATCAATTGTAGTGCCCACTGTGAGCAAAGCTGTGTATATGATCTCTTTGCTGATACTGTCCTGTACATGCATGGATGATGTCTGACCGAAAATCTTATTCTCCTGTTTTTTAACAGTCAATCATAAAGTATGACACAATGTGACCCTTAAGGAATAACATCTGTGTCTGTGTCCATGGTGACAGTCCCAGGTATTAAAAACTACAAAAAATAAATAATTACTTTTGTTCCTGATGGTTTTGTTTACTTTTGAAGCTCATAATGAGACAACACTGTCAATTTTAGTCTGGTTTATGATCAGCTGAAAAACTGTTATGTCTTTAAACATATAAATGTAAAACTTTTACTTCTTTGGTGCACTGAAAAACACAAGTTTTTATATGCTATTTAAATACAGCATTGATACAAGTCTGATCTGATTTCTCATATTATTGATTATCTTTAAAGCTCCTGTGAGGAGTTTTTGTGGCATGTACCTAGGCTTAAACAGATATAAATGCCTTTATGGAAAAAAGATGGTTTTTATATTGTAATTTTTGATGCCTCAAATCTGTGTGAGAGGGTAGGTGTCAGCCAGGCAGCTGCCAAAATAGGCACTGTTTTAAGAATTTCAGCCAGATATATGAACAATAGATGATATATTTGACTATCAAAAGTCCACAAGATGAGAGTCTTTTGTAAAATAAATAAATAAATTTATTAAAAAAGTAAAAATCACCCCTTGAGAATGAAGAAGAGAGAAGAAAAGACCCACAGAGGGTGCCCAAAAAGTTCCTCACGGGAGCTTTAAAAACAACCTTATCAACGCTCATAATCACTGTTACTAAAGATCATGGGTACGTTTGTGGATGCTGCTCTGAACAAGCATGGTCAGCTAAACTGAATCATGCAGAATTTTTTGTATTACCTCCTTAAAGCTGAAACAAGGCGTAGAAAGTACTGGAAAAGGGACTGTCAGATGATGGTCAGTAGCAGTCTCCTGTGTTGAAATATGAAGCTATTGTGACAGTGCCAGAAAACTGTAGTCTCTTAGGTGTCCACAAGGAAGACAATAAACTAGGTAAAACACATGTCAAATGTACAGCATTTTCACAGCAGAAATAAATTAACTCATGCGCACAATTTACAGAAGGGGTGGGGTGTAACTTCTCCAATATGAAGATATTAAGACTTAGGGATATAGGTGTAGATTTGCATTATAAATTTGCACAAGTGGCACACAGTACTTGCAGTATGCGACTGCCATCGACGTTTTTTTCTTTAAAGAGAACCCATGTTGTATGCAGAGTATGGTTTTGGTCTTTTAAACAGGGAAACACACTGTAGAGCTGATGGAAGTTGCAGAGTCGGGTAGTAAAGACCTGTGGCTTCATCAACTTGACAGACCGTGGCCAAGTGATTTGAATTACGCACGAAAGCGTGTGGCAGAATCTTTTAATAATCTGTATGTTTCTGGAAAGTTCATACTAAGAGATAAATAAAACAAATTACAGTTTGTTAGGTCTGATAAAGAGCTGCACAGATTTAACGATCAGATTTTCAACATAGTTGTCACTCCCACTCATCCTCACTTTATAAGCATCTGAAGTTTTACTGACATCTGGGAGTTTGTGTGTCTCTGAAAATACTGAGTATCACTTTAAATCACTTGTTCAGGTTCAAACACATCCAGAGAAGTCTGAAAAGTTTAAGACCTGCTGAGCCTGTGCTCCTGTGTTAAACTCTTGTGACAAGTGTCATCTTAGCACAAGTATAAGTAGATTAAGGTGTCCCTATCTTGGGAGACGTCGTCTCAGTGTCTCTAGCTCACTGACTTCAGAGTGTTAAATGAGAGTTATAACTCTTGATCCCTCTGCTGCAGAAAGTTTGCACTCGAGTGATTTAGAGCTTTGCTACATTAACAGAATCAGTCATGCTCTGGTCAGGGAAACAGGCTCCTCAACATATGGCGACTTGGATCGGACCCAGCGGTAAATTCAGTTTATATTGAATGTGCAATGGTAATTCAGCGGAGAACATTTCATTGTGTGTTAGAGCTTAGTTTGATCAGGAGGTGGGAACCAGAGGGAGCAACAGGGACTGAGGTGAAATGTAAGACATCTAGCAGCAGGGATGGCAGAAGAGAGAGGGAGAGAGAAAGAGAGAGAAAGAGAGAGAGAGGGAGAGAGATGGAGGAGGTGTGTGTCTGAATTAATGAGGGGGTAAATGTGAGATAAAGACGGGGGAGAAATGACCATTCTACTCTTAATTGAGCTAAATTTATGGGTGGTCTGCTGAGCAGGCATCACTCTGCACATTCCTTTGGCTCTCAACCTGAATTTTTTCCTTGATATGTAATGGAGAGTTGGAATTATGTCCCTATGTAAAAGGCTGCTATATCTAACAAAAATTAATGGTATCTTGTGGTTACATGACACTGATTCAATGGAAACATGTTTTCATGAGTGAGTCAATTCTATTTTAGTCAGGCACACACTCTAGAGGGTAACGCTGTAGTGCACAACGATAATGTACCTGCTGAGGCAAGGAAGAAGAAAAGTGCTGTCAAGTAAAAACAGCTGGAAAGAATATTTTTAAGTTCTAGATGATTCCCAAAAATTAGGTTAACATGATATAAATGGATGGGATTGTATTTCTCTCACTTCCTAGTCCTTAGGTTCTGAAGAGGGAGCGTTGAATGTAAATAAAACATTTCTAATCCCCACAAAGATCTCACTGGGAACTCTGAGGTAGATCCTCCTGAAGGCAGAGAATTAAAAAAAAAAAAAGGAAAGAAATCCTTACATTTGCAGTTGATTGCTGCAGATGGAAATTCAGTCCTGTATTGTTTCCAGCTCTACTGAGCACCTTAGAACAAGCAGGGTGGGATGCTGCGCTGATAGAACAGAAAAAAAGTTGCTAACATTCAGTGCCGATTAGAAGCGACGCCGTGAGGGCGTGAGATCAGGTAAGCAGGGGCAGAAACAGAGACAGAGAAAGAAAGAAAGAAAGAAAGAAAGAAGCGGGGCAGTGCCAAAGCACCGAGGGCAAATGTTGTTCTCAGCACAGAGAGCATGTACAGATGTGCTGGCTCATCCTCACAGAGAGCCACTGATGTCAGCATTGTTGAGTAAAGACGCAGGCACAAAGAAGGACTGTATTGTTATCCACCCTTTAAAAACACCACCCTTAAAACAATCAAACTGAAGAAGGACTGTGGGGAAAAAACAATTCCTGCTGTTGATAACACGGTGCCTAATAATACTGGGTTACAGCTAAAGTGGTGTCATCCGCTCCATAAATGTCATCACATGGTATCTATTCACCCCTCTTCCTCCTGTATAATTAAAGTCGCCCGCTCCTTTCACAGCAGGATGACTGTAAACTGAGGAGCTTGCTGAGACGTATTAGAGGAGAAGTAAAATTAAAGGAGCAGTTTGCCTTTTTTTCATGCTCTGCTTCACATGAAGACAAAAATTAATCCTCCCTACATGAGTGTGATTATAAAGAGATGAACGTGGTTACTCGAGAACTTGTTTTGGGACATGTGTGATTATTATTTGGCTGAGGTTTCGGAGGAGATCGAGGTTCCAATCACCCTGCAATACCCTCGCTCTGATGTCATCCATTTGTCATGCTCCCTTCTTGGCTAAATCCTCTGGGAACACGGTGCGCAAAGCTGTAAAGCCCCGATGCATCACGGTCATGAGTGGAAAGTGAATGCTAATCCTACTCCTGCTGATTAATGCAGCCACTGCGACCGCTGAGGCTGAAAAATAAGACAATAGACAGGAACAATGAAGGAACGCAGACTCGGTAATTCTGATCATTAAAGCACGACTCACTCCTGAGTGGAAGGCTGCGGTCGCTGCAGCCATGATTACATTGATTGTTTAACACGCTTCACATACTGGAAGAATTTCATATCGGGGATCACGGCCAGGTAGGTTGCGCTGTAATTGTACACCTTCACAGGCTGATGATCAGAGTCATGTTCAAGTTCAGCAGTGTTGTGCCTTGGCTAAAAAACTCTCCCCCTGACCTCAGTGACTAATAAATGACTAATAAAGCAGAGCAGACATATGTCTCCAATCTTGCAGAACTTCACCCCTCTGAAATAACAGCTATTATCCCAGGATACACAGTTATGACTGAATTATCACACAAAGTATTCAAGTCAGTACAGTAGAGGAAAACTCAAACTGCATCATCCTGTAGTTGAAAATCCGTGTTGCTTGTCTCGCTCAATGAGTCTCCCCTCGTCACGTCTTCCCTGGCATGATTATTTCTCCACAGACAATACCTCTCTTCCATCTGATCAGCAGATGGTCTGGACAGCATTATTAAGTGTAATTGGTGGTAATCTGGGGCGATTTTTTATTTCGGTGACACTTCATTTTCTATAATTCTCGCCTCTCCCTTTTAAGTCACCTAAGCGCCGTGTTAAGTGCCAGAGTGAGACTGTGTTTGTGCCAGCATTTAATGCGTTCAAGTCTTCAGAGACATGCAGGCCTCAATGAAAAGCAGATGTGTGGATGGATGGATGGTTTAAGGAGAGGGAAGGGGAGCGATCAGAGGTGTACTGTACTTAAAGAAGGAGGGAAGGAGGGATGTTGGAGGGGGGCGAACGGGATGTCAGGAGTGTGATGCAAACATCTGAACCCAAGGTACAACAAGCTGCCAAAACCGCAAGACAGATGCCTCTGGAAATGTGATGTGACACCTCAACTGGCCCCACTTTGGCTCCATAAATCATAACATTCAGCACTTAAACACTTAATAATGATCATTTTATTCCTGTCTGCCCCCACCTGCTGCCATCGTGCTCCCCCCCTCTTTTTACTCTCTTTCAACACGAGATGGGTCAACAGATACAAGTGTGTGACAGAAGGCCTCAGGACTTTGTAGAGGGATGCTCATGCTCTGGTTGTGGGTCTTGTCCGCTGCAGATGTTGTGTATTAAGGTCTAAAGCCTGCCCGGCTTCTCTGAATCTCATAACTCATGTCTATATTTGTGTCTGCGGCATAGTCCCGGAACTTATTTGTTTGCTTAGTAATGGATGTATGATTGAAAAACCTGAGGGCACAAGTAAATGAAAAATAACATTGTCTACGGAGAAAGCTCCTCTTAAAGCAGGTGCGGAGAGAAGGGAAGAAGAAAAACTCGATTAAATTACCGCAGGAGCACAAAAATGTCAGTGTTTTTGTAAGAGGATTACCAGTACCAGCAGACATGAGAACTTTCATGGGGATAAAAATCAATTTGTTCTTGCTGATTTTACCTGCTCTCCACTTGGTATTTATGTTCCTGCCTATTTTCTCATGGTCAGTTTGGTCACACAGTAACCCCAGACTGGATGAAGTGAAGAGGAAAGACTTGTGTAGCTGCAAACCTCCAAAGCATGCTTCAACTCCAAAAAGTAATAGAATTAAAGAAATCATATTAACATCTGACAAAGAGCTGCAAAGCTAGTGGTCAGAGAAAACCTCTTAGTGGATACATCTGGCAAAAAAAAAAAAAAAAAAGAAGCTGTGAGATGATTTGCAGCAGTCCGTAAATGATTAGCTGCCTTTAAGAGAAAAAGGGCACATGTTGTGGGAAGCAGGCATCCTCACAATACCAGGCTCTTCAAGTGGAGCAGTGCTAACCGCAGTCATGAATACAAACAAATAGTTGGCAGCCAGCAACCCTCCCATCCCCAACAACCCCACGAACCTATCCCACCCACCCCATCACCCCATCCCAGTGCCAGGCTCGGCGCCCATCGCGGCCCTAACACCAACTGCTTCACCATGGGGATTAAAATAAAGGCTGTAAGGCAAAACACATGGGAAAATATTGTGGGATTATGTGACTCTACACACATACACACACACAAACACACGCATCTCTCTCTCTAACTCACACAAACAAATATGCCAAAAAGAAAACACACACACTAAACTCTGGTAGTGTCCAGATCACTTCTAACTCCCTCCTTCTTATCCGAGCAGCCAATCATCTCCTCTGCTTTCATCCATGATTAACATAATTAAAACTTTACACTTGTGCATGACACCACCTGGTGGCAGCACCCTGTCACTGGTGGTGTCATCCAGCCAGGTTATAACAAAGGCATACCAATCAACAGGTAAGCAGCTTCAATAGAAGGTCTGAAAAAGTCAAACTAAGGAGAAGTATCTATGGATATAACAGGTCCAGGTGTGATATTCTGCTTTTATAAACGGGTGTGTTTGAACTGTAACTCACTATTTCAGACCACCCACACTGCACCCTATGATCAACTTTGTTTAGAGCGCCTCTCTCGACAAGAAAACATGATTTACTTCACATTCAGAAATTGAGTTTGAAACATCTAATGTTGTCATTTTGTAATGTTTAATATTGTTCTAGAAACTATCTCCCAGTTTGTGTTGATTTTGTCACTTATTGTCAGTATTTTATGTTTTTTTTTTCTCCTTTTAACCATGCTACCTGACCTCTGGTGTGCCACATCCCTTCATTCAGGCATTAAAATCACATTGTAGAAATTTTTACGGGTGGTCTTGTTTGCTTCTGTGGGTCATAAAGAGGTAATTTTAATCTGTTTCATGAGCACTTTTACACCACACAGGGGCTTTAGGTGCATATTTGCTGTAAAAACTGGATATTTGATAAGTGGGGCTGTCAAAACACTGTTTCTAAAGTCACCATTAATTGCTGAATTTTAAAGGTCAATTACAGTTTCTCATGTTTTTTTCACTTGTTTAAGATTATGAATCTCATTACTGATTTTGAGTGAAGAGCAATACATGCCAACCTGAGAACGTGTCTCAGACCAGATCATCCACAGTGTTGTCTTAAAGGGATATTCCGGCGTAAAATTAATTTAGGGTCAAACACACCATAACACCGAGTTAGACACCACATTGAGAGGTGAATGTTGCCAACCGCTTGCTTCTCTAGTTATTCCAACTTTAGTAACGACCGCACGATAGCAATACACAGCGGTCTGAGGAGCCACACACAACCTAAACCAAAAAGGCACTCTATAGCCACAAATAATGCTCAGAACAGCACCTAACTTCATCAACAGTACATATAGAGACCTAGCCACAATACTAGCCACCAAACATCTTTTAACTTTGCCTAATTTCTCTAGCAAAGAGACTAAACACAGCTCACCTACTCTCTTCCAGCAGCCGCTTCAAATTTCCATTTCACATTTCAAAATAATAATAATAATATAAAACTGCATATTACTGATGACTTAACAACTGAGCCATCCAGGACTTCTTAAGTGAAACGTGCCATTCAGAAACACAGTGATGTTGTTATTTTCTATCCTGACAGCAGCAGGAAGCAGGAAGACACTGCAGCAACTTGACTACAGTGTGCTGAAAGGGACAAAAAGGCAGTTGTTTCAGGATTTCATTTTTATAACCACATTAATGCTGACAGCCATAATGAGGACCGGCAATTTGGAAAACAAATAAAAAAGTAATGCTTTAAGTGACAGACCTGCTTTAAATCCTCTCTGAGTCGTCTCTATTAAAACTTAAGTAATGACAACAACCAAAAAAAAAACAAAAAAAAATCCTCAGCAATAATTTATCATCACAAAAATAAGCATTTTCTCTATCTTTTTTGCTGAACTCTTTTATAATATTAGTTGATCGAATAAAAATGTGCCAAGTCAACAAACCACATCAAAGCCTCTAGCAGCCACAATTCAATCCTGACAATTGCTATCAAAACAAGATTATGCCCACAAATCTGTGCACTGCCAGGATTAATCACACACAATCACAAAGTTTAACAAGGAGTGCTCAGCCAAACCACATCCTACAACTTGACTGAAAAGCCACATAATTGGAACAGTCCTACAGAGTGTAAAGCGTCGGCCGGGCCCGTGCACTGACTTGATAGAGCGTCAGACTGACAAGACGTAATGCAGTTGGCTGGCAGACGTGACAGGGATGCCTGGCTTCATGACAGACACCTTTATTGGGCTGGTGAACAACATGAGTGCCGAGCCAGGCCAACAGCACTGAAACCTCGGCATGGGATCATGAGGTGCTTCAAAGCCAGACAAGAGGCTGCTCTGTTTGGAGAGGCAGCAGTAAATCCTGGCAGAGTAATGCAGCCAGTCCAGAGAAGTGACAAGCACCACACCCTCAGAGAAGTGTCAAAGCTGAGGCTTCTTTAAAAAAATATACTTAAATACAACCCCAAAAAAAAAAAAAATTAGTCCTTTAACTATCCCACCCAGTCTGTGCATAGATTTTTGTGTTAAAATGCCAGGATAAGCAGATTGTAGAAACCTGCTGTAAAAAATAAACATGGCAGTTCATGCAGACGCTGCCTCTCTGTGGTCTGATCAATCAGCCATAGTGAGGCTGTGTGCCTGCCCAAGTCAAATCGAAACACCACAGGAACTGTTAAACCACCATCATGTTAATCTGTGTACATGCACATCAATATAATGACAATAAAATCTTTGTATATTGTTCGCACTTAAACTATACTGTCAAGAATGGCTGAGTTTCAAACAGTGTATCAACCCCTGTTTCAAAAAGTCTGAGTCCATGTGTAAAATGTTAAGAATTTGGTGGTTTTTGAACCATTCAAACCCTTTGATTGGAAATATTGCAAAAATAACAACAAGTGTTGAAATGGAAAAATGTTACAGGAAAACATATGCTTGTTTTATATCTGATGCATGTTTACCATTGTGTTGCATCAGTTCTTCTTTTTACAACTCTGTAAACATTGTTTCTGAAGTTTGAAGTGAAATGTTGTCCTCTTCTTGCCTAATGCAGGATTTTAGTAGCGTAACAGCTTGGTCCTTTGTCATACTTTTTGCTTCGTGATGCCCCATGTGTTTATAACGGGTGACAAGCTTGGGCTGTAAGCAGGGTATGCATACCATTAGCCATACCATCACAGATGCTGGCTTTGAAGCTGTGAGCTGATAACAAGCGATGTGGTTATTCTGCTCTATAGAGCAAAGGACACTGCATTCATTATTTCCATAAAGAAGATCACATTTGGATTTGTCAGACCACGGGACAGTTTTTCACTTTGCCTCGGCCAGCTTAAATAAACCCAGAAGAGTCGCCCTGTTTTTGAATCATGTTAATATTTGGTTTCTTCTTTGCATGTCATGGCTCACAACACCTGCGTACATGCGATGCCAAAAACTGCAGTGGGTAAAGCACAGCTCTCTACCATTTCATGTGCATGTATGAAAAGCCAAGGCCGGGAGAGCTGCAGCGAAGACATCAGGAAACAGAGCAGAGCAGAGTGACCGAACAACATGATACAGATAAAAGCAGACACAGCAAAAAAAGTAAGAGCTGAAGTGGAGGTGGGTTGCAAAGAGAAGGCATGCTGAAGCAGTTTAAATAAAACGCAGTTTGATATTTCAATCCACAAAGGTAATCAGCTAATCTGTCAATTTATGGGTTAGTGTTTTGATCAGATGATGTAGCTACTGTGGGGTTTTGTTTATAGACAAAATTTAATGTGAGGTTAACTTCTTTTTTTTTTATTTTACGATTTATACTTTTTTTATTTTTCCAACATTTTCATTCATGACAGGACAACAAACATAACAACATCCATACACACAAAGATTACAATAATATATAAAAAAACAAAATAAATAAATAAATAAATAAAAATAAAATGTGAGGTTAATTTCTGATGAAATAAAGGGTTTAAATTATTTGAAACCATCAAATCTGGTTTTTTTTAATAAACATTTTTGGGCTCAGCATCTTGTCACATAATTGACCATTTATTACTTTTTAGGTTTTATCACATTTTTTTATAACATTTCAGGTCATTGTTAAACATTGGGCTCTAACATGGCTGTAGATTTATTTTGCATGGCTTTTGTATGGCTTTGCATGTCCATATTGATGAATAATGTACATTTGTGAAATGTGAAGTAAAATGTGAAATAAAAGCAGGTTGAAGTAAAGATGGAAGCGGAGTTAAAGTGATCATATTGAAAAGCATTCCTGTGGTATTGTATAACATACAGTATAATTCACTGTACAAGATATAAAAGTAAACAAACTGGGTATTTGCACACCTTGTTTAAGAGACACTCAGACTGACCTCATACTTACTATGCTGATTTGACAATATGCCAAGGTTAAGTAGGAACAAGGTTACCATGCCAACTGTCTTAGTTCGTCATATCAAAACTTCACAACAACACATAGAATAGTTACTGAAACATTCAATCTAGGATGTGTGAACATCACAATGGAACCAACATTATGTGAAGGTGGGATCAAGTGAAGTGGATATAGCATCACAGTCACCCAATGGCTTCTAGACAGACACAAAGAAGCCCAAAGATGGTGGGCACCATCTTTTTAGATGCTGACTCCAACTAACTTTCAGGTAATCAGGACTTTAGCTAATGCACCAACCCTTCAATCAAATCAGAAACATCCCTTATAATGGCTCCTTGTGCATAACACAGAGGCTCAATAGTCAAACCAGATGACTGATGTAGTATTCAGGGACAAAGACGACTCAACAAAAACCAAATCAAAGTTGAGCTTCCATCTCAGTAAAAAAGATATCTTTTTTTTTTTTTTAAAGTAACATCATCTCTTCTAAAAGCAGCTCGATAGTCTACTATCTCCATGCAGCTCCTTGAAACAAAGTCACTTAGCTAAGCCTATCCCTGTGCCAGCTGTCTGTTCCTTTGGTGTAGAAAGCTGTCAAGTACAAAACTCCCAGCACTCCTTCAAACCTCTTCAGCCAGCACCCAATATTTACAAGCAATCCTGAAACTGTGAGAGTATTCGATTGAACACAGATGGCAGGAAATTCCTCCAAAATGACAGTGGCCAAACTCAACCACAGAACATGAGAGTATCTTTATGTAGCAGATGCATCGAGGCCCATCTGACACATCCTGCCTCTTCTTCTCGCCCAGCTACACCTCCTGCCATCGATTACAGTTTGACAAGAGTGCAGATTTATGTGACTCCTGTAAAACAAGTGATCAATTTGCAGCAATTACTGTATATTTTTAATGCTTCAGAGGGTGCGGTGGGGGAGAAGTAAATGAATAGTTAGAAGAGTGTCTGGAAGAAAACTCCCTTGATGGTCGGTGGTCTGACTGAGAGGTTGAATTTAAGCTCTGGTAATTGGATCACATTTGAACGGAGAAACATTTGAAAATGATTATTTTCTTACCTACACACAGTGCACATAACCTTCTGTTATTCTCACAGGGGATGCTATTTGTTTAAAACAAGGGCCAAACCAGATGTTTCAAGGACCAAAAGAGGAATCCAATTTCACTTCCTACAACTTTGTTACCTCTTGTTGTTTTAGCAGAGGACAACTAAAGGAATGTTACTTTGAGGAAAGGATATGTACAAAGCATGCAAAGTAATCACTTTGGCTTTTAGAAGTTTCCTGTTAAAGTTGAGGCTGCTGCCTCTCCACGGCGTCCACCGCTAAATATTGGCCAGTCAGGATGATTAGGGGTTAATTCACCTAAAAAACGGAGCTGCTTTGAGGAAAATGAGTTTTTCAAAAGCCCACAATTTGCTTTGACAGTGGAGGCACAGGGGGGAGGCTTCTATTTTGATTTGATTATTGGAATGATTGGTGTTGCTTCATGTTCCTGGTTTCAAAACCCGGACATTTCACCACAATAAGAAAGTTGATCCTTTTTGAAAAAAGGGTAATCCTCCTTGAGTTCAGCGACAGAATACAACACACAAGAGCTATTGCATAATATGTAAGAACCTTTAACTGAGACACAAATTATTATCTGAACTACAGTTTGGTTGGTCCAAAATGGCCAAACCGAGTCAAAATCGGATCGCATCTGTAGGCCAAGGTTAGAACTTCTTCAAACTAACTATTGAGACTAAGATGTAATAAGCCAAGCAGTTCGTTGACTGGAATAGAATAGAAAAGAATTAATAAAGTAATAGAATAGAAGCAGTAATAGGAAAGACTAGAATAGAAAGAGTAATAGAATGGAATAGAATAGAATTTATATAGTAATAGAATAGACTTGAATAGACTAGACTAGGTACAGGAAGTTGCACTTAAGTAGAGCATTAAATATCGGTTTTTTAATAATGTACATTTATGCAGCAGATAATGTTTATTGTAGACAGATGTACAGTACTGTACAGTAAGTATTTGGTACAGTGGATAATGTACATGATAATGTGATAATGTGATAATAATGTGGACTATGGAGCAACTGATGCAACTGTATTTACTGGTGTTGCCATTAATTTTTTTTCTTTTGTCTCTACCCACTTCCTTATTTCTGCATCTCCCTCTATCCTGTCTTAAGCCCAACAAAGCAGAGGCAGATGACTGTCTATACTATGACTCTGGTTCTGCTCAAGGTTTCTGCAGGTTCAGAATTAGTTTTTCCTTACTACTGTAACTCGCTAAATGCTGTGGATAAAAGTAGGTCTGGGACTTAATCTTATCCTATGGATCTATAAGAATAACTTTTGTGTGAAGAGGTCTGGACCAGCTCAAGACCAGCATCTTGAGGTAACATTTATTGTAAATTGGTGCTGTTTGAATAAAGGTTGATAGATTGGCACACTAAATAATATGCAGTGAAAAATGTTTAGTGTAGTAGATGCTGTATATTGTGCAGTAAATTATTATATTGCATGGTGGTTGATACATTGTGTAGCAAATAAAAAAAATTAAATACCCAACTGGAAAAATGTATTGCTGTAGAAGAGTTAAAATTATTGCACAAAAGTCAGTAGTTTATCCTGTTTATCCTGATATAATTCATGGTTTAATTTGGTTAAACCTGGTTTAATTTCTCACAAAAACAAGTCAATTAAAACCACCACTGGAGAAAGATGCAAAAGATCAGCATTTGTTCAGCAGTCAACATCTGCAGCCAAGTGCAAATACTTGGCTTAAAAACGTATAAATACCTGTTGCAGAGGAACCTCCTGCTTGACTGACCACAGTGTTGGGGTATTTGTAGATATATAGAATAAATAAGAGTGGGCCCCAGATTTTCCACTGAGCAAACCTGTGTTGGGTTTCAAACCACACATACCTAAGGAAGTCAGCAATACTGTTCCTTTTATTGTGTTGGGAGTCCTCATTCACCAAAGGCTTCGGCACAGAGGACCAACCCCCCCGTCGCAACCACACACACACTCACTCACAAACACAGATCACACAAGGAGACAGGAACATGGACTCTCGGTAACTCAAGATGGACAGTCCAGCGGACATTATACATCACTCCACATCAAACAGAGCTCCATAACACTGCTGTGAGGAGGAGGAGGAGGAGGGGGTTGCAATTCTAGGCAACCTCTCGTCTCTCTACAGGTCTACAGGAAAAGCCCACTGTTGGAGCTCTGATGGCATGACTCCCGTGGTTACAGGGACTAAGGCGCAGTGGGGCCTGTTAAAACCAAAAATGGTACCAAATGACACCTAAACAAACACACTCAATCTTATGCGGTGGGGGTCAATACACAGCTATTTATACAGACAGCAGCAGTGTTTCTTAAAACAGACAGGGCCACCATCAAAGAGCTTTATGAGCAAATATATTCTCACTGCGTAAGCATTTTAGATGTCCAGGCATTAAAGGCCTCCTGTGTTTTCCTTCTCTTGTTTAATGGCTGTAATAAGAGCCCCTTTATTATGATTTCTGCACTTACCACATCCCCGCACCACGTGAGTCAGCCAATAGCAACGACCACAGTGAGACAGGCGTTTTGTCTCATTGGTGGAATGATGGTCAGGAACTTGTTTCTCTTTAGATGTGATGGTTGAAACCTTGGACCTTTTGTTACGTGACAATCAAATTCTTATTTATACATTAAATAGAACACATGCATTGTCAACAAAAGACGGAATACATCAGCTCTACTCATAGTTTACTTGTGCGGTTTATTTATATGGATATTTGGATTTATCAGTAGTCAGAGGGAGCCTAATCGAGTGATAACAACCAGAAATAAAGAGCTTATTCTTCATCAGCGTCTCGCCCTCTGTCACATGTGTTGTTTGGCGGCAAAGGAACACTAGAGTCTGTCTGTGTAAGTCTGTGAAAAGTCTGAATAAAGAAGAACCCTCGAAAGGCTCTGGCTTGCACCATGTGTCAGGCCTTTCACATAACCTGGCATTCATTGTGAAGCTCTTTTACGAACCATAAAAAATATTCATTTCGCCCCAGACCTGTTTTCCAATATAGTCTCCAAACTCATAAAATGCTTTGCTTTTCATTTATTTTTATTTGAAGAACTTTGAAATGCAAATGTTTGTTTCCTTGCACATAAAAATTGAGAGAGGACATCTTATAAGAGAAATCTGATGTGAAATATGAATTCTAGCCATTTTACATCATCCCAAACATAAACATGTAGGTTCTCAGTGCAAGTCTTTTTGTGCTGTTAAATGAGTGTACTTTGGCAGGCTGCAGCGTACATATACTGACGCTTTGCCTCTCTCATTGGACTCCTTCATGGCTCAGAGCTCTGGAGGCTCGTAGAAGACTGGCATCTTTACAGTGGCCCAGAATGGCCATATTTTCATGTCCAATAACAGGTCTTGGCCTGTAAAAATGGGCGCTGTGGTAAATTGGGCATTTACATTCACAGCCAACACTATCAAGGACATAGCTAACAAGTCATGTTAGATTTTGTTGAACTAAATAATGAGATGAAAGTAAACTTGTGCTAAGTTGCTTTTTTAAAAAGTCTGATTGCAGTCAGTCTCTGCAATCAGAGTTCTTGTGTATTTTGTATTTGTACTCCTGACTTAGTAGTTCTTCTGCCTTAGTGCCCCAGTCTGATTGCATTTCCATGAAGTAATAATCATAAATGTTCTTCCTTGAGCTGCGGAACTCTGCTGCACTCTGTGATTGACTCATCAGGGCTTCCCCACAAACAAGCGGCTGCTGGAGGAGAGTAGGTGAGTTGTGTTTGGTGTCTTTGCCGAGGAAACCAGGCAAAGCTAAAACGATGTTTGATGGCTTGTACTACATGCTGGGACCCTTTATGTACTGTTGAAGAAGTTAGGTGCTGTTCTGAGCATTATTTGTGGCTACGAGTGACTTTTTGTTTGCGGTTTGCAGGTGGAGGAATAGACTGCTGTGTATTGCTATCGTGTGGTCATTATTAAAGTTGGTATAACTGGAGAAGCAAGCGGTCGGCAACATTCATCTCTCAAGGGGGCGTCTGACTCGGTGTTATGGTGTGTCTGATCATGGCTTAACCCTGCACCAGAATATCCCTTTAAAGCTCTGCTATTGCAATTTTTACTGTTCCAGTGCAACAAATTACATTCCAAAATTAGCAATAATAAAAGCCAAGAAATACCACAAGACCCGCGTTTATGATAGCAGTGTCTGAGATGGCGAGGCAAAGAGATCGCCAATAAATAGAGGAGGAGCTGGTGTGATGATGGGAAATGTGCTTTATTAACAGATTTTCATGACACCAGGTCAAGAAAGAGAAGATTGAGACTCCAATGAAATTTTAAACCCAAGTCCATCTGTCCTCGCTCTTACCAAAACCTTCTCCTAAAAGAAAAGTTTTGCTTTAATATGAAAGGTTAGTTGGCAGGCACTTCTGTGGTGATGCAATGTTGTTAGCAAAGCAGCTATCATCTCAATCCAGAAATCATTCAATTCAAACCAGACTGTCAAAGTCTTGGCTGTTTGCTTCATGGTTGTCAGTATGAATTGGTGCTTGCTGATTTTGTTGTTTGCTTTCACTGAGAATTTAAATCACAGTTTGAGTGTAACAAATGCTTACAAGGGTAAAAGAAAACATGTCAATTCAGTGCGCGGTATTTTGTAAGCTTTGTTTGTATCCCATTGTAGAAATACCACAGGATTTCACAATTCAACAAAACCTTTATTCATACAGATCTTTTTCATCTCAGACCAAAAAAGCTCAATCCCCGTAAGATATTATAACAGATTAAACAATAAAACTCTACTCGTTCACTTGTCCTGCATCATTAATCCACAAAATCCCTAAAAGCCAGAAACACAGTAGGTCTGTGTGTCCCTCTCCAGGACAAGAAACACACTGTCAAACTCCATACAGCACTGCAGGATGCATGGGGCTGTGTAATGCTGTGGAACAAGCAGCAGGTACTTGTTAGTTAATCAACGTTTGAATTAAGCGAAAGGCTGAGATTGTGTTCAGGAGCAGTGAGGCTGTTTTGACTAAGCCATCTCAGCGAGGGCCCGGTCATGGAGACTCCCAGCATTTGTTAAAGATTAGCAGCCTAGTCCTGATGCACTGAGCCCGGGTCAGGCAGAGTGCAGCGCTAGGACGTAACTTTTTACCGTATCTTTACCATCTGCAGCTCTCACACAGCATTTCTACAAGTCGAGGTACATGAGACACACAGAATAATGTGATTAAAGGTTTTTTTTTTTAGTTGAGGAGGGGAGGAGTTCACTGAGGGGAAGTTGAACAGAAGTTGTTGCTTCAGGAAGCCGGTTTGACAGACAGTCAGTAAGGTCATGCCACAGAGGTACTTAGAGTAACTACAGAGCAATAAGCAATTCAAGATTGTCTGCCTCATGTGTTGCACCAGCATCTCATAATCCGACTGCAAACCTTCTGTGGATCACGTTTTCTTTTGCAGAGTGTTGTATCAGATGTGAGCAACTTCCAGTCAGAGTATCTGCTGAATGAAGGAATAACAATAGCCCACATGCTCTCGGTCTATCATTAGCCAAAAGACGAAATGAAAACCAACTGTGTGGGAACAATAAAATAATTTGTCAAGGGAAAAGGCTGTAGATAAATTCTGCAAAGCATTTTCCAATTGGCTGAGGTTTTTGATACACTGGGCCAAGTGCTCAGCACCTGGCTGTCACGGCTCTGCCGCTGCCTAATTCATTTCAACTTCCAAACACATGCCTATTAGATCACTGTCAATATGAGCTGGAAGAGCCTGATTAGGCTTTTTATCGGTATCCGTTAACATGTGCTGTGAGCTGACTCTGAGGAGTGAAAACCTAGATAAACAGAAAAGAGAGAGAGGGGAAATCTTGCTCACTTCTCCTGTCCCCCCCTTTCTGATAAATCTGTGACTCAGCTTCAGTTAGGACATACTGGGGAGGAAGCCAGGTACTCATCCTAAATATTCTTGTCAAGAAACTACTGATGATATATAAGAAACATTTCCTGCTACAGGGACGTTTACTGGTTACTGACGCCATGTGAGCTTTCCTGGTTTGAACAGATCCAAGAATCTGTGTCTCACAGTATTGAGGCGAGTGAAGCGCTTCCTGATGGGTTTTGGCTTTGTCGTAAAGGTTGAATGCTGAGCTGCAGGAAATGACCATAAATGTCACGCCAGCTAGAACAGCTACACAGTGGATCCTATTAAGCTTGAATCATTCTTCTTTCAAACATTACCTGCCTAACTCCACCATTTTTACCAAATACTGATTAAAAAAAAGAGACATTTACACCCTTAAGTGTTTGAGTGTCCTAACGCAGCAAAGCCACTAAGAACACAAAACCATCACAAGTTTCATTTGATCATTTAACTATCAAAAACGTAAGAAACACACCAAAAACTATCAAAATTGATTTCAAGTTATCTGACACAGCTTGACACAAGTCCACAGATTATGCAGATGTGTGCTGTCTAATTGGTTTGCAGACTAGTGTGGTAAATGTAGTCAGAGCTAGCCCCACTACCCGCAGGCTTAATTGCAAGTTAAAGCCCCTGTGAAGAGTTTTTTTTTTTTTACATTTGTGACATAAACTGATATTCAAATTATATCTTCTTATGATATCCAAAGGCAAACAAGACCATCGGTGACAAGACTGGCAATTCTGGTGTTGTTATTGTTGATGCCTAAAAGAGAGTTAGGTATCAGACACAGCCCTGTTTTTTTGTCATTTTTATATAAAATATTCACACAATAACTCACATTTGACTGTCAAAAGTTATCAGAATGAGATGTTTTGTTTTTGTGAGAAGACACTGTTATTGAATAAAGAGCAAGATCAGCAAAGACTGCAGTGCCCACAAGGGGTGCCATAATGGAGAGAAACTTAAGGTTTCTCACAGGAGCTTTAACATCCACACTTGCTGTTGGTCACACGCTGCTACGGTCAGTTACATGCCGGTTCAACATGACACAGTCAGCGTTATCTCCATTTTTTAGACCAAAATACTGCCAAACCAAATCCAATTAGATGTCATTTTTTCAAGTACTTGTTTACATCAGAGTAGCTGGACATGTTTGCATTGCGGGAGAAGCCAATGCCAAGGTGACAGCTCTACAGCTAGGGGCAGCACTCAGCCATATGTTCCTCACAGGAGCTGTTAGTTTCCAGATACTCTGGTTGCAATGCAAGTGTTAATGTCTAAATCATTACTGGAAAAACTATATGGATTAATTCTTCAAACCAGTGACAAGAACATCCACCCGGAGCAGCTCTTTCTCTTTTTATACCTTCTGTGAGCACCGTCCATGAGTGGTTATTAATGGTTCCAATTTTGTGCTGATTGCAGCTGTTCATTTTTTTTCCATGGGAGTTGAACTCAAACTGTCAGTCGTCTACTTCTGGGGTTGTGGAGAGTTCACATTTGTTGTGCCAATAGTACAAGCTAATACCTTAAAGCCATCATTAAGGATCACATGTAATGTTTTAGAGGCATCGATAGCGTTGATGCTCACTGCCTGCTCATGCTAACAACTGAGTTTGGGGTTATATGGGTTTAAAGTGTTTCTTAACTCACTGTTCAGCAAACAGTTACCATGAAGGCAGATGGTATGGCTTTTTATTTTGAATCTGAATGTCTAGTTTCATTAAGGTCTTTGCAAACTTGATGATACCATCAGTTTTATGTCATTTGTTCATTTGGACTCTTGCACAGCATTTCTCAGGGGCTTAAAATGACTAAAGCACACAGTACCTTTGGTGATTGATTGCTGTTGAAAAGCATCCCTAGCTTGGCCAAGTTTTGAAATTTCTAAGTATCATATACAAAGTTGCGTGTCTCTTTTTGGAAACCTGCATCTACAGGCCAAGCAGTGTTGCAACAGCATCTTATTTTGTTGCTGGATTTCTACTGTAATTAGCTAGCTAAGTGTTTGCAAACTTTATTAACTTTTCAAGGCTTTATTCAAGGCTTTGAGGTCATAAATGTGTCCATCTTTCCTCAACTTTCACAAATATACATGCACACAAACACAAACATAAAAACCCACACTATTCAAATCTACTCACTACTAAAACTGCCAACAATCCCCATAAGAGATCCTGAGAGTCCAACATGATGTTTGTGTTAAGCAGTGTATTATAGAAGCCGACTTCTGGGTCTTAGGGGGAATGTTAAGCATGTTAATGAAGAGTGCATACTGAGGCTATTACTCAGCGTAATGTGGATCCATTTAACACACTTATTGCACCGCCCATATCAGCCTCGGTTCAAATGGAGTAAAGGGGGTTCTACATTTAATGGGAGCAATAGTAAATCAAAGTAAAAACAGAACTGATCGTCAGGAAAACTCTGCCAAAATAAGCGCGCCACAGTTCTCATTAAAATGCATCCTGGTGTAGTGAATGTAAAGCAGTCAGACACAACAGGAGACAGAATACAACAGATGTTTCTGTTGCTTCCAGTGGAAACTCCCGACCAGAGCATCCAGCTTGACTCTCCATGGTGGTTTTCTGCTTCAGAGGGTGAAATTTAGCTGACATCTCTGATAGGTAGCTACATCAGTACAGCAACTAACAAGCCAATGTTGTCTTTCAACTTTCTGTTGAGGAGCTTTGTCAGTGAGGAGTACTCTAATCAAATGTGTAGACTTTGACACCGGACAGAGAAAATAAAAAGGCAACCTTTGGATTATTATTAAACTATATAATCATTATTGGAGCATTTATTCATATTGTTTCTGCTGTACGCTTTCTGTGATGTGAGAATTGTATAAATGTGTGGTTTAACTTCTGGTGCAAACCAAATTGTCCTTAGGGGACATTACAGATTTTCAAATCAAAATCAAATCAGATGAGAAAGTGGACTAAGAATAAAGGTCCTTACACACCGGGAGCGTTTTTTTTTTTTCGATTTTTTCTATTTCAATTATTACGATTATTTCGGACGTCAATTTTATTTTTCGAACCCGAATCCTGTCAATACAAGCGTTCACATCAGCAACGTTTTCCCATCCTGCGATATTGCGGCATTTATTTTTTCGGATCACGGTCGAATTTTCTATAAGTTCCAAACTGTGTGTCCACTTCTGACCAATCAGATTTCGTGTTGTTGCGATGTCAGATTCACCGGTATATCCAACATGGCCGACCGGCTGATTGTTTACGTGTTGGAGAACAGAGTGCTTTTTGATAAAAAAACACAAATATTACAAAGATAATGAACTGAAGGACAAATTTTGGAGAGCCAAGGTGTCGGCTCTCTCGTATGACGATGGTTTGTGTGCTTTAACAGTTTGCTAAACGCCTTTGTTTTAACTTTCATCTGTGCTAAGTAACTTTAGCTCGTAAGCTAACCTGTTCAGATACAACATACCATATGTATTTTCACTGTCTCAGACTCAATCGCGTTAATGTCACATCACCATTTGGTCTTGGTTGTTACCTTACGTTTATGTATTATAGTTTAATGTGCTTTTCTGGTACTGCCCCCGACTCAGTACATGCTATTATGACAGACAGTCATCTCAACACTAGTGTCTAATCAGAGCTGAAAACAGTCAGTCTGGTGTTGTGTCAGTCTTCTCACTTCCACCTGGGAAGTTTTTCCCCCCGGAAAGTCGCAAAATCACATCGTGCTTGATGTGTATAGTCAGGCGCATCAAAATTCGCCTCCGAATATTTCGTAATTTCACGTCGTATATTTGCGTCGTTCCCAGTGTGTATGGACCTTAAGGCTGACAATGTTTGCTCTCCCCTTCGAGATGTAGTCAAAGTGTCTTGTTGAATAGTGGCAGAACTACCAGGTTTTTGGAAGTGTGGTAATCAGGAAGCTGCGATTACTGAAGTTATTTTGCATATAAATAAAGAATACTTTTGCTGTCTGTTTCAGTGTTTCACGGGGAGTTCTCATACTGAAGTTATTCCCACACAATGAAAAAAAACTCACTCTGCTGCGTCACATCATGGGAAATTGCATCTTCTTATCACATCCCCTATCTGCTTGCTCTGATATTAGCCCAGCCGAGAAACAGCCTGCCCTTTCAAATATAATTGTCTGTAAAAAGTCTGTAAAAATAACCCTAAGCATTACAGATCACAGTGCTGGCATAGAGCCTCTAAACTTTATTAACATCCAGAGTCAGCCTGGCCAAGCTCCCAGCTCCCTGCTACTTGGACTTACAGGCATTAACCTGAACAGAGCAGCAGCATAAGTTTCTCCAAATCCTCCACTTCCTCTCTTCATGCAGCACCGCGCTGTCCAGATTCACAACTGAAAAAGAAACATTTTCACAAAACACACGTCCACCTGAACTACAATGCTGCCTGTGTGCTGACAAAGAATGAGCAGGATGAAATCACCGTGCACTCGTGGGACCTCTGCGGTTTTAATATTCAAACAATTTATAAGCTATAATAAATTGCGGCTCAAAGATTTGCTTGCCAGTGCTTTTAGATATATCTGTGGGAGAATGAATCAACAGATATTGCCTATATGTGATAAAATTCTGCTTTTTATCCAGAACAGTAATGTGTACCGATCTACATCTGCCAAGACATAATGCACATAAGAACACTGGGTTCCAGATTTACAGACGTGCAGGTTGTCACGCTCAGGGTTTGTGATTGATGTGAACCCACAACTTTCACAGACAAGTAAGAGTGCATTTTCCCCAAGCAACCTTTCTTCCATCATTCCTTTGTGCACTTATTAGTCCTGGTGAGCAAGTTAATGCAGCGCAGGGTCTGGATAGTTTTGCTCATGACTAGAGAATAGGTAATTCTTCCAGAATGTTTGGCTTCGATTAACGAGCGCTAATAAAGTATATAAACTGCACTATTAGACTTTATAATGTCTTTCATAGTCCTCTGGGGCAGAGCCAGCCAATGGTGTGGTGCACTGACTGGGCACTGCCCCATGGCAGCTTCCTGGCAGAGATGGGGAGAGAACAAGAAAGAGGATAAAATTCAGGTTTTTTGGCTGCTTTCTCCAGCACTCTAATGAAGGCATTAAAACAGCCTCGCTTTGCATCATGTTTGCACATTTGTTTTTAACCAGTCGGTTGGAGCCGGTGTATGATTGGCTGGCTGATTCATCAGCAACGTGCACAGCCCTATAAAAAAGGACTATTTCAGACACAGTTTTAAAAAGCTGAGTCTAAAAATTTACCGTTGGTGTTGCAGTTTTACACGCTGATCTGATTCAGCCTTAGAAACCATGACTCTTACTGGATGTTTGTGACATCTTGAGTCAAGAAGGATAAACAGCTGATTCAGTAGTAGCATATTCTCTGGTGGAATAGATGAAATCCTCATGATTGACTCAGATGTCCAGAAATGCCCTTTCACACTCAATCTGCGCTCTTGCAGCTTGTTTAGTCCAGCTTCCAAAAGTTACCTCTCTCTCTCTTTCTCTCTCTCTCTTTCTCTCTCCCCCCTTTCCTCTCTCCAGCTGACAGCTGCGAGGGCCCAGTCAGCTTTCAGCCCCCGCTCTGGCAGAGGCAGCACAGCGGCCGACGGCCGTCCTCACTGCCACAGTCAGAGTGGAGCGGATTTTTCTTTGATGAAACACAGCAGTGTTGAGCCAAGAACAGCAAGTGGCACAGCCGAGATGTAAATCAAAAACCCACCCTTGTGCTCAGTCATACACTGAGAGGTCTGCGAGAGGAGTCGCTGCTGTCTGAAAATGCATGAGTAATAAAGACTCTATAGACGTGTGGTCAACTGTGGCATGTCTGTCCAGGCAGAAAGAATAAGTGAGACGTATCTTTAACTTTGCTATAAATAGTCAAAAGGTAACATATATTTGTCTAATTTACAAGAGTTGTCAGACTAATCCCCCCCCCCCATCAGCAAATAAAAGAGGTATTTGAAACTTTTTTCAGCACTTCTCAAGGCAAAGTTTGTGCTAAAAATACATTTTATGACAACATATCTGAGCCAGCTCTGCAGATTTCTCTTGATTAAGTCGGGGCTGGGAGCATGTTTCCTCTGGAATTCCAATGATATTTCAACACTTACTCAAACCAGATCATATTTTTGCTGAGTGACTGTTTGGAGTCTTTGGCAGCATAAAAGTCAAAATGCCTTTGGTTACAGTGAGATGCCGTACTCATACCACACTGGTCACATAAGAATGAGAACATTTGACCTTACTGACACTGACAGTGGAGAAGGAAAAAGGCAGCGGTGAGGCCGCAGTGCTAAACGTCTATGTTTTGCATCCTTTTTTTTGTGGGCTCATACACGCCTGACTTAGCTTCAGAGGACCAATCAAAAGATACTCCAGTAACAAACAGCCACAAGCTCTCATAAATCTCTTTCTTCCTCTTTGATTTCAACCTCTGTCGAGTTGATGCAACACTCATCTCTTCCTCTGCCACTTATCTCCTCCTTTCCACACACGTCATCTGTAATTCTGGCCAAATTTGATGGAGGTGAGTCAGCTGTGCAGATGCCAGATCAGGGGTGTTCGCTCACTCTCCCTCTCTAGTGGCTGTGACTCAGGATACGCTCTCATTCCATTACCCAGCATTCCCACCTCGACTCCTCAGCCAGACAGAGGTTTACGGGAATACCGGCGCAGAATCATCACCGGGGCTATGCTTTATGAATCAATGGAACATGCTGCAAACATTACACCCTGAAACACCCTTCCCATGCAGCACCCTCACATTTGCCCATAACTCACAGCTGAGCTCATGCAAGACGAAGAGATGTGGGCCGAGGCTCATGGGAGCTCAAGAGTACAGACTGGTGAGAAAACCTATAAGAGGAATGCTACTACCACAGCATTAGTCTGTTATTCTGATTTAGAGGCACAAATGCAGAAAGAGTGGATGTTTGGTTGTTTCACATGCTAACGAATAATACCTCAAAGATGTGGTGGTTTACCATTATCCCCGTTTTTTACAACATGTGGGAGGAATGGCTGCTTTATCAATCCCCGGTTGGTTTGTCAAGCTTTAACAATGCTTAAGAAATATATATTATTGTGCTCAAGTTGATTTTCCTCTGCTCTCTCACAGATCCACAGAAGTGGCAAAGATTCAGTGTTTAAATCCAGCAAGGAAAAATAATATTTTCTTACGGATAAGAAAGTTATGATTATATGGTTGTACTCTTAAGGCAGAGGCAGTAAGTTTTGGTTTCACTGAATGGCAAAAGCTCAAATTCTTATAAAAAGGACATTATTGGGGTCAGCCACATTGACTAACTTTCCGGTTTCCTTTTCAAATATCTCCTGAAAATAGGTTTGAGGCAAAAGGGGCTTTGATTTTTCCCTTGTCTTATCGAATTCTTGACCAGAAACTTGCATTTCACAGTAGTCTTGCCAAACCAGACTATGACAGCACAGTGAATGAGTGAGACTGAGTCGAAGCGTGGGAGGACATCATGATGCTGTTTTCATTTCCTCAGTGGTGACTTCATCCATGCAGAAGAATAAAAGAAAGAGCTGATCTAATGTGAAACAATTTTAAGAGTGGCCCATACTCCAACTGTGGTCAAAGATACAACATCTCATCTGCACAGCCATATCTCTAAGTGATCAGAGCATCTATTCGATTTTTAGTATTCAGGATATATCACCATCTCCTCAGTATTTTGATACAAAGCAACAAGTGACCAAACCCATGTGAGTGTGAGATCCCTTCCAAAAACTCTGGAGGCATAGACTATGACTACCGTGCTGATTCAGCAAGATGGAAAAACAGTTTTATAGTAAGAACTGACTACCAAGAGAAATACTGAAAACAGAGCTGAGCGAATCACATATCTGCATATATCAAAGCAAAACTTGAATCTAGGGCCGGGCGATAAAACGATCTATCTTGAAAACTAATTTCCCTCATTATTGATATAAAACATGGTCAATAACCTATTTGATAGTCGGCATTCTGCCATGTTTTGGTAGACTATACAAATAGCCAATGAAAAGCGGAGTTACCCCGGGTCCGCTTCGTGCTGAACCAATCATATGCTTAAATAGATCCAAGTAGCAAACAACAGTGTAGTAGCTGGCTGCAGCTACACGCAACCATAGCACTTTAACACATGAAGCATGAAAATGAGTGCTACCCTCGGCAGAAATACAGATGAAGGCTCAACAGATGATGACATTGTCGACAACACTGGCGTGAAAACATCGGTGGTGTGGAGGTATTTTGTTTGTTTTAGGTCGGACATGAAACAGAGTAATGTGCACTGCGAATAATGTCGAGTACATGTTCTCGCAATGTCGGGGAATACCTCAAATCTTTTTCACCACCTGAAGCAGTGCCACATGGCAGAGCACGAGCAATGAAAAGGGTTACAAACCCCGAGGGGAGCAAGAAACCAATGGCGCCTATGCAGCCAAAACAGCGGACCATTCTGCTTTCTCTAGCGCAACACCTTACAACAAAACATCAAAGAGACACAAAGACCTCACAGATGCAGTAGCTTATTGAATTGTAAAAGACATGCTACCAATAAGCACTGTTCAATTTCATCTTTTATATCGTTTACATATGAAAAAAATATATCACGATAAACTTTTCCCATATCGCCCACCCCTACTTGAACACGGCTTAAGTCCTGGGTATTTCATGAAATTTAAAACCCCTTGTTACAGTTGAAGTACACATGTCCACAGAATTGCAGATATACAAACAAGTGTGTAGATTTACTCAGATGAAGAGTCTTCAAACTACTACCCAAAGAAAGCACTGTAACATTTCAAATAGAGGAAATTGACTACGTTATAGTCTGTCGCCTGAACAGCAGTAACGTTGCAGGTATTGTTGATAACCATGATGATTCAAGTATATTTTTAGGCGCATTAGTAGCGTCAAAAACACGATTTCAGTGCTGAGAGAGCATAGTTGGCTCTTTCAAGTAATAATGTAGTCTTAGTAATACCACTTGCCCTCTCTGCTTTATGTAAAAAATGAAAAATGGTTTTGTTTAATAGGGAAAAAGTGAAATTTACCACATGTGCTCTATGTGTTTTTCTATCCACATGCTACTAGTCTCTGTCATTAAGCGTTGGACACGGCTGAGCGGGGCCTGGAAGCAGCGCTGTGATATTCAGTTGTTTCTCATAACAGTCAGATTATCGCCCTGCAGGCTGAGGTTTACAAATGCTGCAAGGGAAAACACAAGTCACTGTGAGGAAATTCATCACTGGTGCCAATGCCACTCCACCACAAAAAGTGTGAACATAATTACTTACGTGTGTGAGTCTATTAGTGTGTGCTGGTACACACTAGCATGGTCTTTGTATGAATAAGTCATAGATAATGCTGGTTACATCGATTTGCAAATGTACACTGCATGTTTACTTGCAGTTCATGCAGGTTTGTAGTAAACGTGTCTTCATGATGTGCGCTGTCTAACAACAACAACCCTCTCACAATGATCAAATCCAAAAATCCATTACTCATCTTTCTACAGGCTGAGTCCCCGCACAGAGCTCTGCATTGATCTGAGAGAGCAAGTGCAGCACCCCGGCTCACTCTTCTAACTCAAACATTTTCTCCAAAGTAAGCCCACAGACAGAGCAGCGCCGTCCCAGCCAGGAGAAACTTCAGTCAGGTATCAAATGATGCTAGAGTACACACTTCATTCAAACCTGATATTCTCTCTCAAGAGGGGGTCGAGTGTTTTTCTTCGCAAGCACAATATTTTCTTTGCTGGTGGGCACCAGTATTTATAGCACAGAGGACTCGCAGGTAGTGAAAGGATGATCAGCTGCTTTTGAAACTTGGTTTTGAAACTTACACGCCAGGTGTGACGTAAGTCTCTGTAATTTATGCTTCATTCCACTTGATGTTAAAAAAAAAATACTAAGTACATTCAATAATTGTCTTTGGATTTATGCCGATTAGTTTCATTAACTGCAGGGGTAGATAAACAGTGAAGAGTCACAGAGTTTGGTTGAACTTTAAGTTGCTTGTTATTTTTTGCTCCTTAATCTTTAAAAATGTATTTAATTCATCGTTGCAACTTACTTCCAAGCTTTTCCACTTAATTTGAATTTTTCTTTCTGTCAGTCCCTTGAGGCCGACACTAACACTCTCAAGCAATACTAGCTGACTGTTACAGTAAAAGGTTCAGCAAAGCTTAGATTTGCATTTTATGGCATGATTACAAATTCAACGGACAGGCACTGGGTGCAAATGTTTTTGAGCACACTGGCACACAAGATTTTCCTCTAATAAATATTCTGACTTTGAGATGAAACATCAGAGGTCCAAAGTGTTTTATCAATAGTTTTCACTGAGCAAAAGTCCATATTTTGCAATCACATGCCACATGTTAAAGGTCAGAAATCTCCTGTATGAGGTAAGTTTGGGATGAGTATCAGAGTCTGTGTCTGTTTGGAGACTCATTTCAGTGTAACTCTCAAGTAGCAATAGAGAATGCAGTTTAAACTCCAGCTCTGCCCCCAAATGGGAATATGTAATATGATCAGCCTGAAATGAGGCATGATACAAAAGACTGATGAGCACTGAGATCACTTCATACTCCAGAGGAGACAATAAAACAACACCAAAATGACTGAAATACAGAGCATATTTTTAAGAATACAGACTGCACAGTTTAAACTGTGTAACACTTTAAAATATACATTAAATATATGTGAAAATCAATAGTGTTTTTGCTCTCCAACTGGAGGCTGAAAACTTGTTAAATTCATAAAACACACAAAATATTGAAATTATTAAATAGCACACAACTGCCTCACCAACTCGGAGCCAAACAAACAGATATAAATGTGTCTGATTCCATGTCAATCCACACAACATAATCCACAAACACATAACACATCTTGAAAACCCACAATTTACGGGAAGTGAGTTCAAAAGCGTTGCGAAGACAATGAGACGATTCATTCTGCTTCGGGATGTTGGGGATGGAGGGCTGAGGGTAAAATCTGTGCTCTACGAGAACTCATAAATGCTGGGACACATTTGGGAGACATATGGTTTGTGTTTAGCAAGAAGAAACAACAATCAAAACTGTTGATCCTCTTCTTGCTGGAAGGATGATTGCTAATATAAAAGTCTGTTCCGTCTAATCATAATTTAAGATGAGACTGTAATTACCTCCGCCCTCTCACAACAACACTCTGTCTAAACAGGATGGAGGAGGCTTCCACTCAGACCCAGAACTCGTTTTCCAGCCTGGATGGTGGTTTAGGACAATTTTTTGTTTTCATCCAAACAATCATTTTCGGGCCTTTGCTGGTCCTAATGAGCCCATCTCAAAGGGTTTTTGTTTTTGGACTGAGAAAGAGTTATTAGCTACGTAAATTTTAGCAACTTGAGGGATAAACTACTCCGGGATGAATAATGGCTCTGTTTGAAATTTGGGAGAAAATTTTAGGAAATACTTGAAAAGTAATTATTCTTTAAAATATTTATTTCAAAGAAGACTTGCCAAGTTTTCCACACTTAAATGATCCAACAACGTTCCCTGAAAACTGAACACTGCTATTGCTTATTACAACTCATAAGAAACGAACACTTGGCAGTTATTATACATACTGTAGCTACATCACTCCACATACCCTTCATGTGCAACAGGGACTTTGATTCTGCTGTTATTTATGAATTGGCAACAGATCCAAGAGAAATCTGGGATTAATTAGCAGACCTAATCCCAAATTGCAAACAGGGCTCTCAATACAAATACAGAGTACAGCTGCATCAAAGTTCTGCTTATGTGCAGCCAAGTGGAATCAGCATTATTTTAAAGGAGGGCTTTTTATCAACCTCAAATGATCTCCCAAATGCTTCTTGGCAAAATTGGCCAGACTGACACAGCAGCTGTTACAATTAATACAGTATGTCATTGTTATTCTGATCAGGGGATTTGTTTGAATGAGGGTAATAATCATTTTAAAGTTCAATGCTAATTCAAACCATCAAGTAGGACTCTAACTCTTGTTTACCCTCATGTTATCAACTGGCTCCTGCTCATGCATGGTCTTACCTTGCACGGGTGGGAGCGGGAGGCACGATCGTGGAGCTTTGCCTGACAGATGCGTTTTTTCCTCGGCTGCGATGAGTCTTTTGGGGCTGGCGCAGTTCATGTGAGACGGAGTGTCAGAGGGGCTCCGGCAAATCTGAGCTCCAAAAGCGGCGCTCCCGGCGGCACGGCGCGAGCAAATGTCTGCCGCCTTGCTGCCGTAGACGGAGAGCGACAGGCCGGTGAAGTCGGGGAAAGTTGGGGTCTGACAGTGGCTCACCATCCCGAACAGCGCTGAGGAGTTCTGCATTGATGACTCGGCTTTCCCATGCGGTGTGTATAAGCACGCGCTGCTCACATTACCTGCGCACATGGAAAGAAAAAAAAAATCACGAAATCTCTTTGAGCATCAGCGTGGGAACGAGTTGTAGCAATGTGACCGACAGAATAAATACAAAAATTGAACTAAACAATGAAACTTAGAGGGCTGGAAACACCTACCTTATCCGAGGAGCCAATGAGGAGCAGGAAGAGTGTGAATGTGGGCATCAGCATGGTTATCAAAGTGGAGGTGGAAACATCTGCGAGCATGATCGATAGCATCCTCTCAGTGAGGATCAGGCATCAGATCAGCATCCCATCCCATCCCATCTCTCTCTCTCTCTCTCTCTCTCTCTCTCTCTCTCTCTCTCTCTCTCTCTCTCTCTCCTGTGTTCCGATTTTCGACCAATCTTACTATACCCAGCCTTCAAAATAGACTCTATGTAAATAAGGTCATTCAAAAACAAAGGTATGGAACCTTTATCATATTTTGATTATTTTAAAAAAGTATTGCCTATGTAATCAGGACTATATGATTTATTTTGCCTCAGAAAAGTAAGAACTGGTTGGACTTTTTAATTGTATATATATTTTGTTTTTGTTCCTCAGTCATCTGTGGCAAGTTGAATTGTCCTGGTCTTTTGTGTATGCATGTGAGTGCTGTATGTGTTTAATGGGGGTTGGGAGGGTGGGTGGGGTTAGGTATTTGTATTTTTTTTTAAATTTATTTTACTTAATTGTTTTTTTAATATCCTGTGCTTTGTACTACATCCCATGTATGAAAAGTGCTTTAAAAATAAAGTTGGATTGATTACAGCCTATTAATCAATGCACAAGATTATGCACTCACTAATTAGTGGACAACCTGTTATTCTAGTTTGTTCTTATTCATCTATACTATTTTAACCCCACTCTAATGCATTCGTGACAGATGACAAAATTAGATGCCCAGGTAAGCAGCAGATCATACATCATTTTTTTATTTTATCGACCAGTTTTTCGCCCTTAAGACGTGAATTTATGCCTGGCCAACAGGTACTAATTTGGTTAATTTATAGAATTAGAGCACATAGATGTATGATCTGAATCCGAATTTATGCTACCCTCTTCAAATATGTTGGTGGGGGGAAAAAAAGCTGATATACTTGGTCTAAACACAGATCTAAACTTTCAACTTTTTAATCCAACAGCCTATACAAAGAGGAATAAATGTTCCAATTTTCACAAAGTCTGAGTGTAGAGGACTGATGTCCACCTACAGTAGCAAGATATAGAAAAAAAACATTTTGGTGGATGGGGATAAACTATTCCGTAGCGCCATCTAGAGGTTTCTCTGTAAATGGGAAAATCCAAAATAAAGGTCAGCTGACACTCCTGGCAGCAAAACACCTGCAGTTATTATCATGTAAATACGAGACCAGTTGTACAAACTGTGAAGTGGGACTTAGAAGGGGTTTTGTAAGGACTTTGGTGGGGTGTGTGAGGGTTTTCTGCACGTCCAGTCTTGGGTCTTTCTTTTCCAAAAAATGCGGAAATGCCTGACTGGAAAAACTGGGTTTGGCGCTGCGTTTAAGTGCTGTGGTTAATTTTATTACAACTAGTTCACTTCAACTGTTGAGAGCATTTTGTGCTGTTTTTAACAAGTGGTCGACTAACATTAGATTTTCCAATGCCGATAATTATATTATTATTATTTTATTATTTATTAATATTATTTATCTATTATTTCGATTAATGATAATGATGATTTAAGGAAACAAGTCTTGTGTAACTGAGGATGTTTAAAACTGAATTTTAAACTTACCCCATACATCGTCACAGGATTTATATTTAACACTAGATATGACTTTTTGTAACTCTGCCCAATAAGTGGTTGGGCAGATGAGATGATGTGATATGCAGTTATTAAAAAAGAAAAAAAAAAAGTTATCATTGAGAAATTAAATTGGTGTCAGAAGGTATCAAGGAAAACCCTAAGGGTGCATGAGAGTTGCATTAAAATGTCATGTTTGTTCACAGACTTGGTTAAAAGCCGAATAGCCAATTTAAGAGAATAAACACTTAAAAGATAATAAATGGATTTGTTCTTATTTCACAGTCTGTTCATACAAAATCATACATATATGGCTGAGGGTAACACCAACAAGGCTGCCTCCATTGTCTGTAGAAGTAACATTTACATGTTATCCAGAAAAGCAATCTATTGCAAGCCCAAAAAGGTCCTAAATGCATAAATCAAGTAAAAAGTCAAACTTATGAAATCACAAATTTATTAAACCATTATTAAGATATACAAAGCTTGTATTATGACACAGTAAATCCAAATTATGGACAATGTTTATGAAGATAAAATGAGATAAAAAGTCAAAATTATTATTAATAGGCCAACTCATTTTTGAAGTTGCAAAGGATAGGCTGCCGAGTCAATACTATGAGACATAAAGTTTCAATAATAAGTTTAAAAGTCCAAATTATCAGAAAAAAGTCGAAATTGTGACGACTTAATGTTGACCATGGCTTTGATAAACATATCTCAGCTCTCTGTTCCTGACCCTTCACCGTTCAATAAGAGTATCAATATTCAGACTTGACTTTCTGTCAGTCAGTTTCATGGCAGCCCATGTAACCTACATCCATCTGAGCAGCAGAACTCTTTTTTCCTTTCTGTACCAAAGCTGCTACTTGTTTTAAATCCTGTCAAGGATTTGTTTGTCTAGTGTAAACACAGGTTAACCTGCAAGCAAATCAGGTATTTCATCTGTCATAAAGTCACATCGATGCAGTCTTCAAAATACTTGTAATCCACTTCTATCTCAGCCACTTTGACTGTAGTGTGAAAGGATATTATAATTTTTACTATTTAAAATCTCATTAATATGTCTTATTCTAAAATCTAATAATTTAAAGTTTCAATCTCATTGTTTTGAGTCTTTATTAAACACTTTTGACTGACTGTCTCAGAGTCATAACTTACCTTCTCAAAATCTTGACTTTTTATCTCAAAGATATTACTGTTTTATCGTAGTTGTGACTTTTGTTTCACATTTATGACAAACTTTCCCATAACCATGTCTAACTGTGTCACAATGAGACTGTGACATTCTTAAAATTTAGGCTTTCTGTCATAGTTGTGACTTTTTATCTCAGAATTTTGACCTTGTAGTTGTTGTTTTTTTAATCTAACACACAGGCTACCTTTACCTCTTTTAATCTCAAGGTTATGTCTTAGTGCCTTTTCGTAATCATCTAAATATCCCCACGAGTATAGGCTACATGGGGAATGTTGTATGTTGTGAACAAGTTGCCAACCAAAGAGCTGTGTCTCAAAATTAAGATGTATTTCCAATATGGAGCTCTAAAATCCGTGCTCAGAAAGAGTCCCTGAAGGCAGCTCAAACTGAACTTTAGCCGAGTGGGCGTTAACCAACATGTTAAATACTCGGATGGCAATTTGGTACAAAACGCTGCGAAGAGTACAGACCACCACCAAACAGCAAGCATGATTTTGCAGAAATTGATGGTGTATTTGTCGACAGCATGGATGTTTTGCTTTTTGATAGGGGTGAACTTCGTGCTCATGATCGTGGGTTTTATCTCACCAAACCTTTCAAAGAAGATAATCCTAAAAATGGGTGAAAGGACAACAATGACCCAGAACCCCAACTTTAAGTATGAAGACTGGGGTCTCACCTTCTGCTCATTACAATTCATTAAAATAGCCACCAAACACATGTGGATGTCGCTAGGACAAGTGGCTTTTGAGGGTGGAGAAGCTCCGGACTCACCTGTGGTCACCATGGAGGGACAAAAGACAAGTGTCTGCAAGTACCTGAAAGGTATCACCTGGAGGATGTCATGTGTGATGCATTGGCGCCTGTGTGCACCTGAACTCTAAAAGTAGTTTTGTTTGTTCGTTTGTTTTTCTTATCTGCAGGTAACAGACCGCTGATACTGAGTTTCGGGAGTTGCACCTGACCCCCGTTTATCTTCAAACTTGAGGAGTTCAAGCAACTCGTCAAGGACTTCAGCGATATAGCTGACTTTCTCGTCATTTATGTCGCCGAGGCCCATTCAACAGGTGAGTGAGAGCTGTGACTGCGCCAGGTGAGATCCTGAAATCTGTGAGTGGAAGGAAACCAAAGAGGGAAAGGCCACCAATTTCTCTAAACTGATTCATTTGACAGAATCAATGTTAAGCCTACAGATAAACATAGTATGTATTTCCTTTTAGTTGAGTGCATCTAATGCAGATTCAATAGATCTGTTATTCAGGTCATGGCACTGTACCCAAGTTTTCTTTGACAACAGCTGAAGGCTGGGGGTGTGAGTGGGAGAGAGTGGGCGAGTTGTCTGTATGTGTATTTGCAGTGTTTGTTATGTAATATGATATTTTTTGTCTCTGCATGCTTTATTAATATTTTTTTGTATGTCTAAAGACCTCTTCAAAATGAGATGCGTATCTCAAGAGGTTGACTTTTTAATAAGTCTAAAAATTCACCAGGTAAAACAGCCGCCAAAGACTGCAGTCGTGTAGTTAAAGGTTTAGATGTTAATGAGATTACATCACTGAGTTATGAAATGAGTCAACGATCTTCCTGAGGTTGTCCTGCTGCTTATGCTATCAAATCTAATCTTTAGTTCACCTCTTATAAAAGTGCTGTATGTCTGATATCGTGAACTTACATAACAACTTTAAACCAGGATTTATTATTTGTAAATTTAACTAATGCATTCAGTGTCATTCTAGTAAAATCACATTTTTTTCGTCTCTTTCAGATGGCTGGGCCTTCACCAACAACTATGACATCAACCAGCACCGGAACCTGGAGGACAGGCTGTCTGCAGCTCGAATCCTGGTTCAGAAGGACCCCCTGTGTCCTGTGGTTGTGGATGAAATGGATAACACCGCTGCCATAAAGTATGGTGCTCTGCCTGAGAGGCTTTACGTACTGCAGGACGGGAAGGTTGTCTACAGGGTGAGAGGCTCTGCACAATTACCGCTCTGTGATCCTGGTTACTTGCATGCAATTGCGTGACTAGAAGTGGCACAAGCATTGTGTTTGCAGCCACACTATCTTTTCCGATGCTATCATGTAAGGAGAGGCAGTCACGCAAACAGTCGTAACACTTGAGTACCTGGCATGACGCCATGCGCAGGCCAGCCGTACCATAAATATAGACGAGCTACATATGACATGGCAGAGGCATGTGTCTGATTTCTGATATTTGATGAAGGTGGATTAACATTCTTCCCTCTGTGATTTTTTAGGGTGATGTGGGTCCTTGGGGCTACAATCCTATGGAGGTGCGTTCACTCCTGGAGAAGATGAAGTAAGAATTCAAGTCCGGTCATGTTTTTTCAAACCAACCATTTCAATGTGGAGAGGTCTGTGAGTTCACGAGGGAATGAGATCGCTGACATAACAGAATAGCATACTGCTTTTATATTTACATAAGACTTTAATCAACACCCTGTCACATCTGCATGTAGTTTTCAGCAGCTCTCTGTCATTTCTTACTTTGGGGATGAGAAGAAACTTTTAAAACCGTCCAAACTTGTACTAACACTCAGACTCTTCTGTACAATGAAAATTGATCTCAACTGACAGTCTCAGGCCTGGAGCTCTGTGCTGTGTGTTTCTTGGTGATGGCTACAGTTTAAACCGTTGGCATCTGTAGCCTGATTAAGCGAAACACAAAGACAGTCCAGACTTGAGCTTGTCTTTAAAGATTTCTAAAGATGTGCAGGAAGAGCAAACATTAGTTTCTACAGTTTGAAAGACCTTCAGATGTAAGTCAGTAAGAGCTCATATCTTTCCTCCTGTCTCATCCAGGTTCATTTATGATTGTAATGAAGTTTGTTTTTCATACTGTAAACTGTATTAATCCGTCTAGTCTGAGTAGTATATGAATGCTCTGAGGTTATTTTGCAGGAGGCTACTTTTTACATGATGATGACAGTGCAAACCTTTGGTAACTGTGGTCTGATGAAAGATAACTAAAAGTACGCCTCCTCTGAAATCTGCAGGAGCATTTATCATTCGACTAAGATACACTTAACAGTCTGCATTATCTGTAAATGTGCTTGTTTTGTTATGAAATTCTGCTTTGTGGTATAATAAAGAATAACACAGAGTCTGGTATCAACGTCTACTTTTACATTTGACATTGTTGTCTTAATCTAATTCTAGCTGCAGTCACAGCCGTTGTTTACAGTCAAAAACATCATCAGATGCATCAAACCTGCCGTGTGTCACTGGTTTTTCCACACATACTGTAGTAGTTGCAACTTATCCTGTCGTGCATTGTGCTAACAACAAAGTAAGATTGTTTTGAATGGCACTGAAGTTTCTCTCCTTTAAAAAAAAAAAATAAAGAGCTGTACTTCATTGTTGACTCGCACACACAGCTATTTTTTTCCCCCTCGCTGGATCCTGTTATTTGCTGTCTTGTCTGGAAGTGATAAATGGTAAACATACGGTAACAGGGTCGTGCCAGTTCAACCAATCCAAACATATGTATCCATGTGTTGTGGGCTTTGGCATGAAGGTCCTAAGGTGAGTTAATATTTAACTGTAAATCTCTGATTTTTGGCTTTCAGTGTCTTTAGGGAGAGAAAAATGTTTTTCCCCTTCGGAGCTGTAATCTTCACCGAGGTTACATAACTTTCAAGTCAAACAATGTTGCTTTTCAAGGTGGTTCATTGACTTTGTGAATGGGTGTTAAAGGTTTATTAGGGTTCTGTCCATTAAAACATCACTGTAGAGGCAACCCACATCTATTTTTAATGGAAGAATGACGGCTAACTCCAACTGTTTTCATCCCCCTCTACTCTACACCAAATTACCTACTTCTTTTGCTCGAGAGTGACCTTGAATTAGACGACAACAATAGCAAATCAAAGCGTGCTTAATAGCTACAGGGTCATAACTCATGGTAACAAAGCTACTTCTAGGATTTTGGTGGGGAACAAAGCTGTGTTTGTGTGGCTGTGGCTTTCATAACATTAGCTGTGTGGCTCTGAAGCTGGAGAGCAGGTTTGGCTTCTGCCCAGCCAGGCCACATCCTGTGGAGGGCAGCCAGCAGCAGCTCAGCCTGGTTTCCTATTGTTAGACAGGAACCAGAACACTCAGATCTTCTCCCAAATAAGGACCTTTTGTCCATGTTCACATAATGTTAAACTAAAACTTACGCAAACTTGTGTAATATGTTTACTTGCCTTCACAGGATGTGAATCCACTTTCGTCCACCAGAGGGCGACTTGGAGTCATTCCTGCTCCCAAAAGGACTTTCGTAAAGACCTGAAAACATGAGGCAGATTTTCCATGAGAATCACACATTTAAGAGGGATTTCTCAAGCTGAATTATCATTACCTGTAGGTCGAGTTTGTCCACAAAGAAGTGTCCTCTTTCTTTGTAATTTCCTTTTATTTGTCAAGTTACCTCGACTGGTCGGTGATGGACTAATCCAGATGGTAGACATCTTCTACAGTGGAAACAGTTCAGGGCAGAGCAGTGGTCACACGTCGCTTTAGTGAACATTAAGGGCCTGAAAATGTGCGATCATATGTTTTAACATGCTTCAGGAACACAAAGAAAAATGTTAAATAAGAAAGTGAGGCGTCTCCACCCTTCAAACTGTTCATGTTTGTGTAATCTTGATTATCCTCTATGGAAGCAAACCAGTTTTTCACCAAAGAATAAACCCAGTTGAACCCCATGACCTATCAGGCGACCTGCTGGAATTTACTGGGAACCCAATGTGTACACAACTGAAACGCAGAGTCCCTCTCTTTCTCCTGTCCAGCAGGTCAGGCTGACCTGCTGACTGTTTCACTGCCAGTCTCCCTCCTGCTGAATTTCCTGTTGTTGGTGTGTGAGTTGTCATGGACCACAGCACCCCCTGGCTCTGCTGCCGACACACATACTCTAAGTAGAGATACATGACGTGCTGGCACATTCAGTGTGACTTGTTGAGCTTGTCGTGAGCACATTATTAAAAATATTCTTCAATCTACCGAGAAATAAATCCACATTAAAGCAACATTTAAACAAAAAACACACAAGACTGGGAGTTAAGTTATTGTAAAATTATATTAACAAGCAATCTTTCCTCAATTTGAAATAAAAAAATATCAGCAAATAAAGGCAACATAGGACAGAAGTGTATAATGCATGATGTTCACAGGAGAAAAAAAAAGAAACAAATCCTTATCACATTACAAGACTGCTGCTAAGTTTATAATGATGCCTACTAGAATCAGTTTAGAAAGCTTCGACTAACTCTGAATAACTGGGGCAATATATGTAGTCAAAGATTGTATCAAAATATTTAAAAAAAAAAAAATGAGGGGGAGCAGGACCAAGGGAACGACCAAGAATACAGGTGGGAGTATGAACAACCAATATGTAGGAGAGATTTAAACGGGCAGCTCACTCATAGCCGTTTCATTATAACGAACCGAACTGGAAAAAACACAAGGCTACGATGATGAAGAGCACAGAGTGTTAAGCACAGACAGGTTAAGAGATTTACACCACATCTTAAAGCAAGTGTCCACGTAGAGAAGAGCAGCACTAGGTAGTATGTTGTACACAGATTCTCAGCGTTCATGCACTCACTTCCTCTGGTATCCTTTAACAGAACGCGACAGCGATGTAGCCGTTTCGTTTAGAGAGGGCTGCGCACTCGCATGCCCATCAGATATAGTCGAGGGAAAGGGATCAATTCGACAAAGTAGGGACCATGGTCATCACAAAAAAAAAAAAAAAAAAAAAAAGCTGTATTCTTCCAAGTCTTCCCCCCCCCTTACAGATTTCTGTAAATAGAAGGTAGGGCGTTGGGGAGAATGGTACATTTTCCATAAAGGTGGCCACAGAGAAAAAGGCAAAAATCTGAGTCCTAAGTCAGCTGACAGTTGTGACACAGTATGCATGGCGAGAAGTAAAATGACAAGACAGACTTTCCAAGCTCACAATGCATATACACACTCTCCAGTGTTTTTAAGTGACAAAAGCGGAGACATATCCTGCACATTTTGCAACACAAAGCAATAATTAAAAAGTACAAGAGGTAAACTTCAACCATTTTTTTTCTCTTTGCTCTAGGGTGAAGGGGACAAAGAGAGAGAGAGGTTAAGGGGGCTCTGCAAAGAACAAACGTGTCTTGTATGCATTTTCAGTAGCTGGTTTTGTCACACTCAGGGGGGGGGCGGGTTGTGATAAATGATGGAGAAAATTGTCCTTCATTTTGAGCAAAGAGCAGTAGTCGCCAGCCATTTCCATTTTCCTCCGATCAGCATTCTGGCGGAGAACCGGTGGAACCAAAATGGCACCTTTTCCTGTTCTGGTGCTGATGTGTTTGGCCGTGTCCTGTAGTGAGTTCAGATCCTCGGAATGATGGCAAATAACGTCAGGTGGGGTGGAGGGGAGGGTCACACGCTCATCGTCATGGTTGGAGAGTACTACAAAGACACAGAGGGGAGACGCGTCAAACCTTTTCCTGGACTACGTCTTCTTCTTCTTCTTCGTCTAGCCTCCTGATGACCTCATCATGACGTGATATCAGTCACCTTTGGTCTAGCTACAGTACAGGCCAAAAGTTTGGACACACCTTCTCATTCTATGCATTTTCTTTGTTTTCATTACTATTTAAATTGTAGATTCTCAAAACTATGAATGAACACATGTGGAATCATGTGCTTAAGAAAAAAGTGTGAAATAACTGAAAACATGTATTATATTTTAGATTTCTCAAAGTAGCCACCTTTTGCTTTTTTGATAGCGCTGCAAACTTTAGCTGTTCTCTCAATGAGCTTCATGAGGTAGTCATCTGAAATGGTTTTTACTTCACAGGAGTGCCTGAAGTAACCCTGACAAGGTACTTCTGTCATCAAGAGCAAAGGGTGGCTATTTTAAAGAAACTAGGATATAAAACATGTTTTCGGTTATTTCACACTTTATTTATAAGTACAAAATTCTACATGTGTTCATTCATAGTTTTAATGCCTTCAGTAATAATCTACAATGTAAACAGTCATATAAAAAAATAAAGAAAAGACATTGAATGAGAAGGTGTGTCCAAACTTTTGGTCTGTACTGTACGTTAATGGAGAAAAGGGGCATACTCACATTCTCGCCCTGAAAGGAGTGGAGGAAGTTTCCACTCAGCTCCCCGTCATCCCTTGGGGTCCCAGGAGGATTGCTAATGCCACTTAAATTGTTTGGAGAGTTCTGAAAACAGAGAGAACAAAGATTTTTTTTTTTCTTGTCTTTGTGCAGTATCATCTTTTTAACGACAAGATACTGAGTGTGGTTACAATATTTACCTTGTTCATTCCATCCATATCACCCGAGCCTAACAATGAAAAGACATAAAACACATAGAAACTGTTAAATCCTCATGACCCCACATTTTTAACAGTGGTTATCAGTAGATTCTGTTGTCTTTCAATAAAGCACTTTACCACACACTCTTAACGCCCTTCAGTTTAACCTAAACGTGTCTGTATTGTATAAGTAAGTGTTCTGTAGCATTTGTGGTTACCTAGTGACCCGTTCATGTGGTGTGGCTCCATCCCAGCCATGGCTCCCAGGGGTCCATCAGAGCCAGGGCCCATCGGGAACTGGAGGGGAACAAGAGGACATCAATTCACTTCTCATATCCAACACATTTTCTTTAATTTAACTGTCAGTCCTCAGTACCAGGAACCTTTTATGTTATATCCCAGGTGTCTTATGGTGATCTGGTTCAACTAACTCTGCCCACTGAGATCAAGCCTCAGTCCTTCAAAGCTGGTTATCACTCTGACAGTTATTGTGAGCCGGTTCGCATGAATGGGGTGGTGTTAACTACATTGACATGAACAAGATAATCTTGACTAAAATCTAAATAGCTGCATCTGTAAAATGAAAAACTTCAGATAACAGCAAATGTCAACAGTAAATGTGTAAATCAAGATTCACAGTAGTGCTTTCTCATCATGAGTGTGAAAAAGTTCTGACAATAAGTCCCAAATATTCCTTGAAATTGATTTGATCAGATTTATTCTTGTGGTGTGTAAGTGTGTGACAGTTTTGGATGTTAGATTTCCGCTGTAGTCCTGACCGGAGCAATGTGGAGATGATATACATACATACGATAATACAATTCAAAGAGTGTGCACTCTTTCCCTGGTGTTAGCATATTAAGCCTCTATTGTGTCTTTAAATGGACACAATAGGAAAACACAATCAATAACATTCATTCATTTTTTTTATGTGTAAAATCATACGGGGAGTGTTCCGACAGTCTCTCACCCAATCAGCTCACAGAGGTCCACAGTCAAGTAAACTGATTGGTCAGTTTTCAACAAAGTTTTTTTTTACTAGGAAGTACCAATAAGATGTTTCACTGCAAGATTTGAGGTGTTTGGCATATGTTACCATGGTGACCTGCCCTTGTCAGAAGTGAACCACCATGAACCATGATGGAGTTAGTCCCGACCTTCATATCTGAGAATCCAGCTCTGTGGTAAACTGTCAAACAACTAGGAAACTACTTACAAACGCTATGTGTATGTTCATTTCTGCTTCTCTGAGCTGATGTCGTTTTAGCTCCAGAAGCATTCAGTTTAAAATAACACACACACACAGGGAGTCTGTTTAACAAGTACATTTGTTTTGTTATGATAAAACTCTCATCGATTCATTCCTCTATAGAGAGGGACTCTCAGAAACAGAGTTATTGTGCTCTGCTGAAGCTAGACTCTTGCATTTCAGAAATTGTTTTAATTAGCGAGCTTTATCTACCAACAAGCACCATTTTATACTTTTGTCCCCAATATCTATCTGTGAGAAAGAAATGTTGACACACATAAGGCAAGTCATTTGGTGGGATAAGACATTAGAGTTTGTAGTGTAAATTTCTGGGAAGATTTGACTCATTTTCAGTCATTGTGGCCCTTTCATAATCTATAGAAGTTATTTTTTGTTTTTCACTGTGAGATAACAAGGGCCGTCTGTATTCTAGGATTTTAAATTAACTGCATACATAAAAGATAAGAGAAGATCTCTCATTAAGATATTATTTTCTCAAATCATGGAGGTTTTAACAGAAGAATGAAAATTATAACTTCCACACAAGCAAGGGGATGATATAAAAATGATGGTATAAAAAGAGCTTACATTATTTCTGTTGCCGGGTCCAGTGTTGATCATGGTGTACAAATTGTCACCAGAGTTGTTTGAGTCTGGAAAAAATAGGAAACATATGTTTAATTTCTGCTGGGCACTGCATGAAAAAAAGTTAGGACTATAAGAGCTAAATTTTAGTGAGGTGCTTACCTGCAGGGCTGGGCATGATGGGAGTTCCCGGGGGCCCCCCGCCTCCAGAAGCACCCTGAGTAGGAAAAAAAGGCAAATTCCCATGTTAAGATGTTTTAAAAATGTTACTTTCCCATGATAAAATGTACTCAGTTTGTGCAAGACGGTGTGCCAGGATGTGTTCTCACCCCGTATGCACCAGGAGAAGGTGATGAGTAAGGCATCTGAAACCAAAAACACAAACATTACAGACCAGAAATGGCTGAGTGCAAACCCTTTCTATACCTCAAAATGTCATCATTCATCATTTGATCATCCTAATACTATTATGGCTGTCTGTCTAACTGTCTGTGGAAACCGTGACACATAATACTACAATTACATCCCAGACCAGAACCCTGAAAATACATTAGACCTCAGCAGCTCTGAGAGAAGATCTGACTGCAATCTGACCCAGCGTTTTCTGTGTGTATGTGTGTGTTTGGGGGAGTTGGTCTGTGCTTTAACTACTCACAGAGTTGGAGTTGTTGGGATTTGGCCATGGTCGACCAGTTCCTGGGCCCCTAGATTGCAAGAACAGAAAAATTGACTTGGATGAAAAATCACCGGTGAGAGAACAAAAGAAACTAGAAAAACTGATTTTTAAAAAGGACTCACAGATTTACTCCTGGCATACCGGGACCCATGGTGTTGTGTGGAGGTCTCATCCCACCACCAAAGTTCTAAAACGTCAAACAAGAATCATGAAATTATCAGTCAAATTAAGTTTAAAAGAAAAGAGGAGGATGTAGTGATGAGAAAAAAACTTATACTTAATGTGTTCAGAAAGACATTAGAAGTCTAATATAGACCAGAGCTCGACAGTGCGACCGTTTCACTTGCATTTGCGACTAAAAATAGATGTGTGCGAATTGTAAAATGTATTTAGGGGCACATGTGTGCATAAAAAATAAAATCAGTTGAGGCAACAAATGTTTTTTAATGTAAAATACCGCGGTGAAGTTAATTTTAGGATGGATGTTCACTGTAGATCTACCGGTGTCTTCTCACTCTCCATAACCGCGAATATCAACAGCAGCGCAGTTAAATCTACTCAGCAACGTCGGGTGTTGAATAAGGGACCATCAACAAATTACCAGTTGATGGCTGTTTTCCTTCAATAGCTTCCACGTCATGTGACCATTTGATCTAAAAATGATTTCTAATAATAGTACTAAGGTTCAAACAATAAGACACACCTCTTTATTTCCTTAATTTATCCTCTAAAAAAAATTGTGTTAAATTTAAAGGCAAATTTTGAACATTTTCTTCAATAGCTTTGATGTCATGAGACCAAAAGACCTAAAATTGATTTCAAATAAAAGTACTTATGTCGACCAATAAGACAAACATTATTTGATCAATTCTCCTTGTTCCCTGTAGACCCCTAACCATCAGGTAACCAGGGAACTGTAATGATGATTTTCATTGAGTGAAAAACCTACCTGAGGGCCGGGTCCCATGGGTCCCATGCCTCGAGGGCCACTCATCCTCTGCATTGGCCCCAAGTTAGGATGGCCTGGATAGGAAAAGGAGAACTAGTGTAAAGCAAGAAGCCATGAAAAATGTCTGCTACTGGAAGTGAAGTATGTTTCAGAATGGCGCACCTTGTGGCCGTGTGGGGTCCATACTGGGCAGCATGGGGTGAGGGCCTGGACCTCCGCCTGGAGGCTGTGAGGGCCCACAAACATTAGATGGATTTGCAGTTTTTAAAAAAAGGCTTTAAACATTTTATTCTGAGTCTTTGTTGTGTAATTCAGCTTTACCTGGTTGCCCATCCTGATGGGGGGACCTCTCGGACCTCCAGCAAAACGAGGTGACATAAAGGACTGTAACACAAACAAGATCGACCCTTGAATGATCAGTAGAGTAATATATATGCCTCTCAAATTGTAGTCTGATTACACCTTAGCAAACTTTTGTGAAAACTGCAAGCAGCATAAAAGCATTTAGCAGAGAGGAGTGCCAAAGCATGAAGCATCAGCGCTGAGAACCAGCAATCCCTCGTGACTGCAGACAGCAAAAACAGAGAAACTGAGAAAAAAGAGGGAGCGGGAGCGTTACCTGACTGTGAGGTCCCATCATACTGTTAGGGGGAGGAGGCTGAGGGTGAGGAGAGCCCTGGGGGCCAGGAGGACCCTGTGGCATCACATGAAATAGAGGCAAGGGGGAAGGAGAGAGGGGAGGATGAGACAAAATTAGACAAAAAGGCGAGAGACAGAAAAGTGACAAAAGAGAGGCAGAGAGACGAGCAGGGTTACTGCGGGGCAGAGGGCAGCTGAAGTGCAGGAAACAAAAGCGAGGTGGGAAACAAATGCTTAAAAAGACGCTTAAAATCAGAGAAACTGAGCAGGAAGAGCAAGCAAATGATGAGCATGAGCGAAAGAGAAAAAAAAAACACACAAAGAGACTGAGAGGATGTGTGCTCTTTTGCCTGTCACTCACGACATTAAGAAGCCTGCTGCATGCAGCATGTTATCAGTGCTAATTTCCCTGAATTAACAGCATCAATTAAGCTCTATGCAATTAGCTGTATAACAACACTAAACACCGGCACTGTGTCGTTAATGTTGCTGATCTGACAGAGAGAGAGGAGTCTAATTGAGCCTCCTCCAATGGATTCTGGTATGGAAAGTATGAGTGTGTGTGTGGGTTCATGTATCGATGTCAAAATGTCTTTCCTGATATTAACATGATCACATAATGAGTAACGCCTTTGTGGCTTCTAGTGCATAATAAGCTGCTAGATTTAAAGGGAATAGTTTGGTCGAGTGGAGGCAAAGCAACACTGCAATTTCATGTCGCCTCTTACAGCCAGCCCCACAACAGTTGCCTGCCAAGAGTTTATCCTCATGAGATATTGATTTACAGTAGGTGCTGCACCTTTCGATTTCTCCATTAGGGAAAATGGCTTGGCCACGCCTGCCTGTTTACAGCACTGGAAAGGCCCAGGCAGACAGAATGACTATGACGTTTACTACGAGATCCTCGAGCCGGGTGGATAAAAACCAGGAGCAAGAATAGGGAACAAAACCGACACATACTGCTGCATATGAGGGGCTAAACTTTGACAGCATTTCAGATATATGAAGGAGTGCAGCTTGCACAATGATCACTATATTCACTGAATTTGCCAATTCATATTCAGGCAAATGTCCCACTTTTTGAGCTAAAGGGGAGTAGTTATAAGTGGATTATTCAAGGAGCAGCACTTGTGGATTCACTGACCTGGAAAAAGCCAGGTGGCATGGGTCCTCCTGGCATTCCCTCACCAGGGGGCATCCCTCCCATCACAGGGCTGGGGGCAGCTGCTGCACTCTGAAAACAAAATAAAACAAAACAGTACGATAAACTCTCCATGTGTGGCATCAACCTTAACAAACAGATGTTATGTTATTGAGGGCGGTCTATTTTATCATCCCTCAAGATTCATGTTTTGGTACAGCTTCTCGACCTTTGGCTTGATTTGTGAATTTAATTCCATGTCAAATATGACTGTTTGTGGGTCTCCAGTATGAACAGGGGTGTTAAAAGAGGCTTCTTAACCCTGCTTATCCAGGATCCAGCAGATCAGATAAATATCAGAGGGATTCTCTGAGTCAGAGGCTCTAAAGTGCTGCTACACAGCAGGGCCTTGCTGGGCTGATTTCCTGCTCAAACCGCAGCCCTAATTCACTAATGTGCCATTTGCTTCGGTCACACACTCCTAATTGACTGAGTTTTTCTTCGCTGTAGCAGAGGCAATCTGAGCTGGGCTAATGTGTTTCAGAGCAGAGGGGTTTAGCTTCCAAAGAACCGCCTCGCAACAACAGAGGCTGCTTCAGTGCTATTTGTTAATGCCTATCTCACTCACAGCGTAGATGTATGCAAACAGGCAATGATCACTGCGAGGATGAATGTACAACAGACGCTCAACAGACATCACTAGTCAATGGCCAACACACTCCTCGGTATCCCTGCACCTCCCCTAATTATATCTGCTCAGGCTGCCACTGTGAAATACCTCAGCAGGGAGAGAAGTGAGGCCAGAAGGGAGAAGACATGTATCACCAGGCCCCACCACCACTGGGACACAGACGGCTAAAAATACCATTTCTCATCACAAACTGGAAACCCTCAAACTTGGCTGACACAGGACACCATCTTTACAACATACTGCTGTAAATGTTTTGAGGAAATTTGCTCAACTCGGTGTCTCCAAAGCCGAAATTTACACTCTGCTCTTCTTCCCCCGTCCTAAACCAGGTACTCTAAACTATCCACCCACTCAAGTAGTAATGGCTGCTTTTGAAAGATTGGTGTGGGTGTACGTAGATAAAATTGAACAGAGACTAAAAAATAAACTAAATCCACATTTTTATGGGATGCAAAAATAAACCAACTTAATTTTACTTCTTGTTTCAGACATGCACAGATACCTAGGAGACTACAGGAAGTTATGTAATGCGAAGATTCATGTTGTAGGTATGTCAGGTGACTGAGTAGATCCTTGTTCAGGGCTGAATGCCAGAGGCAAAAAACAGCATCTGCCAGTCACTGAGTTTGTAGGTTTCTTTTAAGTTTTTTCAACCTATCAAAGTTTAATTTTGATGAATGTTAAAGGAAGTCTCTGTTTTCTTTCCTTCTCATAAAAGACAAATATATATAAGAGCACTGATTAAAATACGCACACATGACCACACAAAAAAGTTTACCACACCTCTGTATCAGCTATTCTCTAACATATGAACACAACTTGAAGATTCACAAATGCATCATTTGGCTGTTTTCTACGATATCCAATCAGCAGATGTTGAACATTTTTTCACTATTTTCCATATATTGGCTTTACTAAAGTACAGATGTTTGCTAATTATCATGAGTCTATTCAGTCTGTTTCAGTCTGGGCACTGCTAGCTAGAGGTGCCGGAGTGGAGTCTGGAATGGACTGCTTGTATAGGAGTGCTGATATCGGAGATTTTAGATGCAGGCTGATATAATCCGATGTTTGTTTGTTTTTGTTTTTTTGCTGATATCGGACCAATATCCCATTATCAATATCGCATCGGGACAGCCATATTCATAACCAGGTAAAAACTCATCACAGGAGCTTCAAACTAACATTGACCTAACAATTTTTTACCATTTCATCTGATGTAAACATCAGCTCCAGCTATAAGAGTGGATTATTATTATAATATAATGAAATCTGATGTTTTTTATTAAGCACTACCTATTTTACAAATTTTTTTCCAAATAACACAACCACATGCAAGCTATTAAGATGTAGTTAAATTCAAAGACTCTGGGTAAATACTAAAAGGCTTGTTTATTCCATCTAAATCACAGAAAGACAATCAAATGTTTAAATGTTCTGGCAGTTCAACTGTATTAAGTTTGATTTAATGTACTTATTTTGAACACTTTGAATACAATCCTGGTCTCATCTATTGACTCAATGTTAATCTTACCAATTAAATATGTTTTATTATTGTCTACAGCATTCAGATTTATGACTATAACTAAATCACAGACATCAGAGAGTTGAAGAAAACTGGGATACTACAATTATTATCTAACATTTGAAGAGATTAAGGCACTTCACGAGATCTCCGATTTTACTCTCTAAAAAGTCATCATCACCTCCTATTGGGTCATGCGTCCCTTGCAACATACAAGTGTAATGCTAAATGAGTTCATGCATAGGATACAGTAGTTTATTACTTTACTATTAGTATTACTTTTGGGTTTTGCAACTTACAGGCGATCTGGCCCTTGCAGCGCTGGTAGGTTTTAGGATGCATCCTCAGCTACTAGTTACAACCAAACAACATCAGACTCCTCGGTGAATGGTTTCTGCCCAGTTCAATCATTTATCATGTTATTTTTCATCATTACATAGCTGTGTCATATGCTTTGTTCTGGTTGGTTGAAACTCCATAGCAATGGTTTGTTTTGTTTTTTTTCTCTGTACTACGTTATTCGATGTTTACAGCTCTTATCACAAGTGTGGCAGACTAACTGTGATCACATGAATAGGCTGAAAGAAGTCCAGCAACACTGGCCTTTGTTTATCTATTTATGGCTGGAAAAAGGGACTGACAGTGAAGGAAAAATGCACAACTGTTGGCTGGGATGGAGAAATTTACAATAATTACAACACTAAATATGGAGCATGACGGAAACACTCCACAGAGTATAACCATGGGTGAGAAAAGACTCACTTGGTTGGGGTAAGAGCCTGCTCTTTTACATTACCCCCATCACACCATCTATATCATCAAAAGTAGTGACAAAATTTCCCTTTGCAGGGTATTTGTGTGAGTTTAAATATTTACATGAGGCAGCCTATATGCAAATCTATTTGCCTTGTATATTTGATAATTAATTTTCTGAAAAAGGTTGGAGGAGCTGAGTCAAAACTGTTTATTTGCATCCAGTAGTAGATAACCGATAAGGAAATGAATGTAACACTCAGTAGAAGTAACTCCATAAATTTGTATTGACCTCCTGTAATAAAGATTTATGTTCACTATCAAAGCACATCACAGAAGCTGTGTCTCCACATAAACTTCTCAAATTCACAGCTTATTTAAGATCAAAATGTGATGTAGAGGAGTTATCGGACTAATCTTCGAAAATGTTTTTTCAAGCGAATTGAAAACGATGTCCGTCATCACTCTAAGACAAATAAAATAGCATATTAAGGGAAACACACTCAGTATTTCGCTGCTAAGAAGGTGTGTGTGGTGTTGACCTGTTACACACAACCCTGTTGAAACTCCTCATTGAATAAGGAGACCTCTCTGCAGTGTAAAGGTAGTTTCGTGAAAGACTGTCATATGCAAATGCGTATGTGGCAGCCCTTTCTCACTATGACTTCACTGCAGTTGGCCATGTCACGTTCTGGTCTTTATTGTGTCTCACTGAAGCCCACAGCTGTCCCTGCTGCTGGACTGTTGCGAGCAAACTGTCTGATGCTGCTTTCAGGACGAGCTCCGTGTCTCTGGTACAGGAAAGGGTGCAGATGTCTCAGCCATGCCCCAGGCTATAGGGGCTCTTGTCTGGGGCCTTCCTTACAACTCCCCAGGGGACCTCTTTTAAGACAGACCAGTAAATACCCCCTCCCCCCAGTTGAGCACCATGAATCAGCCTGTAAACGTATATGTGCGTACTTTGAGAGCACATGAGCAATCCCAGCCAAACTGATTTTCCCTAAATTCTTGAATCACTTAAGGAGGTTACAGAAGGCTGGAGCCGCTGCGGATGTCGATGTGCTCTCTTTGAAAAAAAAAACAGTAGAGAGAAAGAGAGGGGAACGAATGGGGGAGGGGGCAAAAGGAAAGAGGAAGACAAGGATAACCATGAGGTTTATTTAAAGAAACTGTAAAAATTAAAAGGTGCACAGACAGAGAGAGGGAGAAGGAGAGAGGGGAGATTTTTATTTTTTTTTAAGAAAAGCAACATGGACCACCCAGCTGCTGTCTTCTGAATTAGCGTGCTCTTACCAGTCTGACTCCACTGGAACCAGCGTTCAAAAGAAACCAGCCCTGATGTTTAGCTTGTAAATGTTTAACCATCAATCAACATCATAAAACCCTCTGGATCCTGACTGGATGCCCCCTCCCTCTCTCTCTCTCTCTCGCTCTCTTTCTTTGGTTACTTCTAGCGGGTCCCTTCCCCTTCTCATCTCCCTCTGCTCTTCCTCCCCAACCCCCTCCTCTCACTATTCCCTCAGTTCCTGCATGGAGGAGGATGCTGGGCATATGCCACAGTGCCACTCCCCTTTTCTTTACTCCAATCTGGCCCTCAGCTCTGTGACAGCCATCAATCAGCCGCTGGCACCATGGCGACGAGGCCCCTCGGGGGGCGTTCATCAGGATCAGCGTGAATATGCCGGGGGCTTTACGAGTGCTGCCGGCTAACGGAGCAGCACTCACCTCCCCCACACCTTTAGACAAAGGCTAGGGTCCAAGAACCAGTACTGTCCACACACACACACACCCACACTCCTGACCCCCAACATCCATAAATGATCACAGGAAGAACCAACGTCAGAGCGGAGGGCAACCGCAAGATGCTGGAAAGAGACGACCACGCTGAAACTCTCTGATGCTCAACACAACAGACACACACTGTCCAGGCTGACGCTTTACTGCTCCCTTATTTGTTTAATGCTTTCCATGATAGGAAAATGGTCTCAGCATGGCCACTGGTAGCATTACTACTGCATGATTTGTGTCTTCAATCTTCTAATTTCTACAATTTAAGGAAAGAAAAATCAGGTAAAATGACTTTGACGACTCAACCATCCTTACACCCTGAGTGAAATTACAGTGACTGTCAAGAGCAGAATGATATGTGATCGATGATAGTAAACACAACTCTTCCAAACATACAGAACTTTGAAAAAATGTAAATAAAAACACTTAAAGAAAGTCAAAAATTAGCTGATTGCAGAGTGGAGCCATGCTCTAGTCTCTCTCCTAGCTCCCAGGTCACCTGCCAGATCAGGAGGCCTGTTACCCTGACAACCCTATCTGCCAACAGCAGGACCAGCATCTCCATTTTAACCCCTTCTTGCCTAATACATTGCTAACTAATCAACAAACGGGACTGAGTATTAGTCCCCCTGAGAAGGCTCCTTAAATATCTTTACTTTATTTACATCAGTTTCATGATGCTTCTTTCTCTTCTCAAAGTAAAAGGCTGGAGAAACACACAGGCGGGAGCAGCTGGAGCAGTTTACATGTTAACATTTTCATTCTTTGATCCTGAAGAGGCTCCTTTTGATGTTCTTAATAAAGTCCGACTGAATGCAAGAAGACAAAAGGCACAATCTCCACCATGGCATAATTACCTAGATGCAAAACACCTAATCCATGCAAATGTACAAGAGCTAATGTAGGAGACGCAATGTGCTACAAAGAGTTTGCTTCTCCTGAGTTCCACAGAGTTAGGATCCAAGTCTGCCCTTACAGTTCTTAGGTTTCAAACCCATTAGGATTATATCATTTCATGAAATGTGTTTCAGCGAGTACCTGAGCTACTACACATCAAACAGGGGTTGTGTGCCATACATTGTTTGAATGGTTGTTTTTTAGTCCTTACAACAGAGGCAGGGAGCCTAAGCGTGGTGAGGACAAGGAAAGAATCATTGGACAGGTCTGACTCAGGACATGCTGACATCAGCATCATTTTACCACAAGTCTATAAAGCTTATTGTTGGGCGCATCATTCAGCGCACAGACAGAGCAAGATGACAGATAGTTCATTCAGAAGAGAACAAAGTCGTGGACCTGATACTGTTAAGTGCAATTGTATTTATACTATTGGGATAGTATTTTGTCCTGTACCTCTACAATGAGCAATATGTATCTCAAAAGCACAAGAGTCATCTATTTGAGTTGAACTGGCTTACTCGTCGAGGAGTATGGGAAAATTTGTAAAGACCAGAGCACCGACAAACAAAAATCACAAGACCTCGATCTGATAGCTCCAAAAATAAATATATAAAACAAAATATCCATGTCATCACTCAACCCAAGCTGGAGGCGCCTTGATGGCAAAGTTGTTGTCTTCTTTAGTGGGAGATGGAGCAATTTGTGCAACAGTTTCCCCATGTAAGCACTACTACTCACGTAATCATGGAAGGCTTTCGCCTCGCTGGAGTGGTCACATGTCTCTCTCCTCTCTGGTGCAGCGCAATACAAGTCCCAGAATACACTGTGGACAAGACAGGTCATGAAACAAACGAGACAACATTCACAACCTCTGGATATGTTAACAAGGATGCAAGGACATTATTTCTTACCACCACCAGGAATGTAGGAATCCAGGAGGTTCTCCAAGTGTGATGTTTTTCTCCCATCGGATCTAGGAAAGGGGAAATGTCAGTGATCATACAATATATCTCCATGCAAATAACTCTTTTTTTTTTTTGGCTGAACTCCACATACCTCTGATAAAAAGGTCTGTGCAGACTTCTGTGCTCCTATGTGCAACAAATACTCATATACGTACAGAGCCAACCTGTGTGGGAGAAATACAAATTACGGCTCACATTAATTAAAAATGACCAAACATGTGAAAATAAACTTTAAACAAGAAGTAAAATCTCTTAAATGGCCAAACTAAGTGGGTCTAGACGAGTCCAGGCCCTCTGAACAATGGCTGCTAAAAAGCCTCTGCCAAATATTAAATGGGGACACAGTTGCCAAATCCAGGTTAACATTCACTACAATGAGAAGGTGGCGAGAAAGTGCTAAAGCAGCCACAAAATTTTACGTCGTGATGTGAAACGTGAAAAAGCAACCAGCAGCCGACTGAGTATTAGCTAAGGTACAGTATCCCAGTGGCAGGGATGGAGCTTAGGGAAATAAAAACGCAGCCAATCCAGAGCGCAACAGAGAAAACAATGTACTGTGTGGCACGTCGGTGTTATTGTTTTCTCCTCCTCCTCCGAGCTCTCGACTGAATAACTGCAAAATTATCAGATAAACCCCGACTAAAACACTACAAAATTGCCCTCGAAACCAGTCGGACGCGAGGTACAAAAACAGCAATTAGCCAAAGGTAGCAGAGGCAGAGCTCAGGGGAGGAATGGCGAGCAGACAAGGCGGTTCATTCAATTCCTTTCTCGGTAGGAGGAAATCGCCTCTTGCTAGCCTGTCCAGCGAACAACAGAGAGAGCAAGAAGGAAAACTTACGCGGTATAAACACAATAAGAAACGTTTCTGAGCTTACTTTTCTCGTGCTTGGCCGTCCGACGGCACCGGAGTGCCTTTGCCTTTGGGGAACATTGTTTTGTGTAGGAGGACGCCCGCCTTCTCTTTCTTTTTCTCGCTATTTCATCTGTCAGATCATCGCGGCCGCGACCCTCTCGCACTCCAACCGCACTCCTCCTCAACCCGACGACTCAACCGAGCCTGGTCCGGAGGGAAGAGGCGGAGCCAAGCGTGACTGAAGCCCACGTAAGCCAATGAGCGTGCGCTTTTCGCCTTAAGGTCGGCCTATGCTTGCTTTCGGTTTGCTGTTGTTTTGACAAGGATAGGCACAATATTGCAAATAACATTATTCAAAAAATAAACTTCTTACCCGTCCCTGTTGCTTTAGTTGTATATTCCTATGCTACCTAATATGCTAATAATATTATTTATCCTATGTTCCTGTACAAGTTAATGTTTTAATAAACTAAATATTGTAATTAAAATTGTATAAAGATGTGTTCTATGGTAAAACGATGTGATATAAAACTCACAGAATTCCCAAAATAATATGTAAAACACATTAGGCTGGTTAAAGGTACAGAACAAGCTTAATATAAATATTCTTTGCCCAGAGCCGGCCCAAGACATAAGCAAACTAAGCGCCTGCTTAGGGCCCTGCAGCCAATAGGGTGACCCCAAGAGCAATCAACAATTTTTAAAAGATTAATATTTTGTATTTTTTGCATTTGTAAGTGATGCTTTCTTTACGATCAAATATATGTTATTGTAAAAATAAAATAAAGTAAAAACATTTTAGTGCTGTTGCTGCTGCGAATGTAAGCCTATGATTCTTACTGCCAATATGTCAAAGCTCTGCTACCATTATGTGCTTCCCTCTGTGCAATGTGCACTGAGCATCCAACGCACAGGTTGTTGTCAGGCAAAACAATGTTGCAAAAAAAGACATATCCCTCAAGAGCTGAGAAAAGAAATAGGAAGACGGAGAAAGAAGAGAAAAAACATAAAGATAAAGGTTTGTTTGCGTGTCATGGAATGTTAATCAAAGAGATTTGTGAAGGTGATTGAATGATCAACAATCAATATTATTGGCAGAAATAGAAGACCTCAAAATCTAATTTTGCTTTAGGCCCCATTGAGGCTCTGTATACTGCCATATTCAAAGGGTATCCAACTTTCCTTGTGGACAAATTGGTGTACAGTGACTATTGTCTTTAACTTATCTCGCAGGTCAGCTCTGGTCATTTAATTGTTCCATTGTCCAAATCCAATTGTATGAGGAGAACAGTGTTATTTAGATCTTTGGAAACATGGAATCAATTGCCTAGGAGCACACAGCAAATAAGCAGTAGGTATTATTTTAAAAGGACTTATGGACCCCAGGAAGACAACCACTTTGTGGAAGCTAAGCTCCTTCAACATCAGGTTTAATGTGGTGAAGCAAAGGTTGTCGCTATTAAGGTACTTAGTTCTCATCAATTTTAATTCAGCAAGGGACTTGATTTCACAAGATAGATAGTCATTCATTGTTTATCTGACAGCAGCAGCACCAAAGATGCTTATTTACATGTTTTGATGCCTTTTAAGTGAATCATCATCACAACGGGAAGTAAAATCAGATTCACTTAAAGCTCTAGCAAGGAACTTTATGCTTGTGTTGATTTTGGTGCCCCCTGTGTAAAAAAATAGTACTACTAGCAACTTTGCTGAGATTATCCAAACATGTATAAGTAATGTTTTCAGCCAAACAAAACATAACAGGAAAAAGAAACCTTATCATGCTGCCTTTAAACGGTTTTGTAATATCTCAAGTAGCAGAACTGTCATCTTCAGGTATTATGTCGAGGTTATTTGCATAGTCCTACGTTCATTTTACTTTGTTTCATGATCAAACTCCTCACTGTATGAGTATAAAATAGCTACTCAGTTAAACTCTTGAGAAGTTGGTTCTTTAGATGAAAATTGTTGGTTGGCCATGAATGGACATGGTGAGGAACATTAAAATATCTTGCCTACTACCTGAGTGCACACTGAAAAGTGTCCCTCTGAAAACGAGGTCACTGCAGTTCCACCTTAAAATGTGGACGTATCCGTAAACACAACAAGGGGGGGAAGGTCTCTCTCTCTCTCTCTCTCTCTCTCTCTCTCTCTCTCTCTCTCTCTCTCTCTCTCTCTCTCTCTCTCAAGCGGCGTAACTGTGGAGTTGTGGCGTGTGCGTGCATGTGTATGACTACTAAGAAGTTGTGTTGTTGTGGAAATGCGAAGTGTCGCCGTCCGGTTACAGGTTGTTGCCGTTTCTCCGCCGGTGTGTCTCTGACTTTCATCGGCTCTTTTCTTTTCGGACTTGTCTGGACTTCACCGCAGAAAGAGACCGTTACATCTGGTAAGCCATGTTATCTTGTTTCAGTTTTTAAAGTGGGTTGTTTGTCTGTAATAATACGACTGTAGGACGACTTAGTTTGCAGAATACAAAGCAGGCACTAGTATCCCCTCTAGTACCGAAGACCCCATGCTGTGTGCGTTTTTTCACCGGCCATGAATGTGGTGGTATGTCCCATTCCCTTAAAGTCACTGTAAAGGTCACTGCAGCTCCTGTCATCGATAACAGGAGTGACAGGTGACCACACTGCGCCCATCTGGAGCAGAAGTTACGGGCAAACACTTCAATCCTGACAAATAGTTTCCATGAGTACTTCGTTTAGCTGCATGACTCGAAATAGTTTGTATGTGTCCTAAAATAGTTCCTGCCCCTTCTTGAATGAAACTGCACTAAAAGGACGGGTCTCAGCTTGCATTAACAAAACAATTGCATGTAAAATGTCACTGGAAGTACCAAGCACTATCGGTGCATTATTACATGAATAAGCCTTACAGGTTTTTCCTGATCCTTGAGAAATGTTGAGCAATTCCTCAGACCACCAACTGACTGGCAGATTATAGAAAGCGTCTTATGTTGCAGAAATGGGACAAATCGTGCATTGATTGTGTGTTTTCAGATTCAGCAATGTGCAAAATATGTTTGTACCACAATCTCAGCACTTGAGTTACTGGGTTCAGATTGTGCTGCAGACTCTTACACCAAACAGAGGGATTAATGTCAGCTCAAAGTTTCTTTTAATACTATATTGCAGGCTCATTCATTACATGCATGCAAGTTTCCTTTACTTATTTATTGCAGCCAGAATTTTTTTTAACACTCATAAATACAAGTTAATACAAAAAAAATAATAATAATAATGATAGTAATAAAAAGGGAAAGATAGAAAGAAAAGAAAAGGGGAAATAGAGTAAGAATAAGGGAGAGGACCAAAAACGGAAGAGTCATATTATTAAAAAATCCAACCATTTGTGTGTGATTTTTTTTAAAGCAGAAATTTGTAATATTGTAAACAGATATTTACCCCCTTCTCTTAGTATTTCTAATGGAATGATACCTTATAAAATATTAACGGGGTGTAAGGGAGTCTTTAAGCCAAATGTATTTGTTATTTTTACCTTTATTGTTTCAATATTGGACAGAAAAAGAAAATATGAGCATGATTGGCTTCCATTTCTGCACATTTCAACTCAAAGTTTCATGAGTTATACTCTTACTCTTCCACAATTTACTGTATCTTTCACAAGTGATGAAATGGCAATGGACACCTAGGGATCTTTCCTTGGATTTATGCATTTAAACCATGTCCCATATTCAGTGCCAAAAAGACCCTGGTCTTATTATTGATAAATCCACGTTTTTGAAAACTTGAAAAATACTTTAAAAATATAGTTTCAGTGAGTAAAGCTCCCATCATTATTTTTTGGTATTGATCATCCAGAGATAATTCTGTTTACATTTGTAATGCTGGTCATACATGTCAATATTATGTTTTTAGGTCAGCACTTGAGTTGGTATTTAGTCAGACAACAAACTGCCTCTGCTTGTTCAAATGAACCTGCATTTCCTGTCTGTGTAGTTGTGAACCATGACGTCAGAGGTGAACCATGTGGACACCATGCAGGACCCTCTGCTTATTCTGGAGAATGAGGAAACTTACAGAAACCCCACCGAGGTGAAGATGAGTCAAATTGTGCTGCCATGCCATGCAAACCACTGTGGGGAGCTGAGTGCAGGACAGCTGCTGAAGTGGATGGACTCTACGGCCTGCTTATCTGGTTAGAAAAAAAAAACATCTCTCAAAAACAGAGTGAAGAAATAAATGATATTTTTACATCATAGATACACAGACTCTAATGCTCCAGCTATCTAAGAATACTGAATAATGAAAGCTCTTACATTCTAGAAAGAAGTAGTGAAATGTTATATTTACTTTGAATTATACCCCGACCATTCATAAAAGTATAATTTGCTATGTTTTGTGATACAAAATTGCACTCTTTCCTGCTATTGCCATATGATCATTTTCATGTTTCAGTTTAAGTGTCACATAGTTGGCACTGGTAATAATAACTTACATAATCTTGGTAGATATCATGTTTCGTTCTCTCAAATACCTCAAAATGAAGTGTCATTTAAGGAAAATAAATGAAGGCATTAATAACAAAAAGGCTTCTTGTAGATTGTTCTAATAGGTACATGATAATTTAATACACATATCTAGAGTGATACAATTGAAAATCTTAAAGCTGTGACTACTACCTTATCTCTCTCACAGAGGCAAAAGATAACAGATGTTCAGTGCTTTTGTATGATTAAAAAATATGTGTGAAAACATTTCTGAAGCCTTTCTTCAGGATATATTTATTCCAACCTCTCACATTGTCCTGTGCTGTCTGGTGACTTTGTGCTTCACTGTGTAATTATTTGTTTATCCTTTTCCTCTGCCAGCTGAGAGACATGCCGGTTGTTCCTGTATCACTGCATCTGTGGATGACATCCATTTTGAACACACCATAGGGTAAGGTATTAACCTTAATGCTGCTCTGTCAAAGTGTTTCCCAACTGAGGAGCACAAGTAGACCATAATGCTCCCTTTAGTTCGACTAAAACGTGTGTTATTTGTGATAGAAATAGTTGCAGTATTTGTAAAAACATCCTGATCAGTCATCAAAATTGACCAAAGCCTTGTGATAAATTCATGATTGTATTCAATGCATGTTGGATATGCACTCCTCAAATAATGTGAACCTCTAAATAAGTGTTTCTCTCCTGTTCTAGGCAGATAAATAAGGAGATTAGAGACAAAGCTGTTGTTAAACTCATGTTTACTCAAAATGGACGAGGAATAGAGAGTTTAGAGTGTTGATACTGTAATCACAGCTTCATATTGATAGTAAAGAAAGGCCTCTGTCTGTCTGCTGTAGGGTGGGGAAGGTTGTCAATATCATAGCAAAGGTCAACAGAGCCTTCACGTCCAGTATGGAGGTCAGTGCACTTTGTGGTTTTAATGTCAGTAGATAGTCATGGTCTTTAAGAAAGATCAATAACATGTAAGTGATTCTGCACATTTCAGGTGGGCATATTGGTGACTTGTGAGGATCTTTACTCTGCAAAGCTGTGGAAGGTTTGCCATGCCTTTGCTACCTTTGTTGCAAGAAGAACTGAAGCCGGGAAGGTAAGAGTTAGAAATGAACAGACTGACACCAAACTGTTCTTCTGAAGCTGATTCAACATCCCCGGATTCACATGTGTGTTATGTGTTCCCAGGTTCAGCTGAAACAGGTGACTCCTCGCACACAAATGGAGCAGATGGAGTACAGCCTGGCAGCAGAGCGGAGGAGGATGAGGCTCATCCACGCTGAGATCATTACAGACCTGCTGAGCAGCAGCACAGCTCAGCTGGGTACAGGCTGCAGATACTGGGCTTCATAACACAGCACTTGGCTGAGCTTCTGCACCACTCAAGCTCCTTGTTTTTTCTTATACTCCCACCAGGAGAATGCCAGGAGTTTCAGGATGCTGTGCCAGCAGAGCGGACACGAGTAGAGAGTGTGGAGCTAGTGCTACCGCCACATGCCAACCACCAGGTCAGCACCTTTGGGGGCCAGATCATGGCATGGATGGAGAATGTGGCCACAATTGCAGCGAGGTACGTGCCCAGTTTTTCATTTTTTATTTAACTGGAAGATGAGCTGTAAGGATTAGTGTGTTATTTAGATTTATTCACTTTTGCTGACTTTGCTGTGACAATTGAAATCAGCGTCCATGTATGTTTTTTAAATCTGACATTACAGCAGTCAGTCGGTTAGCTTGTGTGTATTAGCCCCCCTGCTATGAAATGGGCCACTCCAAACGTTTCCATTAAGCCAGTTACATTCTATTTAGTCTCCAGTATTTGTACAGATAAAACAATCAAGACTGACAATGTGAGCTCAAAGATACTGGTGGATAGCAATTGTTACCTTCGGACGGAGCCAGATGTGAGCTAATGTTAGCTGGTTCTTCTTGTTTTCTAAGCCAAGAGAATAAGAAACAAAATAAATCACTGGTATTCTTAGTCATTCATGAAAACTGCAAGTTTGTCTGAAGTTCTTCTATGTTCAGGTCTAAGTGTAAAACCAAATAGGCTCACTACAAACATCTTTTTTTTTTTCTATCTTCATGTTTGGATCTAGTCGCATGTGTAACGCTCACCCGACCCTAAGTAGTATAGACATGTTCCATTTTCGAGGCCCGTCTCATATTGGTGACCGGCTGGTGCTGAAAGCCATCGTCAACAACGCCTTCAAACACAGGTAAGCCTGCACAGAACTACACAGACTCTCAGCTCTTCTCATTGGTTAAAATGTATGAACACAACATTTACAGTCTATTTGTGCATATTCTCTACCTTTGTAAGCATTTCTTTCTCACTTCCTTCATACATGGTGTGCTCCAGCATGGAGGTGGGAGTGTGCGCTGAGGCCTACCAGGGCGGTGAACCTCTTCGCCATATAAATAGTGCTTTTATGACCTTTGAAGTGCTGGACAGTGACAGGAAACCAATCACACTGCCGCGGTTACGACCAGAGCCTGTGGTGAGTGTTTTGAGTGTCCCAACACTGCTGGTAATTTAGGATGACGCACAGAGTCAAAAATGTACAAAGTCTATAAAAGGAGGATTTCAGTGTGACATATCACTGTTTTTCACAGGATGGAAAAAGACGTTATCAAGAAGCTATTGCAAGAAAGAAAATTCGGCTTGATAGGTTTGTATCGCATCTTCATTACATGGTCTGTTCTTTGCATGGTTTATATGTATAAAATGTATTGTTTGTGATGCAAAACTTAATCATGATATGTTGTATCAAGAATCTTATTACGGACCTTTTGCTCAGTACATCATACATTTCCTCTTTACAATCAAGTCTGTCCTTATTTTTGGCTTTAATAACAAACCTTTACAGTCAGCCACGACTTGAGAGTGCAGGGACCATCAACAAAGTGCAGAAAAATATTTAATAACATTACCCTGGATAGGTGCAGCGTGCCTGTACTTTCACTTAAGTAAAATACAGACGTAATCTTCTTACTTTTTGTCTTACCTTGATGAAGATTGTTACAATATTTACATATGCAGGCTTGAAATGGTAAGAGGTCAAACGCCAGTTTTTAATATCCAGGCTTTTACCACTACTTATCACACTGCTGAGTAATTACATACACAGACGGACAACTTAGATACATGACACAAATGTTTCCATAATAAATATGCCACGCCACTATTGCATGCAGTTATCATAAAGCATCACAAATCAAAGAAATATGTTGTAAAAGACTCCTCATATATGAGGCAGTTTGAAAGACTTTTCTTAAGTACAACAGGAACTGTTTCTTTGCTGCTTTGTTTGTCTAGAACCCATTGTTTACAATCCTCATCCGCATGACTTGGCAGTGCAGAGAATCACAGCTGAGCAGACTTTGGTGCACAGTCTGTCACACATAATAAGATCATTGTTCTGCTAAAAAAGTCAGGAGTCCTGTGCAATGTCCATTCCAAAGTTTTACAACAAAAAATTTCAATAGAAAGAAAAAGTTTGTTGCTCAGGCTCTCCGATCTGTCACGTCTTGTTATATAAAGCATTGTCTCCTACATCTTTACAGAAAATACATCATCTCCAGCAAGCAAACAGAAGTGCCTCTGTCTGTGCCCTGGGATCCAAGTAACCAGGTATTGCTTTTTCTTGCCAACAGAGGCAGACATGTTTTGATAGGCTTATTAGATATTGGCACTGTGTTCAAGAGTTCAGACGTGTCCTTTGTTTTTCAGATGTATCTGAGCTACAATAATGTATCAGCACTAAAACTAATGGATACCAGGAATAACTGGGTTTTAACTTCTGAGAAAAACAAGGTCAGTGTTTTTGTAATATCTTTCCGGATATAACTTGTTAAATAGTTGCAGCTGTTGTGATTCAGCCATGCATTCTGATCTGTATTATTTTGGACAAGCTGCACAGTCACTGTGGCTGATCTTGACCTGGTACTGAGCCAATTTTACTTTTTCTTCATCAAAAAGTTTAGACCTACTCTTGCTCTGTTCCTCTCCACACATCACTCCACAAAATAGTAATGCTATATCTGAATATAAGTCTCTCTAAAATGTGTATGACTGCCACATATTTAATCTCAAATGCAGCCACCAATTACTGTTACTACTACAGGAGTTTTGACAGTATTTGCACTCAAAGTGGGTTTGTTTTGGTGCCATTTAGGTGAAAGTTTTCCTGTTTGTACACAAAGAGCTCACCACCTCTCTGCATGTTTTTCCTTTCCAGGTCAGATTGTACACACTGGAGGAAAACCACATGCTGTGTTTTAAGGTGGAGATGCATGTCAGTGTACCAGCAGAGCAGACTTTCAACCTACTGTCAGACCTGAGGAGGAGAAAGGAGTGGGATCGGCACTATGAGTCAGTCTACTGTATATTTTTGGCATTTAGTGTAATATGGTGCACAATAGCCTGCAGTCAGAAAAAGTTGATGAATATTTATTTATTCACATCTGTTTTCCAACCATCAATAATTTACACAAGTCAAAAATCAACAGTCTTTGCTCAATAATTGACTTTTTGGCTTTATCATCTAGTCTGAAGCCCTGTTGTTTCTACAAAAGATAATAATCTTTTAGGTTACAGTTTGATAGAAAATATATATGTAATTTATACATATCCACTTTACAGCTTGGCAATGAGCTCTTTGCAAATTTTTCTTAAATAAGAATGAAAAAGTGTCACAGAAGGAACTTTTTGCTGCAGCATGCTGATGCACATCAAATGCTTAAAGCTCCTGTGAGGAGTTTATTAGACATCTATGAAATGGCCCGATATTCATATTGATGCCTTTTTTATGACATCCCAAAGCAAACAAGACCATCAGCAACATGAGTGATGATTTTTATATTGTAATTTTAAATGCCTGAATCTTAATCGAGGGAAGAAACAGCCCTGTTTTTACAATTTCCACATAAGAAATCACAACAAATAATACAATTGGCTGTCAAAAGTCAGCAGGATGATATCTTTTGTTAAAAGACACTGTTTAATCATGTAGAGGAAGAGATAAGCAAAGATTGCGTTGTCCACAGAGGAGTAACTGTGGACTATTCAACTATTAAAGCTCCTGTGAGGAACTTTTGGTCTTAGTCTAATCTGGCACCCCCTTGTGTACAAAAGTAATGCCTCGTGCTTCTATGTGGTTATTTTCCTGCACATATTCAAGTAGTATAGAAAAAACTCTTGTTTTTTTTAACAAACATTTTTACCAGTCCCCTGAAAGTTTTTACCATGAAAATGTAAATACTTTTAATGCTATGTGCTTTCCCGCTCTTAAACCCACCCTGCAGCAGTTTAAGGTATTAAACAAACTCATAGAAATAAGGTTAATGCTGATGTTCCCATTTGCTTCTCCTACTCATGAAAAGTCATTAGTCCTAAGTTCAGACTATTTTGTCAGCAGCATAAAGTTTTTACTTGAGCTTTTAACATGTTTGCACAATGGACTCAAACTGTGTTTACTGTTGGAATTAATGCAACTCAAGTCTGTCAAATCTATTTTATTTTCTAGTTTCAAGAAATAACATAAAACACGTCTTGTCCTTACTCTTAATAATATTGACAAAGGCAGAAACTTAAACTTTGAACTTGCAAGAAACGTTCAGATCAGGGACCATTGGTACACAGCCATGTCGCTTTAAAGTAGGTGCAGAAGAAAGGTACAATTCATGACCCCCTTGCACTGGCGAGGTACGTTGCTCACTAAGAAGAACATCATGGATTTACAGCACAGGTGTTGGTTTTGCTTCGTTCATTGTATTTCAAACCAGTTTTATCCTTTATGTTCTCCAGCTGATTATTACAATAAGGAACCAAATATTCCTGCTTGCAGTAAGTTATAGATTTTGATCATTAGCATAATTCCAGTCTTCACACTGAAGCTGCTGCAGTGACATTGGCTAGTATTGAAAACACGATGAATAGTTACAGTTAGCAAAGTGCCATATAATGTTGATCTAATGTTGATATATATTTCATCATGTTCTCTTTGCTGCTTCCCTCAGGGAGTGTGAAGTGATCAACCATGCAGATGAAGAAGACACACTTTATCGGGTAGCTACGCCTTGTATCAGTAAAGGGGGCAAAGGCCAGGACTTTATCTTGCTGGCATCTCGAAGGAAGCCATGTGATGTCAGGTGTTGTACTAAACTATGTAATATGCACTCAGCAATGACCTTTACATGTCACATTTCTTGTTTCTTTGTTTGTTTTTTCATAACCACTTATCTACTCATTCCATCACCACCTCTTTTTACTTTGATGCTATGCGCTTTGTGTCCCTCACAGGGACCCGTTCCTGATTGCTCTCCGTTCTGTCACTTTACCAACTCACCCTCCTACTGAGGACTACACCAGGGGAGAGGTGCTCTGCGCTGGCTTCACAATCTGGGAAATGTCCGCTACCATCACCAAGGTTGGCTAGATGTTAAGAATGAAAACCCACTACAACACATTTCTGCACACTAACAATCCACACCTGCAAAAACCCTTTTTAAGAAGCACTGGTTGACTGCGCCACATGTGACCTGAGGTGATTTGTTTCAGATTACCTACTACAACAAGGCTACAGCAGGTGTCCTCCCCTACATCTCCACAGACATAGTTGGCCTCTCCTCCAGCTTCTCCAGTGCTTTCTCCGCTTGTAGCCGCTACTTGGAGGACAACAAGGACAGCCAGGTGGTCTCCTCGTCTCCTGCAACGTTACAAGACTGTGCAGCTAAGCTCTCGTTGAATGAGGAGCAGAAGCTCCAGTAGGTCTCCTCTGTTGCTGAGGTGCTGTGCTCTTGAAGAAGGCATTGTTGAATGTAAGTGCTGTCTTGCAATGGATTTGTATTCTTTTTAATTTCTAGAAACCTCTATCACTTTGGTTTTCTAGAAATAAGAGATATCCTCTTTTAGCAGGTTCAATTAAAACACTAAAGGTTTTTTAAAAGAACATGCTTGGTATTTCTGTACGATTAAAACTTATTGTGTAAAAGCGCACAGTGTTTCTCCTAGATTTCAAGACTCTGAAGTGTTATCAGAGCTACATCGTTGTAAAAATGTTTTATTTTACTAATTTATGAATCAATGAATCATATTTTGATACGTAGGTGTCAGTATTACACACAGCCTCGCCATGATTTGAAGTTCACACCTCCTAATACAGAAACTAACATGGTGATAGGACTAGATCATGCTGAGACATTTGACTCAACTATATTTGTTTAGTTTATTTTCTACCTCCTGAATAAAGTTTTTATTAACTTAATGAATTGAATTATAAGTTAACATGATGTATGTCAAGGATCTAATGATGTTGTTTTAATTGAAAACGAAGATGTAAAGTTATAAAAGAAAACTCTTGCACTGATTTTATAAAATGGCAGAGTGTTGCACATGAAAAGTTGTTTTTCTTGATTAAAATGAAACAATAAAAACAATAGATCTGCAGATTAAGCTCATTTCAGCCGTTTAGTTGGTGTTCAGCCCCCTCAATCTGCATTCCTGCCATTCCTTCACCACTTTTTATTGAAAAAAAAAAAAATCACAGCTTGCCCTTGTATCCAGCTGTAGCATGTGATTCAGTGTTGTGACAGGTGCAGCAGCCAGCAGAGGGGTATGTTGAAGTAAACCAGCAGGACTGTGTGTGGGTTTAACAGAGGGGGTAGATTTTCTTGCTTTTCAGGTATTGTGTTTGTTCAGTGATCATCCTGTTATATCAGTGCTGCATTGTAGACAGAGAATCATAAGGGAATACATCTGTAACCAAAAATGATATGCTGTAAAACACAAAGCAGTCGGTAATCCTGTGAAATGAATCCGTCCAAAGAGTCCCAGGATGAGTGTGGGGATCATGTGTCTTGGCTGGCAGCTTCCTGTTTGCTGCCAGTTCACACCACTCTGCAGGTCAGTGAGCAATGTCTGATGTTAGCTATTTTCGTCAATGAACTCAGTCTAAGCTGCGTGTCATCTATGTCCTCCTCATCCTCTGACATAGAAAGGCAGTGTGTATCCTGCATCATGAACCTGCCTGTTGTGTCTGTCTGAGACTGGTCTGCCATGTCTCTTTGCTCATGGGTTTTGTGTAACCTGTTGGCTGTCATCTAGATGGCAGCATAGTGTATAAAATTCTCAAAGCTGTGTACAAACTAAACACACTGGTTTATTATAATTATCATATCATGAGTGGGTCACTTTCTAATGCAGAAATTATAATAATCTGTAGAAACTTGGGGGGTCAAGTCTTTTGGTTTAAAGACAAGTAGAGTTATTTCCAGATATGGAAATTTTATTTGTTGTGCATACTTCAACCTGAGAAGTGATTGCACCAGCTTGGGACCTGGCAGAATAAGTATTTTTAGCAAACAAAAAATATATATATATGAAAACAAACTTGGCTTCCACAACCTGCAGGCTCTTTTCATTTATATATCTTTAACATATAAAGGCATTTTGATGAGGTACCAAACCACACATTTGTCTTGGATTTTTTTAAAAACAGTTGCAGTTTGATTGGGATTACTTTGTGTTTTTTTGGCGGCCAGCTTGCACCAGTTTGGGACCCAGTTTGCACCCAAAAGATTGATGTCTACACACCAGAAATGTGTTGTGTGCGCGTGTGTCATGCAAGCAATTGTACAGTTGTTTGTTGTCATTGCAACAGTGACATCATACTTGTACTTTCAACATCCAAAATACATGTTGTTGCACTGTTTTAGACTGTATAGACTATATGTTTTACCACACCACAGAGGTGTAAAAAACAGGCCTTTTATAATTATATGGTTATGAACAAAAACACACAACATTTTAAATTTGTTTTACGCATCAATTGTGGTATCTATGAGCTACAACATCAGGTCAAAAACCGAGCAAAAAAGTCCATCATTTCAGCTTAGAGGACTAATAAAGTCATCATAGTAGTTCTGGGGTAAGTTGAGCCAGTGGTTCAACTGAGAAAGTAAAGGAGTCTGATGAGAGGATCAGAGTTTCAGTTCAGATTGTTGAAATGTGTTACTTTTTCTTTTCAAAAATACAGCTGTGAATGTTCTGAATCACTTAAAGGCATTCTCATGTTAAAATGACTTTTTACAAAACAGCTTTTTAGCAGTTATATGCAAACATAATAAAAATAATTATTGCTCCAGTTGAATAGTGTATAATAGATACAAATACACATAAGTGTGAAGGAGTGACTGTTACTTAGGGAAAGAGAGAAGGTGAGGGAGGGCTGGGGTGGAGAGTGGGGGCGTAGTAGGGATACGGCTGAACTTACCCCACTCCTACGGTCAACTTACCCTTACAACTTACAACTTACAAAAAAGATCATTTTAAATGTGTTTTATACATCAATTGTAGTATCTATGAGCTACAACATGAGGTCAAAACCCTAGTCCACCATTTTAGCTTAGAGGACTAATAAAGTCGTAATAGTAGTTCTGGGGTAAGTTGACCATAGGAGACCACTTTTTTTGGCATGCTATATTATCAAGAAAGTTATGTTTACACTCATTCTGTTGGTTTGCAGGGATACACAACATCCTTAAATATATGCAGATACACGAGTTAGAGACAAAACTATGATTGCCTTGATGTAGTGATCCGAAAAATGAGAAATGGCTCATCTTACCCCACTCTCCCCTATTTTGTTCTCCGTACAGCACAACTTTTTAACTGTTGAAACTCACTTAACATGCAGACTCATTGACAACATTTCAACCATGACCGCTGATCTTGATGATAAAAATAATGACAGAATTTCTGAAAATACTGAGCTACTATTTCTAAAGTTCTAGTTTTGGCTCCTTCAATCACGTGCAACAACAACTTACCACGTGACGGAACCCGGAAGTGAAGCAGAGTCAGCAGCAGAGAGGTTGTAAGTTTTGAATTAGTAACGGTGCGACCGGGCTGATGAGATTTAACCGACAGTGAAGTAGATATTTCCATAAATTGAAATTTCCGGCGACAGAATGAGCCAGAAATGTGTCGCAAAATTACGAACTGCAACGAGAGAGAAACTCGGAAAATTTAATTCTCTGCGCGGTGAGTTAAGGATTCTCTGCATCTGTGTGAAGTTACAGTCTTCAACAATACATGACATGAGCTCTGTCGCTTTGTGTATGTTTGCAGGTCGAGAGGTCCAGCCCGGGGAGTTTTGGGATGTGGTGGTTGTGACCGCCGTAGATGAGAGTCAGAGAGAGGCTTATGAGGTCCAGATCTCAGAGAAAGTGACCAGAAAAGAGCTCCCCCTCGGTGTCCACTACAAGGTTCTCTCTGATCCACCTGGACCTAAAATAGGTGAGAACTTTACATTTCCCTTTGTTTGTTGAGGTGGAGATAAAGAAAATTCACCATTAATATCATTATTAATATTATCAGTATCTATAACCTTTTGTGTTGAAGGTAATGGGGGCTCCACTCTGTACGCCCTCCAGCAGCTGAATGATGTGTTTGGAAAAGCTTGGAGCTCACTAAGAGTCATCCTGATCCATGCAGGTAGAATTTGGTTGCTTTTTAAGGCAATTAAAACATTTCCATTGCCCTTTATTGCCTTTTGTATCATATTTGATACATACTTTTATGATACTTCTATCAAATCAATATGATCAACAAATTACTAAAAAAACACCTGAATACAGTCTGATAAATGATAAAAATGTCCTCTTGTGGTTCATTAGTTACCAAAAACATCTAATATATCAAACAAGATAAATAAATATATTTGTTACATTTTAAGGACATTTTGATTTTTTTTTTGTTGTTGTTGTTGTTTTTTAGTAGTAAGTGAAATAAACATTTCAGCTCCAAAAATTTGAATTTTCTGGCCATAATTTGTGGTTTCAAGCATTAATAAAAATAATATAATAACTTTATTTGTATAGCACTTAAAAAAAACAGATCTTTACAAAGTGCTTTGACACATATTCGTAGAGCACATGGAAAAAGACAAATAAAAACAAAAATCTCAGTAAAAACGGAATTGAAGGCCATTTTCATGTCATATACAAGAACCACGCAACATAAAATGAGACCATGAGGACCAAAATAAGAACATAAAACAGTAAAAAATTAAAGGGTTATTAAGTTACCTTGAGGACCTGTGTGGGGTTTACATGAAAGCAAGACTGACTTTCCATTTTTAAAAAGTCAATTAAGGTTAAAACCTTTAATACTTTTGTTGAAAGTAGACATGCAGCGATCCATTTTTTTCCAATCTGATACCGATACCTGGGCTGAGCATACCGGCCGATATCCGATACCGATCCAATACTACTGTTGAATGAGTGAAGTGTATACCTTGCCCTGGGACTGAAGGCAAACTTAATTAATATTATTTATTAACAAATAACAAATCTGCACATTAGCACACAGCAAAAAGAAGCAAGACTTCCATGTAAACATTTAGTACAAAAGGATAGACAGACATAGAATATAGAGCGAACAGAATCACTGTGTTGCTGTGTATGTTATAATTAAAGGAAAAAAAAGACTGGATCGGCGTCATTCATCAGATATCCAATCCATTTAATTTCTCAATATCAGAGCCGATTTCTGATCCAAGTATCAGATCAGTGCATCCCTAGTTGAAAGTTTATTTATAACGTATTTGCTGTATGTATAGTTCTCTATTTAACATAACTTTTTCTCACAGGTGGTTGGAGTCAGCGGTTGCCCAGTGCCAGCGCCCTGGGGAAGATCTTCACTCCCCTACCGCTGGGTGACCCTCTCTACCAGATGCTTGAGCTTAAGCTGGCCATCTATGTTGAATTCCCTCCCCACATGAAGCCTGGTGTGCTTGTGACCTGTGCAGATGACATTGAGCTCTACAGCACAGCAGAAGATGAGAGTATTACATTTGACCAACCTGGCTTTACAGCTCTAGCCCACCCTTCCCCGCTCACCATCGGCACTACACACGGAGTGTTTGTGTTACATCCACAAGAAAAGTCCTCTAATTGCTCTGAAATGGAGAATGCCTCATGCCTACGTTTCCTGCACAAACCAAGCATTGAGAAGATGCAAGAGAGTGGAGCTGTTTGTAAAAGGCAGGGTGATTGTTTCTCCCTTCCTGACACAGAGTTTGTCTATACAGACAGCACATATTATATGAACTTTGATACAGCGAAGTCTCTTCTCAATCTATTGAAGGAGCTTGGGCCTTTAGAGTGCGAGATAGATGCATACGGGGACTTCCTTCAAGCTCTTGGCCCTGGAGCAACCATTGATTACACCAAAAACACTGCAAATGTGAGCAAAACAGAGAGCAATCTGGTGAAAACTCGACAAGAGATCTTCTATCATTTAAAAGGGACTCCTCTGAATGTCATTCTCCTGAACAACTCTAAGTTTTACCACATTGGAACCACATCGGAGTACCTCTACCACCTCACAGAGGATGCAGCTTTGAGAACAGAGCTGGGTCTGCTGACTTCTGCCTTTAGCGTGCATATGAATGAAAACAGCTCCTCAGGGGTCTGCGTCATGTACAGTGTCCTCCATCCCAGCTGCTCTGTGGGAGCCAGGTCAGTGGTGGAGTACTCCAGACTGGGAGCAGGAGTCTCCATTGGTAGGAGCTCTATTGTCAGCAGCTGTCAGGTTGGCGCAGGCCTCTCAGTGCCTGATGGAGTCTTTCTGCACTCACTGTGTGTGAATTACAATCATCAAATCAGGTATGTGACTCTCATCTTTGGGATTAACGATGACTTGAAGCACAGTGTGGAATCTCCTGCACACATGGAGGAGCTGAAGCTGTTTGGGTGCAGCCTGACAGAGTGTTTGCTCTGCTGGGGGCTGAAAAATGAAGAAATACGGTTTTCACGACCATCCAGCTGTAGTCTGTGGAACGTCTGTTTATTTCCTGTTTGCTCAGATCTACAAAGCTCATGTCGGATGTCGGTGGAGATGCTGCAGGCTGTTCAGAGCGGCTCCAAATTCACATTACCGAAAGACACGAAGTTGATGTCAATGCAGGAGGCCTTACAGTGTAAGAACCTGAAGGAAATGCTGCAGTTCAGGAGGGGACTATATGATGATATCACCCGAGGAAAATCAAACAGTTGAAGGTGGTATATGCAAGAGGTCTCATGTTTATTAAAAAAAAAAAAAAACAAGACTACACAATTGTGTTTTAAATCGTTCGTATATTACACAATCATTTAGATTTTTTTTTCAAAAGTATATTGTTTTGTCCCAAAGATAATGTCAGCACAGTCACAGGATACAAAAAATTAACAAGCATGACAAGGTTTTACTACATTTTCAGAGGAAGGAATTAAAAAGATTGAGTATCTTGTACCTAAATGAAACACTTTCATTAAGAATGACTGATAGACCGTACTTTTATTTCACTTTCAGGGAAGTGCAAAGAAAAGGAGCTGTAGCATCAAAAATGGGTAATTAAAAAATATTTGATTAGAATATGCTGTACTCAATCACAAATCAATGTAGTAAAAAATTGGACAAAATATAAAAAAGTAGAAAACAAACAAATAAAAACTTCTGTAAACACACAAGACTTTCAGCTTTGTTTTTTAAATTTTTTGCTTTATTTTTTTTGCTTTATTTTCAGTTATACTATTTATTAATGCAAATCCTCAGAAAACATTACATGGTAGAACCCTTATTCAGAGTGGTGCCCAGGTATGACAAGCTATAGAGCAGATTTAAAGGGGATATTCCAGTGTAAGTTTAAGTCATGGTCAAACACACATTAACACAGAGTTAGACACCCCCTCAAGAGATGAATTTTGCCGACCGCTTGCTTCTTTAGTTCTACCAACTTTAGCAATGACCGAATGATAATAATATACAGTGGTTTATGTCTCCACGTGCAAACTGCAGCCAAAAAGCCACTCTATAGCCACAAATAATGCTCAGAACAGCACCTAACTTCACCAACAGTACATATAGGGTCCCAGCCATAGTGCTAGCCATCATGGAAATGTAATCAATTCCTTGAAGTAATAATCATCATAATAATCATTTTGCTCTGCAGACACAGTAGTTCTCCTGCGTTAGCGTCTCAGTCTGATTGCATTTCCATGAAGTAATAACCATAAATGTTCTTCCTGGAGCTGTGAAACTCCACTGCACTCTGTGATCGACTCATCAGGGCTCCCCCACAAACAAGCGGCTGCTGGAAGAGAGTAGGTGAGTTGTGTTTGGTCTCTTTACCAAAGATATTAGGCAAGGTTAAAAAGATGTTTGATGGCTAGTACTACTTTATACTACTTTTTACTTTATAAAAACCTTAAATAGGAATGATGATCTTTCCTGACTCTGAAGTACGAGAGTGAACAATTAAATCTAAAATCAACCATAAGACGACTTACTGAACACTGACCAACACTGCTCTCATGGTTTACACACAGGCTCACGCTGACTTTGATTCAAGCCTGCTCACACATGGAGGGAGATCAGTTGTCGTAGTTGTCAGGCATTCCACTCAAAGGTGTTTATTTTTAGCCCACAGCCATGATCCCCCCTTTATCTGGACCTGTGCAATTGTGAGAGTGAGAGATTGTATTACTGAGTTACTGTAGAAATCCAAACTACACCGCAGGTTTGACACAAGACGGACCTTATCAATGGGAAACTACAAATCCAGACCCTCGCAGACGTGTACAGGTAACAGATCTATTGTGACTCTGTCAGAATATTTGAATATTAGACTGGGAACAAGGTTACATTTGAGGGGGGAACAACTCGTTGGTTTGTTTGTTTTTTAAAGTACAGGCAGCCATTTTTCTGAAAAGTTGTGCAAGTCATCAAATTGTTAGTGATTGACTAAAGAAATCCAAGCTCAAATTTAGTGCAATAAACATGTGTATATATATTTTTAAAACATGCTTTCTTCTGTGTATGGTCTGTAATATATTTTATATTTGAATGCTGATGATGGGGCGGTGAAGATGAGTGGAAGAAGAAGGTGGGCGAGTCGTACTCTGTGATCAGTGAGAAGTTGGAGGATGACCTGCAGCTCAAAGAGAGCGAGCTCGCCGATCTCAATCTGGCTTTCAGGTGTTTCAGACACTTTCTCTTAAAAACATTCAATCCAGTCTGTCTGAGTTATGAGTCAATTGAACAGAAAGAAGCTGTCTTCTCTGCCTCCTGCTCACGTCTCTGTTGTTGATTTTTTTGCGGGTCAGCTCCGACGAGGCTTTTCAGAAGGTGAACTTGTGCTACAGAACGGAGAAGGGGCTGTCGCTGCTGCACCTCTGCTGTGTGTGTGGAGGTATGCATGGCGACTAGAGTCTATTTATACCACCCAGACAAAATGTGACAGTGCAGGGAAGGATTACTCTGAACTGACTGACATTATTGTCTGAGGATGACCTTTCTGCCAGTACTCACTTGTTGGAGACTAGATTCTAGACATATGGAGGCAAACAACAAACCTGTAAATGTTGTTTAGGTTTTCTAACTTCTCAGAAAATATCATAACTGGTGAAACGTTTTACCAGCATGTTAATACATACTTGTGAACAGGCAGCAAGGACCACATCCGCACCCTGATGCTCAAAGGCCTTCGTCCCTCAAGGTTATCCAGGAATGGGTTCACTGCACTTCACTTGGCTGCTTACAAGGTGGAGCAAACAGGAAAACATTTACATAAAGATCTAAATGTGTTTCTAATATTATCTTTAGTTTATTTGTTTATATATGTTTTTATTTTGGTGGAGTGCAGGTGTCCCACTGAGCAATATACGGCTATTAGACGTCTAGTTTTTTTTTAGACGTAATTTCAACCGTCTGGATTCTGGATATTTTTAGATGGAATTTAGACGTTGCACTTCAACCCATTATCCGATAACTATTTATTTAAAAAAGCAACTGTGAGTTGCATAACTGATCTTCAAGTACTTAATTACCAAAGTAATTATGATAGCCATTGAGCAATATACATTGTAGTATAGATATAGCCTAGATTTAGATTTAGTCTAAATTTAAACGTCTAAAAAACTGTCCTTTTTAGACCTGTGGCAGCCTGATTTTAGACCAGTCGTCCAGGCTACATCTAGACGTCTATAAGACCCCCAAAAATGCGCAGTGGGGTACAGAAAGGCAAAATTATCTGCATGTCTTAGCTTCTCTGTTGTGATAAAAACGATTAGTCAAAGTTGCATTAGTCAAAATTAACTTTTATCATTGAGTCAAAGTGTCAGCTCTGTTTGTTTGTACTCATCAGGATAATGCTGAGCTGGTGACTGCGCTGCTCCATGGAGGCTCAGACGTGCAGCAGTTAGGTTATGGGGCTCTCACTGCCCTGCATGTGGCAACACTGGCTGGGCACCACGAGGTGAGAGCTGGACCAATTTTCCTCAGTCCTGAATCTGCACATTTATAATCTGCCTTTTTTTCCCCCCAGGCTGCAGATATCCTCCTGCAGCATGGAGCTTATGTGAATGTTCAGGATGCAGTTTTTTTCACTCCCCTCCACATAGCTGCTTATAATGGAAATGAGCAGGTGCGTTGCTCGTATTAACCGACCTCTTCTTTTTAACAGTAAAAACACATAAAATTGATAATCCACTCAGTTGAAATACATCAAAAAAAGTTAACAAATGTCCTTTGTGTGTTTTCCTCTGTCTCTTAGTTGACAAAACTGCTGCTGAAGTTTGGTGCAGATGTGAATGCGAGCGGGGAGGTTGGAGACCGTCCTTTGCACCTGGCTGCAGCGCGAGGTTTCCTTGGTATCATCAAACTGCTGATGGCAGAGGGCAGCAAAACCAACGGTGAGACCTTAGACCAGGGGTGGGAAATTATTTTGCCTGAAGGGCCACATTGGGCGTTAGATATCACTGGATGGGCCGGCCAGGTGGTGCAAAAACAAACCCCCAGATGTGGATTGGAGGTAAACTCATAATCGTGCTTGATGACAGGGAAAAATACTGAAGAAGCCTGTAAATTAGCCCCACCAGAGATGGTTGATGATGCTTTAAAGGATCTTTGGCCCACTTTCTTGAGAGGACATGTTAGCTAGCTGGATGAAAGGGGGGAATCTTTTGTCAAACAAATCAGGCTTACAATATTTGGCTCATTGAGTAATGTTCCTTTTTTTGTGACGGCTCTGAGGGCCAGATGAAACTGTTAATCGGACCACATGTGGCCCCTGAGCCTTAGTTTGCTCACCACTGCCTTAGACTCAAACTGTCCTTCTTTATATTCTGTATTTACTATGACTGAGTTTAAAGAACGGGTCATTCTCTCCTTTACTCTTTATTTTTTTAATCGTTTTTAACGCCCTCAATGGTCTTTCCCCTCCTTACCTGTCTGAGCTCCTGTATCACCACTTCCCAGACACAGCCTTAAGGTCCTCTGGCCAGCTACTGTTGAGTGTCCCGAAAACCAGATTCAAGTCTAGACGTGACAGGGCCTTTTCAGCAGTTGCCCCTAGACTGTGGAATAGTTTACCTGGCCATATTAGAGCCTCTCAGACCTTAGGGTCTTTTAAATCATCTTTAAAGACCCACCTTTTCTCCCTTGCTTTTAATAAATGAGCACACAGGAATCAGAGGCACTGTAGCTTTTATTCTTTTACTGTCTGTATTTTATTCTACTGTTTTTAATTTTATTTTTATTGTTATCTATTTTTTACTTCTTTTATTTATCCCATGTACAGCACTTTGACTGCTGGAAGGTGCTTTATAAATAAACATTGACTTGACTTTACTCTCTTAGAGTTGTAGGATAGCTTTCACATTACAGTAATTTAGTAGATCCTCTGGCTGACTCCTTGATTTCCTTCTTTTCTCACCTCATGGAAGATGATTCCTGTGGCTGTAACATCTACATGAAGGCTTTATCTCCTTTCTTTTCTGCTCTTGTCTCCAGTCAATGCCACAGACAATGAAGATCATGTTCCTCTGCACTTCTGTGCCCGTTTTGGTCACCACGAGATCGTCCGCTTCCTCCTGCAAGGCAACTTTGACATACAGCCCCACTCCGTTAACATTTACGGGGACACGCCGTTGCATCTGTAAGTGCTCCACAGTGACTGCTATGTTCTCTCAGTGTTTGTTGTGTGGCACAAAGTTGACTTGGAGTAAATGTTCCCCATCAGGGCCTGCTATAATGGTAAATCTGAGGTAGTAAAGGCGATCGTACAGCTATCTGGCACAGACAGTCTGTCAAAGGAGAATATATTCAGTGAAACAGCACTCCACAGGTACAGCTTCACACACTCGCATCTATTTATAGACACAAAGACAAACACATGCTTGGAATGACATGTTGTTAAATTTAATGCAGCACCTTTAACCTGCGTGAGGTGATAATGAGCGTGTGTCTCGTGTCACAGTGCATGCACTTACGGTAAAGACCTGGAGATGGTCAAGTTCTTGGTGAGCCAGAGTCCAATGAACATCAACCATCAGGGCAGAGACGGACACACAGGTGACTTCCACTATCTTTTGACCTCCTCTGAGGCAGGTGCGTTATGAATTATAACTGTGTGTTGCCGTTGTTGTTTTCTTTGCTTAGCTCTTCACAGTGCCTGTTTTCATGGGCACATCCGCCTGGTGCAGTTCCTCTTGGACAGCGGGGCGGACATGAACCTGGTTGCCTGTGACCCCAGCAGGTCCAGTGGGGAGAAGGACGAGCAGACCTGTCTGATGTGGGCTTATGAAAAAGGTGTGTTTGTGTGAAAACAAGCAGACTTTTTGAAAAGCAGACGTGATAAAGATTAAATATCGCACTTCTTGTGTTTTTATCCCTCAGGCCATGATGCCATCGTCACCTTACTGAAGCACTACAAACGCCCTGATGACTCCCCCTGCAATGAGTACTCCCAGCCAGGAGGGGGTGAGTTCCCCTTCTAAAAAAATGATCATCTGGATCTAAATCACAAAATCCCCCTCGTGTTAATCTGCCTCAACATGTCGGCTCTCTCCCAGATGGCTCCTACGTTTCTGTGCCGTCTCCCCTGGGGAAGATCAAAAGCATGACTAAAGGTAGTGAGGTGGAGTGAAGCGCGCCACATCTCTCCACACTTCACATCACTGTCAGCTGTCATCACAGCACACGCTCTCCGTCACTGAGGAGGGGCATTGCTGCTGATGAAAACACTCTGTTACTTTCCTAAACACTGAAATGATATCAGCTGTTACAAACTGGAGTTAGAGATTTTGGGGTGACATAAGCAGTGGCCAGTTTGATTTTAAGGGTATCCATGTTACTCTTTGCTATCCACCTGGACACGCCCCTAAAAGAGGGAGCACAAGAGGCAAATATCTAAAGTGGGAGAATGTATTCTGTTTTAATGAAGCTGAAATTTAAGGCTTTTAATTTTCCAAACATAAGGGGGAAATATTCAAATATAATTTTCTGACAATTTAACAGTAGCTCATGAAAGGAAGAGTATTTTCTGAAAGTGCTGCTCTGCGTTTTTAGAGAAAGCTGAAGTTCTCCTGCTCAGAGCCAGCCTCCCGTCTCACTTCCACCTTCAGCTGTCTGAGCTGGAGTTCAATGAAATTATTGGATCAGGTAACTTCTTTCTGGTTTCATTTTTTAGTCAGTACTTAAGTAATCCGATGATAAAACTGAGCTGTGAATCTGTTTCATTCTCAGGCTCCTTTGGGAGAGTCTACAAAGGCAAATGTCGGAACAAAATAGTCGCCATCAAACGGTACTTGTTAATGTAGCAAATCTGCAAAGAGGAAGAATTTCTCATTCACTGGAAAACTGTTATTTTATGCATGTTTCTTTTTAATCTTGTAGCTATCGAGCCAACACATACTGCTCAAAGTCAGACGTGGACATGTTCTGCAGGGAGGTCTCCATTCTCTGTCGTCTCAATCATCCCTGCATCATCCAGTTTGTGGGGGCGTGTTTGGATGACCCCAGCCAGTTTGCCATCGTGACCCAGTACGTCTCTGGTGGCTCCTTGTTTTCTCTGCTTCATGAGCAGAAGAGGTGAGGAAGACTGCGGTACACACTGGAGCTTATCCTGTTTCATAATCTTAATAATATCAATGCTTCACTGCCCGGTGAAACACGATCACACTCTGGATCATTTAAGCTATTCATCAACCACACGGGCCAAGAGCTATCTAAGTCCAGCCTCTTAAAACTGAGCCAAAGTTCTCCGTTTTTCATCACAATTAAACTCAGAAATAATCAGATAATTGGGCGGCCATGTCCACACTTTTAGACTGGGGTGGCCCAGCTGGTGCACTGTCTGGAGCAGGGGTGGGCAATTAATTTTTACATGGGGTCACATGAGAAACCTGAACTGTGTTGGAGGGCCGAACCGACAATAACTTCAACTTCAAATCAGGGGGTTTCACACATACAGAAACGCAAGCCCAAATAAGTAACTACTAGTTAAAAACAAGCCCAAAAAAGCGCACCCACGACTCACGAGTTTTACAAGTGACTTCTAAGAGAAACAAGCCTAAAGTCTGATATAATAAGCGGACTTGGCAGCTATAAGGCGTCTAGGTATATTTTGACGATGTGTAAACTTGTCTCTGTTCACAAATCAGATCTAGGATGTTCGCACATGCGTCCAAATGGAAATAAAACAGCTAGGTTTTCAAAATAAAAGCATCACACTTGTATAGCATGTTGATGATTTGATTGACGGACCTCACGAAGGGCTGGGCAGGGACACCCAAAGGGCCGGATGTGGCCCTCGGGCCGTACAAAGCTTTTAATCTCTGTCTTCCCTGACTGATTTAACTATAATTATTGTTCCCTATTCCTGTATAAAAAAAGCATGGCAACACATAAATTTTAAAACCTCAGCTACCGATTGGACTGAAAACAAAAAGTTCAGAGTCTCAAAATAAGATAATAACAAAAAAAGAATGCCAGAAAAAATTCTCAGGAAGCTACTGGCAGACTCTCTTACCATCCCAAATGATTCATAACAAAAAAAAGAAAAGTCTTGGACAAACAGAGCTTAGGATCAGGGGTGTCCAAAGAGAGAGTGCCAGCCCTGACCACCCCTCCTGACACATCCCTGTTGTGAAAGTAAGTTGAAGCTCCATTGAATCTTAGGTGGTCAGATTTGCATAATTTGTTTCCATTATAACTTCTGTTGCGCATATCTAAAATTATGAAGCTGTTGTACAAAAGACTTATTTTGGTTTGTATTCATGTGTACTGGAACATAAGTAATAATGTATATTCTATATGGCCTAACACTTAGATTTATTCATTCAGAAACATAATGTTTAATCATCGAGGGAAATCATCCCACTGAGCATTTTTTGGTCTAAAAGAGGTCTAATAGATGTCTAAATGTAGCCTAGACGACTGGTTTAAAATCAGGTGACCACAGGTCTAAAAATAAAAGTTTTTAGACGTCTAAATTTAGACCAAGTCTGAATCTGGGCTATAGCTCTACTACACTGTATGTTGCCCAACAGCTATCATCGTTATTTTGGGTAAGTTCTTGGAGATCAGCAATGCAACTCACAGTTGCTTTTTGAGATAAATAGTTATTGAATAATGGGTTAAAGTGCAACGTCTAAATTCTGTCTAAAAATAAACAGAATCTAGACGGTTGAAATTAGGTCTAAAAAAAAAAACTAGACGTCTAATAGCCGTCTATTGCTTCAGTCTACACTCTTTAAAGATTACAACATAGAGGCACTGTAATATTTGATATTGGGAAGAGGTGCTCTGAAATTGTACAGTTCTTATCACTAATATTATTAGTATTTTGTTGACTCCATTACATCACTTATATTTTCTCCTGCTTTTTTTGTACTCGATCACTTTTTCTCATTTACCTCCTAAGGGAAACTGCTTTGACGAGTGAGTTTTTCCTTGTATAGGATCAATAAAGCTCATCTTATCTTATCCCATCCCTTACTCTCATTACAGCGGTTAAATCCTAATGTTCAGGTGTAAAAATAGCTCCAACTACCTTTAGAAGTAACCCAGTGATTTACAAAGACATGTTTGCACAGCACAGCCGACTGTTTCAGGTCTCATTATCCTCTTTGGAAGCTTCCTCTCACCGATCCCTCGGCCCGGGATCACCATCGATCCAGATGAAGTGTTCTGCTAACTGTGTGGCCAGGTGCTGTCTTTATAGACTGCCCTATCGATCTGTGTAAAGTGCTGTGTGTGATTGGCAGGGACCATTGATCTGGCACTAAGTGGCTGCTGCTTTAATGATGTGTCAATGGACAGGCTGATCGACCTGCAGTCCAAGCTCATCATCGCCATCGATGTAGCCAAGGGCATGGAGTACCTGCACAACCTCACCCAGCCCATTATACACAGGGACCTCAACAGGTGGGCGCCACAGTGCGTGTGCCGGGATATGTTAACAGTGTGGTATAGTTGTTCTCATTGCTAATCATTCATGTCCCTGCAGCCACAATATCCTGCTGTATGAGGATGGACATGCAGTGGTGGCAGATTTTGGAGGTAAGAGACTTGTTGTTATGTTTACTTGCTTTAAATAAAAATGATAATCTGATTTACCTTTTTTATGGTTTGATTTGAAGGTAAGACACATACATGCATGAGCAGAGCTTATCTGTGTGAAAGGACACTCATCTTTGGATCTGGAGTTAAACTCATACATGATGCAACATTTGTTTGGCATTGTAGATACATTTCCCATATTGAATAAACAGCTGTAAGGTTTCTCCTCTTTTAATTTCATTCATAAATATGCTCGGGAAATGTTTGGACTGGTGGCCTTGTTCCCTTAAGTTTCACTTTTGTTAGCATTGTGAAATTCGTCCAGACTCAGTAGCTGATTTAATGTAGGGGACAGTGGGGTAAGTTGAGCTAAAGGGTAAGCTGAGCCACCCCCTGTTGCTTGTAAATGGTAAAAGAAATTGATCATGTGACCAAATATTTAGGCGATGGGCATCAATTCATGGAGTATGTGAAGGTTAGAAGCACATGGGTGAAGGGGTTAGACATTCATTTCCAAAAAGAAACATTTTTCACTCTTGAAAGTGAATTTAGTCTGTCATAAGTTTTATTAGAATTGTGTTCAGACCAAAAAAGATCATTTTAAATTTGTTTTATACATCAATTGTGGTATCTATGAGCTACAACATGAGGTCAAAAACCGAGCATAAAAGTCCACCATTTTAGCTTAGAGGACTAATAAAGTCGTAATAGTAGTTCTGGGGTAAGTTGACCATGGGAGACCACTCTTTTTGGCATGCTATATTATCAAGACAGTTATGTTTACACTCATTCTGTTGGTTTGCAGGGATGCACAACATCTTGAAATATATGTAGATACAGTAGTTAGAGACAAAACTATGATTGCCTTGATGTAGTGATCTGAAATATGAAAAATGGCACATCTTACCCCACTCTCCCCTATATGTGATTCTGCTTGAAACTAAGATAAAGGACTTATCTATAGGCGGACAATGATGTGCCCTTCTCCACTGCAGAATCTCGATTCCTTCAATCTGTGGATGAGGACAACATGACCAAGCAGCCAGGGGTCAGTGGTTTTTTGTCTTTTTTCATTGACTCCCTCTCACCATCTGCAGCATGCATGGACTCAGAATAAAGGCATTGTACATTATGCAGGGGGGGGATGCTGTTATTTTCCAGGAGTTAAACCCAGAGCTTCAGCTGGCACCTGCCATCAATTACCCAGAAGAAAATCTGCCTTCATGCAGAATTTGTCTCAATGTGCTGACTCAACACTGCTCAGAGTGCTTGGCCTGCACTTTGGTGTTAAGTGTGTTACACCTCATGGGAACTGCCTGTTGTGAAGAAGTTCTTGCCCTTGCTGGGACACAGTGTTTATATCAGTAATTGGGCCTCGTTTGTGTGTGTGTGTGTGTGTGTGTGTGTGTGTGTGTGTGTGTGTGTGTGTGTGTGTGTGTGTGTGTGTGTGTGTGTGTGTGTGTGTGTGACTGCTCTATTCCTTGACGTACCAAAATCATTTGCAGTGCAGCACAGCTCTACTTGAACTGGTTGCATTACTGTTTCCCCTGCATGATCACTTACAAGAGGGTTTTTTATGTGTCTGTGTGTTCGTGCAGAATCTGCGTTGGATGGCTCCTGAGGTTTTCACGCAGTGCACTCGCTACTCAGTAAAGGCCGACATGTTCAGCTACGCTCTCTGTCTGTGGGAGCTGCTCACTGGAGAGATTCCCTTTGCTCATTTGAAACCTGGTATTTTTTTTCCTCACACTTTTTGAGTTTTCATCATATTTTGCAGGAGAAAAAAGTTCTACTACTTTATCCTCATGCCATTTTCAGCTTTCTGCTGTTATCACTATGCTGAAGTTTAGCAGGTATATTGTTAACCATGCTCACTGACATAGTTTTGCTTTAACACTACAGTTTTTCAAGACTGCATCACAATGAATTAAAAACCACAGAAAGACACCACAATAGTTCATGAACACAAACCTAAATCATGGTTTAATAACATGAGATCATTTTCATACTAACTATATGATGGTCCCTTGTCGTCAGCGGCTGCAGCAGCAGACATGGCCTACCATCACGTCCGGCCTCCTATCGGCTACTCCATCCCTAAACCAATCTCTGCACTTCTGATGAGAGGCTGGTATGCCTGTCCAGAGGTAAATCACCTGATTTCATTTTTCGTTTGAGCTTCAATCATCAAAACCAGTTTCTAATAAAAACTCCATGTCTTTTTTATTTAAAGTAAATATTATATAATGGTATAAAATGCTGTTTATATCTGCTGTAAGCTGTGTGGTCCCTTGTGTACTCCACCAGGGGAGACTCATAGTTTCAAACTGATCCCATCAATAAAACAACAGGGACTCTTCAGAAACACTGACGCTGAGTCAGCTGCAAACACCAGTAATAAACATGACCTGAATGTCCCTTGGTGATACATTACAGCACTGCTGTTCACTTTTAGGAACAAAGATGACCTGGATGATGGCACATTGTTTCTCTGCCTCATTAAGGCACGTTTTAGCACAGCAGAGCTTGCTGGCACATTTCTGCTTTAGTGGTAATTTGCGAGCCAAGGTCACCAATCTTTTGCATCCTCTCTTTTTTTTGAAAAAGACACACAAGAGTGAGATAAAAGTTTGTAGGGCTGGGAGATACAGGAAAAAGTTTATCACAATATTTTTTTTTCATATCAGTCGATATCGATAGAAATCACAATACAGAAAATAAAATTTAACAGTGCTTATTGGTAGTATGTCTTTTGGAATACAATAAGCGACTGCATCTGTGAGGTCTTTGTGTCTCTTCAACGTTTTGTCGTAAGACATTGCTCTAGTGAAGGCAGACTGAATGATCAGCTGTTTGGGCTGCACAGTCATCATGGGCTCCTTTCTCTGCTCGGGGTTTGTAACCTTGTGCATTGTGTGTGCTCTGCTGCATGACACTGCCTCAGATGGTGAAAAAGATTTGAGGTATTCTCCGACTTTGCGAGAACATGTACTCGACATAATTTGCAGTGCACATTACTCTGCTTCATGTCCGACCTCAAAAAAACAAAATACCTCCACACCACTGACGTTTTCGTACTAGTCTTGTCGACAATGTCATCATCTGTTGAGTCTTCATCTGCATTTCTGCCGGGGGTAGCACTCATTTTCTTTTTTTCTCACTGACAGTGCTGTCGGCTTCACATGTTTAAGTGCTATGGTTGCGTGTAGCTGCAGCCTGCTACTACGCCGTTGTTTGCTACTTGGTTCTAATTCAGCATGATTGGTTCAGCGCGAAGCGGACCCGGAGCAACTCCTCTTTTCATTGGCTATTCGTATAGTCTTATCGAAAAGCATATTGACCATGTTTTATATTGATGTTGAGGGAAATAAATTTTCAGTGTATATTGTTATGGTTTTATCGCCCAGCCCTAAAAGTTTGCATACATCTTTGTTTGCACATATAAGTTCCCCAGTTTCTATTCATGACAGCTAAAATCAGCACACTCATGATTTATAAATTAACATTTTCGTAAGAAAAACACCTGATTACTCTCTAAGAATCTGTGAAAAGGAAAACAAGGTAAAGTGCTTAAAATGAGAAGATTGTAAAAGTCTGTCTTTCTGTAGTATTTTCATCTTGACTGTATAATATCCCTGTGCTTTTGTAGTCTTTGTCTCATGTTTTGAAGCGGTACATAAGCAGGCCTTGACCTCTCTCTGAGGATGTGATGTATAATTGAACAGCACCAGGGTGGCACCGTTTGTTCTTTCACAGCGAGGCAAGAGATCTGAGGAGTGTTTCTGAAGCAGTTCACCCCTGTTTTATGTGTGGGTGGGATAAAACAAACACATTCTCATAAAAGACTGTTCGGGGAATAACTGTCTGTCTTTTGGTGAATATGCCTAATACTTGTGATTGTTCAGCACTGGAGCAGAAATGAGTGTTATTTGTTGTCTCCTAATTCAGGACAGGCCTGAGTTCTCTGAAGTGGTGTCTAACCTGGAGGAATGCTTGTGCAACGTTGAGGTAGATTTCGTTCATAGCTTTAAATCTCATTTTATTTCACAGTGCAGTGAATAACATATGTCGGTTGCTTTTGTGGCAGTTGATGTCTCCAGCCTCCAGTAACAGCAGCGGCTCCCTGTCACCCTCCTCCTCCTCTGACTGTCTGCTGGGACGAGGAGGGCCCGGCCGGAGCCACGTAGCTGCCCTGCGCTCACGCTTTGAGCTCGAGTATGCTCTGAACACTCGGGCATACGCCTTCTGGAGTCAAAGGTACGAGAGCCCAAGTATCTCCACAGACAGGTGAAGATGGAGAGAGGGGGAATAGTTTGCTCCACTATGGCCAGATTTCACCTATAATATAATATAATATAATATAATAAAATATAATATAATATAATATAATATATGAAATGATATGATATGATATGATAAGTTATTTAAATATAATATAACATAATATAATATAATATATGTGATATAATATGATATAATTTATTAAAATATATAATATGATATAATTTATTAAAATATAATATAATATAATGTCATTTTCAATATAATGGGAACACAGACATATTGTAGCAGCAGACCTGCACAAGCACACAGTATCTACATATCTACATATAGATGTCTATGGAGCTATATTTAAATACCTTTACTCTCTTATTATGAGAAAGTCATCTGTATAAAGTTATTTTTTGCAGGTCATTAGGAGGCATCACCATTCATTTCAGTCCATTTCATAACCAGCTAAAAACTACTTACAGGAGCTTTAATTTTGGTCTGTTTTATGGCTAGTTAAAAATTCCTCACAGAATCTTTAAAATTACTTAAATTACTTATTTCTTCAATGCAAATACACTCAGTCAACCTAAGCACTAGATTAAAAAAGGTTAAGGGTTCTGTTTTAGCTTGGCTGTGTCCCATAGACAGTTATTTACCTCAAACATCACGTCTTAACTGAATCTAATTTGTAGGATCAACCTCCTCTGAACATTGGTTTTGTCTGCGACTCCTAGACCAGTTTAAACAGTTACTACAGTAAAGAGTGGAGTTGCTCGGATACCCAACAGGAAACAAAGGAAAGAAAACCCAATAAAACATGCATGGCATTCTGAACGAGGAGGAAGGTATCCATTAGATGCCTGGCTTTGAGCCTGTGTACTGTGACTCAGTGTTTGTGTGTTTATGTGAGTCTGTGCGTGTGCGTAACGGGGCTCATAGCTTGGTAACAGTCTCTATGAAACCAGTCACAGGACAGTGGGTTATTGTGGGGTGGCAATGACTTTTCAGGAGTCCCTCGGTGCCCCGTCAAACACCAGATGAGAAATTTCTGCATGTAGAGTACATATCCCTGAAAGATGCATATTTCTATTATATTATATTATATTATATTATATTATATTATATTATATTTTCAGTGCTGTTCGATAAAAACGAAAACTTTCTTTTATGAAGTGGTAATGAACTGCACATTGTGTCTCTGCTGATCCCCTCAAACCTGTCATTAATGTTGAATACAGTCCCCCCTGCACAGAAAGTGAGAGCAGCAGGTATTATGTGGGACATTACATATTAAGTTTCTTCTGCCTCTATTTGACTCCATCTTATCTGCCTCTCTCCATGTAAACAAAGCAGTATATATTTCTGAACTAGAGTTGTTTAGCAGCGGATGAGAGTCACGGTTGATGTTATGTTTTTAATTTTTCAGTGAGCAACGCAGAGCATCTGGAGGCCTTTCACTGGAGGAGCTCCGCAGAAACATGCAGTTTTCTCCCATCGACAGAAATGGTTTGTTAGCAGAGTGACAGTGTCTGACTTTTCTGTGTTTTAAAGCAGTTCAACACTTCAGTTTATGCTCAGTGATAAGGAGAACGCTACTCATTGTTGAACTTTAGTAGGATAGCTTACTCTTTGCCATTTAGATATGTTTTTAAACTAATGTTTTTCTTTGTTTTATCACCAATCTAATACAAGTTGACTTGATCATCAATGGTGCTATGAAAAAATCTATGTGAGAAACAGTGTAGAAACAAATATGTTAAATCAGCTCATATGTTACAGGGGGGAATTCAGTCATTATATTTGATCTGTAACATAATATAGCAGAGAAGAAAAGAAATAAAGAGAGAGAAAACAAATAGGACAAAAATCAGTTTGTCCGAAACAAAGGAAGAAAAAAAACAACAACAACAAAAGAAAAACAGCAGAATAAGACAAAACGTGTAAAAGCACAGCATGTAGAAGTGGAAAAATCACACATAATACTGCACAGTTAGGTTTAATTTTAGACAATGTGGCCCAGATTAATATCAGAATTGAACTGCTGGGTTATTAGAGAAATTACAGACTGTTTTATATCATATTTTACTGGTTAAAATGAGGTGAGACTGGTTCTTATTGTATTCTTATTGTAAAAAAAAATGAAATGTTGAGACCAAAACCATTTTTCAATTACTCAGCTCTAAATATGCAGGTTCATTCAGAAACAGATTCATTCCTGTCCTCACAACTGGATGTTTATTTGTTTGTGAAACATGATCAAAAAGTAGGAGACTAATTTCAGCAGAGGATGAACACATTTACTGTTCAAGCAAGTAATTTTTTCACTGGGATAATATATATGAGCCAAATTAACAACCTTTTCGGTCTGATCTATTCATTGAGATTCAAGTAGAACCTCACCAGCTTCAAGAGATTTGTGTTAAGCGATCATGAATGTCACAGTTGTCTTTATTTTGTGTCCATTTCAGGTTACGTGTCTGATCCTATGAGCACCATGAGATTCTGCTCTTCCTTCAGCAGCAGCGGCAGCTTTGAGGACAGTAACTAAACCTCAGAGGGGATCCTAGACTGTTGTGCTATTATTACCTTTATGAGTCAGCCTGCTTTCGACTGCTTATTTTGAATACAGCTCTACTGACGGATGTTAGAGGTAGTATGATTGGTAATTAAACTTCAGTAAGTTAGGGTTAGGGTCAGTCCAGGCTATCTTGGGTTTATTATTTTTGTGTATTATCTAAACTTGTAAATACTGTTTCAAAATGATCATAATGTACATGGTTTGCATAAATCTGAGAGCTTAAAAATGTAAAAAATTACTGCGTGCATCAGTTCTGATATTCAATCACTGCAACTTTTCATCCAGTAAAAAAAAAACGAAGTCACAATCTACCTCATGTATGTTATTTTTTAATTAGCAAAATCACACAAGCATTCATTGCAGTCTTGACATAAAACAAGTGCGGAGAAAAAGCCTCACAAATCCACGCAAGCGATATAAATCAGGTGAAAATCTCATACAAATACAACTGAAGTGAATTTTGGAATAAGGAGGTAGCAGTAGCAGCAATAACGACACAAATAAGTGCCTAAATGTCACATTTACAAAGTTTGATTTAAATTAAATAGCAGCCTGTTTACTGCAAGTCCCACACCGGTCATTTTTTTTTTACTTCTTAAAGTGTCTTTATATTGTGATTATGAAGTTTTTACTAAAAATCACGTTACCTGTGTCATTTTCAAGGGCTTTTCTTCTGCAGAGCTCCAGTAGCTCATTAGCAATTCGCCTCTGAGTCGTGGGCGGAGACAGCGCTGCTGTGCACACTCGTCTTCACGTTAGTTTGCAGCCTAACATTGCCGGTGAAGTAGAAGTGGCAGGTAACATAGGAACTGTTCAGCTCTCAGACACTAATGTCTTTAGGAACACATTGAAAGCTAATATCGTAATTAGCTTTCTTACGAACATTACAATCCGCTAACGCACACGCTTGTTCCGCGATTGTCCTCTGTATTTCTCCTCTATATACAGAGTGTGGCCTGCACTTCTTATAAAAAAAAAAGGAAATTTCCCCTTGTGGAACTAGTAAAGGAGTGTCTTATCTTTAGCAGGGCTCCGGGGGCGGAGCTTGGATTTGTTACATATGAAATCTCACTGTTTCTGAACCTGCTGTTTGGGTCTGCCAGAGATTCAGAGATTAGGATGAAGAAATACTAAGAAAAGCAATTTTGCATTTAGTTTTCTCATTATATATGTCCTGTAGCATCCGAAAAATGCCCTATGAACATATAAAAAACAAGAAAAACATGGTTTCCATCGGAGTGGGTCTTTAAATTTTGGATACAATATTTTAAAATAATCATGTTTAGGCAGCGAAACACCACAATTTACATCAGCACAGACATCTCTGAAAACAGCTAAGGCACTATAACGCCATGCTTGTGCACAGTCAGTGGAAACACAAAGTGTGCCAACTAAGCTGCGGGAGTTCGACAACTATGAATTATTGAATCATTTGTGAGCGTGAGTGGAGGGAGTGTCTGTTTACATGTAATAGATGATAGCAGCTGCACTTGATACCCCACAGAAACCGTGTGAGGCCTCTCTGTGAGCGACGAAAAGAAGAGACGGCCTATTGTAAACATTTTGTGTAGCTGTCAAAACTCATTATGAAGCTGCTGTTCAGTGACTGACTGATGGAGACTATTTAAGGAGTCATCGGGATGTAAACACAGAAAACCACGGGGCCTCCTTAAAAAAAACTAAAACCATATCTCCAATATCTGTTTCTTTTGTGTTGAAGTTTTAAAAAAGTAAGTCAAGCATCACTGTACCTTCACTCTAATGTCCACTCTCGGTCCTCCCAGCTGCCAGTAAAGGGTATGTACTCGCACCAAACAGCGTTTCATCCACTGAGAAAGTGCTCACTCGTTCTTTACTCAGAGAGTCTTTGATGTCTTGGATCAGCTGCATGTCTCTCCTCTCTTCGTTGACGTTTGTATCTGACAGTTTTGGTTCGGTCTCTTCATGGCGTGACTCCTTCTGGCTTCCATCGTCTGATCTGGACTCTGTAAACTCGCTTATTTGCGTAACTTCCTGACTTTTATCCAACATTTCGTCTCTGTCTTTGGATTCTGAGCTCTCTAAGTACTCCTGCTGCTTTTCTGTCTCGGACACGAGTAGCTCATTCGCTTCTTCTACAGTTGTTAGTTTTTCACTCGTTTCTGCAGCATCATGAGTGTTTTTTTCTTCAGCTTGGTTCTCAGGGATGCTCTCAGGTCTTCCACTGGTTACTAAAAAATCACCACCTATGATGCTTTCCACATCAGTTTTTGAAACATCTGCCTGATCAGTGTTATCCTGCGTTGTAAGCTCTTGAACTTTGTCTTCTTCCAGAGCTCCAGAACCCTCTTTGAGATCTTCAGACTTCATTTCCTGCCCAATAGCAGGCTCAGTTTGTTCACTCTCTGTTCCCAGATTAAAGCCTTGAACCTCAGTTTTTTCCACTACATGCACTTCATCCTTTTGTTGATCCTTTTCACATAGTTCACCATCTTCAGGGCGATCGCGGGTGACCTCCAACACCTCCGTTTCCTCTTTGTTTTCTTCTACTGACTCAGCCATATCTTTAGGTGTGTGCACCTGATCTTCAGTTTTAGACATCTGAAGGGGGCTCACTGACTGACTCTGCAGCTCTGTGGATGGTGTCACTTCTTCCTTGGGGCTGGCCTCTGGAGTCGATTCTTTCAAGTCCTCCAAAGGTTCAACAAACGTCTCAAAAAACTTAGACGTCTGATGCACGGTTACCCAGTTTGTGACTAGATCTTCTCTCGCTAAAACTTCTGCGGTTTCTTCGACGACTGCTGCTTTCTCTTCTGTTTTCTCACCCTCATTTTCTTGCAGAGGTTGTTCGGACTGAGCTTGAGGTTTGAGCAGGACGCTGGCTCCTTCCTCGGATGCCTTGCTGGCCTCTTCTGTGTCTCCGTTTTCTCTGTTTTCTGCAGCAGTGTTGTCATCGGTGTTTGAGTGTTTGTTGGTGTGACTGTCAGAGAGCACGGCAGACCTTTCAAGCTTCAGAGGTGTAATGTCTGAGTCTTCATCTGTGGGTGTTGTAGGCTGGACCTGATCAGATGAAGAGACGACCAACACCTCGTGGATATTTTCCTCAGCGTTGTCGCTCGTCTTGGTCTCTCTGTTTTCATAATCAGGCTCTGATAAGTTATCGTTCTCGTCTTTTGTTTCCTCCTTGTTCGTTTCTGATCCCTCTTTCAGATCTGTCCTGGATTTCTGCAGCTCTGAGTCGTTTTGACCAGGTTGATCTTGATTTTCCATGTTATCATCCTCCTCCTTAGCTTCAGTTTCAGCCACAGCACTGTCTGAAGTCGTCTCCTGTTTTTCAGCATCGCCTCTAGTCTGTTCGGTTGTTTTGTCCTCCATCAGTTCTTCTGATTTCACCTCATTTTCTATTTGCTCTGCTGTTTTTACATCATCTTCTCCCTTAGTTTGAGCTTCACCATCATCTTCCTGACACCTGCTCTCTGCTTCGGTGGCGATCTCTCCATTTTCAGCATTAATGTCTCCCTTTTCACTGTTGTTGCCTCCCTCTTCAGTTTTCTTCGCCACATCTTCAGCCTCTATCGAGTTTAGCATCCCTGCTGTCGTTAAAGCCGCGAGCGCAACATTAACCGCATCCTCTGTTTCAGTATTTTCCTCTGAGTCCTTCACATTTTCTTCATTTTTGTCTGCATCTGTCTTTTGTTGCTCTACTTCTTCTACTTTCTCTTTTTTTTCTTTGACCTCCACTGTGGTGTACGTCACAACCTTTTTCTCATGAGTTTCTTCATGATCTGGAGTCTCTGTAGTTCCACTTTGACCCGTTTTGTTCTCCGTCTGATTTATCGTCTCTGTTTTTGTTTCATCAGTGGCTGTGATTGCGTTAGCTATCAAAACAGCTGCAGCTGCTTTTTCGATCCACTCCTCTTCCTCATCTTTATTCCTGACACCGTCACTATCCTCAACATCATCCGTCTTCTCCACCTTCTCCACTCCTTTCTCCTCACTGTGGCTTTTCTCAGCTTGCTCTTCATTTGAAGTGTTTTCCATCTTTTCTTTTGCCTCACCCTCATCAGTCTCCTCTTCTGTTTCGGCTTTATCGTTCACTTTGCTTTCCTCAGGTTTGCCCTCTGTTGTCTCATCTACATGTGTTTGCTTTTCCTCCTCTTTGCCTTCTTCAAATTCGCCCTCTGTCTTATCAGATTTGTCTGTCTTCTCATCCCTCAGATCTCCTTTTTCTTGGTTTTCATCCTTACTAGCCTCTACTGCTGACACTACCTCCTCTTTAATATCTGTAACACTCTCCTCTTTTGCATTGTCATCACTTGTATCTGCAGTTTTTTCATCGGTGTTGTCTCCGCTCCCCACTGCGACTTCAGTTTCTGATCCTGCAGGTCCGTCCTTGCCGTCGGCCGTCTGACTCGTCTCTGTCCTGGTTACAGGTGCCTCTTCACAGCTGAGAGCCTCTCGCTCCTCTGAGGGCTCTGCTTTCATCTCCATTATCTCGCTTGCTGTCATCGCCTCCGCCTCCGCATTATCTGTCACTGCTGTCTCATCAGTCTTTTTATTCGGCTCTGATACTGATGACTCATCCTCCTCGCTGCTTTTTGCCCCTTGCCCTGTCTCTTGGGGATGTATGTCGGCGTCCTCTGCTGCCTTCTCCTCATTTTCCTCCATTTTCTCTGAAGCATCGGTGGGTTTACTCGTTGAGTCTTCTTGAGCCTGTGGAGTCTTATCCTCATCCATTTCCAGTGTAGACAAGACAAGCAGAGCAGCACCTATATCTTCTATTTTCTCCTCTAATCTATTATTCTCTGCTGAAGTTTTGTCCTCCTCTAATTCAACCTTTTCATCTTCCTCATTAACTTTGACCTCCTCGTTTTTACTAGCATCAATATTCACACCAGGTTCTTGCTCAATCTCTTCAGGTTGTTTTTGCTCAGATGTCTCTTCCTGGTCCAGTACAGCCAAAGCCACAGCGGCAGCCACAACCAGAGCAACATCTTCCACACATGTCCTCTCCTCTTCCACAGTCTTTTGCTGTTCTGTCGTTTTCACTAGTTTCTCTGCATCTGCAGATACATTAACAAAAACCATTTAAGCAAATATGTATTTCAAACAAAGTGATATTGTTTGTAGATGTTGTTTATTTACCGGTCTGGCCTTTACCAGTGGACTCCACTGTGTCATCAGTGCTGGTGTCACTCAGTTCAGGCTCAGAGCTGCACTGGGACTCCTTCAGTATTGCTTCTGCAAGCTTCTCCTGCACAGATTTGGCTTTGAAAGGAGAAGAAATCACACAAAACTCTGACAATAGGATCATGTTTGAACAAGCAGACTGACCCCCCTGATGACGTCCGAACGCAACAGTGAATAAAACCATGTTTGGATGATGCAAATGCAAACATATGAGAAACAAACTGAAATGAAAAAAACGTCTTTAATTTTTCTGGTACAAACATGAACAAGCAACACAACATGCAAAAAGTCAAAAACATGCATAGAGAAAAGAAAATAAACTCACAAACACAACAAAATAGGAATACACTGAAAACCTATGAGATGAAGAGGTCCTGTTTTATATCAAATGTGCTCTGAGAACATGGAAAAATGTAGGTGACTGAAAAAACTGAAGTAAAAAGCATTTAACTTGCGCACTTAAGCATCTTGTACTAATGAATAACAATGGTACTGTTTGGAAAAATGCTTTTTTTCACCTTTAAACCTAGTTTCATTCATCAGACAATTTACATATTTTCTGAGTTTTTATTCAAAAAAAATGAGAAAGAATTGAAGTCGTAGATTTAATTGAATAAATTTTGTGGCTGATTTGAACAAGATCTTTAAAGCTGCAAAATTCCTCCTCTATTTTGAAACAGGACTCAGATGAGAAGTATAAACATATATATATTACTAGTACACATCTTAATCAGTAGTAGTGCCATCCACTTCTGATTCAACTTAAGCTAATTTGTATATTTTATTTATGTTAATTGTGTTAATTTGATTCTCACCGTGTTTATCTTAATAAAACTGTTAAACACACATAAACTAAAAAAGTTTTACTCCCAAAAAAACTGAAGAAAAGATCATCAGGTACACACAAAAGCAGAATAAAAAGAAAAAAACACACACAACAGGCAAGTTGTTTTTCCACTTTGAAATATTTTATAATCTTAATGTCATTTTGAAAATTACAAACTGACACATTTTGACTGCACTTTGACCAAGAAAATGTCCCACCTGACCTGGTGTGGACGCTGACTCAAATGAAGTGGTCTTGACTAAAGGTCTGCTTTTTATTACAGTGGAAAAACCTCCATACAGGATGGATCTCACTCAGGTGAAAGCTCCACACCTGTATCTGTACGTTCATACCCACCTCTCTCCTGTTCCTCCTCCTGTTTGCTCTCATTTACTGTTTTCTCCCCCGAGGTGTCATCCCTCTCTTTATTCTCGTTCCCTGATGGGGCGCTGGTGTCAGAGATGTCTATCTCTGTGCTCTCCCCCGCACTGTTCAGCACATCTGAGTCTTTAGGTGCAGCTGACTCTACCTCAGCGGTGGAGGTGTCCTCAGGTTGGGGTTCGTCTTTCTTGTCTGCTGGAGCAGCAGTTTCCTTTTCATCTACCTCTTTGGGTTGCTCTGCTTTCTTTTCTTCTTTGGCTGCCTCAGACTCACTCTCCTCCTGGTCACTCGCTGACAAGCTGGAACCTGAACGTGACTTGATGTCGTCTGTTCAAAGATAAATTAAAAAACTTGAAGTGAAAAAATCTCACTCTTAACACCAAACACAACATAAATAGAGATCTGCTGGCTAACCTGGCATGTTGGATAAAATGTTTATAAAAGTGATTCAGAGAAACCTCAGTTTGGCATATTTGAGTGCTTTCAGATGTAGTGATTTTGTTTATCTTTTGAAAGCCGTTTTTCAATCAATAATAGTTAAGTTCTCACCATCTTCATCCGTCTCAGAGGCTTCTTTGACTTTTCTAACAACAGGTGGAGGAGACGCTGATTTCTTTCCTCTTGTTTCCTCTGCAGGATCTTCATCGTCTGCTTCAAAGTCCTCCTCGTAATCTGATGAACACTTATGTTAAAACACTCTGTATGAAAAATAGTTTTGAAGTGTTTTTCCTGCTCAGATTGTTGAATCGTTGTACCGTCTCTGACTTTGTCCTCCTCCGCCGCTGGTTCTTCTTTCACTTGTGTCTCCCTGTCCTGCTGCGGTTGGCTGGTCTCAAGCTCTGAATGGGACCCGGTCCTCTCTGTCCTCTCTATCTCAGGGACTGCTTTAGGGATGATGACTAACTCCTCTCTCCCTCTGTCCTCTCTGACCCTCTTTGGAGGAGGAGAGGGTTTTTTGTCTAATCCCATTGCAATTATGCATCTAAAAAAAAAAAAAAACAATGAACAAATGCAAATATTTTAAATATATAACTGAACATTTTGCCAAAAAAAAAGAAAAAGCATCATTGATTATTCTGCCAACACCCACGTTAGGCATCCACATCACACTTATTTCTTTCTCTGAAGCTGTAAACTTAAAGGGATATTCCGGCATAAAATCAAGTTTGGGTCAAACACACTGTAACACCGAGTTAGACTCCATGAGGAAATGATCATAAATGTTCTTCCTTGAGCTGCGTCACCCCGCTGTATTCCATAATGGACTGGCCCGAGGTCTTGCTACAAACAAGTGGCTGCTTGAAGAGAGTAGGTGAGTTGTGTTTAGTCTCTTTGCGAAAGAAATCAGGCAAAGTTAAAAAGATGTTTGGTGGCTAGTGCTGTGGCTGGGACCCTATATGTACTGTTGATGAAGTTAGGTGCTGTTCTGAGCATTATTTGTGGCTATAGAGTGACTTTTTGGTTGAGGTTTGTTTATGGCTCTTCAGATAGCTGTGTATTGCTATGGTGTGGTCGTTACTAAAGAAGTTGCTGGAGAAGCAAGCGGTCGGCAACATTCATCTCTCGAGGGGGTGTCCAACTTGGTGTTACGGTGTGTTTAACCCTAAATTAATCGGTAACACTTTACAATAACCATAATTTATAAATGTTAAATAAATAGTTTATTAATGTAAGTTAATAGTTACTTTACCATTAACGAGCAATGAAATTATGATAAGTAATTTTCATTAATAATCAATGGACTATTTATGAAAGGTTTATATAGGGTTTAAATATTGGTTGTAAAACATCTAGTTTAAAATGTGTGTCAGTACCACTTTGTAAATGGTTAATATTTGGTTCATAAACCACCTATAAACATTATTTAGATGGTTATTGTAAAGTTAGGGTTAGGGTTAGGTTTTTAAAATTGTAAAATTTACATTTTTTTAATAGTCTATATGCTGTTTATAAATGATGATTAAACATTAATAAATTATTTTCTTACCATTTATAAATGTTCTTTTTACCATTTATAAGTTATGGTTACTGTAAAGTGTTACTGGTTAATTTTACACTGGAATGTCCCTTTAAGCTTTGACTGAGAAGGAACATTATTCTTACAAAAATGTACATTTTGCTTCTTTTGGAGTAGCTGAATAATTGTACAACTTTTTGACACATGCAGGAATTCTCTATCCAACTGACTTTGATGTTTTCCATCTGTGATTTATTACTTCAGCCTTCAAAAAGAGACCTTACTTGTAACAGGGAGAGGCGCCCTCTACGCTACAGATGCCAAAGTGTCCGTGCCTGCCACCGAGTCTGGAGCCTTTCCTGTGTTTGAACTCGCAGCAGGAGCTCAGCCTCTCAACCTGAAGCCCATTCAGGAAGAAAGTCAAACTGAAGGGGAACCCTCTGTGCCGCTTTGAGACGAACTGGAAAGTCTCTGGGGGGAAAGATTTGGGATGGAGGTGAGTCTGTGACCCTGGTATTGCAGAATAACCTGGTGAAGCATCCTTGCATACTCCAGAAAATGGGTAATTTTCATCAAAATGATTCATATTAGGAAGAACAAGTTACAGATACATAGATAATAGAGTTATTTCTAGACCTGCTGACTCCTTTCTAGCATTAGTGCTTTATGTGTGTGTACAAACAAACAAGCTCAGGTCTTGTTTTCACTTGTTTCAGCATGCGTCCTGAGATCAGATATCATCTCAGTGTAGGTCTGGATCACATAGAAAGACGCTTTTTTTTTTTTTTTTAGCTACGTGCAGCAGGTAAATGTTTCCTAGACCATATTTTAAGATAGCCTTGTTTCTGTTACCAAAGCAACAATGAGTTTGAGTGTCAAAAATCTCTCTCCTCATGAGGGAGGTGGTCTCTGCTGTGATTCTGATTCACACTAAAACAAACACCAGTTTTCTTGGCACAATGAGCAGCAAATGAAACACCCTCAAAGACGCAGTCCAAGCAAAGTGTGAGCCGCCGTATTTAAAGCTGTTCACTTGTGGTTGTTGTCATGAATAAAGCATGTTAATCTAGAGCGTAAACACAGGAGCAGATCGTCACACTGACCTCCCTCTCCGAGCTTTCCCTTATAAACGCACAGGTTCTCTCCTCCGCAGTGCTGCTGAAACACTTTGACCTCGTCCCTCATGTCAGTCAGGTCGTGGCAGAGATGGACCGATTTGCCAAAGTACATCATGCTGATACACACTTTACTCTGGTGCACAGAGCTCCTCAACATGGGAGGGTCCTGGATGGAAAAAAGAGCATAGCTCATCAGGTTATATATGTAAATATCCTGCTCATCCTGATCGACTGTGACTTGAAATAAAGTAAATGCAAAGGTCAGGGTTGTTAAAAATAAAAACAAAATAACTTTGAAACACAAACTGAAATATAAGTTTGTCTATTGTTACCTTTTTATGCCAGGCCACATGAAAATGAATGTATCTCAACTAAATATTAAAGAAGGGATATCGTTTTTTTTTCAGACTCTATACTTTCATTCTGATAATTCTTGAAAAGCTTTACATGATTTTTATAACAAAAAACATTATTTAAGCCTCTGTTTTAGCCACCATCTCTGAATACCTCAGTGATATCAGCTCCACTGGATGCAGTGGTGGGACGCAGCCTACGGCCTCTGAGCGTGCTGCTCGGATTGACCTTTAACCCCCTTTCTTTCCTCTTGGTGGGTGGAGGCACAGGGGTGACAAAGTTGTTGATGACTGGAAGGCAGTAGGGTGAGATACCATGGGGGGCTTCTGTCGTGTTGAAGCGTCTGCGAGATTCCCTGTACACCTGAGGGAGAGGAGTTAACAAGGAGCAGAGCTGAACGTGACCCTGGTGCAGCAGGGGTGAATTAAACTCTGTGAGCAGCATGCTGTGAAAAGAATAGATGTTTGTGTTCATCTTAGTATGGATGGACATTTATGAAACAGAAATAAATAAAAAACTGCATACTTAAAGGGATATTCCGGTGTAAAATTAAGTTAGGGTCAAACACACCGTACTACCTACTCTCTTCCAGCAGCCGCTCGGGGTGATGCAGCTCAAGGAAAAACATTTATGATCATTTCTTTATCATTTCCTTGAAGTAATAATCATCATATCAACCATCTTGCACTGCAGACGCAGTAGTTCTTCTGCCTTAGCGTCTCGATCTGATTGCATTTCCACGAAGTGATGATCATAAATGTTCTTCCTTGAGCTGTGTCACCCCGCAGCAGTCTGTAATGAACTGGCCTGAGGTCTCGCTACGACCAAACAGCTGCTGGAGGAGAGTAGGTGGGTTGTGTTTAGTCTCTTTGCCAAAGAAATCAGTTAAAGTTAAAAAGATGTTTGGTGGTTAGTACTATGGCTGGGACCCTATATGTACTGTTGATGAAGTTAGGTGCTGTTCTGAGCATTATTTGTGGCTATAGAGTGGCTTTTTGGTTGAGGTTTGTTTATGGCCTCTAAGACCGCTGTGTATTGCTATGGTGCGGTCGTTACTTAAGTTGGTATAACTAGAGAAGCAAGTGGTCGGCAACATTCATCTCTCGAGGAGGTGTCCAACTTGGTGTTACGGTGTGTTTGACCCTAACTTAATTTTACATCAGAATATCCCTTTAAGTTAGAACGACCTGATCATGGTATATTTAAAAAAAAAAGGTCTCACTCTCGTAACTTTACCCAAATTGAAAAAACCTAAACTGCACCCCACACTCTGGACACCGGTGCAGACAGTCATGGGTGAATGAATATGCGTGTGTGTGCGTCTCATGTGTCACCATCTTACAGTGCAGTTGAACGGCTGGTTGTTCTCATTGGACGACTCCTGGAGTCTGTAAGGGGAGCTGTGTCTGAGCGAAGCTGTGGTGCTGTTACTGTGGATTGGTTTTAGACGCACTGGCCTCTGCATCTTCCCTGGAGCCGTATTGGGACGAGACGAGCCGGGCTGAGACAGACACACACACACACACACACACACACACACACACACACACACACACACACACACACACACACACACATAGTCAGAACTTAGTTTATAGCAAACTCTGTGTATTGATACACAGAAAATCTCTGGCACCCCTAAATGAGCAATTGATGGTTTTTCAGGTTTCAAAGATGTTCGTGATCACAGTAAAAATCCAAACCCAAAAAGAAGCTGAGACCGCCCTTCAAATGTAAGTATGAATTACAAACATGCTAACAATCAGCATGCGCAGACAATGATACGACTCCAGAGGTGTGTGAAAAATATCATTATTTTTGTGTACTGAAGTCAAAATCTTATTGTTTTCACCATTTGATTGTTACACAACTCTGAGGGTTGATGTCTCTACACAGTGACAGACTGGCTGACCTGCATACTTCTCATTAGGACAACAAACAAAAGTGTTTTTTAAAGTCATTTTTAGTCAAAAATCAACATTTAAACACGGTCCTAATATCTTACTCATCAGGTCTGTGACTAGAGCTGATGGATCTGGATTCATTTTGTATCCTCACTGATGACAGAACTACACTTTAAATGAAGCCTCATATTTGCATCTTTTAAAGCACAGCTTTGATTGACCTTTTCATCTCAAACTGACTGATGAAAGCTTTTTATCTAAAAGTTGAGGTATTTAACTCAGATCTGATGTTTCAGAGACCATTCTTAACTGTGTTGTGGCATTTGAAAAACCTCCTTTGCATAATGTAGAAGCTATAATTAAAGGTCAAGGTACTTGATTAACAAAGTGGATCAGTGATGTTCCTGATTGGCCTAAGGGGTGCCTCTGAGATTTACATACGTATTAAAGGTAATATAACAGAGATGGATCCTTCCTTACAGACTCAGAGGATTCAGAGTGCTCCCCTTCTGGCCCAGAGTGCTGTTTCCGAATGCCCCTGGCACCTGTGGGTGGGCGCGGAGTCAGGATGCGAATGAGGTCTTCTTCATATCTTTTAGAGCGCTCCACCTTCAAAAAAAAAACAAAAAAAAACATCAAAAGAAAACATCTGAAGTGGGAAAACTCACACTATCCAGGATTTTGTTTTAATGGATGGAAAATAGACTCAAAATTGAATGTATGAAATGAAGGCTGATGCCACAACCCTTCCTGTCAGTAAATTCACAAGTCATGAATTGACAAGTAGAGCAACAAAGCAGTGTTCAAATGTAAATGAAGTACCTTGATCTTGTGCACTCGTTCCCTCCTTGCAAACTCCTCCAGTTTCCTTTTGATCTCAATATGATGGACACGCTGCATGGGAGGGGCATCGATCCAATTAGCATCACACATTATACACTGACACTCACAGTTCAAGTAACATTGTTTGGTTTCCTCTGATACTCTGCTCTTCTCCCACCTCCATCTCCAGGACCTTGTGGAAGATGGCCTGAGCCAGGCACTCTCGGACATGTCTCTGGTGGGCTCTCTGGATCAGCTTGTGTCTGTACTCCTTATCTGAAACAATGCGCCCGCTCCTGGTGATCTGACAACAACACCTTACATTAAGTTTCCTCAAACAGCTTCCTCAACAGTTGACAAGTACCTACATTAACATAGTGAGTACAGCTCATATGTAAACAAAAGTGTTATGTACTGTCCTTTTATACAAATGTCAGGATGCAAATGTAAAATTAGTCTGAGCCGGTTTAAAAATGAAACTACTTTCTATTTCCAGGAGGTAAAATTATAAAGAAAAATTTCTGCACACCAGAATGTGTGACAGGTGTGCAGGAGGAGGGTGAACTTAGATTGATATGTTCATTGAACCAACACAATGTTTCTGTCCACATCAGCAAGAGCCAGCCAGTCTTGGTTACTGTTAAAAATTCTTAAATCATCGATGAAGTTTACCCACCAAATATTGGATAATCAGCTTTTGTTTGGCTTCAGTTGGACATATCTGGTTCCCAAGTTCAGATTCAGGTTAAGTCATAAACTTAATTGAATGTTGACAACACTGACGATGCTCTCAATCTAACCTTGTTATTCTTACTGACGTAGATTAGCTGAGTTTTATCAGTTCAATAAAGGGAATGACATATTGTGATGAAAGTATTTTATCTGCTCTAAATGAAACAATTTTTTTTTTCATAGTATTTGATGTAGATGTGTGCAAAAAACAAGTTTCAGTTGGAAAGTATTCTTACATTTCAATGTTAACAGTCTTTCTGAGTGATTATATGCCTGAAATAGGGCTGGGCAATATGGCCTCAAATCAATATCACGATATATTGAGCTGTTCACCTTGATAACGATAAATGAACGATAACTACTCCACAAGCTGCTCACCCCCTCCCACATTAACTTCATCTACTTCAGCCACTACAACTCGTGAACCATCCTCCATCTCCTCACCTGTCTTTCCCTCTTTGTTACCAACTGGATGGTGTGGAGTCACGTCCCTGACGGAGGACGGCATCTTTAAGGGACATGCATACCCACACACATCCAAAACCAACTTTTTTTTTTTTTGACACTAAATTTATTGACATGGGCAAAATGACGTCAGTTATTGTCATAAATTTTGGTTTCGGTAAATTTTCGGTTTGTCACCCAGCCCTAGCCTGAAATGATAAATACTGTTAACGTTGGCAGTCAAACTATCTTTAGATTTTAGCTCATAGAGGCAGGATGTGAGAAAATTAGCAAAAAATAGCAAAACAAATCTTCTGAAGAACTTCTTGACTGATATTTTTTTAAAGATGCATTCATCTTCATCTTCACCCAAATCATAAAACCACCCCATCAAAACCATAACTCCATCATATCTGGTTTTAACACAAATACGATTATCTATTCAGTGTCACATATGTCAGAATCAGTCATCCAGGTTGTTATTTTCAATTCAGCAGAGTCCATTTAAGGACTCTTCAAATTCCCAACCACAATATTAGTGTCATCATCATCATCATCACCGTGATCATCATCATCCCTCTTCTCCACCACATACCAGTCCAGCTCTCTGCAGGTGCCTCCTGATGCGAGTGTTGCTGAAGTATCCGGCCAGATGTTTGTCTGTGAGGCTGTTGTAGGCCGAGATCAGTCTGCAGAAACAAGTCCGACAGTGAAGAGCACAGACACACTGAATTAATTCCAGACAAAGCAGCTCCGCTTCTAAAAACAGAGGCTCAGTTTGCCTTCAGCAGGAGTAACCTGAGACTTGTTGATTACAGTTAACAGAAAACCAGAATCTCAATCGAATGGTTTAGTGTGGCACTACACCATGTTTGTTTGTCATCCTCATTAATGACACATCAGGTTCGTCTGCAGCACTGCAGACCTCTGAAAGTGTGTTTTTTTCCAACCCAGATTTGATTTCCTCCAGCATTTGTCTGTGAGATAACAGGATGTCACAATAGGGTCTGTTACGGGTGTCTGATTACACACAGGAATTAGACGGGATGGCACACTTAACCCTGTCGACCTCCTCTTTGTGCACGACTCATTTGTCTATTGAGCTCTTCAGCTTCGGCTGCCAGTCTCGTTTGAACCGCATCATGGCGGTTTGACTATCACTTGTCATAAAACACAATACTTCCTCTGAGGGCATACAGAGGACTTTGTCTCTGCTTTACTTTTGTGTTCTGCATGCATAATCACACTCACACCTCTCATGGCTTATAAACACTGGACATATGCATTATTCCATGCACATGTTGTAGATGGTCTTTTAAATCATTCATGATGTAGAAACATACTTATGTTTTTGTTTTCAGGACATGGCTGGTATTCAAGCCAGAAGCAACACTAAACTTTATCATTATTCTTTACACGAAAACTGAATATCAAAAATCTGCCTGAAGTGTTAAATGCTGTCATTTAGGATAGGGAAAACCTGTTTTTACTTAATGTTGCTGGACAGCAGCCACACGTATGATGCTGCCTGCAGTGTCTGCAGACATTATCTGTTTATTCTTCAATCAGACTCATGAGTACAGGCTTTGGCTGATAAAGATTTTCTCAAAATGCCTTTAATCAGTCCAATTTATCAGCCAATTGATAAATTGGTCTATCTCTATTATCTATGTTTGTGTTTAACTTGCTTGTTTGTGCTTTTTAATGTCCCATAATTACCTTTTGTATTATGTTTGTATATACACGGCTCTGTATTTATCAGAAACCTAAACTATGCTGCTGCCTTACCTTGGCCCAGGACACTCTGGCAAAACAGATTAAGATTAGATTAAAAAAAAGTAATAATGAGATTAATTCTTCAACCCTATTCTAAGACATTCCTTCACAAATCTTTTAATTAGATCAATTAGAATAAACTGGTTTGAAGAACAACTCAACTTTGTACTCATGTTGGCATTCAAACATGGTAAATAGTTACTTTTACACTACCTGAGACGTGATAAATCAACATAAATATTTGCTTTATGTCTTTAAATTCACATTTGTATCTGAGATATGAACTGAGTACTGACTTTTACAGTCACATTTTGCTAAAGCCAGTGAAATTTGTGTCTTTAACCCTTTAATGCCTAAAACTACAAATTATGGCCAGAAAATTATAATTTTTGGGGAACTGAAATGTTTATTTCACTTATTACTGAAAAACAAAAAAATCAAAATGACCTTAAAATTTAACAAATATATTTATTTATCTTGTTTGATACATAAGATGTTTTTGGTAACTGATAAACCAAAAGAGGACATTTTTATTATTTATTGTACTGTATTAAGGTGTTTTTTTTTAGTAATTTGTTGATCATATTGATGTGATAGAAGCATCATAAAAGTATGTATCAAATATGATACAAAAGGAATAAAGGACTACTGTATTAGGACCCTTTGGTTTCATAGCCTATAAATTTCTTAGAAATCTGTATAAACTGTTTAAAGTTGTAATCTGGTTAAGCGTCCGTATTTAATAAAGTTCTGTTTTTTTTAACTTGTATATGAATAATATCATGTTTATAAGTAACTACATTACAATGGTGACAGTTGGCGATTGGAAAACCACAAATGTGAGCAGCTTATATCGTTTTTTTACAATGTTAGGTTTAATTGAAACAGGTTTCTCTCGTTGCCCCTCTTTAGCTTTAGATAAAAACAATTAGGAGGACTTACCCTGGGTTGAGGTGACTCATGGTTTCCAGCTCGTGCAGCTCTCTCTAATGTCTCTCGTGTTTTCTCAGGTAAAACGGTCTGCAGACCCCGTCTTCGTTACAAAACCTCTAAACCAGTGTGGAGTCAAATTTACCCCGCAGAGTTTTGACAAAGTGTAGCGGTAAATTGTCAGCTGAGCAGCTCTGAGGCTGCACTTCTCCCAGAGCGGAACTGATGACACTCGGTGGTTGCCATGGGAGACCACGTGACCATACCACCAATGAAGCCGGTTTCTACTTGAAGAGTCCCACTGACAGCTGAACAAGTATGACACTAACAATCACACACACAGTCCTTCTCTTTGAATATATATATTTTTTTTTATACAAGATTTTATAAATTCTTACTACTGATGCAAAACTACAAGAGTCAAGCTTGTCTGCTGCGGCTGACTAAGATACACTTAGTTTTATCCAATAGTTTTCAATACATGAGTCAACTCTTTCCCATGTGGGGGCCATGGGGTCATAAACTAGACAGGAAAAAATATATGAATTTCTGTTACATTCTTAACTTTATTGGGAATTTCCCCTTGTGCGACTAATAAAGGAGTATCTTATCTTACATTTTCATCCTCTCATCATTGGTGACATTTTTGTAAAAAATTATTTTTTTCAACATTTGTCTTTTAAAACGCGTCTTAAAACACACTTTTACTCCTTGGCTTTTGACCCAGAATGAGAATTTTTTATGTTATTATGTATCGCACTTTGTGTCAGCTTTGGTTGTATTTAAAGCGCTCTATAAATAAAGTTGAGTTGAGTTGAGTTTTTATAATATACTACAGTATACAGGTCATCTGTAGGGAGAGAGTTGGCTATTTTCAGTTGTGTCTTTTATACTGAAATATATCTGTTGACATTTGGAAAACCTATAGGTTTTGCTAGTTAATAATATAATACAGCATAAATTGCAGCAAACTACAAAACATGTATACTGAGTCATGCAACAGCAGAATTAGGATTCTGACACTTTTTTTTGGGTCCAGTTCAATCACCATTTATTTTGATGGCATAAAATAATTGATGACTATCTCACATACTGTGAAAACACAATGATTAGCAAAATGAAAGCTTGCACATTGGTGATAATATCCCTGGAGATCTGTAATGGAAAGTGACTCCCACAGTACTGCTGATTAAGGCAACAGCTACTTTGTGTGTGTGTGTGTGTGTGTGTGTGTGTGTGTGTGTGTGTGTGTGTGTGTGTGTGTGTGTGTGTGTGTGTGTGTGTGTGTGTGTGTGTGTGTGTGTGTGTGTGTGTGTTACTTCTTACATTATCAGTGGGGTAGTACTTAGAGAGATGCTTTTTATCATCCCTTCATGGTGTCTGAGTTGAAAATAAAGCTGCAGGATCCTCATCTTTTTTTTTTATAAAATGATGCTTTAAAAACTTCGATCCATAATTTCTTTGCTTCACTGCATGGTGGGCTGAATCCATATAAAACCGCTCAGACCAGTTACCTGACAGCTTAATAAATATGTGAACTTACGCCCTCCCAGCACACTGAGGACATCTCTGATTCAGACAACAAACCCACAGCTTTCACCTCAGAGATAGTGTGTATTCTGTAGGTCATCTGTTGCCCTCTAGTGGACATATGGAAAGCTGACTTTACATCATTTGCACATTTTCTGTTCACTTACACTTTGACACCTCCTGTGTTAAATAGGAAGTAGCAACATGACCTTTATACACAGATAGATTTGAATGAATCCTCTCTTTAGGCGTAACACTATGAATGGCGTATCGGCTTTCATTTGTCTTGTGAAGAAGTGGCTTTGCCTGCTATTAACTTTTATCCAGTTTCTTATTATTACCTTGATATGCACAATATCAGAATATGTTGCAGTTTGGGAAATAATTGCTTCTCCCTTCCCTGACCAGTTGCAGTGTTTTGTCAGTACCAGAACTGATCAGTAGGAGGAGCCATTTTTCTGTGTCAACGTGAGGTTCATCTGGAGCTGGGCACATCAGGGGCATAAAATATTCTTTATTTTGTTCTTCTGCTTCATATTTGTTTAAAAAAATGAAGTGCAACAGATGATTCAGATACTGACAAGAACAACAGTGAATTTTCTGAACATTATAAACAATCAGTTATTCATGTTACACGTGTAAAATGATATAAAAGTGATGGAAAGTTAAAGGGTGGTTTTTGCAGGAAAGTACTGGGGAACATTTTCCATCCAGTTGGCCAGAGTGAAGTATTTTTCTCAATGATAATAGAGCAAATTGCTAAATATAGGAGTCTTTAATGAACCAAGGAATAGGTCAAATGTGGTGGTATAAAAATAGTCATGATTTGATCAGGATATTTTGGGAGCAGTAAAGATTTCTTTTCAAGATGTGGAAAATTTAGATCACATGAATACACTCGGACTTTGTGATGAAAATATGTGACTGCATACAAAATGTTGTGTTTACAATTCAAAAACACAATCAAACTCACTGAATTCATCAGTGTATGTTCAACATTTGTAATATAATAAGAAAATATTATACACACTTGTTGCTTATCAGGAGTGCGCTAAGTAATGCTTGGTATTGAGTGGGAATAACAAGGTTAGATGTATTTCTTGTTCATTGTACATACAGTTAACTATCCATACATTTCTGTAATTGCCCGGGAGAAAAGTCAAGTAACTATATTGGACATTTCTTCAGCCTCATGGTACATATCAACAGTGATACATTAATCAAGTGCATCTCCGTTGACAGGTACCATGAGGCTGGAGAAATGTCCAATTGTCAAAAGGAACATTAAATTTGTCACAGGTCCTCTGCATCAAAATAACTAACAGAGGCCAAGCCCACAGTTTCCTGCCCAGTGTTTTCGTAGCACATTTGAATCTCTGCTTTTGACTCTTTTCCAATTGTTTTACTGCAGGAAGCTCCACACACCTGTAGGTGTTTGAGACATCACCGGCCAAGGGAGAAGTAAAATATAAGCAGACCATAATCAGCAGAAGAATGATGACAAACAGAAGTGTGCAACAGTAAGAAGATGCCTTTTTGTTTGTGAAGCCACTCAAGTTTTTGTTAAGACTTTATTTTTCAGCAATCATAAATAGAAGCATAGCTAAAATCCTACATGACCACATTTCTTCAGTCCACAGGCGTGAGCTAAATGACGTCACAGAGTTAATCAGGCAAATATATTAACAAAAAACAGGTATGGCAGTTTCTTTGTGTGAGAAATGAACAAATGTGAACAAATGATTGAACTGACAAATATGTTTAGTGGCAGGCTAAATGGAGAACTATCGATGCTACAACATGTAATACTTTTGACATGTTACATGTTTGTCTTTATTAAATAAAATGGGAGACCGGGAGAAATGGGAGCCAGCAACCACTGTGACGAGAACTAAAAGTATCAATATGCAGGGCCATCAGGATCCAAAGTAGTACTCTTGCTAATGTAGTGCACTATGGCTTTAAATGGAGTAAGAGCAGGTTGACAGCAGGCTGATGTTGATGTGTGTCAACCAAAAAATTGAATGACATGAGAAGCATTTTTGAAACTTTTTACTGAGCATATATTGAAACTTAAATTGCTAATCATCAGTGTATTTCATGTATTATTGGGCCACATAGAAAACTCTCTGATCTGTACAGATGTGCACTGCAGCAGCTCTCTCACCGAACAGCTGAGATAGAACGAGTCAGGTAAATCAGACAGAAAGAGACCTGTTTTCACAGTCTCTACCTGTCAGGCTGCACAGGGGAATTGAGAAGGATAGACCTTCAAATGCTCCAATAAAACACTGTAATCAAGGCAGACATTTCACCAGCACCAATACACAACCCAAGTGTTAAAATAACAATTAGTGCAGAAATAGGGGAGGGGTGATTATGAATTCCTTTCAGGAAGGGTCTTAGCAGTAAGCTGGGAGGCGGTGGGGAGATGTCGGGGAGTCATGCGGCTTAGAGATGGGGGGGGCAGCAGTTTTTGCAATCAGCATTAAATAGAGCAGTTTTGTGCCTGTGTGATTGTCAAGTGGGCCATTACTGGTTGATAAGAGCACTTTTTCCTTATGTGGCTCTGATTGGGCTGAGCATGCTGCTCCCTCTCGCATGCTGTCCCAGTGCAATCAGGCCCCTCTTTTACCGCACTGCCATTTTCACTGCTGTGATTTCCACCCAATCCCCCATCGGCCCCCAGCCAACCCAACTCCACCTCAGCCTCCCCCAAACCCTCCTCATCCTCTCCTCCAGCACCCCACCTCCCCCTTCAGATGAGTACCCATTTACAGCAAGGAGAAAAGGTCATGCCAAACTCGTTGTGTCAATTGTAAACCACCCCAATTCTCACTGATTTCAATGAAATAAATGAGGAGGTGCAGCCCCCAGAGAAAGCAAAGGTCCACGGGGAAGTGAGAAATTAGGAGATGTTCATAGAGGTTTGCTGGGACCAAATGCTCAGCGCGTCTCCGGCGAGAGACTCTCCCACATTCTTCTTTCTGACTGTATGTAGACACCCTGTGTGTCCTTTCAAATGTTACTACTGAAAGTAAAACGATTTTAAAAGTTTACCATTGCCAACTAATGGGTAGGTATAAAAATCTAATACCTACTAAAAAAGTTTAAATACCTCAATAATCATCCTCATTATATATTGTCTGTCTCAAGATCGTGTTATTTAGAGGTGTGAGCTAATAATAAATAATCTGTCAAACAGAATTGATTGATGCTCAATTTCCTCTTTTTGTCGTAGTCTGTAATAGTTTAATGATATTCCCCCTTTCTCAGAAAAATCATCTGCTTTGTTAAAAAATATGATCCAAATTTATCATTCAACCCAAGTTTAAAAAAAGCTGGGACACTGTAAAAAAATGTCAACAAATACAAATATTGATGATCATTTCAATTATTTAAACCCCCTGTTTAAATGAAAACACACTAAAGACAACACATCTGATGGTGAATCCAAAAACTGTTACTGTTTTCTGCTTTTATAAAATTTGATGCCAGCAACCTGTCGAACAAAAAGTTTTGCAGTGGCGTGCTTCGTGTTGTGTCACACTGACTTTCTTCAACACTGTAAATATTTAGGAACCAATGAGATCACTTTCTAGAGCTTTTGAAGTGAAATATTGTCCCATTATTGTCTTATACAGGAAGTCAGCAGCTCCACTGTTTGGGGTCTCTTTTGTCAATGATTTTATTTTATGATGGGCAAAATATCTTCACTAGATGACTAGTCAGGCTGGTCATTTTACCCATTATGGACCTTTGCTGTTTCATGCAGAATGAATTCATGTAGAGTAAAGTGTAGAATTGTCTGAATAGCAGCATATATCCCTCCAAAAACCTGTTTGTATCATTGGCATCAGTGAATTCCAAACAGAAAGTCAAATTTTGATTTGTCAGGCCTCAGTCTATCTAAACAGCGTCCGGATCAGGTTTAAATACAGTGTCTTTTTGTATGATATATTTTAAGTCTGAATTTGAGACAATGGTTTTGGGTGGTGATTTTTTTGCCAATCCAGTGATTTCCACTGCAGAGTCACAGCTACTTTAAGGCAGTGTTGTCCAAGGACCTGATAATAAGTGCCATGCAGTATTCATGCCAAAGTTGTGCCATTGCCTTTTCTAAATTTGGGTATAATTTCTGTCTACAAACATATTATGAAATTATTTTCTCCCCAAATACTGAACACTTTTCTTTGCCTCAAACAAGACCAGCAAACTTGATGAAGTTTGCAGAATTTAGGAATGACTAAGCATCTTGTATTTTATCTGGGTCCCCCATGAAGTCCATCGTAGAGAAACAAATGCCACAAAGAAATTATATTTTTATGTGGGATCTTAAAGCTCCTGTGAGGAACTTTATTTTAATGTATTTTTTGGTATCCCATGTGGACCAAGTGATACCTCTCTATCATTTATTTTCAGATCTTTTCTTACCTTACCTCTCATTTTTTCGTAAGTAGTGCCTCCTGACCTTAAATCTCGTCCTGCTGTCTTTCAACAGTAAAACTCATCACACCGTGAATACTTGTTGCGGTGGGTTTGACTAAGAAATTATGCAAATTAGGCAATGGCGTCATCTAGCGACTTCTAGCCACTTTTATGACAGTCACCGGTGACTTCCCTCACTGAGGAGTTGGCAACACTAGAAGGAAAATCTTTTCAATGGAATAGCAACAACCAGTGAAGCAGCTTTTGTTACATTCATTGTTCCTTTTGGTTGCGTAACCCTCCAGCGTACACACAATGCACTTTGGCGTCTTTCTATGCTGATCACTAACCCTAATCCAGCCTCTCACAACTAATAATGGAGTATTTATAGAACAGTCTGCATGTACAGCACTAGCACCACACACACACACAAACACACGCGCACACTCACAGACATACAGCTGCTGCGCGGAGGAACAAGTTTAGAGGTGTGCTGACAGATGAGACGTTGTTTTTGTCTGGTCCACATCACGCAAAACATTTAGCAAGTCAGCCATGCAACATGGAAAACAAAAACATACAACTGTTACACTCTCAGATTTACATCTTTCCTAACTTCTGCACACTTATCAGGTTTTCTGCAGATGGTGCAGGGGAGTGATAACGACTTTTATGTCTGAGAGAGGAGTTTTATTACCATGACAAAGCACTTGACATATTTTATATGTTTTGCTGCGTTGTATCCCTACTTTGACCTTTCACCTTCTCATCTCAGACCACATCAAAACAGCAGCTTTTCAGGACGTCTTTTCTTCTTCTGCAAGACTGTTGCAGAAACAAGGATTCATAGAGGAGTGGTTGTCTCAGACGCTCCTGTGTTGAACTCTCTGCTCCACAGCATGAAATGTTTGATATGTTTTATCTGATAAAGAGCATTCATCTCCACCAGCTGGAACAGGACACATCTCGATGGAGGCACGCTAACTCCTTTATCTCAATGCGATGGTGCGATACAGACGCAGACTCATGCTGCTGCAGGTTGGACTGTTATCTAGAGGACAGAAAATGGCTTTTCTCACCGTTTGTATGTGTGTGGCTGTAGGAGCAGAAAGGTGTGTGTGGTATGATGATAAGTGGGGTTGCGTGATGTGCTAAAAAGAATCAAGGAAACAAGATTGCAACTGTGGCTTTTCTCTCAAGGAACCCAAAGAGTTTGTCTTTTAGATTTCTGTTTATGATCCTTTTGAAGTATCTTAACTTCCTCATTAAAAGAACGATTCATCTCTCTCATTCGGTTAATGTGATTTGCATACTGACGTAAAAGCAGGTGGTGCTGTACTGAGCTATGTAATTTAGTGAAACTGAAAAATTGCAAAATGGTTTTAGTTGACACCATTGTTAGGTTTCTTAAAGCCCCCATGAGGAGTTTTAGGGTGTTTATGAAATTGACTGAAATTTATATTGATGCTTTTTTATGATGAACAAAAGCACATCAGATCATCAGCGAGTGACCATTTGTATTTAGTCTTTTTTAATGTCCAGGACCAGTGCAGTGAGGTAGGTGAGAGTTAACGGCTAAAACCCATAGGATGGCACGGCAGGCGTACCAAACACGCAAGCATTATAATCAATGTGTGTCATTCCACACAATCCGTCCACTGTCCAGCTCCACTGTGGATCGGCTCTGGTGGCCTCTATTTTTGCCAGATGGCGCATCAAATCAGTGCAGCGCAGCACGAGCAGCAGTGGAAGTTGTATGTGGCTACAGAGTAAAATATCCGGTTGATTTTCAAAATAAAATAAAATCAAAACGTTGAACTGTTCTTCACTTGATAATAGGAGAGGCCAGGGTTGAAGGATGTGTGTGCTTACATACACAGCCATTTATATACTCCGATCAGCGGATCTCATTCAATGTCTCACAGGGAAACATGCGAGATCTAGTGAGATTTTGTCCAGTCTCGTGAGAAATATTAGTAATCTCGTAACCGCTTCTCTTCCAATGTCGGCGGCGGATTGGATCCGGTGGGCACTGTATGCTTGCGCATTTGATCCACCTGCTGGTCTGGAGTGGAGCCATTCCAGATCCGGTGGGATTCTGGGGTTGAGTAGTTAAGGAAACAGCCATGTTTTTTTTTAAATTTCAACATAAAGATTTCTTAAACAATGGTAAAGCCGACTGTCAAAATCAGCAGAATAATTTTTCTGTCAGTAGGCACTTTTTAAGCATCTCAAGGACAAGATGAGCAAAGACTGCTCTGTCTACAGGGAGCGCCAGAATTGACACAAACAGAAAATTCCCCACAGGAGCTTTACTCACTCCTGTTTGTGTTAAAATGATATCAACTTTTATTCCTTCAAAACAGAAAACACAACAACAAAGTGTAATATGAAGAGAATCTGTAAATCTGGATAGTAAAATCTATTTATATGGATCTCTTATTATCTAGCAAAGTGGATAATAAAGCAGAGGAAATAAGTCATAAAGATAAGTAAGCTATAAACATGTCACCAGATCGGTATCATGATTGTCAGCAGCAATATATAAAGATGCCATAAAGTATTGTGGATTATAAAACAGTTTTAAGTGGATTTTTAACAGCAACTGAAGCAGGAACTTTTTTAAAGAATATTTAAGTTGTTGATTGTTTTTGTTTTATTTGAGGCTGGCATGGTTCTTGAGTCAAGAAGTATCTTGTCATGCCCTTTTATTTAAGCGTTAAGTGAACTTTTGCTGGAAGAAATGGTCATTTATCTCTTTGGCTGCAGGTAAGCTGATTATTTAACAACACCCAGTTATAGGGAATATTTCCATCAGTATTAAACTCCCTCACTCTGTGCATCAATCTCCGTGCCCCTCTAACTACTCAGTTATTAAACAGGATTGTTGCCTTAAGAGACCAATCCTGAACAAATTCATGTGTTTTATATGATATTCATATAAAATGAATACAAGTTGGAGTCGTATTTCGTGAAGTTAATTAACTTTTCTTATCAAATGGTTGGTTTAAATTTCAGCAGTTTCTTTGGATCCGAGTGCTGTTAATGACCGCTGCTTGTGGGCCCATAATTTACAGAGGAGTAAATAAGAGTATTTACTCAAATACCATTTTAAAAGCAGAAGTAAACATTAATATGCTGGTATTCACGCTAAAAAGGCAAGTGTGGGCTGCAATGATTTTACTTTTTGTTGAAAAGATGAAGTTAAAATCTCTCACTCTTTGACAGAGCAGTGTAGGAAAAGAATTACACTCAGGAAGATGCAGCAGAAACAGAAATGTCGAACATTTACAGAGAAAGAATTGATTGCATTTTCTTTTATCTACAACCTTTCATTTCTATTAGCCTGCTTCAACCTTTTTATCAACATAAATTAATTATTTTCATTATTTGAATTTTTGTTTGATCTGTATCATGTAAATATTATTAGAAGGCAAAAAAAAAAAGATAGACATAAGGTTTAAAGTAAGGGATGATGAAACAGTTAAAACCTGATAAAGAGAATAAAGAGACTCCAGTAAACATATACGATATGGCTGTAGTTCAGAGCTTGCCCAAGCTTAGGGCCCCGCAGCCAATAGGAGGCCCCCATGAGCTATTTATAAATATATATATATATATATATATATATATATATATATATATATATATATATACATACTGTATATATGTTATTTTTGCAAGTATGAGTGATGCTTTCTGTACGATCAAATATATATTATTGTAAAATAAAATAAAATAAAAACATTTAAGTGTTGCTGCTAATATAAGCCTATGATTCTTACTGTCGATATGTCAAAGCTCTGCTACCATTATGTGCTTTACATTTTGAATTTAAAATCTGTATATGGCACCCTGAACATCATTCATCAGTCATTCATTGGTATTATTTGTATGGTTGCATTGGCATTAACTAGGCCACCCCCTTAATGTGTAAAGACATGTCAGGTGCATTAAATTTATACTGTTGTAGGTGTGTGAATGATCAGCAATCAATATTATTGGCAGAAATAGAGGGCCCCAAAATCAAATTTTGCTTAGGGCCCCATTGAGGCTTGGGCCAGCTCTGCTGTAGCTACTTAATCTATCATCATAAAATGCTTTATGGCAACCACGCCTGTGTTCAGGGTCTACAACTGAATACTCCTTTAATAAGTTGTAGACTATGCATGCCACTGGTAGATCTCTGAATTGTTGGAGTCATAAGCAGTATTTTCAGTAAACAAAATGTCTTAATTCTGTATAGATTTCTAAATTTCTTTCCAAATAAAACTGCAAAGAAATTGAAGTTTTTTTTTTTTCTCATAGAGTGCAACAAGCTGCTTCTCAGAGGGAGGCGCGGCCAGAGAGGAAAAGGAAAATATGAATTATGATCCGCCCCCTGAGCAGCACAGCACAGCACAGACGGACTGACACCTCGAGGAATCCTTCAGGATATCCACTGAGGAAAAAGAGGACACAGACATGCGCTGGAAAAGTGAAGTTAATGTAGAGTGTTGCATTGTCAGCGAGGACGGGACCGGCTCTGTGTTGTCCAACGATGAGGTAAGGTAACACTTCCAGGCAGGCGGACAGGCTATAGACTTTTTTCTTCTTCTTCTTCTTCTTCCAGCAGGTTGTGGTGTGAGTCGGCGAAGGGATTAAATACTCGTAGTAATTGCTTTGCCAATTAAATCAAAGTGGGCTTCAGTCTGTCATTAAAGCTGGCCTTCAACGCGCTGACAGCTCAGTATTTTCACAATTTGAAGAAATGTCGAAGAAAATTACCCCTCCCTGAATTCTGCAATTAAAACTCAAGTAGTTAATGAGACCTCTTCACCTTTTGCTTGTCCCGGTTAGACGTTTGTGGCGAACTTAGCGTTTTTAATTGCTGTTATTAAAAAAATCAATCCCCCTTCTCTCCCTGAGACCTCGCGCTGTGCTTTTTGATTGACACCTGAAATTGGCGTGTTGGGGTTTTAACCGCGGCACGCGCGCGCTCGCGAGCCGCCGAATCCCCCAAATGCAGATCTGAAGAACATAATGCACATAAGGATAAGTATTAGCTCGAGTGTTGTCTGTTTTTGTAAGTAATGACTATCCTTCTCTTTTAAATGTCATTTTGGAAATCGTCGACGTTGTCATGGTGAAAGGTGAAAGGCATGATATTTATGGGAAGGGGCAGGGGGCATTTAAGGCAGCTGCTGTAGTCTGACGGAGAGACCTCCTCTTCCCGCCACAGCTTCTCGTCATGTGCGAAGACTGCAAAGGAGAAGAGGAGCTGCTGGGCAAGTGCGCTGAAGACAGGAGGGACATCATGGTAGGAGGACAGAGGTGTTCGAGCCTCAAACTTTCTCTTCAAGTTTATAGTTTTAGGAGAAAACTTCAAACTCTGTTAGCCAACTCCATCTTCTTCAAACTAGAGGAAGAGTCAGTGTGGGGGCTCTACTCTTTACTCCATCATGCGCGAGACATTTTAACGGTCAAATTTGAAAAACAACAACAGCTCAGTTTGATTCAACGGCTGCCAATATCCAGACTGATACTATTTTCGGTATCATTCTAGTTGTTTCTTTGACAGTATAACTCCAGCTGGGAAATTCTCTAAAATATTCGAGAAATATTTGAGAAATACAGATTTTTTTCCCCTTTCGTTTTATGTTGAATACTGTCATGAGCAGGTGAACTGAGTTCTACCATGTTATGTAAGCACATGTTTGATGCTGCTGCTGCAGGTATGTGGGTAATTTTCTAACCACAGGTCTGATGCCTTTAGGGTGCTCCGGTGGAAGTTTTGGATGAAGACGCGTCTTCTCTACAGACCATGACATCTGTACCTCTGCTGGGCAGGGCCGTGTGCGCGAGCTGCAACGAGGAGATAGTGGATAAATATCTATTAAAGGTTTGGAGAGTTTTTTTTTTCTAAATATGCAGTTATTTTCGATTATTTTATGTTTTGCTTACAGTGAAACTGCTTCCTTTGATTAACTCAAACTTCAATTATCTCGTCTCTACTTCAGGTAAACGACCTGTGCTGGCACGTGCGCTGTCTGTCCTGCAGCGTGTGCCAGGCGTCACTTGGCAGCAGCACGAGCTGTTACATCAAAGAAAAAGAGGTTTTCTGTAAACTGGATTACTTTCGGTATGTGTGTGTCAGTTATTGCTACGAGACTACTTAAACTGACTCATTATTAACCGCTTCAAATGACCTTTATTTTATAAATCAGTAGTAGTAGGGGAGAGTGGGGTAAGCTGAGCCAACCCCTGTTGATTGGAAATGGTGAAAAAAATTGATCATGTGACCAACTATTTAGGTGAAAGTGAGTTTAGTCTGTCATAAGTTTTATTAGAATTGCGTTCAGACCAAAAAAGATCATTTTAAATTTGTTTTATACACTAATTGTGGTATCTATGAGCTACAACATGAGGTCAAAAACCTAGTATAAAAGTCTACTATTTTAGCTTAGAGGACTAATAAAATCAGAATAGTAGTTCTGGGGTAAGTTGAACCAATCTAAGAAAGTAAAAGGAGTCTGATGAGAGGATCAGAGTTTCAGTTCAGATTGTTGAAATGTGTTACTTTTTCTTTTCAAAAATACAGCTGTGAATGTTCTGAATCTCATGTTAAAATGGCTTTTTACAAAACAGCTTTTTAACTGTTATACGCAATAATAATAAAATTAATTATTGTACCAGTTGAATAGTGTATAATAGATAAAAATACACATGAATGTGAAGAAGTGACTGATATTTAGGGAGAGAGAAGGTGAGGGAGGGCTGGGGTGGCTCAACTTACCCCGCTCCTGTGGTCAACTTACCCCATACACGGGGTAAGTTGACCATAGGAGACCACTTTTTTTTAGCATACTATATTATCAAGACATTTATGTTTACACTCATTCTGTTGGTTTGTACAACATCTTGAAATATATGCAGATACACTAGTTAGAGACAAAACTATGATTGCCCTGATGTAGTGATCCGAAATATGAAAAATGGCTCATCTTACCCCACTCTCCCCTAATGAAGAAATTAACGAAATACCGTTAGTAATAACTGATTTGTTCAAAAAAATTTGTTTGATTAGCCTCTAAAATTATTTGAGTGCCAAAAAATGCGCATTATTAATAGTCGAAATTATAGATAGAGAGAAAGATGCAAAAAAATTGCACATTTAAATACCCCTTTGTAGCATAATGGAGAGTCTGATTCGCTCCCCTGACCTCCACCCGCAGAAGATACGGCACCTGGTGCGCGTGCTGCGGCCGGAACATCCACTCCACGGACTGGGTGCGCCGGGCCAAAGGAAACGTGTATCATTTGGCCTGCTTCGCCTGTTTCTCCTGCAAGCGGCAGCTGTCCACCGGAGAGGAGTTCGCTCTAGTGGAGGAGAAGGTGCTCTGCAGGGTCCACTACGACTGCATGCTGGACAACCTGAAGCGGGCTGTGGAGAAAGGTGAGTCCCGGGTGAACCAATGGAGGAAAAAATCGGGAGGGACGGAAAATCGTTTCTATAGACCAAAAGGATTAAACTAAAAAAAAATGCTCCTTTTACTTCAGTGGAGTACAGCTCAGACGAAATATGATGTTAGTCTCCCGTTCTTGTTCAAAAATCGGACACTTGAAGGAAGAGAAATCTTTCAATGTTTTCAGTCAAACGTGTTTATTATTAGATGGTTAATTGTAGCATGTGTATGTAGCATATTTAATACAGCGTATTTGTAGCCCTTTAATGCCTGAAACCACAAACTATAGCCAGAAAATCCAAATTTTTTTTGGAGCGGAAATGTTTATTTCACTTACTGCTGAAAACAAAAAAAAACAAAAAACAAAATGTCCTTAAAATTTAAAAAATATATTTATTTATCTTGTTTGATATATTAGATGTTTTCTGTAAAGTGATAAACTACAAGAGGACATTTTTATCATTTATCAGACTGTATTCAGGTGTTTTTTTTTTAGTAATTTGTTGATCATATTGATTTGATAGAAGTTTATAAAAGCATGTATCAAATATGATACAAAAGGCATTAAAGGGTTAAAAATAATACAATATTTCAATTAGAATATGTGTTAATGTAGTGATCTGCTCTTGTCTTAGGAAACAGTGTTAACATGGAGGGGGCAGTGCCCACTGAACAGGAGATCAACCAGCCGAAGCCCTCCAAGAGAGCGCGGACCAGCTTCACCGCCGACCAGCTGCAGGTTCACCTCTATATATAGACCCACTGATAGATGAATGATTTATTATTATTATGCAGGAATATTTAAAAGAAAAAAACAACCAAAGGCATCGGCATCTTCCTTTGAAATGCATTTAATGTGACTTTGACTATTCAAAAAGGAGGTAAAGGAGATAAAGATGTGACTTTGAATATTTGCTCTCTGTGAACAGTTGCATGTTAAGGATAGTAATATAGCAACAAGTTAACTATTTTGTTAACAAGGGAATGGCAATATAGGATTAAAAATGAAAAAAAAAAGTGTTAATTTATGTAAATGATTCTATATAGAACAGATGTATCAGATATTTAGATTAAACTTTAACCCTAATGAAAATAATAAATTAATCATTGTACTCAGATTATCTGAATTTTCTATTTAAAGTCTGAATACATCAACAACCCTAGAGCCAGAAATGCTTATATTTTCTTTTTTTTTCTCAAAAAACAAGATGCTGCATCTCAAGGGGCTTTCCTAAATAAATTGAAATTGAAAATTATCTGAATTTTATCTACATTAATCACTGGATTTGTGTTCAAATGCAGGCTGTTATAATCAGCAGTGTCATGCATTCTGATTTGATGAACTTTTTATTGATCTCATTTCCTTCTGACAGGTGATGCAGGCTCAGTTTGCTCAGGACAACAATCCAGATGCTCAGACTCTGCAGAAACTGGCTGAGCAGACGGGCCTCAGCCGAAGAGTCATTCAGGTTAGTGAGTGACTGATGCAAGATGGGAGCCTGGATAAAGTGAAATACTGTACACTGAAAAGAGACCTTTAGCTGCTATTAGATGTGTGAGTTAGCGTCATGCACATGTGCTACTACCAACAAAAAGTACCTACATGTAGATTATTTATTTTTAACCAAGTCTTTTTTAAAATTGATCTACTACTTTTATTATTGCACATTTGAATAAGATTGCTCAGTACAGTGAAGCTGAATGTTCATGGAGGTTTCTTTTGTTTTGGTGTTCATATGTTAAAGTCCATTTAAATGATCAAAGCAGCTATAAGCAATTCATTTTAGATGCATTTGTGGTCATATCTATAGAAATTCTCTTTAATCCTATCAGAGATTGACTGATCCTCAAGTAATTCTGATCAAATAAACAAATTTAATTTAAAAAAAAAAATGAAAAGATGCAGTGTTTCTACACTTTTTCTGAAGCTTCCTATAACAGCTTTAACGACAAAATAAATCAAGTATGTAGCCCTTAATTCTAATGTTAAAATTGTGCATATAAAATGGCCCAAAAGTCAGTTATCTCAATGTGAAAAAGGTTCTGCTTTTGCTTAGTTTCCATTGCTGTCTCATGCAGTGAATGGGAGAACTAAACCAAGCCCTGACTATGTTATCATTAACCCTTTACAAAGAAACACACTTTGGAGGCAGACAAAGTACATCTGTCCTGTCTAGAACTTTCAGGGGAATAAATGTGCACACACAGTAAATTATATTTGAAGTAAGATCAATAGTACTGCATAATGCCGCAAAGACAGAGGGATTTCATTCTGTAGTCTACGGGTAAATGCAGCAAAGTCAGAGCTCAGCTTTAAATGGATGGCTGTGAAATCTCATTACTAACTATAAACATGACAGCAGAATTTGGCTTTATTATTGTGGAAAGACAGTGTGGTAAATTGATGTCTTGCTGTTTTAGCCTGACTATGTCTCTTAAAAGAATGACTCATTCAAGTTTTGAGTTCCCAAACATCATCAATGCGGCACTAAATGTGAATAGAATTGTACTCACATCTTCACAATAAGAAAATAAAACCCTACATAAATAGATCGCTGTTTCTGAGTTTGCTCTTGACCCCCACGGTACATACTGACTCAAAGGTGTTTGTCCCGTCGCTCCAGGTGTGGTTCCAGAATTGTCGAGCCCGCCATAAGAAGCATGTTAGCCCCAACCACAGTTCCAGCACCCCCATGACCTCATTGCAGCCCAGCCGCCTATCCCAACCCACTCCAACCCCCGAAGAGCTGCAGTACACCGCGTACGGAGGCCCAGAGGGGTCAATGCTTTCTGCACTGCACTCCTTCATAGACAGTAAGCGAGAGTATTTATTTATTTATCTCTAATATGTTGAGCATATTTAGCTACTGAACCTCATTTTTGGCTAAAAATTTCATCAGTTTAACAATATCAGGCTAGAAAATTAACCTTAGAAACAGATTTAAAGGTTGTTCAAAATGAAGGACTTGATCTTAACACTGTTGTAATCCGCAACAACCTAAATCAAACAACATTTAATTTTATATTTCAAAAGAGGGAAATATTTTTGTATCTTATAACTTTTGCTCTGTGTTCCTGCAGTACATTCCCCACAATCCATGTTTCAACCACTGCTGCCAGCCCACGCCATGACCTCCCTGCCTGTCTCTCACACTTGAGCTGCTCCGACACACACACACACTCCTTCACCAGCGATCATCCGACAGTAGCAGCTGCAGTGCTCAGATCCCCGTGCTTAATATAATTTTATCTGAAGTGAACCATCAAACCTTCCTTTCTTGAAACTGCCAGTATTTCATTACACGTGGATATTCTTTGAAAATTCTTCTCTTGACTATAAATGACAGTCCTTTAATGTACTGTACTGTGGAAATTGAAAGGTTTCTGTGTACCTCATAGGATTGTGACACCTGCCATTATAGATTTGTTTGTGTAGTTGGTGACACTGTTTGACTGTGCTACTTCTAAGTGAAAGCCAACAAGACCCCAGATGTTGATTTACTATGAAGGTGACTTGAAATTGTTTGTATAGCAGTGTTTGATATTTTCAATTTCATTTATTTATTGTATGTGACGTCTGTTTTGGAAATAAATGTCTAATTTCACAAATCCTGGGGTTTACTCACCAAAAATGGAGGTTTCACAAAGATGTCAGTGAGAGCTGAGACCTCAGTTTGTAAGGAAGACGGTGCATTAAAAAAAAAAAAACAGTTTATTGATAAAAATATAGATCACATCTGTTGTTTTTCAATGTTGAATACACACACACAGGTAATATACTGTTAAAGAACACAACACTTAAAGCCGCGTTCAGACCAAACGCGACCTGACGCGACTTGGCGACGGCTCCCAATTCAAAGTCTATGGCCAGCCGCGACCTGACGCGACTTGGCGACCGCCGGCTGCCTGCGACGCGACCTGACGCGACCTAGCGACCGGTCGCCAAGGCGCGTCCCCGAGGTCGCGTCGCCGAGGTCGCAGGACGCCAAGTCGCGTCATATTTGAACTTTGGGAGCGACTCCATGCCGCGACAGCCAATCAGGGCTCTGCTGACATCAACAAACCGGCGAAACAAGGAAGAGGAGAAGAAGAATCACAATGGAGGAGCAGTTAATCACATCCGTTAGCTACCACACGGTGCTACACTACGTGGGTTGCGGGCTGTACCGGGGCCGCAATGCCAAAGAAGAAGCATGGGGGAAGGTGGCCCGTGATGTCGGGCTTTCTGGTGAGCTTGTTTGTTTATTTATTTATTTCAGTGAGCGGACTGTTTTATGAAAACATAGCTAACTGCCCCTGCTTGCTAGGCTACATGTTTCAACGTATGTGTGTGTGTCTTTGCAGTGGATGTGTGCCGCAAGCGGTTGAAGGGGCTTAGGGACAGACAGATAGACAGGCGCTCCGAAGCTGAGATGGAGCGCCTGTATTTCGTGTCCAGGCGGGAGATGCTGCTTCCCACTCGGGCGAAGAGGTCCTCGAACTGCGCCGTCGACACACGGAAATACCGCTGGAGGCGGCCGTCGTCCAGGCGGAGTTCCTGGAGCAAGCGGTGAAAGTCACCCAGCTCCGTCCTCCTCCGGATGGTTTCATGCACCCATAAACGCCGGCGGCGTCTACTGCGTATGTACAGATATGCGGCAGCACTGATGAACTGAAAACTGAGCTAGTGACATGGATGATGTCACCGGCGACCAGCTGCGACCTGCGACTGCAGCTTTGGACCCGGTGTGAACACACCAGAGCACCCCGCGACGCGACGTGACCGACCAAAGCGACGCGACGCGACCTGGTCGCGTTTGGTCTGAACGCGGCTTAACGTTTAAATAAATATCTGTTCAAACCGTTCAGCTCTTTGCACAAACAAGACAATTACAAAAACAAAGTTTGGGATTTATGGACAGGTTCTGGAGCACTAACTCTTCAGAGTTTGACTTTTAAGAGTTTGTGGGAAGAAAGTGACGCACACAGAGAAGTTTTACTTGTGTCTACTTGTTGACTGTGGTTGACCAAAAGAATCTACACATGGGAGGGTGGAAGAGGCGTACAAAAACCACTGTTTTCGCTTCACTTATCAGATCCAGGTATTCGCCCTCATGAAAACTAAGCCTGAGCCTCATGCACACAAAGATAGAAAATACAACTTCAACTTTATTTTATTTATATGGCACTTTTCCCACAAGTTGTAACACAAAGTGCCTTACAAAGCATAAAAACAAAATGAAACATTAAAATCCCCAAGAAAACCCCAAACCTCCCACCCGCACAATTATACCCATACACACACCCGTGAACATAGACATACAATTCCACACACACAACTTCACATACATACGCATCTACACAGTTAGCAGCTGATGGTGAGGAGACATGACTGGGCACTGAGATCTGAGGTGAGGAAGACGCTACCTTTGGGGGCCACGTCGACTCACAGCATGAGGTTATTTAGTGTAAAAATATGCCAATGACGATATTTCACATTGAGCACCACACGCATTATTTCACTACCTTCCCACACATGCAGAATTGTTTTGCTTCTGTTGAATAGTTACACGTCTGAGCATGTTGAGCTCAAACAGGGGTACAAGGTGTGTGAGTTTGGCAGTGCTGTCACACAGAGGCACCATGAGGGCAGCTTCTCAGGCTCAACAAACAGTACAGAGACTTTCGAGTATGAGTCACATCTCACCCATCTAAAGGTGAGCATCATACCTGGTGATGCATGAATCTATTTTAGTGAGGGCAAACCTCAGGGCTATTTTGAACTCTGTCAAATAAAAAAGATGCACTGTGTCACCACTGACAGCATCGATATCTAACAGTCAACTTACTGACAACTTGACCAACAAATCTAAACAAATGCCTGTTACACACAACTTAATCAAACTATCACGTAAACTGACCTGGTATCAGCTGTTTAAAACAAGAATAGACTCCTTGTGCTTTAACTCCAGGAGGCAAGGATGCAAATATGACCTCAAGATAAAATATGACAACAAAATTAACTTATTTGAGTAATTAAGCATTCTATAACACAATGAGGGGGCCGGCCCCACTCAGGATTAAAAGTGACAAGAGTGAACATTGTTTCAAACTGGCTTTGGATGTTTAAAAAAGGGAACTTTTTTTCTTTTTTTCTAACACTGACAGTATAGTATGTAAAGAATAATGTTCCTTTTACTGGTAGATCACTTAAACAGCTGCCAATATCTGCAACAGACTCACAAATCATAAGAAAAACAACTGTTGTTTCATTCATTTCACAGGAATTCCCACAAAAGAAAGAATAAGAAAGAATCTCTCATCACCAGCTGCTGACCATTCATTTGTCAAACTCTTTGGAAATTGAAAGAAAATGTAAACTTTGCAGTGGAAACTTTCTATTAGTCACTTCATGTGGCAATTCTAAGAAAAGAGCTCTTAAAGAGCAGATTATATGAATATGTCCTTTCAGTTCAACGTGAAAACACTGGACACAAGACAGCAACATCAGTATGTTTCTCAATGTGAGACAATCTGTGTAAAAAAAAGGATAAACACACGGATAAATGTCACTCAGTTCATACTGATTCACACTGAAGCGACACAGGAACAATCTTGTGATGAATGGCACCACTATGTGGTGAAGACTAGCAACTACAATGTTTACAACTAAAACAACTCCTATTCACCACAGCCTAAAGAAAGAAAGAAAGAAATTGCTCTAAATAGAACTGAGTGTTTTGTTTGACTGTGGCAGTAAAATTGTGTTAAAACATGTCTCAGTTACAACTGTAACATTCAAAAAATAAAGCTGTGTGATTTTGTACACCATCTGATACAAAGAGCTTATTCATTTAAAATTCCAAATAACCTTCTAATCTTTAAATAATAAAGATGTTTGCTAATCTAATTATCTTTGTTGTTATCTAAAGTGTTTCTATTATAGCGTACATTTTAAATTGGTGTTCACTTGAACTAGATTGACATTCTTGCATGTACCACACTTTGGATATAGATCTTCAGTGTCCTTTTCCAGGCTTCTGGCCCACGTTGTTCTTCTTTTTGAGGATGTGCCTCAATGTTGCATTCATGAGGAAAGGTTTCTCAGAAGAGCCGTCGTTCACCTCCGAGTCAACCACTAGGAGGCAGCATTAGCAGCATGTTAGAAATAGAGTCACACTGTAAGATTCGATGAAAGGACTAGATGGTACAATCCCCGGGACTATGCATGGCCGGGGCGTCCTCCTCCCTGAGCTAGGCTTGCACCTGACCGCATACCTGAGTGGAAGAGGAGTTGATGCTTTACAGCCATACTTATTCCCTGGGACACATCATCAGTTGTGTCCTCAGATCATGGGGCGTTTCGGCCAATTATCACAAGACGCCCTCAGCTGAGGTAGGCCCACCACAGGTTGATCAGACCTGGGTGTGTGTCCCAGAGTTAAGCATTTGGCTTAGCAGCCCAGATGGTGTCGCTCCTCTTCATCCACAGCCAATGGCTCGTTCTCTCGGCAGTGTTGGCCAGCTCTTTGATGGCCTGTCTGTGAGCTTGTCCCCTGATTCCGACCTCCCTAAGGAGTTTCGCTGTCGAGCTGGCCACAAAACCCCTACAACCCACCTCCACCGGGCGCACCCACGCCTTCCAGCCCCTGTCCTCTGCCTCAGCCGCTAGGTTGGAGTAGCGAAGTTTCTTGCGTTCATACGCTTCTTCGACAGCATCCTCCCAAGGAACTGTCAGCTCTATGATGTAGACGAGCTTGCAGGTGTTAGACCATAGGACAAGGTCTGGACGTAGGGTGGTCGTTGCGATCTCTGGGGGGAAAACGAGTCTCCGATCCAAGTCAGCCTGCATTTGCCAGTCTCTGGCTGCATTCAGCGGGCCCAGGTCAGAGTGTGGAACCCTTGCTCTCTGCTTTTCCCCCTCCCGAACAAACAATGGTGGGTGTTGCCGCACATCCTGGTTGTTGGTGGGTAGGGCGTTGATGGAAACCCTCTTGCACTCAAGTTTGTCAGCCAGACACCTGAGGACCTGGTTGTGTCTGCATGTATATTTGCCTTGAGTGAGGCTGGTTTTACAGCCCACCATGATGTGCTTAAGTGTTGCTGGGGTTGTACACAGGGGGCACGCTGGGTCCTTTCCAAACCATTGTTGCAGGTTTATGGGAGATGGTAGCACATCGTATGTTGCTCGAACGATGAAGCTCAACCGGTTGGATTCCATGCCCCAGAGTTCGCTCCATGTGAGCTTCTTCTTCTCGACACCCTCCCACCTCATCCAGCGGCCCTGTTTGGCTTGTGCTACTGCTTTGGATCGTCTGGTTGCTTCCTCCTGTCGGCGCACCTCCTCTACGACCATGGTTCGTCGCTCGGCGGTAGATGCCTTTCGCCAGAGAGGAGTTACAGCTCCAAGGCCAAAACCTGCTCTGCCTTGCTGGACATGGCCCACTACATCACGGTGGAGGAGAGCAGATTTGGCCTGTAGGACAGCTGTGGCTGGGGTCCACTTCCTCCCTGTTGCCAAGGTGGGAGGGGCTCCTCTCACTACAGGGTCCCGGGAATCAGTGAGGGACATCTCCAGCCTCACCTTCGCACACTTGAACTCTTCAACCACGCTGGAGATGGGCAGTGACAAGGCTCCGTCGCTGTAGAGTCCAACGCTGCTGAAGCACCTTGGGAGTCCGAGCCACTTCCTCACATGGGAGTTCACCAGCCTTTCCAAGCGATTAGCATGGCGTATAGAGACCTCATACATGGTCAGCGGCCATTGAAGTCTGGGTAACAGCCCAAACTGGAGGCACCAGAGCTTCAGTTTCCCTGGTAGTGCAGTGATGTTGATCTGCCTAAGGCCGTTGGCTGTGTCCTACCGCAGCTGTTCGATTTGCTGGGTGTCTCTGAGGTCTGCATTATACCATCGTCCAAGGCTCTTGATGGGCTTCTCTAGGAGTGTTGGGATTGGTTCACCGCTGATGTGGAACCGCTCACCTGTCAGTTGGCCTTTGACGATGGAAATGCTGCGTGACTTGCTTGGTTTGAAGTCCATTCGCGCCCACTGGATGTTTTCCTGGAGTTTCTGCAGCAAGCGTCTCGTACATGGTTTTGTTGTTGTTACGACGGTCATATCGTCCATATAGGCTCTAATAGGCGGAAGACGCAGGCCACTCTTGGTCCTCTCACCTCCCACTACCCAGCGGGATGCCCGTATGACCAACTCCATTGCCATGACGAATGCTAGTGGAGAAATTGTGCAGCCCGCCATGATGCCGATTTCCAGATGCTGCCAAGCGGTGGTGTTGCCCTCAGATGTTACACAGAACTGGAGATCTTGGAAGTAGCTCTTGACCAATTCTGTGATGTGGCCTGGTACGCCAAAGAAGTTGAAGGCCGTCCACAAGGTCTTGTGAGGGACTGACCCAAAAGCGTTGGCGAGGTCTAGGAAGACCACATGTAGATCTCTCCGTTCCTTTTTTGCAGCTTGTATCTGGTGCCAGATCATATTGGCGTGCTCCAGGCATCCTGAGAAACCCTGAATCCCGGCTTTCTGCACTGATGTATCAACAAAGTTGTTTCTTTGGAGGAATGCAGAGAGCCTTTGGGCAACGACACTAAAGAAGATCTTCCCCTCCACATTCAGCAGGCTGATCTGACGAAACTGGCCTATGGATGACGAGTCCTTCTCTTTGGGGATCAGGATGCCTCCTGCTCTTCGCCATGCTCTCGGGATCACACCTTTCTTCCATGCTACCTTCATCAGCTTCCACAGGTATCTGAGGGCCCAGGTGCCGACGCCGATCTTGCCTGCTTCACAGTCTTCTCCACCTCGCTCCATGTGGGGGGTCTTATGTCCATTTGGTGTTCAGGTGCATGAATTGGTGGCATGTCGTTTGGGATAATGACTGGCTCATGCTTCCGATCATCAGAGTACGTCTTACTCAGGTGCTCTTCCAGATCTTTTATGGGCACCTTGAGGCTCCCGCTCTTCTCTTGCTCAAAGAGGCCTTTGACAAAACTGTAGGGATTGCTAAAGAAGAGGGTTCTTGTACGTTCTTTCCTCTTGCGTTGTCGTCTGAGGTAGTCTGCTCTTCGCAACTTTGTTAGGCGCTGCTTTATTTCAGCCTGCAGAACTTCAATTCCCTCTCTTTCCATCTCTGTAGCCTTTCTCCACAGCTTTCTCAACTGTCTTCTTTCTTTCACCAAGCTTTCAATTTCACGCTGCCTCCTGGACTTGGACTGGTTTGGAGGGCCTTTCTGCTGCCTCTGTGCCTTGTGCTTTACCCCAAATCGCTCGGCGCCATAGCTGTAAATGACGGCACCCATATTGTCCAGTTTTCTTTCAACAGGACCCTTCTGCTGTTCTAAAAGAAGGACCAGGTCTGCGTCAATGGTCTCCCACTCTCTCTTCTGGTTGGATTTGGGCCACAGGATCAGAGGTTTCCTTCCTTCCATCTTTCTCTCTGTTGCAGGCAGAGGCTGGCTGGGCTCAGTGTTGGAACCTGCTGCTGATTGGTTGAGGTCCGGGATGGAGACTTCTGCTGACTGGCTGGGCTCCGGGATGGAGACTGCTGCTGGTTGGATGGGTTCCGAGTTGGAGACTGCTGCTGGCTGACTGGGTTCCGAGCTGGAGACTACTGGTGGCTGGCTAGGCTCCAAGTTGGAGACTGTTGGAGGGTCTATGCGACTCTGAGCTTCATTTGAGGTGCTGATACCCTGAGGACTGTGGGGGTTCTCCTGCCTCCGGGCTTCACTCGACTGATTTGATCTAGTTCTTAAGAAGTACTGATCAATGCGGGACCCCTTGCTGAGCTCGATGAGGCATTTCTTTTTGCCTTGATGGATTTTTAGGCCCCTCGCTGTTGTTATCTTTGACCAGCCACAGATGCAGCGCTGCAGCATTTGTCCTGTTGGTGAGTCATTAGTTGCTGTGCTGGTTCCGTTCGTTGTCAGTTCCGTTCCATTGTCTGTCACCGTGAGATCCGTCCGTACTGGGTCATCTTCCGCCCCCGCTCTCGCAGACCCTGGGGGTATTTTCTTCCTTGACTTTTCCGTAGCAATGAGGGGTGGAACCAGAAACACTATGTAGCGCTGGGTCCTGCCAGTATGGGTTGCTAACCCACACCAGCCCCGTTGGGGTCTATTCCCTCCAGTCAGCAGTCTTTCCAGGCCGTCATCAGGTCTTTCCCTGATTGTCAGTTGCTCTTTCGCAGCGGTCACTGGATCTTTTCCAGAAGTAAGATTCGATGAAAGGACTAGATGGTACAATCCCCGGGACTATGCATGGCAGGGAAGTCCTCCTCCCTGAGCTAGGCTATTGTAAGAAAAGAGCTCTTAAAGAGCAGATTATATCAATATGTCCTTTCAGTTCAACGTGAAAACACTGGACACAAGACAGCAACATCAGTATGTTTCTCAATGTGAGACAATCTGTGTAAAAAAAAGGATAAACACACGGATAAATGTCACTCAGTTCATACTGATTCACACTGAAGCGACACAGGAACAATCTTGTGATGAATGGCACCACTATGTGGTGAAGACTAGCAACTACAATGTTTACAACTAAAACAACTCCTATTCACCACAGCCTAAAGAAAGAAAGAAAGAAATTGCTCTAAATAGAACTGAGTGTTTTGTTTGACTGTGGCAGTAAAATTGTGTTAAAACATGTCTCAGTTACAACTGTAACATTCAAAAAATAAAGCTGTGTGATTTTGTACACCATCTGATACAAAGAGCTTATTCATTTAAAATTCCAAATAACCTTCTAATCTTTAAATAATAAAGATGTTTGCTAATCTAATTATCTTTGTTGTTATCTAAAGTGTTTCTATTATAGCGTACATTTTAAATTGGTGTTCACTTGAACTAGATTGACATTCTTGCATGTACCACACTTTGGATATAGATCTTCAGTGTCCTTTTCCAGGCTTCTGGCCCACGTTGTTCTTCTTTTTGAGGATGTGCCTCAATGTTGCATTCATGAGGAAAGGTTTCTCAGAAGAGCCGTCGTTCACCTCCGAGTCAACCACTAGGAGGCAGCATTAGCAGCATGTTAGAAATAGAGTCACACTGTACAGAGAACTGAATCTCCGGTTATCTGTCATCATCTCAATTTTGAACTCCAAAATCAGACCTAAAGTACTGTGAAAATGCACTAGACAATACTTAAACCATTTATGTTTATTCCAAAAAATGATTCACATTTCATTGGATTTCATTGATAAAAAAAATTCTCCTATACAAAAAGAACACTGAATAACCTCCAGAGAGATGCGTGTATTATACTTAGTATTAAAACAGCACTACATCTGAACCATCCAATAAAAAAATTACCAAAAATGGCTTTGACATCCTTTTATAAACTGTATTTCAAAAGGTTCCTGGTGTTAGGTCTAAAACCACAGAAGAAGAGGAACATTTTATTTTATTTTTTTTACACAACTAGGCACATAAACTAGTGGCTGCATTCAGAAGTTTCCTGAAAAACTGTCAGGTTCTTTCAAAGTTGAAGCAAAAACTCTCAAACATCCTATGAAGTCTTGACCTCCCACATAGTCTCTCTCTGTCTGGTTTACAGTACGTCTTTTCACCATGATGGAAACTTCGAAATGATTATGATTTTTTTTAAATTTTTTTTTAAAGATGTTAAATAAAAGAAACCTTTTGCTAAGTGCAGAATTACACACCATTTTTGGACCTGTGCATTTGTGTTAGTATAAATACTGTGGACCAAAGCAACCTATAAAACCAATGGTAAACATCAACAACCAGCAAAGTAATCATGCTAGACGGAGGAAATAAATCACATGGTTCTTTTCCCATATGTGAAAGTGCATACACTTTTACACTAGAAGACCAATGTGCGACAAGAGGGTGCCCTGTTAAGTCCACCACTGTGTCAGGGTGTTGCCTAATGTCTTTTGTCCATCAGTGGCATCTGTACAGTTTAAGGTCCTCAAGTTTGTTGGGGTATTAATCTCAGCCTGTGCGCCTGTCCTGCCCGTTGACACGTCTCCTCTCAGTAAGGCAGAGGTCAGCAGAGAATACAGAGAAGAAAAAAAGAACTGAAGCATGGCAGAAGAAAAGAAAAAAGAGGCAAGTATCTGAGTTGGCTCGAGAGAGGAAGTAAACAGATGTCTTTTTTTTCTAGTCCCCCATGCCTTTTCTGTGAGGATCTGAAGTAAAAGCACGTCCATTCATGTCCAGGTCATCCCTGACCAGGCGTGGATGCATCCAGTTTTGATGTTTAGCCCTACAGTTTTCGCTCTCAAACGTTCAGCCCCCCCGACACATACAGCAGATATGGAGAAGTGATTGAGAGAGTCAGCAGTTCAGTTTTTTTTAAAAAAGAGTCGTGCATTGCTCAGGAGGCAGCACTTTGTTTGGCACCCTCCTCTCCTTTACGCAGGATTTTATGCAGCCCAGGTGACATGTAGTAGGGCCTGGAGGAAGAACCATCATTCCTCTCCAGGTCTTCACCTGAGACCGGGTCCCAGCGCAGGAGAGGAGAAGCAGGAAGAGCAGAGCGACAGCCGGAAAAGAGAAGAGAAAAGGAAAGGGAGGACTTAGTGGAGATTTTGTGCAGAGAGGTCGTGCAGGAGTTATAAAAGAGCTGAGTGAGTCGGTATTAGATTCAGTTTTCATTCAGAGACAGTTTTCGAAAGGGGAAAGATAATTAGCATACTTACAAAAGCACAGGAACAACGTGTCCACGCACATGGCATAGACACTGAAGAAGCCGTGTGCGATCATGTAGGATCCAAATATCACCGTCTGAAAGAATCAACAAGTTTAGTCACCAGTGTGCTATTGTCACTACAGTTATTTGCACTCAAACAAACACAAAAACATCATGAAGCAAATGAAGCATTAGGACCCTAATCCTTCAACAAACCTAATTAGCTGATGCCACACTGTAATCTGATATGAGTGGAAGAACTGAAGCTGTTGTAACAAAAACATGCTAACAGGAAGAGCATCAGTGGTGCTGCCTGACCCAGAAAAATAAAATCTGCGAACAGTTTTTCCCCCTGTACCAAAGAGGACATTTTAATGATGCACCTCTGAGTATCGATAACATCTTTAGCGTGCACAGCAATTAGTTCAAATCAGAATACACATCAATCTTCCCACACAATGTATAAATTCGTCACTACTGGTTCAACTGTTTGTAAAAACATCCTGCACTTTAAATCCTTACCACAAGTGGGACCCAGTAGTAATTTAGGGATGGTACCTCTTCTTGAATGACCGGTATTTTACGAGTGAAGAAGAAAAAAGCGAGAACACCTGGAATAAAAGGAGATCAAATGATGGAGTAAGGCTTTCTCACTGGAAGCAAATCACAGCAACACACTTTGGCCTTGCCAGTGGCAGAACTGCAACAAAATGTACCTTTATGTCAATCGTATATTTTTGTAATGGGATCCTGAGGGTAACAAGAAATTATTTGTTTTTAAGATCTAACAAGTCAAGCAGCATTTAAGGCCTGTTAAAACTTTCAACAAGACATTTAGAGCTTTTCAAAGGCCAGCAGATAATCTCAGCAACTGTGAACCATCTGAGTTGATTTTTCCATCCTCTTAAAATTCAGAAGGATGCCTCACCCTGTCTTTACTCTTCTTATGTCACTTTACAGACTGGAGGTGACATTAAACTCACCAACACTTCCTGAAATAAGCAGTTTCCCCAAGAGAAGCAGAAAGTCTGTCACCTTGTCCAGGACAGTAACCCTATGGAGAAGGCAGAGACAAGGCAAAGAGGAGGAGATATGTCATGCACGTAGACACAGACTCAAGAAAGATCAATGAAAGCGCACAAACTACTGAGCACATGGCGGTGAGGAGGCTTCAAAGGAGAAAGAAAGTTCTTACCGAATAACATTCCTCATCAAGAGGAAGAAAGCATCCTTGGAGGAGGTGCAAAAGTTCTTTCCATATATTGCTATCTGTGATGGAAAAAAGAGGGCGCTTATTAGAGAATATAAAGAGCTGAAGTACAAATCAGGCCAACTAGCAACTGATCTGACTGCAGACACTCACCATGATGTATGCATTTCTGTTTATAAACCTGATGGCATGTTCCAGGCACCAGAAGCAGCATTTGAGGCAACTGATCAGGAATCGAGCACACCTATTCTGAGAACCTGTAACAATGTCACCCATGAAGACACTGTTTGAAATGATCATTAAAATGTTTTAGAGCGAGGTTTCCTTTTTCAGTTGTAGGACTCACCTTTCAGCTTGTGATCCAGGTATTCAAGAACGATTCGGATCAGTTGACCCACTGAAAGGATCAGAGAACCAAAGGCAAGAGAACCTGTGTGGTAACTGGGAAAACAAGAGAGAAAATCGATACGGGGAGTTCATGCCTGTACTTGGAACAGTGTTGTTTTCATTGACTAAAGATGACTAAAAGATTAGATAACTAGATGATGATTAGATGACGACGAACAGAGTTGCAAATTTCATGAGCATTTCTTCATTCAAACGCTAAACATATATTCTGCAGTGTTGTTTTTGTTGACGAGGACGTTGACGAAATATTTTCTTCAACGTCATCGTCAACGACAACAACACTGATTTGGAAATAACCATTTATAGTTGTGTTATACAACTCAAACCTGACTTTGTTTGAGTGAAATAACAAGAATGTAAAAAGGACATCTGCTGGAGCTCCTCACCGAATAGCCCTGCTAAAACTAGAGTAGAGCGGGCAAACAGGGATGTCGCTCGGCTTCTTGTGGGCCCAGTAGTAGGAAGCGAAGGTCCCAGCCAGGGTGCACTGGCCCAGCGCGATGGTGAAGTTGACCAGCCAGAGGAATGCGAACAGATTACACAGATGGAGGACAAAGATGTAGCGGTGGTACACACTCTCCCCGCCATAGAAGGCAAACATGCATTGTGAGCCAGGACACACTTTGGTGATGTTAGTCTGACTGAAGGTCTGAAAAAAGAGAAGAATTTATCTCAGTGTGTCATCAGGATTATTCACTTAAGCATATTTGTACACACTGACTTACTAACAGGGCAGACTACTCAATCACAAAAAAGTAACTGTCACTTTTTATCTGCTTGACTTTCCCTGTTTCTCTGTTGTGCATGATCAGGAGTCATTTTCTTTTTTTATTTCCTAGTTTAATGAAAATTAATGAAAAGCTGTGCTCCATTTAATCCTAGTGTGTTTCACATCGTATCATATCATATCGTGCTTCATCAAATCATGTATCCTCTCATACAGGCTCATTTTACTCTGCCAGGAGGTAATTAAGAAATTCTGTCAAATAAGGGTTTAAAACTGTCAGCCACTAATGTGAACTCCATCTATGTTATTAATTGATTCTAATGGTTTTAAGAAAGATTTCACCATCAGTGGATTTCACTAGTTGGAAAAAAAAGAGCTATTACTCTGTATTCACTCTGACTGACAAAAGCTGTGTGATGAAAAATTACCTAAGATATACTTCAAAAATGTAGTAGAGAAAAAACACAGTATTAAAAGTGACACCTGTTACTTTTTTTCTTTTTCTTTTTGACTGACAGAGAATTCCTTTGGTAAATGCAGAAAGGAGATGACCAACCTTTGGACTGCATGTGATGTTGGCATACATGCACTTATCGTCAACAGGTGTGACCTTGTAGACTGCATTACCAGAGGATGCTAAGAGGCTGGGGGAAAACTAGTTAAAGGCAACACAGAGGGACAATTTTCACACACAACAATTAACTATTACCTACAAGATAGCGACTGTTTAGTTCGATTACTTCTCGCTACATGCTGTCAACACAAAGCTAGGTCTGACAAATCCTGCACTAGGATGTAAATCTCATTAAATATCAAGTGAAGGGAGTTTAATCCACTTTGCAAAGATATGTTAGTTACAGGGTCATGTGAGTTGACTACCACGGCTACAACAGAATACACAGAAGTAGTAAAATTCATGTACTTCTTAATAAAGCTGTGAATCATCATGAAGGATACACTGCTATGACGGCCCAAAATGCGATGCAGATGGCCAGAAGGAAGAAGGTGATGATAGGGTAGAAGAGAGTGGACATGGTGTAGCTGATGGCCCTACAAAAAAAAAAAAAAACATCTCAAAAATTGTGTTGTGTGCATTTAAAGACACTCTCCGCTGAAAGTCATGTTTTTCTTGTTGCCTAAATGTTTATATGGCATTTTTCTGATGCTTAAAGTAAGTGCGAAATTGCATTTCTGAGTATTTCTGCATTCAAATTGCTCTGAATCTCTGGCAGGTTCTGATACAGTGAGACTTCCGATGTCACAAATCCAAGCTCCGCCCCCGGAACCCCGCTCTCCAGGCCAGAACCGGAAAAGTAGAGAGGATGATTGAGGAACAAGCGTGTGCATTAGCGGACTGCAATGTTTGTAAGAAAGCTAATTATGATATTAACTTTAATCATGTTCGTAAAGACATTACTGTCCAGGAGCTGAATAGATCTTATGTTACCTGCCACTTCTACTACACCGTCAATGTTAGGCTACAAGCTAGCGTGAGGAGGAGTGTGCAGAGCAGAGCTCTCTCCGCCCACAACTCAGAGGCGAATTGCTACTGAGCTACTGGAGCTCTGCTGAAGAAAAGCCCTTGAAAATGACACAGGTAACACGATTTTGGCTAAAAACTTCAAAATCACAATTTAAAAGAGCACTGATAACACTCTAAGAAGTAAAAAAAAAACAATCGCAGTGGGACTTCAAAAGAGAGTTGCATATATCATTGAATATGAGAGAGTCAACAGAGCTTGAAAGCATACAAACCTGCTCGCCTCCTTCAGTAATGCTATAGCAATGCGCAGCCTCTTCCTCAGGAATATCAGAATGATAACAATGATAGCCTCAATCACAGAGAGTGAGATCACTGAAATACAAATGATGTGTTATCAGTCAGTGAAAATGCAGTTTATGTTGAAAGTAAAGGTAAGGGTATAAATGTAGAAGATGACAGCATACTGAAGATGAGCCAAGTTTGGCTGAGCTGAAGGTAAATACTGAAGTCTGTGATGAAGCCAATGTCACTGATGGTGACATTAGCACCTGGCTTTCCACTCAGGGTAATAAACTCCCAGTAGCAGTGCCAAATACCTAAGAGACAGAGAAACAAGCAGGAAAGGGTGAGAGCCAGAAAATGATGCAACAATGGTGAGATAAGTTAATTCTGCCACACTTAGCAATTAGGGCACAATAGTTCCCTGGAAAGGAAAGGGAACATGTGAAAGAAATAAAGTTATTATCTCCAAAAAGTTTACCAAGTCAACAGTAGCCACTAGCAACGCAGTTTGCCAAATAACAAACTCACCAAAGGCGACTGCAGCGATGACACCAAAAATAATGAGCCACAGGAGCACACCAGCAGTGAAGCGCAGCAGCAGGATGAAGACCAGACTGACCACCATAGTTATCACCAGACCACTGCAACAACACAAACACACAAGAAAGTAAGCCACACTGAACTGGTGACAGCTTAAGCTAATAGGTTCATTAAGGATTTAGAAAGATGTTTGGCAAATAGGAACAGGTGCAGAAAATTCCTCCACCCTCTGAGAATCAAATCAAACAAATATTTAAGAGCAAATATGAAAAAAATAAATAAAATTAAAGTAAATTATTCTCACATGAGGATCCAGTCCCAGGAATTTGCATAATCCTCGAAGATCTTCATGCCAACTTCTTTGGCATTCAGCATTTGGGTGATATTTCTGTGATGGAGCAACAAGGTGAGGAGAGAAAAAGTGGGATAGTGAGGAGGAGACAAAAAAGGATTGATGGAGAGCCCAGAGAGGAGCCGTGACAGGATTATGTTATAGCCTCTAATAAGTTAATCATTAGGGTGTATCAAAAACATTTCGGAAACTTTTTCTTTCTCAGTCTTTATTACCCTCTCTGCAAAACAAATGAAATCCAGCTTCAAAATGTTATGTGGATATGGAGGGGGAGTTGGAAGTCCACTACCTGAGCCACAGTATAGGAGTTTGGTATGGCAGTGAGTGGTTTAGCAGTGTGTTAATGACTGTATCAGGTTATTGGGAATGCTTTCATGACTCAGATATGATATTTTTTTGTAAGTGACCCTCTGTCTCAAGAGATCCTGACTCATCTTTTCTCAACTCAAATGAGATCAGTGTGGGTGTGGAGATGCCCATACCACCAGCTATAAACTTGCATGGGACAAATTGAGATAATACAAAGTCCCATTAAACAGCAACTGACAGTTTGGGTTGAGCTTTTCCCTTCAGTTGAAATCTTCATGAAAAAGTGAAACTACAACACGGGTGGCAATGTCAGAACAGAAGTACTGCAAAGTCTCACTGCAGATACACTGCCCTATGACTCAGATAAATACAGTAAAGACAGAAGGAGAGAGGGCAGGCTAACTTTGCTATGGGACAAACAGAACAGTAACAGGCAGTTCTGAAAACAACCCTGTGATGAAAAGCTCTAATTTAGCTCCCTAAAGGTCACTGAAACCCTGTCCAACGAGGAGAGTTTGCACCCTATCCAGCTCTGTTATGCAATCTTGCATTAAAATCAAATCCAAAGGGGAGAGGCTAATGAACACCAGGGGGCACCCCATCACTCTCTACATTATTAGACAGAGGCAAGTGACTTGTTTTTTTAGGTTGTTAAATGCCAAAATACTGTCGATCTGTCCGAATTCCTGTCCACTTTTGCAGGTGGAGGGAAGCAGGAGCAGATTCTCTAGCATGAAGAGCACAAGCAGGAGGATTAGTCTACTTCAAGCTACAGCAAAGGCGACGTTAAAAAGCTGAGGGAAATAATTCTTGAGACCTTTCCACTCCTTGCTGCACAGCAGTAATTTGGCTAAAAAACAGAAGCAATAAAACACATTTTAAACCAGGCAAGTTAGGGCGAACAAAGCAAAGACAGAATCATGTATGTGTAAAATATCAGCTCACTGGGTTGGATACATGATTTTAGCTGTTTTTCAAAGTTCTGCCAATTTGTATGTTGATAGCATGGATTTACAAAGCAAAGGTAAGCTTTTATGAACCCCCAAAGTTCTACTGTTGAACTCTTAAGCGAGTTGAGCTTTCATGCAATAAACATGCAAACAACTCTGAATGTGTTTTGACACATTCCTGGGCATCGGTGAGATCATGCCCACATGTCCTACCCTTTAATTTTTGTCCAGAGATCTCTGGGTGCAGTGATGGCAACCCTACACACAGTATAAGAGTTTTCATTTACAGGTTCAGTTATATATATTCATCCAGTTTAACTCCTGCAGTAACGTGAACTCTTCATCTACAGATCGTGACTTTTTCTTACATAACTGTTTAAACAACAAAGAGCGAGAGAGTCCCACTTCAGGGCGGCAGATCTTACTTGGCAGCATCTCTGAGGTCACTGACACTTCTCTTGTTGTTGTCACCGTCTGTGAAGATGGTCTGATTGGCTACGGTTAAGATTCCATTTCTTGTGATGAAATCAGGGAAGCACCGCTGAAGAACTGAAAAACATTTTAGACATTTTTTTTTTACTCTTTAGTGGAATGAAGAACAAATAATAAGCTTCTGCAGGATACTGAGTCATCCACAAATACTTACAAGGTTTGCTTGGCACGATCATAGGCGGGCAGTCTTCATCGCGAATAACCTCTGTTAGTGCCTACAAAAGGGAAAAGAAGGAAAACATTGTGGCAAAAATTTTAATGATTGGAAACTAAATTTAACCCTGATTAATTCAACACATTATTCATCGATGTTAGACAAGAATTGTAGGAGCTAATCTCTCAAGTTAAGCGACCTCTCCTGAATTTATGTGAATCAATTGATTTCTTACAAACTTAAATGACACAAACACTAAAAACGTGAAGTTTAGTCTATGAAATCAGAAAAATAATATCATGCACATGAGTAACATCAGTAGGGTTGATATTTTGTCATGTTTAAATGAAAGATTTAAATTTAAAAAGGAGATTAACATTATCATGAGTATTCTGTCAGAAACATCTACATTTTTGGGATTTTATCAGGGTGTATGAGAAATATCATTAATCATGAATAACACTGGGTCAGATGACGTCTGTCTGATGTAACAGTTTCATACTTAAGATGATGTAGGAAGGAAAATCAATGATTCAGTTCAAACAGTACGCTTGAGCTGTTCGGTGCTCCCACACAGCACCTCACTCTGGTCCTTACACACCATCATGCCACCGTCACTGACACTGAGACGCTGCCAAACGCCAGCAGAGCTGAGATGTGCATCAATGGTTGCTATCTCACTTCCGCTTGTCTCTACGAAGTACATTCAGTTTGAGTGAGACCTTCATTGTGATGACTTTTCTGAAATCTGTGGATGGTTGGTGAGGCACTACAACTAGGATGATAAAAGTATTGGGAGAGGTATGCAAAAGCACATAATTTGTCTGAAAGACTAGCAAACATGACCCGAGAGTCAAAAAATATAACCTCGACAACATCACAATGAGGAGTAAGACCTCAATCTTAAAAAAAAAAAAAAAAAACGCAAAGTTAAAAAAAAAATTCTGCTTGTTAGAAAATAACCCAGAAGGACCTCTAACAACACTCTCTCACCTTGCTGCCAATCTCAAAGCCCGGCTTGCAGAATTTCTTGTAATATTCCCAGTTTTTGGTATTCCACGCATCCAGCAGAGTGGCAAATCTGTCAGGGCACTTGGAGACACAGAGCTGCAGGAAGCAACACGTCTTTTTAATGAGAGAGCCCATCAATCTTGGATAATCAAGCGTGGAGGAAAAGTTGGGGAGCAACATACAGCCGAGTAGAAATATGCTGCTGGAGGGGGCTTCGGTCAGCCTCTTACCTGGGTTGTAGGGCACTGGAGGTTAATTAAAACGGCAGGGTTGGCACATTTCAACATGTTGAAGTAGAATAATATGGCTTTGTTTCTGTGGAGGCAAATAATGGAGACAATGAGTTGATTCTAGTTTGAAAGACTGGTTTATCAGCAAGCACACACACACACACACACACACACACACACACACACACACACACACACACACACACACACACACACACACACACACACACACACACACACACACACACAGGAAGGAAAGGGAGTATGTGAAGCCTGCCACAATGAGTCACAAGCTATCTCTCTGTATAACAGTCAAAGATCTTGTTTTTTTTTTTCAATGTAAAGACAAAAATGAAAAGGCAACAGACACATAGGTGGATTGTTAAAGCCCTGAGCAGACATGTATCCCTTCACTACACAAGAAGATGAAATTAATAACATGTATAGGTGCAAGTCCAGGAGGAACATTACTTTTCATTAAAGGTCCTTAGACACCGGGGCCGACAGGAATGTAGAACGCAAAATCACGAAATATTCGTAGGCGAATTTTTTACACATTTGCGACTTTCCGGGGGAAAAAGACACATCCCGGGAAAGACTTTCCCAGGGGAAAGTTCTACCTCCTTCGCCTCTGATTGGCTGGAAAAGCTGGAAACGTCATGACATGCTCAAGCCAAACGGTCAGCACTTATAGCCAATCAGAGGCGAAGGAGGGTGGGACCTTCCCTTAACAACCTACAGCGCCGAGGACAAAAATGGAGTCTACTTCAACTTCAAGTGATGGCGAATTGGTACTTCTTTTGCTTTCTCAAAAGAAAAAGAAAGGTAGCACATGGGTGCATCCAATATTACAAAAAAAGAAGAGAACTTGGTGAGTTTCACTGCTTGGTTCAGGAGCTAAAACTGTACCACGGTCGCTTCAGAACCTGTTTTTGGATGTCTGTTGGACAATTTGAAGTTCTGTTGAAACAATTAGCTCCAAGTTTGAAGAGGCAGAGGACTAGACACTAGTGTTGAGATGGCTTTCTGTCATGATAACCTGTACTGAGTCAGGCCAGTACCAGATGAGCACATGAAACTATGGTAACAACCGTTAGCTTATGTTAGCACAGATGAAAGTTAAAACAAAGACGTTTGGCAGACTGTTAAAGCACACAAAACATCGTCATATCAGAAATCCAACGCATTACAAATCGTTGTAATGTGTGTGTACACGATCACAAGCATTCAGTGGCCGGCCATGTTGGATATACCGTGAATCTGACGTCGCAACAACACCCAATCTGATTGGTCAGAAGTGGACACACAGTATGCAAGACTTCAGAAATATCGACCATGATCCGAAAAAATAAATGCCGCAATATCGCAGGATGGGAAAACCTTGCTGATGTGAAAACTTGTATTGACAGGATATGGGTCTGAAAAAAACATATTGACGTCTGAAATTATCTCACGACAAAAACGGTCCCGGTGTGAAAGGACCTTAAGACAGATATTTTTCCACTCACGCATTAGAGGTGTTCTGTTGACCACAGAATTGACCGTGGCTGTCAGTTGGGTAGACAACCTTCCTGATGTCGCCATGGAGCCAAGCTGCAAACACAACATAGCTGTTTAACTTACATTGCAGGGGTACTAGACACATTCTACTGTAACAGCATGTGAGACGGTCGTGTTCTACCATCTCTTTTTGTGGTAACCAAGGATAAATTACAGACAAAATTAACTAGGAAACAATGGACATGTATAGTGAGGACTGCATGGATGCATGTCAATAAAGAAGAAACATCTACACACATAAAAGAAGACAAACAGAAAAATCAATCCGGCTTAATTCGTTCAGTTCTGTTCCTCTAGATAGAACTAGCAGCAACCTCCAAATTCAATTTACCAGGCAATTCATGTGTTTCATTTGTTTGCCCAATTTCAACAGCACCCTGTTAAGGCCTTTCACCTTGCCAGTCAATGAAGCGTTGTGCTGAGCAGCACAACAAAAGGTAATCTTCAAGTCTTTGACACACCAAAGATGATGAAACTGAGGAATTATGCTGAGGGAACACCAAGTTTTGCTGATTCCAGACATGTCAGAGTCTATTTGATGTTACATCCATCGCCATGGCTCCTGCTCTTCTTAAATTATTGGGAAACAGTTAGCCAGCCCGTCTCACGCCCAGGTTTAGATGTGACTCCACTGAAAAAGAGCTAGTGAGGGATGGCACTTTGTTAACCCCAGTAGGGTTTAATTTACCCTTTTGAGTTGTTTAAAATAATGTGACTTAGAAATAAAGGTGAGCTGGTATATTTTTGTATCTGAGTTTTAAAAGGTGGCAGAGATTGGCAGTGATAATAAGAACATCAGCAGAAAGAGAAAAACATAAAAAAAGAGGGGGGAAGGGGAGGAGAGCTGAAAGGTAGATTCACAAGCCTGCTGTCAGTTGCAGATGAGGTCAACTCTGTCACACTTAAGCTCCTGTGAGGAGATTTTCAGCGAGGTATCCATCTGACACAAATCAGTATTGATGTCTTCTTATGAACCCAAAGCAAACAAGACCATTCACAAGAGGTCTGTGTATTTCAATTGAGTTATTTATCCTGTCGGAAACCACAGGAGCTGTAATCGCACTAAACAGTTTAATGATAATTTGATTGAAACAACAGCAAGAGGGAATCAACGGTCACCCAGTCACAAACTTCAAAGAGGACATCTCAACAACTTTATATAAAGGTTACTTCAAGTCACTACAAGTGTGAGCAATACAAGCTGCATGTTGTGGAGAGGCCATTTATTCAAAGAATAGCTCGTTCTCTGGGGGAGCTGCATTACTCAGCTCCCCCGCACTTTTAACAATCAGGCAATTTGTTGAATAACCCACCATGAAATTATGAATATTTAAAATTAACTAACAAAAAAACTTTTTTTCTCCTCAAGTGTCAGTCAGTTTGAGAAGATGAGCATGTCCCCTTTGTGTGTGGTTCATTAAAGTTTTCCTTTTTTTTTTGTTATACATAGCTTGCAGGCAGACGCGTTTCGCTGAAGATCAGGATAAGTGAGCAGTTCAGTTCTTTCCAACCATATCCACACAGGAAGATATTACTACCACTGTGAGCGTGCGTGTTTATGTGTGCAGTTATGTTTCATTACGAAGCTCTGTGTGATGTAATCAGCAGCAATGTGTCAAACTCACCCACAGTACCCAGAATGATGTAGCCGAGGATGACAATGATGAAGATAACACAGCAAACCACATCAGTGCAGCTCCTAGGAACAAACGAGAGATGTGTGACAGGAAAAGAGAAGATTATCAACGGGTAAAAAAATAGGGTTATTAAGGAAGAGTTGGATGCTGAAGGCCTTTTCCCAAATCAGTATCATAAGTAAATACTTGTTTTAATATTTCCTTTGGAGGAAACGGAAAATTATCCCCTTCTCTTCATGCACATTGTGTGTTCAACAATTTGGTTTGTTGAATTAAAAGTGAGTGTGAGCTCTATTTTTAGGTGCAGGGCTTGCTGCCAGGCATGACAAGGTGTCCAATGTGTTCTGTCTTTTTTTTTCCACCAAAACTGTAGTAGAGCTCTACTGACTTTCTAATGAGACCCTGAACCCCCCCTCTGAGTTAACTGTCCCACAGGCACAGAGGCAGCTATTTGAAGATTCCTTCTCTCTCTCTCTCTTTCCCCACAGCAGGCCCACTCTGCTACTTTAAAGAAGCATCTCAGAGTCCCCCCCTTCTCTCTCTCTGAGTCTTCTGTACTGTCTCACTGTCCGTCTCCCCTAACAAGCTTTCCTCCCTCCTTCCCACTCTAAATGTAGCTGTCAGTCCAGCCCCTTTCTCAGCCCTCCTTCAAAACTATTCAGACTATGAGTGCTGTGAGCCCAAGCTTGACTAAAGCCAAGCTCAATCTGCTGTGCCTGGTAGTACCACACAAGGGACAAGCACAGCTTTTCACTAACACTATACCGGACACAAAGTGACCTGAGATCCTCATTTCCTCTCGCTTTCCTCCCCTCTTTCATCCACAGGAGCAAGGTCAATGTCAAAAAGAGGCCCGAGCTAAGACGTGACAATGTTTCTTCTGTAGTCCTTTGAAGGCTGCATTTTTCTTGTTTGGTATGCAGGGTGGTGACATGGGTCCATACAGGCGTCGCATGTTCGCTGCTCCTAGCTCTTAAAAACCATTTCACTGCCAAACCTCAAGAGAGACTATCACACTGCTGCGCACAGAGGAGATCAGCGAAGGATCAACCCCGACAAAACAGGAAAAAGCAGCTTTAATAGACGCTAATGTGTTTAAATAAGACTGCAAACAAGACACAAGCAATTCTTTTTAAACTGAGTGCTCAGCATAGCCTCCTAGAATTAGGGTCAGCTGTGTTATTTATTTAAGCTTGAATTGCAAATTATCCAGGGCTGTTTGCGAGAGCTTCTTTTTATGGGCCTGCATTAATAACAGCTGTAAAGTTTGCAATCTATGTTCACATGCTCCCCCAGGTGGATTGGTTTGCTAAATTTGCAATACAGTGGATTGGAAATCTTTTCTTTCCGACTGGGGCTGCTAAAACTCCCTCTCATTTCAGAATACGATGACTCTATTATCTCCACTCCTACCTGAAATGCATTAAGTCTCATAATAGCAGGAAAGATTTTAAATGTTATAGCTGTACTCATGACCTGGGGAGCCCATTTGGAGCTGGTAACCGACCCATTGACCACCAGCTCTGGGACCAAACTTCACAACTTTAGCAGGAAATCCCAAAAGACGTGACCTGATAACAAAGACTAAAAAAGCAGGTGTCTGTGGTATCTCTTTTTTAGAACTACAGTGTGCCCTTATACCAGCCCTTTCTGCGACAATGCAGCAAATGAACTGAGGTATTTAGTGGGATCTTTCATTACATACTTAAGCAGGCAGGGCATAAATCCCAAATATATATTTCATACTTACATATATAACACATTAACAAAACAAAAAAAAAAAGAAAGATTGCACGCAAACAGAAGGGCCAATGGGGGCTGGGGAATAAATAAATACATTAAGTATTCCTGAAATATGGCTGATCATAAAGATAATCATAATATACATCGTGATATCACATTTACTGTAGCAAGGAGTTAAAAAATGCTTAACTGTGCCCCACAATCTTTCCACACCCTGACAGCGGTTCATCTTTACTCTTTCCATAGGTCTACACACTCTTTAAAGGGGCTATGGCATGAAAAACTGACTTTGTTAACGGGAGGGGGTGCATATCAGGGATAGAAAACCGCTACAATCCCCCCAAGTTTGAAAAAATTCCATCCAGTCGTTTTTTTAGTTATCTCCGTATTTAGGAACTGTGTGCTCAGAGCCGTTCTGAAAACTCCACTAACATGGCGTCATGTCAGTGCTGGCGGGTTGATGGTACTACCCATGGAGCCGCCCACTGCCCTGCCCCAAAAAAATATCAAAACAGCGCCATTATTCCCGGCCGCTCGCTCGCATGGTTCCGGTTAGAACCATGGCGGAAGAACGATCTGAAAAAGAGGCAGCGTTTGCTCTGTTGTTGGCTGTAACGAAACGAGCACAAAACTCTTTTGAAAATTCCCTCGTCGGAGGATTTGAGGACTCAATGGGTGGATTTTATTTATAATGGGAACGTACCCGCGGCACTTCCGTGATATCTGTACGCATGTGCGTACTATTTCACTTCGGACTGTTTTATCAACGAGGGACAGTTCAACGCTGGATTTGCTAGATGTCTGAAGATAAAAAATGGATAACCAACTGTCCGTGATCCTACTACAAACGTGGCATCTGTAAGTGTGAACGTTTTATTTTGACTTACTATTCAGCCTAAATTCCCCCCGGTGCCTCAGCACCGCCACCACGCTTTGATAAACACACCGGATCCGCGCCGGTTTACCGGATCCTCCCGTATTTTAGCCGCTCGCTTCTTCCCCAACAACTCCGGCGGCGGGGGACAAAATCCCCCTCCGCAGCAGCATGTAGTGCATGAAGTTTTAGCGCACCAAAATCTTACATTGTAGCAGAGCTCAGGTTGTATTTTTTTCTACATTCATATCTTCGTGACCCTCCTGGCGGCTTTGAATAATACACAGGATGTGTCGACTAGGTCGCTTCAAGTCGCGTTTGGTCTGAACGTGGCTAAGAGTTTCTTCCGGAGCCTCTCCCTCTGGGTCAGACTCTGGCTCAAACTGGTAGGGTTGTACGAGCGATCTACCAACCACCATCATCCTCATTTTAAAGACTATTTTAAGTGTCCAGCCATCTTTCACTATTAAGCATTTGTATTATTTGCTCTGAGATGAAATTGATCAGTTATATTTACATGTAAAATTACTTAACCGCTTGTTTGAACTGGCCCACAAAGACTCATGGGATATCACCAGCTGCAAAAGACGCACCTAGAGGAGAGGAGAGGAAAAAGTAGGACGCATCTGTCGGGTGCATTTGAAGGAGCCTTTGAGATAAAACAGCCTTCGATGGGCTGCTGTGACACATTTGTTTTTGCTTTTCAAATAATCCTTTCAAAAGAAGCAGCCCCTGAATTAGGAAACACTTAAATGTCTCTTGAGGATTTTCCTATCCAGCGTTTTTGTCATTGCTTATCAATTAAGAAGCAGTAAATGAAAACTATTTGTCAGATTCTCCATCTTTATGACTTACAGCATGACGTCACAGAAATATGGCCACCATGTGAACATAGTCTATTCTGTTTGGCAGATAATAGAGGAACAAAGGCACCTAGAGTGAGCTCAGTGAAAACAGCCACAGTTTCACGGGGAGAGTGAATATACGAGAGTGTAAAGACAACCTGCCACACAAAAAGCAGAGCAGTCACTGACACTGTGCATATTATTAACTAAGGGAGTACCATTTCATTCAATTCAAAAAAGAACAAAGGGAAGAGCTCTCTGGGTTGCCATGGTGATGCTTGCATTCCTTGCTTTTGTCCATCCTTTAGCATGTTAGCAATAATTCGGCCACACATCATGGGTGATTATGGAGGAAAAAATGTGAGGGGTGGGAGTCTGGAGCCGACCTTGTTTCCCCTCCGTCTAGATGTGTCTGTTACTGTAGATCTGTACTGTTTCCCTCGAGCTCGTATAGACACGACTGCATTATTAAGACAAAGTGCAGACACAGCACCACGGTGCTAACACAAAGTCACCTTTGAGGCATGCGAGGATGAGTGTTGAAGGGAAGCTGACAAAGTGAGGAGGGTGAAAAACAATTCAGCTTTGTTCTCTTATCTCTGGGAAGCAGGCCTCATTGACTGCAAGAAACATCAAAATTTAAGTCAAACCGCAAATCTTATCAGACCCTAACCTGGTCTCAGTCCCAACCCCCAAACCTTCTCAGATGTCACTTCCAGGTACTTTCACCCATACCATGCTCTGCTTTTACTGTACTGTGAGGCAATGTAGATTTGAAGGACAAAATATCTGCACTGCTAGCTCTGTCAGTGCAACAAGAAACTTTTGTGTCAGTGTTTTACTTGCAGGGTTGATATTCTTGGGAGCCAAGGTGACACAGATGGCAGCAGTGCCACAGAGTAGCAAAGGGCGGCATTGTGGTGTGAATGTGCCAGCCTGTTCCCGCTTTGTTACAGACATTATCAGTGAGAGACATTTGGAGGGCCAGATTAGCGCACAAAAGGGTAATTTGATGGGGTCAAGAATGCAAAGATGTAACTAGGGAGCTTTTTTAACAAACAGAATAGATAGATATACACATAGATTTTTGAAAGGTTTATCTAGAGATGCACAAATCATTTTTTTTTCCGATCCAATTTTTTTCCTGTACTGATACCTGGACTGAGGGTATTGGTCGATACCCGATACTGATCCAATACTACTGCTGAATGAATGAACTGTATGCCTTGCCCTGAGACTGAAGGCATCAGGCTTGACAAAAAAGGTAACAATTTAACATATAAATTTACTTAATATTATTTATTTACAAATAGCAAATTGCACATTAGCACACAGCAAAAAGAAGTAAGATTTCCATGTAAACATTTAGTGCAAAAGGATGCCACTGAGCCTTTTTTGGTCTAATAGACATCTAAATGTAGCCTTGATGACTGGTCTAAAATTAGGCTACCACAGGTCTAAAAATGAACGTATTTTAGACTTCTAAATTTAAACCAAGATTAGACCAAGTCTAAATCTGGGCTATATCTATACTACACTGTATATTGCTCAATGGCTTTCCTAATTATTTTGGTTAAGATCAGTGATGCAACTCACAGTTGCTTTTTGAAATAAATAGTAATCAGATAATGGGTTAAAGTGCAACGTCTAAATTCCATCTAAAAATATACAGAATCTAGACGGTTGAAATTAGATCTAAAAAAAACTAGTCATCTAATAGCTGTCTTTTGCTCAGTGGGATAGACAGACATGGAATATAGAGCGAACAGAATCGCTGTGTTTACGTACGATATTCATTAAAGCAAAACAGGCCCGGATAGGAATGCTGGATCAGATGTCTGATCTAGTTAATTTGTCAATATCGGAGCCGATATCTGATCCAAGTATCAGATCGGTGCATCCCTAGCTTAAACACATTCTGCGAGAGTAGAAAGTGCTTGAACTCTCGTTGATTTTTTTTTCCCAAGTGCACATATACAAAGAAAAGTGCTCTTGTTTTTGTGTTAACATGCTCAACTGGAAGAGCTACAGTCATTTTCACTGCTGTGAAGTACACTCATCACAGGTGTCTGGAGACTTAAGTGCATCCTCCACCTTTGCTATCATCTCACCATCAAGAGCTGCGATAGCTTTTTCTCTCACTGTCTTCATATTAGTTTCGAAAGAGGCGAACACATCCCTTAATCTCTTTTCACCACTGTTGAATATTACCCTGCTGTCTCCTCCTTTTATAGCCAATGAACTTTTGTTCACACGATCCTCGTTAATGTCAAGCATCACTGCAATGAGTCACAATGTCGGGACATAGTGAGTCAACATACTTGAAGAGATATGTTTGGAGCACTGTAAAAATACTGATATCTTGCATTGGGGGTATCGATAACAAGTCAGGACGACGATACATTGCCACACCAATATTTTGTCCCCCCCTGAAAGACAACCACAGAGTTAGGTCTCTCCCAGTCCTCATTAAGAGAAGCCTCTGAGCCACAGAAACATCAAAGTATCCTTGGAGCCTTCATCCAGCTGTAGCAGTGAAATGGGCTGGAGAGGGTGGGATAAAGAGACACGGGAGAACTGAAACATGCCTTCACAGCAGCCTGCCAAACTGACACTGAACATAAAAGAGATGAGAGCCTACATTAGCTGAGAAAATGACTAGATAAGCAAGAAAAAGCCTGGGGTGACACGCTTGGGGGGGGTTGCTTTATTGCAAAAAAATCTGCTTTTCATTATTGTGCAAAAGAAATCAGGTTGTTCTAAAATCTGGACTTCTTATTCACCATATGATTTATTAATATTGTGGGACAAAAGTCTCAGCCTGAGTTTATATCTCTGTGTTTCTTTGTGTAGAGGATCTCTTTTTTTGCTGCTGAGAATGTCTTTGATCTTTTTTAGCAGTGTCTTACCCGAAAATGTTAATAGATGTACACTTAGATGTGATTTTGGATATGGCACTGCATTCAAGCCTTAGTAAGTGCATGCACAAATAAGCTGTGCCTGGTATAGAATTGTACTTGTCATAAGGTAGATAGCTCAATGTAGTTTATCAGCACAAGTTCCACTGCACAGTCCGGTGAAAAAAACAGTAGACTTGACTTTCTCCCCTCGAGATAGCCTGGGTGATGGGTGAACTACATCTGTTTTGGGTGTATCTGGCTGGTTAATAGTGTTTGTGTGTGTGTCATTGGGCCATCTCCAGCCACCAGCTTGACTTATGACCATTGATCCATGTAGTGGAGTGGAGAGAGCTGCCAGCAGTTCAGCCTCAATCTTTATTAACACAGCGTGACAAATGATCAATCCAGCAGCGCCCTGATGGGGGTGGGCGCCAAAAAGATTATACAATCGGCCAAATCAATACACATGTAAGAATTAGATGGTGAGGGACATAGATTGTAGCCAAAAGGGTCACTTCATTTGGGTTACCAAACCCTGACCCTCTTCTGACTAAGTAAATTTAATTTATCAAAGAAATAGTGTTTTTTATTTCTAGTGTATGTCCCCTTGACATTGACAGAAAGTAGCTGAAGTGATCTTTGTCCTCTTTTTATCTTGAATGATGTATTTATTTAGATATTTTTAATTATGCAGGGAATACACACAATGCATACAAAAGCTTCTTCTGTGTTTGACCCAATGAGCTCAAAGAAAAATGTAGTGATGTGTTGTAAATGTTGTACCTGTTGTGAACAGGGCCTCTGAAGTTTGGGTCAAACTTGCGTGGCTCACCTGAAAAGAAGAGCAAAGTGACAAAAACAAGTGTAAACAAGAGTAACATTCACACAAAACAAAGAATAAAGATTATTTTATTTGGACACAAGATAAAACTACCCTGACTATATCTGGTTTACTAACATAAGAGGTGATATTTTCTTGACAAGGCTATGCTTTCATAATGAGAAAAACATACTCAGATGTTACTGGGCAACATTTTACCAGCATTGCACCAGTGTTACAAGTTAACCTGCTGTGCTACCCAGCAGTCCAGAGTGGATTAAATAGGTTATTTCATAGCGCAGGTCTCCAACAGCAACAGCACTAGGGCACAAGAGTTGATCATACACAGCATCAACAGTAAGGCAAAAAACAATAAAGCTAACACAGATGTATAATAAATCATGTTAACAACTCCTAAGCTGAACAACTTATCTGGGTCACAGTGAAAATTCCCCATTTGACCCTGCAGAGTAAAAACTAAACCACAGTTGCAAGCACCATCAGTCACCCAAGGGGCTAACTCGAACTGCTTGCGCTTGTAAATGTGTATGAGCATATATATTTGCCTCTCCTCTGGTGTCTAAGTATTCCATACCCCTGTTGAAACTAAATATGACTCGTGTCTGAGGCCTTATTAATCATTTCACATAAAGCAAAATATCGCCAACCAGCTGAGGCAGACTTAAGGGCAGTAAGAGTGGGTTTATCTCCCATCTGCCTGTTACCTAAATTGATCCTATTGTGAAAAGAACAAGCTGAAAGTGCGATGGTTACAGTTTATTCCTTAAATAAATCCTGAGGGTCTACTTAGATGTACAGTAGTTAAATAGATGAAATTCCTGATTTAATGGGCTCAAAACTATTTTTCAATTTCCAATAACAAATATTGTCTGTGTTGGAGAATGCAGTAGACTAAGTTTCCTCCATTGGCCAGACACAACAGGCCCAGTAAGAGTACACACATCATAAGAAAACACACACACGGCTTCCCATCACCATGATAAATCTGTAATTTACAAGAAGTGCTGTACAGTAAACAACACTACTGAGAACATGACAGCAACTTTACCCACTATGTGTCAGAGTTTTAGGGTGGCCTTTCATTTCTGCTGGTCATTAGTTACATGACAAAACTCTGGCCTGTAGAACAGCAATCAGCTGTAAACTCTGAATAGTCAGATTATGATTAATTTACATTTACCTGCAATAAAACCAAACATAATAACGCTAAGATTTCAAATAAGAGTGGGAGAGGGAGATCCCTGATCATATACCATATTATGCTCTGTTTCACTGTTTGTTTTTCTCTTTCTGCCAGTATTCAAGTCACATTTTACCTCCAATTTTTCTTTTTTATTCAACAAACCTAACAGTCTGATAGCATTCAGGTCCTACAGTTTTTGCTGTACGCCAATGGCGGTGTGACATCATGTGTTTGGGGGAAAGGAAAACGAACAAATGAAAAAAAAACTACCAAAAAAAACCAACAGGTGCTGTATGGCACCACGCAGAGGTGCAATGCTTCAGTAACTGACTGTGTCATAGTCCACCTCTTCCAGCCGTGTCAGGGCCAAGAAAGTGTTCTGTGCCGAGTGACTGCACGGGGAACTCACTCTGGTCAGACAAACTGGACTTTAGGGGTCAAAAGGGGCCAAACATGTCAGAGTACAGTACGGTACAGATTCTCTAGTGTTAATGTCCACTCAAGGAAGGGTAAGCGATAGAGTTTCAATCTAATCTGACAGCTAGATGTTGCTAAATATTCTTGTTTTTACACACTGTACTTCAACTAGTGATACTAGGAAGGGACCCCAGGACAAGCTCTGAAACTGTGGAGAAGCATGAGACGAAAGTGACCATCTTCCACAAGAACTATGGAGTGCTATGGAACAGCTATTGTCTCATTTAACAAGTATAGATTTCTCAAATTCATTGCTAATATTAATGATAATGGAAAAATAAAATGAATTGTTTGTCCAGTGAGGTTGGCAGAGGTGACATCAAAGAGTAGGAGAAAGTGCAACAATAAGGTTTGCAAGATGTGCTACATGACAATAAAATACAGCGTAAATAAGACAAACATAAAGGAAAGACAAATGCTAGTTAGCTAAAGAGTTAAAAAAATATATAAATCGCAATATTTTGTATCCCAATACTTACGGTATTGCAAAATGTTAATATCGCAATAATATCGTATCCTGGCCCAAGTATCGTGATAATATCGTATATTGGAGCCACTAGTGATTCCCACCCCTATAAAGCACTGTGCACTAGTCAAGCATCTGCTGAAACAGAAACCAAAAAAATTCAGTGTTACACTTAATGCATCACTGGTTTATTTTTATTTTTATTTCTATGGTTATGCAAAGAAGCATAGTTTCTCTAGTTTTGTTATACCACAGAAAATCTATTTTTGTGCAGTTAGATTAGCAAAGCAAATACAGAAAGTACCAGTTAGACCTTGAGCTGAAGTGATGTGAGGTAAATACCAGGAATATTTCAAAGTGACTTATTTTCTTTGTCAATTAGACAGACTAGTCTTCAGTTGGTCCAAATAAAGTGGCACAAAGCATGGCAGCACTTCATTAAACAAAAGTTACCCAAATAAATTCTAAATTAGTCATCACAAAAGCTACAAATAATATACCTCCAAAAGAATAACAGTGAGGCCTTGATAAACATTAGGCTGTTTAACAAAAGCATACTTTTTGTCAACATCCGATGCACGGCACAGACACTAAGTGGTATTTACTTAACAGACAAAATATTTTTTGTTCAGTGAAACTAACATGTCAGCATGATGTGGTGAAAGCCGAGTCAGTCTATCAACTAGAAGATCAGCGACTAAAATCAGAAACCCTCTCAGCTGGCACAGATGTTTCAGGCACAGAGAAAGTAATCTGCAAGCTGCTGTTTCAGTCTAATGACTTGGCCGTTAGCTAGAGACTTTTAGCAACTGTTGAAAATGGAAAGAAGAAGAACTTTATTGAGTCCGTAAGAAATATCTGAGAGTAAATTTTGACATTATAAAGAAATCAACAGCTCTCATTACTATGATACCCACAGACTCAACTGTCACTGTGGGGAGTAACAAGTGGGGTAAGAGGTTTGTGGCTAGAAGATGAACCAGGAAATTGTACAACAAGGACTACTGCTGCATTCCAGTTGTACTCCGAAGTTGGAATTTCCCAGCTCGGAGTCAGAAATTTATCTGGAATGCCCCCCCTGAAGTCGGATTTCCAACTCGTAAAGTCGGACGATCCTCACCAACCCCAACTTGAAGGCAATGTCATTAGTGCGCTGCGCACTAACAGTAAAGAGGGAAAGCTTTCATAATGTATTATTTATTAGCACTTCTGTTTTGTTTTTGTGAAATTAAATAAGTGGTAAATGTACTGCCCAACGTCTAACTGTGGACACGGTGCTATGGTGTTTGTAGAGTAAAATTCTGTGTTATGCGTTGGTTATAACTGGTTTAGCTAACAACAACAACTAACAACAGCAGACAGTTGTAAACGACAGCGAATAACAGCTAACAGTAGGTGCCCATCTTGGTTTTCTGACTTGTTAACTGGCTTGTTAACTTGTTGTCAGGCAAACTACTGTCCTGTTTTCACATTAAACATAATGTTAATTTGTCCCAGTGCAGGTGTATGATATTCAGCCAAAGCACTGTGCTATATCACGTGAAATAAAAGCTAAAGCAGAGTGTCCCCTCACAGAATCTGCATATACTTCTTGGTGATAATTATATAGTTAACCATTAACAACATGACACAGATGCAGCATAATAAACTCTATAAATGCAAACCCCCCTCTCTGCCTAATTCTGCACTATATATACCGTAAAATACCAAATAATAGCCGGGGCGTTTATTTGTTTCAATCAATGAACAGACCAGGCGTTTATTTGGGACTAGGCGTTTATATGGGACAGGCGTTTAAATCCTTTCTCACAAAAATCTTGCTTAACAAAAATGGGAAAATATGGTAAATTAAATTTACATCAGTGTGAATACCTTTATATTTTCAGGTAGGATTACTGTACTGTTGTTATACTTTTTTCAATTAAATTAAACCTCAAGCCATCAAACGATTGCTGAATGAATCACCCATAAATGCCAGTAAGGAACTAAAAGAACACAAAACATATAGCCTACTGGTACACAAGGCTGATAATGCAAGGACAAACTCTGAACAATAATGGCCATATCCTGGATATATATGTCAGCAACATGTCAAATAAACAAAACATGTGTAACACATCAAATAAAATAAAACAATGACAGCAACCTGAGTGGGGTAAATCAACAAGGCCACTGGCAGAACAGCCTGCTGTCAGACCAAGACCATGTCCATCCTCTTAATCCTCCTCATCACCCTCATCACTTTCCTCCCCCTCCTCTTCCTCCTCCTCATCATCATCCTCAACTACCAGTTCATTGTTGAACTCTTCCTCCTCATCTTCCTCCTGCTGCTCGGCCTCTTTTTCTTCCTCTTCCTCTCCCTGTCTGGCCTGAGCCAGCATCTCTCTCCCTGCTGCACATGGCTCTCCGTCTTTGAAACAGTGAATCAGGTGGTCCTCATTGCCATCAGCTGCCACTGTCAGGCCACACACCTTTCAGCACAATATTCCACAAATTAATATATTACGCCTCCACAGACTAATAATCTCTCAATCAATCAGACACACACACATACCTTGAAGGAATTTTTCACCATCTCTGTATCCAACTCCTCCCAAGCCTTAAGCACCCAGGCGACCAGTAAGCGACGAGCTGGGGCTCTCAGGTTTCCTCCAGCGGTGTAGGTCTTATCCACATCGCTGGCCATCCAGCTGTCATATGATTCACGCAGACTGGCTTTGAATGGCTGATTCCATACAACATCAGGTGCCTGGATATATTTTGTGCATCCTCCCGGTATCACAGCTGTAGTTATCTTGTAGCCCTTCTTGAGCTCCCTTTTGGTGGCCTGGCTGATGTGGCATCGGTAGGAATCCCACACAAGGAGACGAGGGCCAAAGTTGAATTTCCCCACTACTTTTTGCAGCCAGTCTGCAGTCAGGTCGTCATTCATCCAGCCGTTTTTAGAGGAGGCTATCACCACTCCACTGATGTTTTGCATTGCCTTGATTTCCCTGATACCTCCTTTAAAAACCACATAAGGCTTCAGCTTCGTCCCGTCCGCTTTCGCCGCTAGCACAACGGTCAAGTGGCTCTTCTCGTGGCCTGTAGTTTTCAGTGGAACACTGCGCGTCCCTCGCGTCTCCACAGTAGTTGACCCGACCATATCAAACCATACCGCAGTTTCATCCATCGCTATGATGTCTCTTTCCGGTATCTTCATCCTTTCAATCATCCGCGATGAAAAATGTACAAACTTCACCAGCTTCTCGGTGAATTCCTTGGCGTCTTTCTGGGCAATAGTTGTACGTCTTCTGCAAGTAAAGTTGTTGCGGCGAAGGAAACGGTTTAGCCACCCAACACTAGCAGAAAACCTCTCATCACTGCTGTCACTCACGGTGGCGAACATTTCTTTAGCCTTCGCCCTGATCATTTTTCGGCTCACTCGCTCGTGGCGCAAACGCTTACCGATGACCCATTCCCGCATTTTTAACTCCAGCTCCTCGCTAGCCTTCTTTCTCCCTCCACCGCGCAGCCTAGCCCTTTTGCTATCCTCCTCGGAAAGACGCTGAAGTTCAGTTTTATTTTTTAGCCACTCTCTCACTCTCTTGGGGTCAACAGAGAAGTGTCTCGCTGCTGCTTCTCCCGAGTTTTCTTCTGCATATTTGACGACAGACAGTTTGAATTTCATATCGTATTTTTTATTTTTCCGCTGCACTGAAGCCATGGCGATTGATCAGTGGCAATGTGACATGTGACTTACGCCCTCTACCGGTAAATTAGGCAAGGCGTTTATTTGGAACAGGCGGTTATTTGTCAAAATGCATTGCTGCACCCTGCGGTTAATTGGGACCCAGCGGCTAATTGGAACCCGGCTGTTATTTGGTATTTTACGGTAAGTAATAAACTGCTCTAGCACAGTATAGCCTGCCAGCTGCTCACAACAAGCTCCAGCTACACAACTCAAAATTCATGAGTCCACATGTACACAGGACAACTGTCGGACCATGGTGGAATTCCTTCACACTTCCTTTTACAAGTGCTTCAAAAGCCAATAATCCTGGGTCAATGTAAGGTTTAAATGTTGCACATATGTTTGAAAGCACAATGCAGTCAGTCATGCCTGCCTTTCATCACTGGGATTTCTCAACTCAAGCAGTGGCAGTCTGCAAGACAGACATTCGAGCATCCTAGCTCAACAAAGAAGTAATGTCAGGAGATTGAGTGAGCAACAGTGTCCTTAAGCTGCAGACTCAGCAGCAGGAAAATGCACTGGACCAGAAATGTACTTGAGCTCAGGTGAACTGGCACAGACACATTTCTGTATTTCTTCTTTTTCTTATAAAGGAAGAAGTAAGATAAAAAACAGAGTATGTTACCGAATAGTTTGCCTTTAAAACACAGGCACGTCACATGACTGCAGAGAGGATTGTGCAAATACTCGATCATGAGGACATTCTCTTCATGCACTGTAGGAATGTTTTCAGCTTTTTGTCAAGGAGGCAATAAGATGTGTTAACCCTATTTTTCCCATCTAATATGATAGGCTCCACATCCCTTTTTTTTTTTTTTACCCATCCTGGTGGTTGAAAACCCTCTTTTGCAGCTATCTGTTTGGCTATCACTGTAAGTCACTCAATTGAGTTGTGTTTGTGACTGTTCAGGCCCAACAATGGAAGATGTTCTGGGTTAAGTGTGTAAATTCCTCAGCCAAGGACACTGTGTCACCAGACCAGGTGCTCACTGCAGCATTTGCAGAGCACAGGCACACAAAGCACAAACATACTACTCTTACCTCAGATAAATGGTCTAGAACCTTGAGAACAAAAACATGTTTACATGTACAGTATGTGTCACACACATGTTTATGGTTGGTACTACAGAGTGAAACTACAGAAACTGCCACTAGTGCATAAGTTTTTGATAGTATCATGCAAAACAATGCTATTAATGATGACCATAACTCAGCTGACATCTGAAGAAGTCAAATCCTAAGAACCAAGCTCACCAACTCACACTCAGCTGTTACTGAAAATAGCACCATACCACTCAGATTTTAATAAGGGCCTTTTAAAGTAAGGCAATGAAGCACAATGCACTACTGATAAATTAACTATTCCTCTGTGTATAGCAAGCTGCCTCCTATTGCCTTTATATCCCAGTGGTTGTTGCTACACCCACTTTGCCAGCAGAGTGCATCACATTTACTCACATCAGAACTAATTAAGAGTTACAAATTCTGGGTTTAGCAAGACATGTAGCTAGCTACTAGACAGGAAGCTGGGATAAATATGGATATAATAATGTAATTTTGCTTCCCTGCCTGTGTTGATGCTCAAAAAACATCCAGGTTTCTGCATTGTGGGAGCAATAGTGATAAAAACTGGTATGCCCATATGGTGAGTGCAAGCTGCATCACACTGAGATCAAGGAGAGCCAGTGGTGAGAGGACAGATTGTGGTGCAGTGAGTGTCAGAGAGCGGAGCATTTTTTTTCTGTTTCCTCGAGTCATGTCAGTGGTTTCTAACCAGCAGACTGTTTGGAGTTGTAGAACGCGCCAGTATATTCAGCAAGAGGACCGGCAGGCAGCAAGGTCCCCCACTGACTGCCAAGAATTGAATAAGGGCAATCATTATGTTGATATAGACCCAAAATAAAACTGCTATTGATACCGTATGACAGAGGAAAGTTGAAAATGATCCCGTCGTAGTCCAATTGCGCTCCCTAGTAGAAGCAACATTTTGGAAAAGAGGATATATGATATGATGTTGTGGTAGATATATATTAAATAAGTGGTATGTTGTGCTGCCCAAAGTCTAACTGTGAACGTGGTGCTATGGTGTTCGTAGAGTAAAATACTGTGTAGTGCGTTGTTTACAACTGGCGTAGCTAACAACAACTAACAATAGCTGACAACGGCTAATGACAGCTGACAATTGTAAACAAAAGCTAACAATGGCTAACTGTAGGCGTCAATCTTGGTTTTCCGACTTGTTGACTAGAACGACATCAGCTTGGGTGTAACTTCCAGCTCCGACATCTGACTTCCAAGGTAACTGGAATGCAGCATATGTTCTCAGCTAGCATATAGCTACCACTTACAGTTTATAGAAAAGTCAACAGAAACTTCATGATTTGCATACGATAAGCAAAATGCATTAACATATAAAAGCAGTTAGAGATTTCCAAGTACAGTTTCAGACATGTCTTATTCCTACAGTTGTTAAAGAATCTTTAAAACCTAGTTTGGGAGTTAGATCAGATCTGATGTGGAGTAATGTGAAATGTTCTCGAAATCAGAGGATGGTAGGCTGTGGACATTTGTTGTTTTCTGCTGGATCACACGGCTACACACTTTGAGTGTGTGCATAATGCAATCATCCATTAATGCACTGGTGATTACGTTCAAATGCATGTGAGTGGTTGTGTTTATGAAATCATCAGGTTTGTGAAAAAAAAAGGAAGAAAAGTTTTTGAAATCAACTGATACAACAATGAAAAGTCTCTGCATAGAGATGATTTGCATGTGGCTCTTTTTACATTTTGTCAAATGATGAAGGGGTCGTTTAAAAGAACTAATGCTGCGTTCAAGTTACCTCAGAAGTCAGATGTCCGAGCTGGGAATGATGTCATAGCCGAGTTACCAGTGTTTCAGTTACCAAGTCGGAAAGAAGCAAAATCGGAGGTGGAAACCAGATGGCTACATCTACGAAAGTTATTTTAGCGCTTGCCTTGTCTGAATATAAGCAACTTCTGGACAAATATGCGGTCTTTCTGCAACATCTTGGTTCTGCCTCCAATTTTGCTTTTTTCCGACTTGGTGACTGAAATGCTGGTAACTCTGGTGTGACGTCATTCCTAGTTCGGACATCTGGCTTCCGAGGTAACTAGAACGCAGCATAAATACAAAAGGGACAATTGTACTGAAGCAGGAACCTGGTTGTTTACTGTTGTTATTGTTTAAACATTATGTTGACAGCATCTAGACTTTATAAATGAATAAGTAGGCAGCTCCTCTGAACTTCCACAGCTGGATTTTCAATAAGTCATAGAAATCCTGGACACACTGGTAAAATGTGGGGAGGTTAAACAGCATCAAAAGTTGGATACTGCCTAACTCTACTGTCAACCAAACCAATATATATTTGAGCATTTCAAGAACCATCACCCTGAAACACCAAAAGTTTAAAAAAAGGAAGAATAAAACAATATCAGCACCAGAAAAAAAAAAAAAAAATTTCAGCAGCCTCTACTTTAGTCATTCAACAAAGCTAAGAAAAACAGCAGGGACCACTCAAGGTTAAAGGATCTTCAAGAGAAAATCGTCCAATTGATGGACTATGGTTAATAGGGGAAAATGATGAAGCCTGGACACCACCAGACTCTGCATTAGATGACGGCTGTTTGGACTGCACTGCAGTCTGTCAGTGCAGGAGATGAGGCTGGAGTACTGGATGTGTGCTGCTGCTGCTGCTGCTGCAGCCAGGCTGAATGAGAGTCTGTAGTCAACAACATTTGGAAAAAGCCTGGCAGGCATGTTACACCGAGACAGCTAGACTTGCTGTTAGCTCTGATAACTGCTAGGCTACCCTATTGACATAGTGTTGGATAACGTCACCATGCCCTGCTATGGCTGTAAGATTCATGCAGGACACATAACACAACAATCATGGTCATCAAAAGCTCTGAGGCAACGAGGCTGGACAGGTTGAGGAATTACACATCAAAGTCAGACTAAAGCCTTTGGCTGTAATCTTCAATCCAAAGTCCCATTTTGCATTTGCAGCCAGTCCTCCATGATAAGATCCATGTATGGATCAATTTTACTGTGGAGAGGACCTGCCATCATAAAATAAGTCTGAGACAACCGATAAAAATGTGTGCTAAAATCATTGCCACAGAAAGGCACTTAATAAATGCTCTGAGAGATTGAGGGCATGGTAACAATGCCTCAATTTAAAGTCTGTACTGACTGTCACAGAGATTCTGAGAGCTGAGATTGACTGCTGAGAATCAACTTCAGAGTGCCTGTGCTGGAAGAGAGCCACAGAAGCAGTTCATTGCCTTGTATTGCACAATTTGGGAAGGAGACTGAAATTTCACTTATGTTGTATGGCTCACTGTATCACAAGTCAAGACTACTTGGTGACTATGAGCACATTTACTGAGTCATTTACATTTATGTCGCACTTCAGATACTGCAAGATTTCCTTATCATTAGCAAAAATAACCTCCAGCACATACAGAAAATCTGAGACGTTAACGTACACGGAGCACAAAATCAAAACATGAAAAAGCTTTGAAGTGTTGATCATGCGGAACTGCACCGCTGTCACTCTCCAAGTTCAAACTTTCTGTACTTTTTCTTCCTCTTTTCCACACTCCACCCCCCTTACCCGTGTTTCTCAGCTCGTCTCCATAAACACATCCAGTACACAGACACATCAACTCGGGCACACACAGGCACCAGTGTCCCCTGGCTCCACTGTCCAACACAGGCCTCTTTCATACCGTGGTCAGGCAAACAGCTCGAACACTGCAGGTGCTCTACATGGGTTGGGTCACATAGGGCAAATTTGGAAAAGGACTTTTTTTTGTGTTGTTTTTACTCTGTTAATTCACTGACATTTCCAAGACCTGGAAAGAGTAGAGCGCATGTGAGATCTGTTCAAGCCATGTAAGGTTTAAAATCTAGTTTAGCTAGAGCAGTGGTTCTCAAGTCCAGTCCTCAAGGCCCACTGTCCTGCATGTTTTGGATGTGTCCCTGCTCCAACACACCTGATTCAAATAATCAGCTCGTTATCAAGCTCTGTAATGGCTTAATAACGAGCTAATCATTTGAATCAGGTGTGTTGGAGCAGGGACACATCCAAAACATGCAGGACAGTGGACCTTGATGACTGGACTAGAGCTAGAGTAACAAATAAACATAAATGACAAAACTGGAATGATAAAAATTCAGCATAATGATGTTGCTCAGTAGGGTAGGTGCAGTCTGTACATCTGTGTACAGTGTTTCCATTCATATTTGATGAAAGTGCCAGCTTCTGCCAATCCATAAAGGGAAAAAAAAATCTGAAACACAGTTTGGGGACCTTGTGTTTTCTTTTAGTCTGTATTTAAAAACTAATGGTGCTGTGCATGACACAGTAGTAACATAGCTGCTATAAAGATTGAGGCAGGAAGATGTGAAAGTATGGGGGACTGGAAAAGGATCATGGGATGGTGTGTGGGGCAGGGATTTGTGGTCAAGGTTTTACAATTGAATGTGAAAACAAGTACAAACAAAAATAGAACGGAATAAGAAATTAGAAAGAAATGGGGTGGGGTGGGGGTAGTGAAGCAACACTCAAATGGCAATAACTTGCAGTAAAACACATCCACACACACAAAAAACAAACACATTCACAGCGGAGGACAACAGCATGATCACGCAAATCCCCCACAAAGACAAAAATGGGGAAAGGTTTGGAGTCCATCTCTAAAAAATCAAAGCAGTTAAAAAGCTCCAGATGGCTCCCCTTTTTCATAACACAAAAATGTGGAGCGATAATACACACAAACACTCTCCGTGAAGCACCATGACTCTCTCTTTCTCTCTCTCTCTCTCATTCTCTTCCTTTCTTGTATTGCCCCTCTGTTTCCAAAGACATCTTCCCTGCCTGGCTCTTACTTCGCCTCTCTGGAGAACAGAACAACCTTTAAAGTGCTTGTCTTCTTATTGAGACAAGACAACAACATCCTGATCTCTGGTTTAGGTTGACTTAGCAGGGTCCCTGGGGATTCTGTCGACTATTAGCAGATGGTCGAGGATGGAGCGCTTGGCACGTCTTGGCATATCTGGTTTGGTATTGCCCACTGGGTTACCTCAGTGCATGAACAGTGTTTTCTGCACATAGTGCTAGCTGACAACCCCATCAAATGCAGAGAATATTGAGATCCCGGTTGGGATTTTGACCCCCCAAGAGGGGACTTTAAGTCTGAGACTGTCAGACACTGACAGCTAGCCTGCTGCTGCTTTGAGTGGAGACGGGGCAGTATTGTGGCTGGGGCTTTGTGACCTTGGTTACTTCTGTGGGAGCCTCCAGGCATGTCAGTGGCAGCCCAGTGTTACTGTGAAACGAGACGTGCTGATGCCAGTGTAGATCAATGACATGCTCAAACAGCTTTTGGTGTGGATTTATTAAGACTTTAACCATAAGATGACATGAATCCAAATATGGAATATTCACACCGCAGCAAAGAATAAGACAGAGAGCGCCATTAGTATGACTAAAGCGTTCAAGGAGAATCTGCACTGGAAACAGGTTAATTACAGTAATCTCACCCTGCAGGCGGACTTATTTTTTAGGTTTTGGAAAAGAAAAGATTTAGGACTGTTTAATGACTCATTATAAAGGGAATTTGGTAAGACAGTTTACAAAATGGGCCAAGATTTCTAATTAAGGAGGAGTGCAACCAATTACACATTTGATTTCACCCTTGTTTACAACCACATCCCTGTCTCTGTGTATAACTGTGTATCTTAAAAACTAACAAAAGGATGGTAAATGGTCCAAGGTCAAATAGAAGAAACATCTCAGTCCTGCTCTGACTCACAACAATTTGACCTCAGACACGTATGGGTGTTTAGCAGATTTAGAAAAGTGATTCTTTGGCTACTAAAAAAGTAAGAAATGTTTGTATTTATGATGTAATGACTCTATAAAATACCATTTATGCTATCAAGATTTCAACAGGCATGCTATATTTCCCTTTGGGTGAAAGTACAGTTATTTTAAAACCACTACAGGAGGATTAGCCGCTGATATCAGTTTTATAGCTGGTAATCATCTTCAACTCTGCCTTTGAGCAGCCTGCATATATCAAACTGAGATGCCTATCAAAGCCACAAAAACATCAATGATGCAATGGAAGCAGCTCACCTGCACCGACTCATGTGCACAGATTCATCAGAGCAGCATGTCTCTTGTTGATGGGTAATGATTCATTTGTGTTAATAGAGATGGATGCGTCATTTAGCGCATCAGACCAATCAAAACTCACTTCAAGTCTCACTGTACAAGACTCAACCCCGCGTGTCGAGCACGAATGTAGGTGTATCTCTCTCGCTCATCTTTGAGGTGTATCTTCGGGTTGTGTTTCATAGATCGCTGTCAATGTTGTTTAGCCTCCGAGTCATGAACAAACACTGACTATATTTGTACTGCAAATTGGAAATTTAAAGACTCCACGCTGTCGCCCAGAAGGCCTCTTCACGGCTAACTGTCCCCTTTTTCACAGACTCCAACAAATAACATGCAGTGCCTGCCAATGTGCCAAAGTGAATCTCTTAGAAATTATTTACTGACTCACCCTATCATTAGCGTGAATAATGTACTTCAAACTTCCAGGCTCTGACAAAGCTATCTCCTGGGAACAACACACATGAAATTAGAAGCAAGAGAACACAACCTCATGGCAGATAATGACTACAGTTGCCATAAAGAGTAATAATAATGTGTAAGGGTTATGAAGTGAGCATCATTCTTCATTTGAGACAAGCATTTGCTGAGGACAGTGACACTTAAAACACCCATTATGGCACTTAAGTCTTGGGTGCAAAATGGGTCATTTGAGGCACAGCCTTCTCTGACTGCAATTTCACAGGAAGAGGCTAGCTTGCAGCTTTCCGTCAAGACTCTGTATTGACTCAGTCTAAAAATGCAGCGTTTAGGGAAGCTGCCCAAGCGAGAAATTTGTTAATTAACAGTGTCCCCGACTCCACACTTTCTATGCTGAATGGAAGTCATATCTAAATTGTTACTTACAAACCTGTCACAGAATGATTGTGAGCTATTTTCTCTGCCTTTCTGACTGGCTGAACATTTCAGCAGTACAGTGGGAGCACACTGGATGCTTGCTACATAGTTAGAAACGTTATATAACATACTAGCCACGGGAGAACTCTTGAATCTGGGATATTGAGCAAAGAGAGCTGCTGCATGTGAATGACCCCATGGCAGGTAGTTTGACCAGCAGCTTAAAAACTGGCTTGTACTATCGAGTGTTTTTGTGGTTATTGTCTCAAAAGATCAAAACAAACTGGTGATATTTCAATATTATGATGAGAAGAGCATCATTAGTCTCCCATCCTCCTATATCCACCTCTGCCTCAGTTAGAGATTTTCTTACAGTACATTTCCCAGAATAAACTTTCAAGTGAGTAGGTGGGTTTTTCCAGTGAAGAAAAAAAAAAAGTGAGAACACTAGCACTTCTTCATCAAAACACTTCTTGTGGCTGCTGTTCACAAAGAGCATGGAGGCTCTGCTTTGTCAGTTTCTTTCCATGTGAAAATCAGATGCTATTGCAATCGTATGACAAGATCTATCCAGCTAGCCAAATAGGAAATTGCATACATGACAGAGGCATTCACTTTCCCTTTCCAAATTAATAAATCACTAACAAAAAGAGAAAAAAGGCAGGATGCAAAACAAGCTTAAGGGTCTTTTCCCTTAATGTACACTCCACAGTTTGTTTACAATTAAACAAACATGGTGTGTGGCACATCTGTTGCAGAAGCTTATTTAACACAATCGTCTTGTTGTTCCCTCTCTCTAAATCCCTTTTTGCCAAGCTAGCTAATGGAACAAAAACATCAGGGAAGCCAGTGACATAAAGCAGCTAACCTAAACACCAGTAGACTCCATAACTCCATCCCACGCTCCACTAGCTGGGTGGCTGGACGCTGCTAGTGGCTAAATTATGTTCCTTAATTAAACCGTCTCACTATACTTTATGTAGTCTCAGGAGTAGCAAATGAGTTCAAGCGCCTGAAAAAGTAAAAGTACATGTATATATGAACCTCTGTATTGATGTACATTTACTCTAAGTTGGAAATGTATAATAATGACATAAGGGTTTCCAAATTTGCATTAAGCTCTTCACATGTAATCTGCAAGGCCAGGTTTATGGTATACTGTAAAGTACCAGTTTGAACTTAAGACCAGGGAGTGATAAGGTTTGAAATGAAGGCCCCGTTGGTGAGCTGCATGTCTGCGGAGGCAAGTATGAATCAACAACAGCTGACAGGTTGCCGTCCTGATTGGCAGAATGCTGCAGTCATGAGGTCTGAGAAAAACATAGGGTCAGCATGTGTGGAAATAACAAGATACAACAAAAGAAAATAACATCTCAAGCAGACCCTTGTCTCTCTGATAGTCCGCTGGTGATCATGTTCATTGGACATCTTGTCTAGAGACTGATGATATGACACATATTTAATCGATAATAATGTGGGAGAAAGCAGGATTGACATAAAGGGAAATAACTAGTGAGCAGGTGACATATTTCTGTCAACAGTGCCCTTTGTTTGAACATGATATTTTGTATTACTTCAGCTTTTACTAAAGTTTCTCCTTGACTACTCAACATTTTTGTTAAAGAGTGTTTCACCGAAGGGAACCATTAGATATCTTGTGAGTGTATTACATCAGTTTTCCTGTAGTAGCCGTAGAGCAGCGGCACACTGACAACAAGAATAGAGTAATGAAAAAAATGATTAGCAATTACAAGTAAGAATGGCAAGCATTCAATCAAACAGCTCTGAGGTTTGGATTGTAAAAATCACTGGTGTTGAGTCTTTGCTTCCAAGACAAAACACTAGGAGGCATCTGGTGATAATAAAGGATTAAACTGCACTGATAACATAGATAGACTAGAAAAATTGCATTTCCTTGCAGAAAATGCGTGGAAATGCTGAGTGCTGAAAGCTGAAAAAGCAATGCTAAACTGCTAATAAAACATGGAGCAAGGTATAAATGTTAAAGCTGTTGAAGGGGTGAAAAAGAAATATAAGTTGGATAATTGTTTAATTGGTTGAAGGACAAATAGTATGAATATGCTCTATAAAAGGAAATTTTATTCATGCTGAAAGAGGCTAGAAAAATGTCTAAAATTGCACAAAGTTTGAATGAAGAAGGAAATTGCCTTAAAAGGCAGGAAGGTGAGAAGTGGCATAAGATTCAGTTGTAGTACTAGAAGTAGTATGATGAGAAGTCAAGTCGTGAATGGTCGTCACATGCTACAAACGTTGCGTTTCAATGTCATACAGTAACACAGCAGTTTGAGAAGGGAAGAAATATCCCAAAGGTTGGTATGTAATGGAGGAGGAAAGTGATGTGACTTCTGCTCTGTTGTCTCCGTGTGGAAATTGACACCAGGTAAACAATAGGCTGAAGTGGAAATACATGTATGTTTGAATTGAATGATGGTAGGACAGGAGGAAGGCTGAAGACTCACAACAACAAACACAAGCTTTAACCGTTTACCGTTACAACCGTTTTTTAACGTTGATGCGTTTTTCTCATGTCAGCCGTTAAAATAGCCTCCGAACAGTTAGCAACTGTAAATAAGCTGGCTAATGTCCCCGTAAATCTCAGCAAAGAGTCAAATATCCTCTAGGCTACACCGAATATTGTTATACACGGTTGTCATAACGGTACACAGTACAGAGGGGGAAAATTATCCTGGCATTTACAACAAAGACGAATCGGCTCACCATAGTCTGAGGAGGGGATGTCCGACTTTCTAGCCATGGCACTTCGTAGCACAGATGCAGCAACGTCGTCTTAGTGTTGGAGACCGCATATGAGAGTCGAGGAGGTGAACCCCCGTTATTTTAATGCCTTTCAGTAGTCCCGTCGAGAAATAAACACAGGAACCTGGAGAGGTCTTCTCGGGCTCTTTGAGGATGCTTCGGCCACGCAGCTGAGCGTCAGTCGTGTTTACAGCGCGACGTCATTAATTATTCCAAAACGGTCTTAAAGGGGCCGCAGCGCCGAGCCTGCTGCTGCTGCTGCTGCTGAGTATTGTCTTTCTCTTTGTTCGGACGTGATTTAAAACACAAACCACACACGTTTTGTGCAGATTAGCAGTCACCAAAACGTTAAGGATTTGTGTCAACGATGCTCGAAGCAGGAAGATCGATGCACAGTGCCTCTGGAAAAACGGGTGGGGATTATCAAGTTGCTGTTTTTGGCTGATTAATAATACAGCCACTATTGCAAGAAGTATTTTTAGGTGCCACTGATATCTTTGTCTACACTGAGACACCCGATGGAGGAACACTGACCTCAGCTGACTTGTCTGTGATATTGCAGGCGTGCAGAGGCAGACGCTTCTTTTGAGTCGAATTTAAAAACCTCCCTTATACAGACTTGCTTTTATGTGATGTCGTCTTTGTCTATTTTTTCCCTTTGTCTTTTGGGCCTTTTATTGATTTTATTTTTCATTTTTGTTATTCCATTTTATCATTAATATTATTATAATTATTAATTTATTATGATTTTATTATCATTATTTATATCCTCTTTTTATATTTAATATCCTGTTTCCTACTTTCTTCCGCCTTTTTTATTACATTTCTTTTTCTAACCTATTTTATGTTTTTATTTTGGTCTTCATGGTCTCATTTTATGTTGTAGAGTTCATGTATTTTCTGGGTTTCTTAGGACAAATGAAACTGGCTTTCAATTCAGAGGCCTTGTTTTTAACTGAGCTTTTGTTTTCACTTTTTTTATTTCCACGTTCTGATGTTCTATGCTTTGCAACTGTTTGTCAAAGCATGTTGTAAACTTCTGTTTTTTAAAGTGCTATAAAAATGAAGTTATTATTATCATAATTATTATTATATTGCCTGTACTTTAGTCTATTTTCCACTTAACGGTGGCATAAATGGTGTAGTAGAGATTGTTTCCTAAATGAAAACAGGGCTATTGAGTTTCACAAGATATAAGGTTCATATCTTTAGTTACTAAAATGTGACAACGATACGAATTTTACGACTTACATTCAACCATTTGGAGAAATATTTTTTCTATGACAGGTTCTGCGTGAGACTTGAGAGCCCTGCCTTCTTGTCGGGCATTTTTCCAACCCACTGAGATGATTATAGCCTAATCGTTTAATTGAATAAAAATCTTCATAATGGTCACTTATGGTCGTCACATGCTACAAACGTTGCGTTTCAATGTCATACAGTAACACAGCAGTTTGAGAAGGGAAGAAATATCCCAAAGGTTGGTATGTAATGGAGGAGGAAAGTGATGTGACTTCTGCTCTGTTGTCTCCGTGTGGAAATTGACACCAGGTAAACAATAGGCTGAAGTGGAAATACATGTATGTTTGAATTGAATGATGGTAGGACAGGAGGAAGGCTGAAGACTCACAACAACAAACACAAGCTTTAACCGTTTACCGTTACAACCGTTTTTTAACGTTGATGCGTTTTTCTCATGTCAGCCGTTAAAATAGCCTCCGAACAGTTAGCAACTGTAAATAAGCTGGCTAATGTCCCCGTAAATCTCAGCAAAGAGTCAAATATCCTCTAGGCTACACCGAATATTGTTATACACGGTTGTCATAACGGTACACAGTACAGAGGGGGAAAATTATCCTGGCATTTACAACAAAGACGAATCGGCTCACCATAGTAAGAGGAGGGGATGTCCGTCTTTCTAGCCATGGCACTTCGTAGCACAGATGCAGCAACGTCGTCTTAGTGTTGGAGACCGCATATGAGAGTCGAGGAGGTGAACCCCCGTTATTTTAATGCCTTTCAGTAGTCCCGTCGAGAAATAAACACAGGAACCTGGAGAGGTCTTCTCGGGCTCTTTGAGGATGCTTCGGCCACGCAGCTGAGCGTCAGTCGTGTTTACAGCGCGACGTCATTAATTATTCCAAAACGGTCTTAAAGGGGCCGCAGCGCGCTGAGCCTGCTGCTGCTGCTGCTGCTGCTGAGTATTGTCTTTCTCTTTGTTCGGACGTGATTTAAAACACAAACCACACACGTTTTGTGCAGATTAGCCGTCACCAAAACGTTAAGGATTTGTGTCAACGATGCTCGAAGCAGGAAGATCGATGCACAGTGCCTCTGGAAAAACGGGTGGGGATTATCAAGTTGCTGTTTTTGGCTGATTAATAATACAGCCACTATTGCAAGAAGTATTTTTAGGTGCCACTGATATCTTTGTCTACACTGAGACACCCGATGGAGGAACACTGACCTCAGCTGACTTGTCTGTGATATTGCAGGCGTGCAGAGGCAGACGCTTCTTTTGAGTCGAATTTAAAAACCTCCCTTATACAGACTTGCTTTTATGTGATGTCGTCTTTGTCTATTTTTTCCCTTTGTCTTTTGGGCCTTTTATTGATTTTATTTTTCATTTTTGTTATTCCATTTTATCATTAATATTACTATAATTATTAATTTATTATGATTTTATTATCATTATTTATATCCTCTTTTTATATTTAATATCCTGTTTTCTACTTTCTTCCCCCTTTTTTATTACATTTCTTTTTCTAACCTATTTTATGTTTTTATTTTGGTCTTCATGGTCTCATTTTATGTTGTAGAGTTCATGTATTTTCTGGGTTTCTTAGGACAAATGAAACTGGCTTTCAATTCAGAGGCCTTGTTTTTAACTGAGCTTTTGTTTTCACTTTTTTTATTTCCACGTTCTGATGTTCTATGCTTTGCAACTGTTTGTCAAAGCATGTTGTAAACTTCTGTTTTTTAAAGTGCTATAAAAATGAAGTTATTATTATCATAATTATTATTATATTGCCTGTACTTTAGTCTATTTTCCACTTAACGGTGGCATAAATGGTGTAGTAGAGATTGTTTCCTAAATGAAAACAGGGCTATTGAGTTTCACAAGATATAAGGTTCATATCTTTAGTTACTAAAATGTGACAACGATACGAATTTTACGACTTACATTCAACCATTTGGAGAAATATTTTTTCTATGACAGGTTCTGCCCAGATTTGTTGTTGTTTCGAAGTTAGTTGAGGTCACCATATTTTATCATAGGTGGTGCATCCATAAGAGTGTCATTTCTTTGGGTGTCACAAAGCCCAAAATGTAAGCCATGCATAGTATTTACTAAAAATGTTCTGAGAGCATCACACAGAAAAGTGTAGATTTTTCTGTTGCATCAACCAGTATCCCATGTTATTGTGCAAAAGTCTAGTCTCTGTGGTTACAAACTGAAGTGCACCTTTTAATGAAATTATAACCAAAAATATCAATCACTAGCTTTAGATTTACATGTGAAATATTCACTGAAAAGGGTAGTAAGGAGAAAAAGCAAAATCCTACGTCCAAGCAAACAAAAATACAGAGCAATAGCCCTTTATCCTGTCTAGGTTAGTTAGTTTTTCATATTTAGACTGAGCTCTCTACCATGACTCACCAACAGAAACCACTCACTCAGTGGCTCTTAAAGCTTAGTGACTTTGACCAGGAAGTGGCAGCAGAGACTGGAAATCCTGTTGGAGACTGCAAAGAGTTTAAATTTGCAGGGTGAGATTCACAAGCTATGCAAACAAAGCATAATCATGAGAGGAGCCTGAGTTATCTTTGACAGCTGCAGCCTGAAGGAAGTGACTTTGAAACTTGCATGTAAAATCATTGCACACTGCTAAACGTGATTCTTTTTTTGAGAGACTGTTTTAATGTGCAATGCATTAAAGGGTAAAAATGTATTAGAAATTGGACAAGCACTCTGTATAAAAAACTCTTATCTAAAAAATGATGTGTCTCTTAATGGTCTGGATAAAAGTAATGAAAACTCAGGTTGCCAAAGGCCAGTCATTAAGAAGTACTTCATTTCCTGGGGATGGATCATGAGTAGATGTTGCAGGATCACTGCCCGTTGAACATGGACAGAATTATAATCCCATTAATACTAAGTGTAGTCGTGTAAATGTAGAAACATTTATGTAGATGACAGAGGTCTACATCAGTCGTTGCCAATCTTTCATGGCAAAGGACTTTTCCTACAGATCTGGACCCAAGTCTGTTCAAGAGATTTAAAAAGCAAAGGATTCTGATTTAGTCCTCTGATTCTCAGGGCATTTAAACTTGTGTTTGTTGATGTCTGGCACAGTTGGGTTATGATGTTATAAATAGATTCATACAACAGTGGGATGACGGTAGTTTTTTATAGCTCAGTTGGAAATATTCAGTCTGCCTTCCTCGATTGGTGTTGCTGTATTATGTCAATGTGCCTTTTTTCTAATCATCCATGTATTAGTATTTTAATAAGCTTGGCCGAAATTTGTATGTTATCACATGCAGCAAGGTCAAGCAACATAATTTTTTCTTGCCAGCAGTGAGGAGGTTCGCTAATCCCGAACAAGGACAGACACACATTTCATAGGTGAATTGTTTCTCATATAAGAATGATATTCTCCAGAGTTGCCAGCCCATCTGCTTGTCATTATGTGAAAATGATGGATGCCAACAGCTTGCTAATTACATAATGGTGAAGGGTACATGACAGTTACAGTCACATTTTGTGCTGGTTTTGGTTTTGCATAAAGGAATACTCTCCCCTTTTTGACAACAGATGTCTTTTTTTACAGGCTGTGAACTCAGAGATTTTTTTTACTTTCAGCAGAGAAAGAGGGAGATGCTCTGAACACAATCACCTTTTTTCATTCAGGGGCTACAATTGCTACAGATTAAATCAACCCTTTTGACTCCGCAGGATTGAAATCCCTTAAGTTCCACCATAAGGGAGGAGATTCAGCACAGCAGTATCGCCATAAATGAGCAACAGAGATACAGAGTGTGGCTGGTGATTGTGAGTCACCCTCTAAGTCAGTAGAGTAGACACAACCGTTCTAAGAAATAAATATTGCACATTGGGTAAAAAGGAAATTGCATCTGTGACAAGTTGCAGAGTCAGTCCATGAGTCAGTGATCTGTCCTTAAAAGAAGGCAATTTACAAAGAGAATGACTGTGTTTTATCTGTAAGGCCAGAGAATTCAGGACACAAAGCTTGTTTCTATCTCCAAATGCTCTCTGTTTTTATACCCCCATCACAGTTGAACAGCGTTTCTCTGGAGTGGAAAATACAATAACAACTACCTTGGCTCAAAATTAGATTGAGCAAGAGAGTTATATTCATTTGAACTTCTTTCAGGCTAAAATTGCTGTTTAAATAAAAAATAAGTATACCAATAAGAAAATTTAATTTATGCAGCCCCTTTCAAAGAGCTCAAAGTCCATTTACAAAGTGGAATAATAAACTAAAAATAGAAATAATTACTATATATATGACTAAAAGAAAAATCAAATAATAGTAAATAGACTGAGATAGTTGAAAAAAAGATTTGGGGGCGGGATTGGGAAGCAGAGTAAGTAGAGTTTGTATGCCGATGGACAGGTGATGTTTTTTAAATGTAGTCAGAGATAGGGCATTCAGATGTCTGAGAGGAGGTTGTTCCATGGGGTGGTGGTTGTGGTGCTGAAAGCCCTGCCTCCAAGTGTACAGAGTCTGGATTTTGGGATGGAGAGCAGGCTAGTAGCTGAAGACTGGAGGTTCCGGGAAAGGGTGTATATGTGAAGGAGGTCAGAGAGGTACTGAGGGGCAAGGTCTTGGAGGGCTTGTCCAGGAATTTGCTGGGTACCCCAGGATAGGACTCCATTGAGGTAATCAAGGTGGGAGGTGATGAAGGCATGAATGGGGGTTTCAGCAAGAGCGTCAGAGAGTGATGGCTGGAGTCTAGAGACATTTTTTTAGACGAAAGAAGGTGGATTTAGTGATAGAGTTGATGTGGGAGTGGAAGGAGAGGGTGGAGTCCATGATGACACACAGGTTGCAGACCTCATGGGATGGGTGGATGGTGCACCTATCGACTCCCAGAAGGAGCACCTTGGGGGGCACAACCATGAGCTCAGTTTTACTGTTTGGAAAAATTATTAAGGTTTTGTGCTGAGGTTGAGCTGTGCATGTGGGTAATAAAGAGGAGGAGCCCATGCATAGAGCCTTGAGGAACACCATGATTTAACTTGTTTATTTTTTATTTTGTTTAGTTTTTAGACACACGGTACTACAGGAGGAGCTTTTAAGGTTAGTTAGTTATTGTAATAAGTCCAATGACTGTGCAAAATCTTTTTATTGACTTGTCAAAAGCTTCTGACGCTGTGGGCCTTTCAATTATGAGACTGTGACGACTCAATACTGGGCAATCAGGTCAACCTTGCAATTGGTTTGAAAATGATTTTTTAAACAGATCACAATGTGTGCAGGCTGAAGGCATCACCTTAAGATATCTTTATTCACTGCTCTGGTCCACTCCTAAGATGTGTTTGACTCTGTGAACGACACCTTTTGAAATCAAACTTGAATTTTGACACTAACAAACTTAAAGAAAAAGACTTAAAACCAGCCATCTATAACTATACTTCAAGGTGATGTGATTGAGTCTGTATCCTCTTATAATACCTGGGATTCTTGATCAATCATTCCCTGTCCTTTGAGAGTGATGTCCCTGTAAGCATTCATTTGAACAGAAGCTGAGATTGTGACTGAGCTCTTATTCATGAAATAAGTCATGTGTGTCATTTGCTGCAAATAGACTTGTTGCTGCTTCTTGTGTGCCCATGGTTGACTACACATGTCCAGCATTTCCAGCATTCATCATCTCAGTGCCTACATTCTCTGGATACAGGTTACCATGAATCACTGATGCTCATTACAAATCTTGTGTCCCTCACTCATCACTACTCCCTGTATCCTTGAGTTCCCCGGCTAACTGTAGGCGACTGTCCCTAACTCTATGGGTCATTAGTCCTTAGTCTTAGAGGGTTGGTTGCCATACTGAGCAAAAACAGGGTCATGAAGAACCCGAGTGTTTATATGATGTTGCTCAATCATTTCAGTCTTAAATCTAACTGTTGAGTCATCAAAGACTCCATCACTGGTTGTGGTGTAAGACCTAACATCTACAAATCTGCAAGACTGTCTAGTTTGTTCTCTGTGCTGTGGTGGTTAGATCATCAAGTGCTTGTTTTATTGGCTAAATATATAGTTTTATATTTTTGCTGATTACATACACAAACAGAACTACACAGCAGTGCTCTCTCTCTTCAGTTGAGTATAGGAGTATTTTCTAGCTAAACCGTCACCTTTTGATGTACATAAGGTATAAGAGTGGGACATCTGCTACAAAGATGTAGCTATTTTAAAACAGCAAAGCACACTATTCTTAAGACCTGTTTTACAGAAACAAGAGCTTTGAGAAAGGCACTCTTATCTCCATTTGGCTTTCTCACACAGGTGTCCATTTATATGTAGCACTTTGTTTCGGATAGTATTGATTGCTGTCAAACCAACAAATTACCCAGCCCCATAATAGGATCTGTTTCAGAGCTGTTGTCTCCAAAAGCTTGGCTCAGTCGATATCAGTTTTAGCTGTTCCAAGATATTTATTAGAGGCCACAGATGATTAAAAGAGCCCTTACATAAACTCTTGAAGAATTGTGGTTATATAAATGTGCTTTAAAAAAAAAATTTCATATTATAGTTGAACAATCACTTACAATTTTACTTTATTATTCAATGTTTAAGTGAGTGTGTTTTTCACTCATTTATTTCACATTGCTAGTATTTTACTACACCAGTTTTTAAATGTGATATTGTATCATTAAACCTGCTTTTAGAAGGAAAGACAATAAGTCTGATGAGACATTTCTTTAAACTCATGAAAATCTGGGCCAAAACATGAAAGTCAATACATCATGTTCCCACTGTAGCTTTAAGTAGGCTACCCTGCTTTTCTCGCATCTGTTCTTGTTTTTCTGATGAATTACTTATCAATTCCAAAAAACTAGATTTCCGGGCAAACCACTGAAACAACACAAGACAAATAGATGCATATGCCAGAGCACAGAGTGTTTGAACAAAAAGGATTCACTGTCAATTTTCTTTGACAATTAGTCTTTAGGTCTCTAAGAAAATGTAGTGGTGGTATGATTTTTTTGATAGCAGCAATGACTCAGTGAAACAGGCTGCATCTTATTTATCATGATGAATGATAAAAAATTGTGTGTGGCAGTTTTAGATGGATCACATAAAGCTGCACTTTATTCTGTCTGCATTCTCTTTATCATCTAATAAACTCCACTGGTTAAAATGACTGTTTTCAAAACAGAAGTGACAACACTAAATAAACTGACAAGTGTTGTTTGTTATTCCAGATGATTTTGGGGCAAACTCTTTAAGGACATGAACTATTTTCCTCATTTGTCACTGTAACCTGAGCAACTACAGCTTCTCGAGGGGGATAGATTTGCTGGGGGCAGTAATCTTGTCAGAAGGAGCTGGGAAATGGGGAATGAGTCTTTTTATAGACACCCTCTGAGCTGGTATTACTGCGTTCATTTTTAATGTTTTCATTTCTTGTCAAGTCTTCTTTTGCTGAAAAACTGAAAAATATATCTTTAGGCTTTGTGGGAATTAGCTATTTACCCTGAAAACTAAAGCTGTCAGTGTTCATGTGTTCATTGTGATTAAGGTCTCAAATGACAACAGATTTTAATCAGGTGTGACACTGAAGTGTTGTTCTCCCAAAATTCTAAAGATGCATAAAATTATTGGAATTCACAGATCATTTTTGTTTGAAGTGCGCCTGTGGTTATGTGAAGTGGAATCCTGACAGGGTGAGACCAGGTCTTGCTGCCCCTTAAGACACCCTATTTCATAATCACTGGCTAAGTGCTGGCTAAGTTATTTTGCTACCACTCAGCTTCCATCTAAATCAAGTAGTCCAAGTAACTGGTTCAAAGATCTTTTATTGAGTTGAAACTGATTATTTACCTATACAACTCAAAAAGTTTAGTTCTGATGGTTGTCTTTTTTTTTTGCAGTACAAATTATTTATTCATTGTTTTAAGGGTGGGGGTGTTACGGCTGTGTGTTTGTTTTGTGTGTGTTTTTCCCCTTTTGTCTCTCCATAGCTGCCCAGGTGAAATCACTGAGTGCTAATCAGACTCACCTGGTGCTGGGCCTTTAAAGACTGAGAGCTGCCTGCAGTCTGGAGAGGCATTTGGTAGGAAAGTGCTGCCCTGCTGCCTCTCATTTGTGTTTAGTTTGTAATTTAGTTATGTTGTCACAATAAATCACTTGTTAAACTCTTGAAGGTGTTTTGTTAATTTGATGGGTCGAAAGATGAGGATAGTTGTTAGCAGCATAGGGCCGCCTTCGGGTGGGGCGTAACAAATGGGGGCTCATCCAGGATCGAAACATCCATGAGTTTTTTTTTTAAGTTGTTTTTTTTTTCCTTTCGTAACTAGTGACCATAGTTTGGGTCATAGTTAGTCTTCTGTTTCTGTCACTATCATTAGTAGTTGCTTTTATTTGTAACTTCTGAGCACCCTGATTATTTAGTCGCCGGGCAGGGAAGAGCTTGCCACTTTTTTATTTTGCCTTTTTTATTTTTGGTGGTAATCCTGAGGAGGGGGCACACTTAGGTGATGCCTCGAGCTCAGCAGGCCACTGAAGACTAGCTAGGTAAGTCAGACATCTTGTTAAGCAGGTAGGGGTCGGGGTGACTCATTTTGCTCTGAAATTGTTTTGTACTATAGTACTGTTTTTGTGTGTGTTTCAGAAGGCTACCCATTCTTGCTTGGTAACTCTGTGTGATAACAATTAGGATTTTGTGTGCGCAGTAACTTGTGTTGTGTGACCATTTGTTGGCGGTAACTGCTCTCCACATTTGGTGGGTCAGGTGTGAGTTGCATCTTGGGTGTAAGGTGGCAACAGTTGTGTAGTGGTGACTACTGTGTGATAGGCCTGCACGATATATCGTTTGAGCATCGTCATCGCGATGTAGGTGTGCACGATAGTCACATCGCAGAGCCTGCGATGTCGGAGCCCAATGAACTCAGTTAATTTCAAGGGTAACTGACTGAGATACACTGCACGTGACTCTGCATGTGCTTTGCAGCGATCCATCAATCACCTTCGTTCTTTACTCAGTTGCCAATCAGACTCAGTTCTCAGTTGCCAATCAGACTACCCTGCCAGCTGTCAATCAAACTCAGAGAGGAGGAAACCCACCCCTGCACATGTTCTGCACATGGAGGGAGGCGCTACCAGAGTTGAGCCGAGAAATGGGTGTCCACAGAGTATTACTCTCGGAACATTACTCATCACTGTTTAGCCCCACAAATAAGAACTGTATGGGTTTTAAAATGTACATTTCCGTGGACCACTCTACTATAAGCAGTGCGCGTTTTGTGAGGTGCATGCAATTCTCGGAGGACATGCGTTTCTCAGCACAACACCGCTAACAACAACAACAACGATCGCAAACTGAGCAACAAACAGAGAAAACCACCTTAGATGAAGACTTGTTGCCAAAAAGAAAAGGAAAGTCAGTTATCTGGAATTATTTCGGTTAAAAGAAGGATGATGTTGACCTGTGTTCACCTGTTGCCACAATAGTGTCCCAGCACAACAAAAGCTAAAAATATCTCTGAGACAGACAGAAGCCATTCTACTAACATTCACAAAAAGAGGTAAGAACAGCGCAGGTTAACTGTCCTCAAGATTTCAGCAGCGCAGCATAACATAAAGTGCTATTCAGGTCATCTGGTGAAAATTCCTCTATTTTTTAATACCGCATTTATATATCGCAGGGTTGAAAAAATCGCAATGTTAGTTTTTTCCAATATCGTGCAGCCTTAGTACACATTTTGTTTATATATAATGGATTGATTTCAAGAAATAGATAAGAGTGTAAAAAGTGTGACAACAAGCCCCGGTCTCCCCTACATAATCGGCGTCTTAGATTATGACCGCGTGCGGGTGGCCCAAAGCCAAAGTAAATTGGGAAATTGAGTTTTTTAGGACCATGAGGCGCACGCGGCTGAGCCCCCTGTAGAGAGGGGCATGGATGGGAGAGCGGTGTAGTGTTGTAGCGTCGTCTCCTCGCGCTGATCCCAGTGATGCTGCTGCTCTGGTGTTGCATGCTGAAGAAGACTCTGGACTCCTTTATGAGTGAGTGAGCTCCGGTCCCTGGACGATGACGGCTCGTTGTGCGGTGGGAAACGTGGAGGAATAAAGATGAAGATCAGAGTGGTAAGTATGAGTGAGACCTGCTGAAAATATGTCAAACTGAAATCAACCCCAGTATGGATCTTCAGTCTGTTTTTTTTCTGCAGCTCAGAAGTGCCACGCTCTGCTGTGACCTAATTGCACTTTGTGATATTTTGTTTTTTTTTAAGCCTATTAACATCAGAGTAATATTTTGCAATGGAGAAACTAACAATGAAACACGCTTGAATTCAGCAGCCTGGTGCTATTTTTATGCCTCTCATTCCCACATGTTGCCCTACTAATGTTGAGCACGTTTGAGTGGCACAGCTGACATTTTATCTCCAGCCTTGTAAAAAGAATGAGCAGCTGCTATTTATGCATCAATCTGTTTTATATCTGGCATTTTAATTAGCACCAATAACTTGACCATAGATGTAGGCGACCCTATAATCTAAACCAAGACCCTCCCTCTGGCTTGATGCTGCTGTTAAGCTCTCTGAAACTTTATTATTATCATTATTTTTTGTCTTTTCAGTGCCAAGGCATCAGTGGCATCATCATCATTACCATGGTTACCAGTATTATGTTGGTGTACAACAGCAGCTCCAGGGACAGATCTTTCCCATCTGTGTTGTCATCGTTGTCCCAACATTCAGATGGTCCTGTTTCATCTCCAAAACCACAGAGTCCTTCAACACTGGAGGGGTACACAGGTGTCATGGATCGCAAGGTAAACATACGCCATCTGTGCTTCCAGACACAATCTGTCTCCCTCTGCCTTTTTAGAAACAATGGTGCTGATACTGGTTTGTCATTCAGGTTATTTTTTGTGTAGTAGACTAAAATAAAATGGTGAATAGTGACAAGGAGTAATTTACATTAACTGTCTTTGCTAAGAACTCCCAAAGTAGGGATGGAAATCTCTTATGATAAGATATGCTACCCTGTGCACATCATCTCCCTCAAAACGAGAAGTGAAGCCAAAATACCAAATCCATGACACTGGGCTGGTAGAGCTAAGGCATTGATCGAAAAAATCTTGTTGGTGGAGCCACTGGACTGAAACCACACAATTTCTTCTCAAGAAAAATTATGAATCAATCATCAATCATCGGCTTTACCTTTTAAGTAACTTTGATAAGAGGAACGCTTAACTTCTGTTAAATAATTCCATTTAATTTCTTCAATGTTGTCATTTTGAATTCTTTGACTTCACTGGGGTAATGCAGCACTATGGCATGCAGACATTTGCACTAAGATGGGGATCATAGTGATTGTCCAGGAACTGTACTATGGAGAGCTCTTTATGGGCGTTAAAAGTCTGATGATCTGAATCACTAAGGTCACTCTGACATCACTTGAATCTACAGTGTTTACCTGAGAAAGAAGAAGGATACACTCCCTTCTCTGGAAAGATGGATCATAGAGAACTTGAGCAAGAGCATACAGCCTTTGTAGAAGTATTGTTATCCACAAATCTTTATTGATATGTTTGGATAAATCTTTGACTGAGCTTGGATTGTGGGGACCCTTTCTGTAGCAGCAGGAGGGGGACAGAACATCATCAGGTTTTCTACAGGTTTTGATGTTTATCTTAATATTTTCTCTTACTTTTGAGCAGAAATAATGTATAAACAGTGTTTGTTAAGAGCTAACAGAATTTCATTTTGGATTAACGGTGCCAATCTCCGGTTATCACATTTTCTCTCACTATTACTCTGCTACTGTGCTAATCCTGAGAGGCAGGTTTAGCAGGACCCTACAATTGTCAACAGGGCTGTAAACTAATGAACCTCTCCAAACAGTGAACTGTTGCACATTAGTCAGGGTGGCAACAACTAACTAAAATGACACAATTTATGAGTAAATTGATTTGAATTTCAATTTTTTAGTTTGAACCATAGGACATCTGTTATAATAGAGGGTGGGGGGTTGATGGCCTGTACAGCAGTTATCACAAAGTCATGGCTTTAGAGTAGGGTTGAATATCATCACGCCTCAGTGTTAGTCACATGACTTGAATGAAGTCATGCTGTTACCAATTCCCTGTTATCCTGGATTAGTCTCTGATTAGAGTCTACCTGAAACCACTTCAATGCAGCCTCTCACTTGAACATTAAGAAACCTAACTGCTGCACAGGTCAGTATTTGTGTGTCACATGACTGTAGAATGTAAACATGCCCATAAGTTGCAACACTATTACTGTGACAGATACCTGTAAAAAGAGGTTTGAGGGCAGTTTTGTTTTAACATCTATACCTGCAGTACATAGTGATGTGAAAATCATGATTAGATTAAACATAATTTTTAGCATAAACAGAAATGACTGATTACGTGTAAGTGAGTTGATTGTGTTCATGAGTACAATTTATGTAGTGGCATGTTGTTCTGCCTTCCTCTTCCTTGATCCTATGCTTCACCATGACCCACTGTCAGAGAGCTTTACACAGTATGGTATGAATAGGAGGGTGAGAGTAAAAGAAAGACCGAAGGATCCAAATTGATAACAATGAAACTGTGATAATGAGGATTTTAATAGTTTGTATTTATCTGGCATATTTTTTATATGGCAATATATAAGACAGCAAGGAAAAAACATTGAAGTAGTATTTTTTTTTTTCAGTATTCTGAAGCCCTTCTTTTGGGCTCTTTATATACTGTTTAAATCATACCACTATAAAGGGATTCAAGGATTCTTGGTTATTTGCAAGACAATCACGTGGTATTCTCCATAACTGAACAATGTAATAACAACCTATACATGTATTTATCTTTTTAAATTTTCTATTTAAGCCCTGATTCAGTAAAAACTACAGAAAGCTTCATAATGTTTTAATGAGTGTTTGACATATCTGGCTCTGTATGCCGATTTCATCACTGCATTTCTCATGTGACGTTCAACATGACTCTCCTGCTTCCCATTGTTTTTGTGCATATTTGTGACAACACACCTGGACTGTCAAAACATCCTGTTGCACTTGAGTACCTAACAAGCTTAACCTAATAAGTATTCTGATGCCATACACACAATGCAGAGAGATTTTAATATATTGAGTTTGTCAAACAAACTGTATGGAGGTGAGTAAGTGTTTTGTATACATTGCACTGTGTCTAGAGATGACTATTAAGTCCTCTTAAGGTAATTAACTGCAATTTTACCTTGCCTCCATGGTTAATAATGATCAATGTTAGGCTCAAAATTGCTGTGAAGGCATCCTCTTGGACCTTTGCACTGTTTATCCCAATCCTTAATTCATAATTAATGCATAAACCATGAAATATTTAGTGACAAAAGCACTTAAAACAGGGTGCATTCCTACCAGAGCAGCTACTTGAGACAACACAGCAGTAATCTTTCAGTCTTATAAGCCCTTCGGCTTTTGTTTTCACACAGCACAGGCCTTTTGTTCAGACCCTGCTCAGTGCTATAGACGGCTCATTCAGATCAAAAGATCATCCAGACAGCATGGTGTCCTCCCTCAGTGAGAAATATATGCAGCGAGAGCAGAGAAAACATCGGAAGCACTGGGCAGGAGAGGATTTGGAGGGAAAAAATGTTGGTTACAGTTTGCCTGTCAGTGATTTATGATCAGTGACTTAAAGTGTGAGTTTGGGGAGAGGTTTGATCCAGCTGGATTTGTTCCTGTTTTCTGACGTGCCAAAAATTTTATGTCCAGGTATCCCTGAGATGTTGTACTATCAAATTCCTTTTAAGTAAATTAAAAAGAAACATTAATCTACAGAGAATGAGAGAAAGCCTCTTTAATTTATATTTCCTACAGTAGAGCCGCATTATTATTCAGTCCTGGCCGTTCACCTTTTCCTGGCTGACAGCTAATTCGTGATGTATCCTCTCTGCGAAATCCTCAAACTGCTTAGTGTCACTCCCCCCTCTTCTCCCACTGGGGCTGCTGCTGCTTCTACACCCTCACACAGAGCTGAGGGAATGACTAACCAGAGGGGACCTGCTGTTAGATCAGTGCAGTAGGCGGATATGTCCATACTGTCTCCTTCAGGGTCATCTGAGGTCTGCTGCTGGAGAGAATCTTAGCTCGGGTACACACACATATAGAAAACCCCACGCAAAAATGCCCAGACAGGATGTAAAAGTTTAATGCCCTCATCAGAGAAGTGAGTGGAGCTCTGTCTAATGTGTCTGCCAGACCCTGGTTTATGACCTATATTGGCTCATGAGCATGTCTCTGATGCATGGATTATGCCTGCGCTTGTTTCATCATGAGGTTGCAATGTAGCCATCATTGCACATTTAGACCTTGTTGACTAATTCGTAGGTTGAAAATGTAATTTCTTTGTGTTTTGTGGCAGATGAGGACTAAAAAACAAGGTTGAAATCCATCAAACTTACAAACTATAAGATTAGACTTTAAAGCTACTGCAAATTCCTTGCATGTTAGATATTTTGAGCTACTGGCAGTCATCATATTTCCCCTCTTTGCCCTCTTCAGCGTCTGCAGGTTTCTGCGAGATGTGCTCCTCAAGTACGCGTTTCTCATTTGTTGACAAGCTACAGTAATTAGCTGCACTCTTTCGAATCCGCACACCCACGTTTGCATCCGAACACCTTGACACACAGTAACTCCGGTCTATCTCTGTGCTGCTCATCCTCTTTCTCTCTCTGTTGCTTTAGCGATCCAAGTTAAAGAGATGCTGACCTTTTTGAAGAACCACCAGTGGAATCAATCTACATTGGCCTTTATGTGCAAAACATGTGCAAGAGCATGAATGTGGATCATGAGGCTTCACCAGTTCATGATGTACCTGCTCATTATGGGAAATAGCTTCAGCGCTCTTGCAGCCTATAATGCAGTCAGCCCTGAAGAAATGCGGGTCATGAAGAGCTTTTAGATATGCGAATAATTCTCATGAGTATATACCCCCTGTTATAGCATACAGTTTAAGCTCTTATACTGGAGGTATGAGAAGAATTCCTAATTGATGACTTATGGATATATCTTCACTCATAGTGAGTGTAAAATCCTGGCATAATAGATTTTAACGCAAAATTTTACAATCATAAGAGACGCAAATTTCTCACCTGATATGATCTGTGTTTGGAATAATGAAACCCAATCCATGGGTCTTTGATTTACGCTCAGTAAAAATCATTCCTGTTGTTTCTATTGTGCCCTTTTTCAAATAGATGTCTTTTTGCTAACAAGGCTAAGTCTTCAAGATACAGCTCCTGTGTCTGCTCTCCGTGCTCAACATAAAAGTGCAGAAGAAAAAGAACAGTCTCCTTGATCAGCTCGCCCACACTCCCTGAAATTGAGAACAGAGTTAGTTTGGGATTTGGACCTGAATGTGTGCCACACAAGCCACTTAATGAGGTGTCAACTATCTGGAGGATGACTGCTGAATTAATTTGAGTCAGAGAAAAGAAAGACATCCTGATCATTAAACTCTTACACACCACGACAGGTGACAACCCACCCCCGCTCTCATTCGAGCCATTATGCAATCATCTATATTTAACGCATAATTTTAACAAACAGGTTGATAGCAACCCAGCAGCTTTAGATCAGAAGAAGTTTATTGGAGTTTTGATTTGAATGATTCATTTCTTTCATAGGATGTTGCACTGCAGTGATTTTGAAGTTGTATTGACAAACCTCAGAGATAACTTCAATCTGTTATTATCCTTGAATCTACAATCGACATTGACACTGAGGCATTTCCTTTCATTTATTATCAATGACTCTCCTATTACCCCTAAATAGTTCAGTCGTGCCCAGGCTATTATCTCTGTAGGTTTGTTCTCGCTGCGCGTCTTAACTGAAAGGGAGCAGAGGGCAGAGGCTTCTGGATTGGCAGCACAGTAAAGTCTCTGGAGCAATATTACAGACTGACTGATGGGGTTTGCTCTGAAAGCAATTATGATCCTGGGTCCTCCTGGGAACTATAAACAGGATCATACTGATGAGACTGGAGTCAGTGTGTGGGCTGTAATAGACTGAGACTGGAACCAAAGCTGCCCTCCTCGTTGTTTCTTGTGCGACTGCTGCTCTGTCTCTAGGTAGAGGGAGTCTGTGTTGAGTCTGAATATATGCGAGTGATTCATCAAGCTCACACAAGCTGGCATAAAAACATGTTCAACTTTGCTGAATAACATCCTAATTTAGAATAGATTTTGTGCCCTGAAAAAGACGACTTGAAACCCACTCTCCATTTTTGGGCGATTACAGCGGTAGATTAAAAATGGAAAATGTTAATACATGAAAAATAATACATTTTAATAATAAAGAGATTACAAAAAATCTGTGTAGTCAAAGAAAAACTTGAAGGAATAACCTGAAAATTAAAATAAAATGTGGATGGTATAAACTTTGACTAATCTCATTCTACATTTTAAAAGTCAGACACAAACTTAACTGTACATCTTTTTGGTTAAAAATTAAACGAAAACTTTTGGCTGTTTGTTGCAAGATCTCAAACCCAGTGACACTCGTGACAGACATAAAAACTTAGAAATATCAAACGTACTTCCTGATGGTGGTGATTTCTGACTTATAATTAGCTGAAACTCCTCTCATTGTTGCTTTATACGACCTAAATAAAGCAACTTCTCTGGATTTGAAACTAAAGATTTATTTAAAAGATTTGCCTCAATCATTGAGTGGTAATATATCAATAAAACATAAATCCATGACTCCTTTATTGTGAATATCATAGTATATCTGTCAAATGTAATATAAAATTTGAATACATTCATTATAACACTGGGAAGAGTTTCCAAGCTCTCGGTCCAGGATTGTGTTTCAGTATCCACTCGCTCTGCCCAGTTTGAAAGGTTCATCTGCAGGGTACATCTAATGAATGACTGAGGGTAAGATTAAATGTTGAAAGTTGAAATTGACTTCAAGTACAACAAAGTGAGTAAAGAGGAAAGAAATGCATAGATAATATCTCCGTCAGCCCAGATGGGAGAAAGAACACCTGATGTTAAAGATTTATTGCAAAGTTTTCCAGAGGCAATAAAATGTACAGTGTATTGTTTAAATCCTAGATAATTTTATTCCTTTCAAGTGAAAGTCTTTATGAATAATAGCTGAGCCTCTGGACTGAGATATTAATATAACATGAAACATTTCCATACCCTCTAATTATGAACTCTGTTATTATCTTTATTATAAAGATGTGTTTTCTGCAGAAATGCTCTGCCTACATGAAGCAGTTGAAGATAAAAACTGGCTCCAGTAAATAACATAATATTTGGTTTTATAGAATAGGAAAATGATTAAATATGAGTAAAAATGTTGGTGATCATTAACGACAGTAGAACCAGAAACATTGGGTGTTAAATAAACTGAGTTTTTCTCACAGTAACAAAACAACCTTTGTCACACATGGATTATTAAACACCTCTTTAGAGCAACTCAGATTTTGTTTCCTGTCTCCTGTAGGACAGCACTTGCCCGTACCATTAACATTTTCATATATCCTCATGTCGAACACATATTACTCTTAAAAGATCCTGATATTCACTGAAAGTACATGAAACCTCACAAATATATAACATAACGCTTTAAATATGAAAAACTTCAGGTTTTAATAAATATGGACAGTGTTTTGTATGTATCACACCAGAGTCCACTGAGTAGCGTCCTTGACTTAAACGTTTCACCTCTAAAGCGCATCTGTGTTGGAAAGTGTACTGCTGACCAAGTTATGCATTATTGATAAAGGCAGACAAGCCTCTGTCCTCATGATGAAGTGCAGACTGAGTGTGTGTGGGAGGCTGCAAGTGTTCAAGGGCTAATTGGATCACAAATAAAAAGGACCACTGTGTTCATTAAAGTCTTATTATGCATCAAAATGTTTTTTAAGAGGCAGTATATTGCACTAATATTTATTCATGCATTTAACAGTCTGTGGGTTGTATCTTCAGGCTGACCATTATCTTAAACGTTGCCCAACTGAAGCTGAAAGCCCCACTAAATGACAGCATGGTCCTCAAGTGGCTACTTCCCAACATCATCAAGCTGTCAGAAGCTGGAGGGTGCTGGCACTGGAGCTTTAGTATCACTGTCAAGGACACTATTATTTCATGAATACTTTAAAGCATGATACCGCCAGTGCAACCTTCAATCGCCTTTTACCGGTTTAACACATTCGCCGACTTTTGAAGTGATTAAAAGTTGCACGGGAGAAACCATAAGGACAGAGCTAAGAGGCGAATGCACTTTATCTGTTGTTTGTAGAAGAAGAAACAGCTTAAAGGACTGTTGATTTTTTTTTCCAGCAAAGATGTGGAAGGTGTGCTTGTGCAGTGAAGGGTGTAATTTGCTCTAGTCTACCTCTTATAGAGAAGGGGTCTGAGGATAGAGAGGGCAAACACTCGCCAGTAGGAGTTGGTTTGTTTTGAAACGTTCGTTGGGGAATTGGAAATCCTGTTACTCAGTGCCAAAATATTTGAATTGTGTCTTCCTGTGTGTGTGTGTCTGTGTGTCTGTGTACTTTTAAATCTGTCTAACAGGGAACTTAGTTGCTGTTCTGTGTTCGTCAAGTGGGACCAGGGAAAATTTTTTAAGGTTCCATTTTAATCATGCTTCAAGTCAAGCTAAATCATGTAAAACAATGACATTTCTTCAAAATTTGCTAAGAAGGGACTCGCAGGTACATATGTGTGTTTAAAACCATGCTAGGCGTCCTTATGCAGGAGGAACAGGAGTTTCGAACACCCATTCACATGTCACTTTTTCACTGATTTAAGACCTGAAAGGTTGTCTTTCTGTCCAATTTTAATAGCTTTTAAAAGAGACTGCGCACTTGATCAATGTAAAATGTTAGTCCACTGCGCGCGCGCGCGTGTGTGTGTGTGTGTGTACTTCTAAATCTGTCTAACAGGGAACTTAGTTACTGTTCTGTGTTCGTCAAGTGGGGCCAGGGGACATTTTTTTAAGGTTCCATTTCTATCATTCTTCAAGTCAAGCTAAATTATGTAAAACTATGGTATTTCTAGAATATTTGCTAAAAAGGGACTCGCAGGTACATATGTGTGTTTGAAACCGTGCTCGGCAGTCCCTCTGCAGGAGGAACAGGAGTTTCGAAGACCGGTTCACGTGTCAGTTTTCTTTGTTTTTAGACCTAAAAGGTAATCTGTCTATCCAATTTTAACAGCTTTTAAAAGAGACTGCACACTTGGTCAGTGTAAAATGATAGTCCACTGCATGTGGGAGTGTGTGTGTGTGTTTGTGTATAGAGGGGATTACAACTAATTTAGAATTTTGACACTTCTAGGACAGTTGCAGAATTTACCATAGAAACATGATTGCATTATATTTGTGGGGGCACATCAAACCCAACACAAAAGTTCACAGACACCCACAGACTCTTCCTGTACACATCCATATGGGTGCAGTGCCACACATACACACACAGCAATCATTCAATGTGGGGTCAGAGATAGTGGGAGAGTATTATAAATATAGTGGTGGGAGCAGCACGGCCTCTGGCGCTGGTAATTTCACCTGCATGTCGGCACACACATACACACACTCATACAGACAAACACACACATTCCCACCTCTGAACCTGATGGAGTGTGAAGCTCAGAGCGCAGTTCAGAATGCCAATGTAGCTCTCTATTAAGGCTGGGAATAATTCATGTGAAGGGTCTCTGGGTTCTTGCTGTCGGATCATTCAATCCGAGCTCCCCTTTTTCTACACTGAAAACCTGATGGGAACAACAACATGGCCAAAGGAAGTGCAAACCAGTGCAACTGCCCTGCAATACATTCTACTTTTTGAAAGCTGTGGTACATGAATGATACATGGACTGGATTTTGTATCGAGAGGATATGTGGGGACATATATGTGTGTATGTCATATGGTAGAAAACATTAATCCAAGTCTTAGTGTGACTGAATTTATTCACAGGTTTGTGTTTCCATCCTGATATAGAATAGCCTCTATTACTGCCAGCCACGATAATCTGCGGCGCATTTGAATAATGGGATATGGGACATAGCAGACCATCACCTTTCTGGCTGCTTAAATTTGACTAATTGTGATTCAGGAGATGCTTTGTCAAAAGACAGGAAGGTTTCTTTTTTTATGTAAGATACTCAGCACAAGATAATTGAGCAGAAAAAGTCAGCAGTAGCCTGGTTTGAAGGCTTTAAATATTATCTTGTCAGATTTTCTTTTTGTGTGAGGTGTGTTAAGAGCAACTGTACTGTCCCCTTACTGCTTGGAAGAAAATTGGAGCCACAGTGATTTGGGAAAATAAATATTAAAGTAGTTTTTCTGTCTTTAAAGTGGGGTTGTAAGAAGTTTTTTTTTGTCAGTGGTAAGACAGGTGATGCCAGTCAGCTCACCCAGTTTGTTACAGACCAGCTGGAGAACCAAGGTAACCAAACATGCTGGACATGGGATATATTTTACATAGATGAGCTGACAGCTGCTGTTTGTGTTAGCTCCAGTTATCTTTGCTATGCTGTTGTTGTTTGAGGTCACTTTTTAAAAAGTGAATACAAAGTTTAAAATATGACACTTTGAATAAACTTCAACCTAAACACTAATGTCCAAGCTCCAGAGACTCAGCAGCACTATTATTAAGAATCTATTAGCTATTGTTAGCACATGTAGCGGCGTCGTACTTTCTCTCTTTGTGTTGTATATTTCAAAGAAGACGACCATCACAGTTGGCACTCTTGCCGTTTATTTCTTTTACATCTGGCAGAAGAACAATAGCACAGTTCAGTCACTTCTGGTTCTCTCACCCACACACACATACACGTCTGAGAATAGTAAAATGAACAGAAAGGTTAGCTAACCATGTGCAGCGTTAGCTACTTTATAACCAAAAATACAAGTAAAACACTGTCAACTCTTTATAAAAAAAGGACGTGCTCGACTGTTCGTGAGCTATACATTTAACTAGAGACAACTTAAACCATCCCTTTTTATTAAAACTAAAGTAATTAACATAAACAATGGCGGAGCTCATGAGGTCCAACTGCTACTACCCCCCAGGATGCACGACCATAATCCACCGGGGTGCTGCATTTAATTGCCATCAGACAAATGAGTTTTAGTGTTGTGTGATGAGTTTTTATGGCAAGTCGGATCACCTACTTCTTAACTCTGTTACACACACTTGTGGTAAACATGACAAAATTGACTCTTGCTTTAATTAGTCTTTTAGTTTTGCTTTTGTCAGTGTGTAGCTTGCAGGTTGTAGACACTGCCAACTTAAAGTCTCTGTAATTACAGGACGTAGCGGCAACGAAATCATCCCCTGTTTCTGAAGGGGAGTTTTGAAGCCAATCGGTGGCGGCAGTCACTATAATGGTACCGAACATTTAGTCAGCCTACCAGAGACGGGCCTTTAGCCTCCTAACAAATGGTTACAGTATGCCTGCCTATCCGTGCCTCTGATTTGTTTAACTTGTATCCTGACTTACAAAAAATTAATTCCCCGTATCACATGGTAAGCCGGAGCTGCTCAGACCAAAACCGTTTTCTTTAATCAAGCTGTAAACATGTTTAATTTTGCACCAAAGTCTGGCTTTTTGGTTGAATGTGTACTTGGTTTCCGGTGCTTCTGCAGCCAGCCTCTATCAGGCAAGTTTTTATTAATTAAATAAAAGGAAATTATTCTTTGTACTGCAACTCTTTTGTTCCCTGGATAAAACTTCATATTTGACCCCAACCTCTAATTTTTCCAGCACCTGAAGATGCATTGCAGGACCTGTGCCCTGGTGACCAGCTCCGGCCAGCTCACTGGGAGCAAGAAAGGAGAAAAAATCGACCGCTCTGAGTGTGTGATCCGTATGAACGATGCACCGAACATAGGCTATCAGCACGACGTTGGCCGCCGCACAAGCCTGCGTGTCATAGCTCACTCCAGCCTTCAGAGGGTTCTGCGGAGCCGGCAGCAACTGCTCAACGCCAGCCAGGACACAGTGTTCATCTTCTGGGGACCTAACAGCTGCATGAGACGGGATGGAAAAGGGCATGTTTATAACAATCTCAGACTTTTAAACCAGCTGCTGCCCAAATTGAAAATCTACATCATCTCTAGGTTAAAAATGCTGAAGTTTGATGAGCTCTTTAAAAAGGAAACAGGGATTGATAGGTAAGTGTCAACATAATTAATCCTATTGTTTGTTTTTTGGGTGACTTAACTGGGACGAACAGCCACCTCTGCAAATGAAAGACAAACACAAGACAGTCCTTAGCTTATGCCTCACAATTAAAAAAACAAAGCCATCTCCATTTCCTGCATTATAAGCAGGACTTAGATGAAACATTAGGGTTTCGATTTGATCTGAGATGACTAATAAAATGGCTTAAGAGAAGAAATGCCAAGTGTCTTTTAGTGCAGTCACGCAATGTAGTGAGACATTTGAATATCAATTAGAGACACATTTTACCAGTGTGAGATTAAGAGTCTGGTTTCCCAGTATTTAGAAACAAACAGAAATTGACTCATAAAACAGTACTGATACAGTCCTCAACATGAGGCCAATTCACGTCTTTTTATACTTGAAATGAAAAGAACATGTCACAGCTTCATCTCTCTATTTAAATATGGCTAAGGTATAAAAATGTCTGGCTGAATATGAATGCACAAAATGAAATCACAATAGGATAATGTGACATTTTGTCTGCATCAATCCAGCCATTCATAAACTCATTTGCATGTGAACAGTTAGCCCACAGGATAATAAGAGGACACTGCATCTGAAGGGAAAATCCAATTACTTCAGCCTTCATGTAAAACAATGAATGTCTTACTCACTGATATTTCCTTTTTGTTGTGTAGAAATCATGGAAACAAAACAGACTTTCAATTTCTCTGTGTTTACCTCAACAAGGATAATCAAGTGTAATCATGAATTATGGACTCACGGTCTTTAAACATTCTTTAAAAAAAGAAGAAGAAAGAAATCAGTACAGGGAAGTAAATATAGACTTTATGAATTTACTGATGAGGTACATATTTTCCTGTCTTCCAGGAAAAGTTCGAACTCCTGGCTGAGCACCGGCTGGTTCACCATGGCCATCGCCCTGGAGCTGTGTGATCGGATCAACGTTTATGGCATGGTGCCTCCTGATTATTGCAGGTAAAGACACTTTTTTTTTAAGATTGAGAATTTAGTAGTATTAATACACCAGTATTGATATGTGTGCCTTTCCTGGTCCAAAGAGAGCATCTGAAATGTGTGCTTAGGTTAAGGAACAAAACTTTTTACTTTATCTTAAACATCAACTTTTAGCCAAATGTCATGAGCTGGTGACAGCACAGGAGTAATCCAGTGAATTTATACCACTGACTGTTAGAGTGCATGTCTCCACCTCCTCCCATGATACATTAAAGATGCCAAAACTCATACTGTGGTTTTAACCAATCTGCACAGTAGGGATCATCTCTTGAAGCTCACCTATTAACAGCAAACATCCTTAAAATAACTACAGACCACAAAGTAACAGCTATCACTTTACTCATCAATCTTTATCGTACCGATATGACAAAATAAAAATAAAGACAATGAGAGAAAAATACATGATGATGATAATTGCTGTGATAGTAAAGAAAATTTATCTACAATACACATACAACGCCCTATTAAAAAATAGACATTATCAAAAAAAAGATGGATATCTAAATATAATAAAACATGTTTATTTACATTGTCAAGTTTAAAGAAAACAGGAGGTTTTATGAGAGATGCAGGTTTTGTATGAATTCGAGGAAAGGAGACTGGGTCACAGTAAATCTTTTATTACCTTTGGCTCTGCTGTATCTCAGTTTTTCTCGCTGGAGCATAGAGAGCATTTCCTAAATCCAGCTGTTAGATGAGGGAAGATTTATCTGACCTCCACTGCAGAAAAATAAGTCTTAGAGACATTAGTACGGCAAAAGTATCAGCCCTTGATGGTGATCTAGGAATACAAACCCGTGAAAGTTTGAATGCACTCTAAGTGAAGTTACCAAAACTCCCTGGAGAATTCAATGTTTACGTCCAGTTTTCATGTCAATTTTGTTTTTTCCTAGCACCTTGAGTCATGGTGTAGATTCTAGAAATATCACCTGTTCTGTGAGGATTTCAGGTCAGTTTATCATTAACAATATTCTTGGTCAGTGAATATCGGAGGCTAAAGTGTCTACTAACAGCCTCTGGTTTGCAGAAATCCAAAAAAGTGAGTTTTAGGCACACTGTACTTTGTTTTTTAGTGTTGAACCACAGGACCGGAGGATATGGACCTGTTAATGTTGTAGAACTAAACAATGAAACAAGACAGACTGAAAAATTGTTCATCGATTCCATACCAGCCCAGACCCTGATTATTCCCAAAATAGATATCTAGTGTTTTACTTTACTTAAACATTTTTATTTATGTCCCAACTTTTAAGAGGAAGGAGGTTTATGTACTATGAGGGAGCTCTTAATGGTTTGGTTTCACTGTCAGGAATGTGTCAATTTGTCCATCTCTTTATTTGATTTATTCTTGATGTGTCAGCTTATTCACCCATCTATACACACTTGCACAGATTCACAGTTTCAACTGTGAACACTTTGTTAACGGAAGATGAAAGGTACACACACTTTTGCTCTCCTCCGAGTCTCAATGAAAGTCAGTCTCAAAAACTACTCCAGTAGTCTCGTCAGTTTGGTTGTGACTTCATCCTTAGCTTTGCTACTCCAAGCTCAAACCTGCGATGTCTGACTGACTGAACCAAAACACTGATGTTGTCACCTTGAACCAACATAGTGAGCTGACGGACACTATAATATTCTGTGTAGCAGAGGTGTGCTGATGAGCTGACTTTATTAATAATGAAGTGAGGGTTGTTTTTCAAGTGAAGGCTGGTTTTAACCCAGTTCCCGCAGTCTATGAAGTGTTCTTGTGTAAGACACTTAACCCCAAATAGTTCCTGGTTGTATAGCCAGCAACACATGTCTGACTGATGGAACATGTGAGTCAGGTTAGCTACTTTGTATGGGCCCTTTACAAAGCATCCTCTGCCATCAGTGTATAAGTGTGTTTGTGCATGTGTTATTCAGGCATGAAGTGAAAAACACATTTTTAGAGCTCAAAAGACTGAGAACATGCTACATCAGTTTTGCACATTTAATATTCAAAGATAACAAGTGTTGTATCCATGACAATGTAAAAGAAATAATGAATAAATAAATAAATAAATAAGTTAAAATTCTAAAACTATGCTTGAATGCTAAAAAAAGTCTAATAAAATATGTAGTAATATTAATACACATTTTAAATTATAAATGAAAACATTTTAAAATAACTTTTTTTTACTAATCCTAGCTTTCAATTTATGCAGAAAAAAGAGACATAAATCATCTCAACAGAAGAATTAAGTTCATTTTTTGGTATTTTTTAGTTTCCTAGCAACATAAATGATTCAGACCATCTGTATGTCAACAATAATGTGTCCTTGACTCTCTGGTCAAATATGCAGGTGTGTGACTTTTATCTGAAGGAATCACAAGTTTATACAAAATGAAAAATGAAAAGCTCACTCAGACTTTCAGTTATATTCACAATATATTTATAGTACCTTTGTTGAAAGCAAATTGCTCAAAAGTAAGAGAATACATGGGGTTTTGTTTTAAAATGCCTAAATATTCACTTCAGGGGGGAAACAGCAGGAACGCCCTTTATAACATATAACACTCATTTATTCAACACACATTAAATGCCACATCCTCATATGTTTCATATGTTAAATTATACATCCAAGACAAGTTGTCATTGAAACTCCTCATCCTCAAGACTCTTAGATGTTCCCTTTGAGCTTATAGATGATATATGCTGTCTTCTGTTAGCGTGTCAGTTGACTATGGTTTTATAGCACTCTTTCATAACTTCTCACCACTCAAAGCGCTTTAAACACCGATTGCATGTCACATCTTACCCGGGATTTCCACCGCATCTGGAACGGCTCCAATCTGGAACCGCGGCGATTTTCGCCACACACCAATTCCCACTGGATCCGTTTGTGAGACGAATTTCGTGGCAGATTACAGACGGTGGTAATCGCGCGAACTCACAAGAACCGACGGATTCACGCGCAATCGCACAATAACGAGTTGTCTCTTAGCCACAGAGGCTAACCATATAAGCAGTAGATTGTGTCCTTCCAGAGGAGGAAATCTACTTCTAGACTTATAAAATCAGCATCTCCTCATCCATGGTGTCATTGGGGTGAAATGCTGTTTAAAAACTTTTCACATGTTCGTCTCCGCCCGTTTGCACGGCGTGAAATACGATCTGCCTGAATCATGTGGCTGTTTTATTTTGTGTCTGTGCCCGACACTCTGTGCTAAATTTATGCGGTGTGCTCCGGTGTCCGGAAAAAATAGAACTCTTGCGATCAGCTGACACCTTAACTTGAATGGTTACGGTCAGCTACGATTGACAGATACGGCCTTTTCGTAGCCATTTCGGATGCGGTGGAAATTGCCCGTTACTCATACACTGATTGCGGAGGCTGATATGTAAAGCATCACTCATACACCAGCCAGTAGGGGCAGGTTGAGGTCAAGTGTCTTGCCCAGGGCATGTGGACCTCGACCTTCTGATTGAGTGATGACTGATTCTACCGCTAAGCCGCCCCCAGCTCTGCTCTTTGATTTACTGCATGCTGATAACATGGACGTGTTTCTACATCAAAATCTTGTCTGGTGTATCTTTATAGATAACTTCTTCTTGCTTTACTCCCTGCTGTGACATCCTCAGGAATCTGAAATTGCCATGCATTCAGGCTGGTGAATGACTTTGATTTTAGCACCAGTGAAAACATTTTACATTAAAATATAACAAATTCCACAAATAAGGTTGAAAATATATGTACGCCTGTATAAATGCATGAATAACAGAGGGATAATTTCGGTTACATTGTTCTCACATGAATCCACAAGTATGCAAATGACAGTTTGTCACGTTTGGATATTCACAGTGAAAAGCAGTGCAGATTGAAGTGACTCTCATGTGGCTGAACCTTCAGCTCTGTGGGACTGAGAGCATCAGAGGATTAAGATGGTGTAGAATGAACTCATCTGCGAGCCCATATTCTTCTGATCATCCTGTTTTCCTTTGTTCCGTCTCCATTTTCCTCCCTACTGTGCCTCTGCTTCTTCTTCCCTCTCCCCCACACTCATCCCATAATTATCCTCTCTATCTCCACATCCCTCCCTCTCACTTTGACTTTCCTGATTTTTTTACTCCTCTCTCCTCTACGGCTCCTTTGTAGATCCTTCTCACATCCTTCCGTGCCGTATCATTACTACGAACCCTCAGGGCCCAATGAGTGCACCATGTACCTCTCCCATGAGAGGAGCCGGCGAGGGAGCCACCACCGCTTCATCACGGAGAAAACAGTGTTTGCAAACTGGGCTCGAACCTCCAACATCCACTTTTACCAGCCGGACTGGAAGCCCGGAAACCTGACTGCTGTCATCCCCGGCATGAACAGCTCGTCCACTCCTGTTCCTGCTGGATCCTGAGATTTGACTCCAGAGACCATCAACTCCAGTGGTGTAGAATATGTGCGTGGACGTTTTCCAGCACGCAGATTCTCGCTCTGGCTGACATGAACGCATGAGACAGCAGTAAGACAGAACAAGCCTCTGTTGTGGCTCTTAGCCGGCCGCCTAAGCAGCTTGGCAGAATGGGATCATTGCATAAAAGCAGCACAAAGCCTCAGCGATGTTTTGGAAGTGTAGCTGTAATAGGATGAATTTCGTACTGGAATCAAAGCCACAGAAGTTGGCTCAGTTTTCTTTTTTTTTACTCTAAAGAGCTGCTTTAATAACACTTGAGCTTTAAGAGAGGGGACAGACACTGAGACAGAACAACCCTGCAATAAATGCAGACTGAATCCTAATGTGTTTAAACTGATTCAGATTGACTGGAGATACTGACGTCAGATGATCTGAGAAGACCCTTTTTTTCACCTACGTCTGACACTGATTGACCAAGTATTTGTTTAAGATAAATAAGATGTTTTATGAGGCCCAACATTACATTTTCTAACCATTATATTTAAACATCTTCTTTCAATGATATAGTTTTTACTGTACAGACAATTCTGTCATTACATAGAGAAATTGATGCAGTTGTGACATAAAGACAATTCAGATTCAGATTCAGACAACTTTATTTATCCCCTCAGGGCAATTCTGTTCGCAGTTACCCTGCCGTTTGATCCATACAAACACACAAATCAGCAGACAAACAAACCAGACAAGTGCAAGACGTTAATAGCGGCGACAACCCCATTCCCTTGTCAGTACTCACAGATCAGCTGGATCAGCAATAAATAGCTAAATAAGTACAAAAGCTGTCAAGTTCCACAGCGCAATGGTTAAAATACAATAAGATCCACAGTATGAGACACAAGATAAAAAATAAAACAAATAAAACACTCCTAAAGCTCCAGTTCAGCACAGGCCACATATGACCATCAGCCTACTTTCCGGCATTTAAAAGCCTGATGGCTGAGGGGATAAAAGAGTTTGAGTATCTGTTCGTTTTCCTTGGGGGTGCATAGTAGTGCCACCTAGAAGGCATAAAAAGAAAATCAGAGAACAGAATATGTCCATACACTGCTTGTATAGATAATAGAACAAACCAATCTTATATCTGTCATTGAAATCACAAACATAAAAGAGTTTTAGTGAATAAAAGGACTAAATAAAACAGTTATTTACAGTTGTTTACTGGTATAAATGTACATATGTTGTTGTGTATTTATTTATTCATGACAAAGTTTATGGGGAGGAGAGTTTTTTCATTGCACAAACTAAGGGGTACTAGATTTTGTTTACAATCCAGAGCTAACAATGAACCAAATTTGCTGTTTAAATGATATGAAGTGGTGGTGTGCTTTTGCAATAAAAGGATTCTGACTCTGATGATTTACCTAGATAACTCGAACAACATATTTCTCTGCAACAAACGAGGCAGAAATGAACATCTCCCAAATTTTTCTAAGTACTAGTTTTCTCATACTGAGCTGGATGTGCAGCTCATCACACTTGTTAGCTTGTAAACTTGTCTTTCTCACATGAAAAAGAAAATGTAAATAACGGTGTTTTGAAAATTTGCCTTATGCTTGGAGAAGAAATGTGTATTGTCAGAAGTCTCTCTGCCCAAACAAAAATTGCTGAATCTATTGTTTATCTCAGATCGACCCACCAAGAATATTTTAATCTTTCATTTTGTTCAGGAAACGTGACTGAATTTTTGAGTTTTAGTAAAAGTTTATTTTTGTCTTTGTCTCAAAAACCTGTAAAGATCAACTTATTCTTTCATTTTTTTTAAGAGCAAAGAGAAAAGAAACTAAAAAATGATAATGTTCTTCATATTAATTGGTGAATTAATCATCCTATCATTTCGGCACTTGTTCTGTTGGAAGATATATGAGAACACTTAACGTGCAGCGATGATTTAAAGAGCTGCAGGACCTGGACATATGGTCCACTGCTGCTGCTGATGACTGTTGATGTGTAATGTGGGACAGATGGCAGCAGAGATTTAATTTTCTGCTGTAAAAGTTGCACGATCTTGAAATAATTTTTTGGCTTAAAAATGTAATTACAGACAAAACGAGATTAAAGGACCGAAGCTTTTCTGTAGCCTGATTATATTCTTTGAACAGCTCTGAGTCCAACCCTGCGGGAAATCAAAAGAACAGAAAATGAGAAATTGGACTGAAAGACTGCAGTCCTTTGGTCATTTGGACGACTTGCATGATCCACATAATTGTTAATAAAGCCCTGGCTGTAGTCCGACCCAGTGATAATGTATGAAATCAGAAAAGTCAACTCTAAAACTCCTTTTTCAACTTTTGAAATGTAAAAGGGTGCTTCAGGTTTTTGCAATTTCACCCAATTTCATTGTGCATTTTTTAAGACGAGTTAAGGAATATCAAGATTAGCTGGGAACATTTGTGAGATACTCTTTTCCTCCCTCACTCCCCAACAGATGGCCCTCAGAAAAGCCCATGTGTCTGGTACTTGAGGCCATGATTTGTCCTCTCATAGAAGCCAAATGCAATTAAAGCCAGAACCAGCATTTAAAGGCATTCTCAGCTAGTCAACCACCATAATACTTATACAAATGATTACATCAAAGTGTCCTAAGAGGCCTTTTCAATCATGACCCGCAGACTTAAGTATCAGCCTCTTCAGCATACAGAGGAGAGCTGGTTGTAAGCAAGGGATTAGACTGTGCTATCCAAGCGTATCTCCAGGGCGATGGAAGCAGCACGACTTCTGCAGAATAAAGGATGTGTCGTCCTGTGAAAAAGAAACTGACTTCTGCCTGTTCCCTGTGTTCAGTTTGATTTTACTGCAAGCGTCTGTACTCCGGTTGAATGTTAATGTTGGACTGCTCTCAGGTGCACTGAGAAGCCCGAGCCGTGCTGGATGTCATGCTAAGTGCACTGGCTGCTCCTGAGATCTGCGCTGTGTGCCCTGCAAACCAATTACTGCGGCTTCAGGTAGAAAGGTGGGATTTTAAAGGCTTCAAAGGACAAGCTGGCAGCAAATGAGCCTGCTGTGGCTGTTTGAAACAAGCCAGAGGGGGCACTGTGATTCCCATTGACCTTGAAAAGTCGAGGACATAAACACTGATACTGAGGTGCTTGGAGACTGAAAGCCGTTTCATAGACTTTAGGTAAAACTGAGCTTTGTGGGCTCCTGATGCGCAATGAGAATTTCTAAATTTGAGTGGGACTGCAAGACATAAATTATTCAAAACCTAAATAAAGGGCTCAACATTTTAGAGTGGGTCTGTTCCCATAATCCTCTAAAGAATTATCACGCTAGTTTTTGAGGTGCAGGTTAACTTCAAACTCTTCTCGTTTTGCAGATTTGATTTCCAATTCAAAGTGTAATCTGCAGTAAGGTGTCTAGATTTTAGTTTGGGGAATGATCATGGTGGTGGCATTGACCAATCAGGCAGAATTTAGAGCAAAAGTAGGAGGGAACTGCTGTAATGACATCCAAGTCTCTGTCTGACAACAATGTATTTCTATCTATTGAAAGATCACTGCATGCAAGTGCTACTATCAATCTGTACTTGATCAAAAATTTCAACTGCAGCAACAAATATGATTGTTGTGAAACTCAAACAGTGTTTTTATTCCCCAACTGCCTGAAATGCATCAAAAGTGTTTTCACATCTGTTCAACAATCAAGTATTATAACACTTTCTTCCCACCATCTGGGAAACAGACCCAGAAAAGGCTTGCATTTTAATTTTACATGATAACTGCAAGTAAATCACAAGAACATTGATTTCTTTTTCAGATCTATAGGGGAGACCGGGGCTTGTTGTCACACTTTTTACACTCTTGTATATTTCTTGAAATCAATACATCATATATAAACAAAATGTGTACCAGATGAAAGACCAAAGTCTCAGGTATTTATTTTGTATTCATGTCATTGTCGTATCTTGTGTCAGTGCAGAGTTAAAAGCAATCAAACAGAGAGTGTGAACATGTGACATGTTGTCCCATCATCGGGTAAGTTGTTTCACTACATGGGGTAAGATGTCACAGTGGATTTTTCAGCTAATGAAACAAAGACAAAATTATTGTTGTTCTCATTTTTTTACTTGAAAGTGAACATCAAAGTCAAACAGAAAATGTTTATCATTGAGCTAGAAAAAGTCATTGAACAAACGTTTACATAAACTATTACGCAACATGCTCTGGAGTTTGAAGAGCTGTCTGAGTCTGTATTTCAGCTGGGGTGAATGTTTTGCAGTACTGAGCCAAGGTATGGTAGTTGATGTTAAAGTCCTTTATTAAACTCCAGATTGATTTATTAGCTAAGGTCACCTGCCTGACTGCCCTCAACATCACATCAGGAACTGCACTGCCAAGTTCAGTTTTTCTTCTGTAAATCCTGACCAAGTCTTCTTGCTTTCTCCGCTCCTTTAAACCACTCTTTTCTCTGTAAAAATAAAGTCAAAATTTCTGTATGACAACTGCTGATAAGCAGACTCTCTATGTTAATTTTAATCCCTTTTAAACATGTGACAACTAACCCCAAAATGACTGAGACATGTTTCCCCAAACTACCATGTTTGTTAATTCTAGATCTATCTTAAAGTTAGCTTAAAACAGAACAACGACTGAGCTATGACAGGTAGACTTAATCTCTCCTCTAACAAGTCCACATGTTTCACTGCTAGGATTTTTATCTGAAAGAAGCTTAATTCAAAATATACCAAGTTAATTTTTTTTTACTTTGGGTTGTGCAAAATGGTTAATTGGCACTCATCTCAGCTCATAATGTGCTCTTCTCTTCTCAGACAGGACACGACCCCTGACCATGTAAAGGAAGAAAACTAGTTTTCCACTTTTTAGTTGCGCCCTCTGGTGGCAAAGATGATTGCAATGTGACAACTTACCCATGTGACAACAAGCCCTGGTCTCCCCTACGACTGAGGTAAGGGTGAGACTCCTCAGAAACAGATAGATGAGGGGATGTAATGAAATAAGAGATGACAGGGTTTCTTTACTTTCTTTGCGTTTGATCTGAATTTACAAGCACTTTTAAAGTTGATGATTGTACTGCTGATGTCACAGGACACAGAAAAAGAAGTCATGGCTGGAAGTCTTTTGCTGTGGCTGCTGGCTACACCTAAATGCCCAAAAGTTGGCTACTATCTTTGGAGGCACATCTTAATGTCGGAGAGTATGAGTCACAAGAAAAGAAAAGTTAAGCAGATAGGAAGATTTGGAAAATGTGTAGAACATAACTGGGCATTATTGAGTGCACCAAATTGACTTTTTCAGTCCATCTGAAATCAAAATACACAGACATGTTTACAATTTCTGAATTTTACTCTGAATTTTGATCACTAAATCCTGTTTGGTGATTTGATAACTGAGAGCTAACAATGTGTAGCCTCCTCATAAAAGCACTAAACATCTTATATTATCCATCCACAGCGCTCCACTGCAAGCCCTACAATAACAGCACAAACATTATTGACTGACTCCAATGCAGCACAAATGCACCTCATACCGTCAGGAATCACTTTGACTTGAACCCAAAGATGTTCACTGGTGTTGCGGCTGATTGTTCTGAGTTACATTTCTTTGGAGAGCAGATCTTAGCTTCACCTCCGCTTCTCACTTATCATTGGCAACATCACAGTCTTACACTGGAGTCTTTCCTGAATGTGTTTGGCTGTAACACCTCTGTAAATAGAGCATCAGGATAAACTCACACTTTCGTTTTGCTCTCACGCTGTAACCACACACCAGCTGTTCAGAAGCAGAGCATCTCAAACAACCTGATTTACAGATACGTCCTGTTCATCACAGCAAGATTCAGTCCTTTTAGAGCATGAACAGCAAGTCTGAAAAAAAAAATTCTGTCAGCCACTTGAGGCAAAGTGTCTTAGAAGGAGAAGCCATGAATCGGTTTTCTCCGATATCCCCAATTTACCCCTCAAGTCTTTTTCATTAGCTGGTGTCCAATAAATCAGCTGGTTAAACTGATCTTTGTTGTGCTGTTGTTTCATGTATCTGCACTGACACCTGGTGGCTAAATGTGTCAGTGCAATTAAAAAAATAAACATGTTTTTAAAAACTAAAGCTTTTTTTAATAAAGATTTTTATATGTACCATAGACGTATCATTAAATGTGTTACATGATGTCTTTTGAGATAACTAATCTGAATGAAGTTTAATGTAAAATAAGACAACAAATAAAAGTGACATCAGAGTAAAAAATATTATACAATTTAAAACCAATAAATGGAGTAGTGCTTTAAATGCTGTGCAAGATGGCTTAATTTTGGATATCAAAAACAAGATGATGATAGTACAATAGCAAAGTGTTGATTAAAGCTACAGTCACTGAATCGCAGTCTATTAAATGCTACGATTTTGAGTAACCATCGAAGTGAAGTGATATTAACATACAAGTAAAGTTTCTGAAGCAGAGTTTTGATGTCTATTGGGTCTATTGTCAACTCGACTTACTTTCAGTGACCTAACAAGAGGCAAAGAGGGGGAGTTAAGCGGCCTTTTCGCCTCCTCCTTGCAAACACCTGCAGTACATTCACTTGTCAGTCCACCTTATCATGCAAAACCTAAAGCCTTATATTCTTCAAAAGTAATGAGTTATAAATAAATAACTGTTCAGTGTACCAGGAAATAGCAGTGAGTGATGCAGATAAAAATGTTTTTTGAACCAGGCTGCAAACATGATCATTTTTGCTGATGGCCTTTATTAAATAGGCGTGTTGGTGTCTCCTTGGGAACTAACCTTAAGTGGACACTTGGGGAATTCCATTTAAAAGCTCTTGTGAGGATTTTTTCTATGTTGATGAAAAGGCTGAATATCACATAAATGCTTTTCAATCATGTCCAAAAAGGAAACAAAATCATGGGCAACATGATTGTAAAACTGATGAAATAAATTAAAGGTTACATTCAGCTCCTGTTTTGACTGTAAACATACATTTGAAATCTTCTCACAGAGACCAACAGCGCCGCAGAGTAGTTCCTCCCCTTCGTCACGGCTGCTTTGTTTGCTGCATGCCGTTCAGGTTTGCTCTGTGTGCAAAGCTGTCAGAAATGTTTTCACTGCTCATCCATAAGTTGATGTAAGACTGCGCCTCGACTTCATGATGACTGTGTACTGTAAGGTGTTTCTATGGTGCTCCTCACTTAGCACAGCTGTGTGTGTGTGTGTGTGTGTGTGTGTGTGTGTGTGTGTGTGTGTGTGTGTGTGTGTGTGTGTGTGTGTGTGTGTGTGTGTGTGTGTCTCCTGCTGGATCAGCATGTTTGTTTTTCTGGGAGGGACATTGTGCTCACTGTGATCACTGAACTGACTGTCCTGCTGGCAGAGTCATCCTGCTCACTGCTCAGTGTTGATCAATCAACACTTACTTATACAGAAGTGGCGCATTATTTTTAACTTGATTTTAATGAAGGTGAAGTGAAACTGACTAGTTAGGGTTTTATGTTAGGGGTATTTCTTTGGTCACAGGCGTAAACCTGGTAATCATTTCCAACTACCATGGGAACATTTTGAATCCAATGTTGACTTTTTCAGCTGGGGTGTCACCTGTTTTATCCAGACTGAAATTAAACTGTAATTAAGGCTCAGTGGTGAGTTATTTCAGCATACTTATGGTGTGGAACATCCTCTACTCCAAAAGCCTGCTCACATCGATCCAGTAGTACTGTAGCACCAGCTCCTGTGCAGTAATCCTTTCAATGTTGAAACAGCATTTATTAATTTTTATTATCTGCTTCTGGTTCATTCATGCCGACATCATGTGCTCTGTATACCCCGTCACCATCCAATAGTTGCACCTTATCTGCTTTATCAGCGTCATTATTTTGCTGCCCTCAGCAGGATTTATCCACCACAGCATCTGCTTTCCAGTGAGTGGGTGTTCACTGTTTATCTCTGTTGCCAAGGGGAGACACCTTTTCGGTTAAAAGCTCCCTGTTTTCCAGTGATTTTTAAGAATTAAAAAAGTAATAAAATGAATCTTTGTTGTCTCTTAAATGTTTTATGAATTGTTAAATTGAATGTCCTAGATTTGATAATTCAAAGTATCTACGGTTTCCATGTAATAGATCCCATAAACTTCAGTGATCTGTTTTATTTTCATTTTATTTTTCGGCCTTTTTCTGATTTTTGTTTTTGTAATTTGACTATATGAATATGGACAACACATTTTAATTTTTTCCCATATAAAAAAGTGAAGTCAAATCAAAACAGACATTTAAAATCAATAAAACAGCAAAGTGTCGGTTACTTTTTCACTTGCTTTTCCTTCTTTAGTCTGCTGATCCAATTGAACACTGCAGGAGCCCTCATTTATCCACAGAGCTATCAATCATAAATCAATATCCCCTCTTTTTGCACATTTAGCTCATTCAAGTGACCCCTCTTTTCAGAATAAACACAAATAAACCAGCACCACAAGAACTCACTGTCATGACAGAGAGCATGTTTGTCAAAACTGTATTTGACTCCCGTTTTAATTGATAAGTCAGACCCATGTTCCATCTGCTAAAATGGAGGAGGTCCGCTTTAAAGGGCCTCATTAAAGTGATACTAGGGAACTTTTGTTGTAAGGTGTGTAAACGGATAACTTAAAGGGATGTTCCGGTGTAAAATTAATTTAGGGTCAAACACACCGTAACAAAGAGTTAGACACCGCATTGAGAGATAAATGCTGCCGACCGCTTGCTTCTCTAGTTTTACCAACTTTAGTAACCACCGCACCATAGCAATACACAGCGGTCTGAGGGGCAGCCTTGGGTTTCTGTGAGAGACTCAGCTACAAAATTCCTTTTCTCTCTAGTTTCTGAAACATTTGTTCAGTTGATGTGGTTATCTTGTAAGTCAGAAAGTAGCTGCTGTTCTCCTTTTTTCCTGCACTTCTCTGTTGTCATTTGAAGGTCAGAAAAGTCAACCGGTGGAGAGCTGAACCTCAAGGTCATGTCTGCACAAAAAGGAAATATTTGAAAGAGTTTGGGATGATGTTAGCACACATTGGCTAACCTAACCCGTGTTCAAAGAGCTGCAGATTTTCTTCCTCTCTTGACCAACTGCTGTCGTCAGGTGTCCCTTTCTGGTTTGACAAACATCATTGTCACATTTTGTTGCTTTGCTGACACCAACTCAGCTCCATCAAAAACGAGGGAAATTTTTGGGTCAGTATGACAGACGAAGACATGATGGAGGGATGAGATGAACAAGTACAGAGGAAGAGTACTTTGTTATCTGTGAATCTTGGCACAGGAGTGTTTTTGTGATTAGGGGGAGGAAGCGGCAGTGCTGCTGGCAGAAAGCCTGCATTTGGGCTTATTTTCCCATCTCGATAAAACTGCTCACGGCTCCATCTGAACCCCACTGAGGCAGTCAGTCTATTACAGCGGCCCCATTTGATGCAGCCAACAAAAGAATGTGATTGCACTCCCATGCCTTTGCTTGCCTTGCATTGTCACAAGCGCCGAGCTGCTGGTCATTACAGCAGGCAGCAGACAATGTGTGACACCACAGTGAAGGTGCAATGTCACCCAGGAGAAGATTTCATCCAGAGTCACCTTGTCGGACTGTTACAGACAATTTGGCCGCATGCAGAATCTCAAAAGACGGTTTCATTATCACAGTGAGGGGAGAAGACATTCTGTCCAAGAGGAACAGACACATCTGTATCTTCATTTTACACCTTAGACATTAAATAAACTTAACTGAATGTCAAGAATTTGTGAAAATATACACTTTGATAAATTAATCTCCTCCAAATAGATTGTGATGAAATATGACAGTTTATGTATTTAATTTATTGCTTTTATTTTCCATTTAATTTCCCATAAACACGAAATCTTCTATTAAAAAAGCACTTGAAAAACTCACAATGACCCACAAATGTTTATCTAATCCCAAAAAAAACAGATGTTTATTTTACTGTGTACCATCTTTTTTAAACAGGTGTGTATTACTTGGTCTCTGTAAAAAGGTGTCATTAAGTTTAGCACTGAAATAATTGCAAAACACAAAGAAACCTGAAACATTCCTCTTAGATTAACAAAAGACAAACAAAGATCCCACAGATGTTTTCTTTTTTTTGTAGAAGTAATTTATTTTATGTGTATCTGGCAGGATTTTCAGGGACTTTGGATTTAATTCAGAGAGAGAATTGCAGATTTGTTGTGATCACTTGCTCAGAAAAATTGATTAATGTCACTCCCTACTGGTGCGTGAAAGAGTTTTAACGGGACGTGTAATGTAGAGTTGGGTGGCTTAATTTACAGGGCCTCCCAACTAAACAAACAGTTCATGACCCTCCTCAGAAAAAGTATTTCACTGAACTCCAAAATCATTTCAAGAAAGGTAATAACAAATCAATCATATTTTAAAATAAATAAATAAACTTTTACTTGTTTTTTTTTTTTTTTTTTTTTTTTTTTTTTTACAAAATTCAAAAACAGTTCTTGAAAGGAAAAAATATCTCATTAGCTGCAAAGAGTAATTCTCAGAATTCACATTTTACGAAACAAAAAGTTTGAGGAGGTTTTTTTTTTTTTTTTAACTTTGTGAAGTGATCATGTTGGGTTCTGAAATATTTTATGATATCCTGAAAAAACTTTTGTGATCCTGAAACATTTTTGTGAATTTTTTTGTTTAAAGATTTATGTTTGTTTGTTTTGTTTTCATGAGTGTATGTTTTGCAAAAATGGTTTTGGTGTTCATTTCATCAGTTAAATGAATTTGGGTTTTTGTGGTCATGACATGTTAATGCAATTAACCTTTGGGGCCACCGTACTCAATTGCAGAAAGAAAAAAAAAGAAGCGAATAACAGTAAAAAGGAAACATGATACAACCTCTTTTGCAGTGGTTTTTCTTTTGGAAGCAGGTTCAGAGGATAAAAACATATAATTTCATCAAAACTTAAGACATGATTGTATTCATGTGACATCTTTTTTTTTTTCAGAAAAAACCTCTGCGTTTCGGAGTTTGATATGAAACATGGTTGGTAACGCTGTAAAATCCCTCAAACATGCAGCAGCACTGAGTAACAAAGGAAATAATTAACACAAAATAAGTCTGAAAGCAACTACAGGAGTCTAGATTAAGCTCTGCATCTGTCTGAATCCCTGCCCTAATAATAATTACAGTCAGTGATGAAGTGATATTTGCTTTCAGCTGCTGTGTTGCCTGGCACCATGGCTGATGTTCAAGAACGTTGTTGTGAAGTTGTTCCTGGCACTGCACTGACGTCAGGAGACAAAAATCAATCAATATTCTGACCTCTGAGGGCAAGATAAGTTTTATTTGACTGCACTCCCCCAGCGACTGAAGGAAGAAAACGAGGCCAAAGAATTATTTGTCTGCAGCTTTCTCTTATCAACAACTTGTTTATCCTTCCAAAAAGAGGCGTGGGACGTAAAAGTGATTCTAAACCCTTATCAAACTATTCATAAAATCATCATGTGAACGTTGAAGTTTCCTCCCTGCTTGGAAAAAACATTGCTCAGATACTTTCTCATGAGAAAGTATGTTCTCCTTATTACATAGTGATGTACTGAAGTGGGTCTGTGTGAGGGTGTGTGTACTCTACTCGCTGCAAAAAGATGGTTATGTTTTGTCAGAGTGGTGGATCTCTAGAAATAAATTGGGTTTGTGGCACAAATGAAAACTCAGCAAAACACAATTCAGGGAGAAGTACTGAGTGTGAGCAAACTAAATATGTTTCCCTGGGGATGCTCTGATTCACATTGAAACAGGGGTGTGAGCAGCATAGAGAAAAACTGCAGGCAGAAGCTGTGATGACAGAATACAACAACAAACATGATCTTCATTAGAACAATGTTAAGGGATTGTCAGTATGGACATTAAACTTTCCTGAGGTGGATTCCTAAATGTCAAAACTTGATGTATGTTGGAGAATTTGTGATTAAACATCAGTGACTCTTCTGCAAAAAAAAAAAACAAAAAGGTTCAATATTTAGGCTTTGTTTGAGCTTTGAGGTAAAGTCTTCTAAGGGTTTCTTTAGCCTCAGGGAAACCCCAAACCCTTCAGACACCAGGGTGTGTTAATATGTCCTTGGAGTGTAAATGAAACTCAGGTTCAATCAGGAAGACCTCCTTTGCTCACATCTACTAACTCAGACAACCCGCAGTATTGATTTTGTGCGTTAATCAAGCTGTTTGTACGGTTTTACCTCAAAATCTGCAATCAAATAATTCTGTTGTTGTCAAACTCTGAAACCCTCTCTGTTGCAGTCGTCAAACAGAGACCATTACAGTGACTCAACTCCCGACCTATCAATATCCTTTTCAACATTTAAAAAAACATCATCTGAGATTTCTAAATTTCTTTTTTAATGAAGTTGTATAAGGTACTTGTCCATGAAAATCAATTGAAAATAGACATGTCTTTAACTCCTACCTAGTGATTTAAACACTTCATCTTCAAACATCAACTTGCTTTCAAGCTCTTTTCTCATCTCTCAGGAATCAGGAACAGAAAAACAGGTGGTTGGCTGCTTTATGGATTCACTCTAGTTCTTGCATAAAATTAGCATCCAGAACACAGGGACTGGAAAAAATCTGAATTTATAATAAAAGTAATGTTAAGTTTGATTTAGAATTTGCATACCATACAGCAGAGTAGTAAGAGTGAAACTTTTGAACCACAGCCCAGCAGTCTGTCTGGTCAGAGCCAAGGACTGATGTTGCAATGAAGAATTCAACCTTTTGTTCTCACTCAGACTGAGATGTTTTCTTTGTATCATACTACAGTTATGCACTGTTGGCACCCCTGACATGCAGAACCATTAGACTTGAAAATATTTGGATATTTTTTAGGTTTAAGAATGGATAATAGCTTTTAAAGCTGCTGTGCTGAAATATCAGGTGATGTTCTTACTATTTTCCTTTTAAAAAAGGCAAAAAAAATTAAATATCTAACAGAAAAAAACAAAGGGATGGAATAATAGACACCTTTGCAACATGTGGCAATATTTTAATTTTACAGTTAGACAGACCTGTCTGCATCTTTATGGAAATGGAAAGAAATATTGAAGTCTCCAGTGGTGATTTTATGCAGACACAGGACTCTCTGTACATCTCCCTGCATATCTCAGGAGGGGCTGACTGTGGTGGCCGAGAACCGCCACTACTACAAATAAAAAGAATGCAAAAAAAAGGCGCCACTATGGAAGTTACCAATGCAAAAAAAAAAAAAAAAAAAGGAACTGAAGCCCACTGCAAATTAAAAAAAGAAATGGAGCTAATAAAAAAAAGCCACAATGGAAGTTAATGACGCAAAAAAAAGTGGCGATTCAAGAAAAAAAAAAAATGTCGTACCTGAGTCGATAAGTTGAACTGAAGCTAACACTACACTGGTATCCTCCAGTTCAACTTCAGTAAGTAACTTATTTTTTCCATCGCCACTTTTTTTTTTTTTTTTTGCCATTGTGGCTTCTTTTTTCTTTTATCTGCACTGTTTCTTTTTTATTTGCAGTGGGCTTCAGGTTTTTTTTGTTTTGTTATTTTGCATCAGTAAATTCTGTTGTGACTTCTTTTTTTTTTGTTTGTTTGTTTTTTTGCATTCTTTTTTTTTTTATTTGCAGCAGTGGCGGTTCTCGGCCACCATATATGAAAACCTGTTTCTGAATGCAAAAACAAGCAGCAGGACAATCCAACAACAAACAATGATGACAATGAGTAAATTAAAAAAGAAAGGACATGCTGGTGAGTGCGTCCAAAATAAAAGTCAGACCCAGTGATGAACAGCCCCTTATCTTTTTTTTTTTTTCAATGAATGCCACGCATAAAGTTTGGACCTCGTGCGTAATTGTGATATCATGCGTGTTTCCGGAACAGTTGTTTTAGATCAGTGGGTTAAATATATTGCAGAACATCAGTCGACTTCAGCGGAGTGGGAAAATTATGTTCAACCAGTAAGGTGTGTGAGAGTCTGAGCTCAGACAGACTCTGATGCCTCCTTCACTGACTCGGCTCCAGCAGAGCGCAGACGGAACCAGTTGCGCACATCGTTTCTGCAGGAATACTGAGGAGATCCTTTTATTTCAGGACGTTAAATCGTCCTTGCCAGACTGACAGGATGTGAACTTGTGTTATTGATCACCGATAAAGGCAAAGAGAACGGAGACTGTTAACTCATGGCGCGGTGTGTGCGAAGGCGAACTTGAGGTAAGAAAGTCTACATGATTCCTCACGGCTTTGCAGCTCTTTCTGGAGTCATTGGAGATCATTTCTTGCATTTGTGAGGGTGTTTTAAAACATTTTTTTAAATAAAAATTTCAGTCTGATTGAAATATTGTCGGTACCTTTATCCTATATCAGCACAAACTTACAGAATTACAGAATAAATGCAGAAAAAATACAGAAAAACAGCTAGTCCAAGATGACTATAACAATTTTGCTTAATCTTAAAATAATATCACCGGGTCTCTCATCATCATCACATATTTTGTTTCAAATGTTTTGTTGTAAATGAACCATGCTGTCAATCAACCACTTTCTCCCACAGATTTTGAACTGTCATGTCAGCCAATGGGAGCTCAGAAACAGGCTGCAGGTCAGAGGTCAGACCAAGCAACACCACCTGCAGCCATAAGGAGCTCTCCGTCACCACTTCTGCCATCTCCATGACCGTGGGCATCCTGTCTAACAGCCTCGCCCTCTTCATCCTCATCAAATCCTACAAACGCATCCGGATCAAGTCCAAGGCATCCTTCCTGCTGTTTGCCAGCAGCCTGGTGGTCACAGACCTGCTGGGTCACCTCATCAATGGCTCCCTGGTGTTGTACGTCTACAGCTCCCACAAGAAATGGGAGACATTTGACCCTCATCGTATTGTGTGCAGCGTCTTCGGGGTGTGCATGGTCTTCTTTGGCCTCAGCCCCTTGTTCCTGGGGAGTGCAATGGCTATAGAGCGATGCATCGGAGTCACCAGGCCTATCTTCCACTCCACAGCATTGGCATCCCATCATATGAAAATGCTGTTGGGACTCACCTGGTTGTTGGCTGCGCTGGTGGCTGTGCTGCCTGTGGTTCTGTGGAGGCCCTACAGTGTTCAGAGCTCCAGGAGCTGGTGTTTCTTCCACATGGAGGAGCCGAAAGACTGGCTGGATGTGCTCCTACCTCTGTTGTTCTCCATGCTGGGTCTGCTGGCTCTACTGCTTTCTATTGTGTGCAACACTTTGACCAGCTGTGCACTGCTGCAGGCCAGACTGAGGCGCAAACATCACTGCAGAGGCCCGTCTTATCACATAGAGATGATCTGCCAGCTCTTGGCGATCATGTTGGTGTCCTGTGTGTGCTGGGGTCCGTTACTGGTAAGTTTCAGTATTTGTATTGTTTTAAGTTTTGGCCTCTTTGTTGTTATCTGTATTTAAACTAGTATCAGTATTCCTATTCATATCAGTATCCAGATCTTTTCCAGTATCTGAATACCAGTATATACTGGCTTCAGTAACAGCATTGGTATTGATATCAGCCTCCAATCAGTCTAAACTTTGGCTAACATCCAGTATACCAACATGCTAATCCAATATTATAACCTTTTTTCCACGAAACAGTCAGTTGTTTTGATAGTAATAGGAACTCTGCTTCATTCCCAAGGTTGTAATGAAAGTCAGAACTCTGTGGTAAATTAGTTTGTATCATGCTGGTATCAGTGGGGTCCGCACTGACCGAGACTCAAGTCTAGGTATCAGGTATTAAGATCAGTGACCTGCGATCATTTCTTCATAGTCAATCTGACACAAAACTGCAAACAGAAACAACAACTTCTGTCGCCCTCTTACATCATCACAACGGGGTCATATCCAATGGCAAGGGAACAAACTGAGACTCTAAATACAAACCATGCACACGCACGTGCACACACACACACACATATCATGTCTGGATACTGTTGGATGAGATTCATTTTTGTTAAGTTTAATTTGTAAATTCCTATTTTTCTCAGGATAGATGAGATAAATTGCATCATTTAACTTAAAAATAGCTGTAAAATATATTGGCTTGTATACAGTATACTGTTTTGAATAGTGCACTCCCTTTTAAGTTTTAATATATTGAATAGAATATATTATTTATTATTCATAATTTATTCAAAATAAAATATTTATTATATATACATAAAGTACAATTAGACAAAACAAGGAATTCCATATTTTTTGGAGATCAAAAAGGAATAGGTTGAAGCTATTTAGCTGACATATACCTACCCTCGTTCCTCCCTATTCATTTACCCTTTGCGTGTCTTTAGAATGGTTATTAGTTGTTATTGGCACACTGATACTGTTTCCTACAGTGAAGTGAATGTATCATGGTAATTGAAGGTTCAGTTTTATTACAGTCCTGGTGGACATGCATAGTTGCCCCTGTGCTCTTGCTGTCCCCACATCCCAAAGGTATATTTAGTTAAGTGTATTAAGTATGTAGTCACAGCTGAGACCCCACAGCAACAACCATAAAGTGACACATCTTAAATCAAGGTGTTACAGTATCACACTGGGTAAAACAGTAATAAACATTTCCAGTGGTTTTACAATCTCCTCACAGTTTAGTCCCACATTTCTGCCCGTGCACATGGTCATGTTTGGTTAACAGTCTATCCGTTTGTTGTTCCACACCAGTACAGTCTGAAAGTACCTTCGCCCACATTGCCAATGATGGAGAATCAAGACTCTGTCAACGTTGTGTAATAGCTCTCCTTGTTTAGAGATGGTTTAAAAAAGATTTAATGGAGCCCTGTCTGTTTCTGTGTTTGTATAAAATCCTCCACATATATCCCAAGCACTTAGAGTTTGACATTTAAAGGGATTGTTAAAGGGATTGTTGAATCTGTGGACGGTTCCCGACAGTGATCTGCTGGCATGTCACAGTTTACTGAGTGTGCCACTGCGTGTATCATCAAAAGTGTACTTTTTTTTCTATTCTATTTTCTTTTTTTGTGGGAAAAGTTATTTTTTGTGAAATTGGTTCATTTAGAAATCAAATCAGAGAAGGCTGCACTCACAGACTCCCAGTACCTGATATCCAAGCAAACACCCACTTCAAGGCGGCACTGATATTGCTTTGAACATTTCCTTATGCTGTCATTTTTCTGATGTTCAAACCACAGCACCTGTTTGCCAGCGTCTGACTTGAATTTTGAGCATAGAGGAAGAAAGTGTCAGACTTCCAGAGAAATGGAAATTGTTTTTAAAATGCTGTAGAGCCCTGACAGCGTTTTATCATCTGCAATGTTTGGAGATTATCTTGAACTGTTTTTAAGGTACTTTGTACTGTTGTTTTTCCATTTTCACTCAGTCCTCCCTTCACATTCTTCCCTGTAAAGCTTTCATCCATTTCCAAATTTATGGCATTGACTCTGAAACACTTTAAGAGTTACCTGTTTGACCTTTCCTCTAAATTCCTTAAAATCTGCTTAGTGCTTTTGATCTCTGAGTACTCCCACACACACACACCACGATCCTCCAAAATACCCACTTGATCCTTCTCAAACTCAACAAATATGCCTTCTATAAGACACCCTCTTCATGTACTGTTAATTGCTTCTCTAATGATACTCTGTCACCAACACCATGAGCTCCTCACACTCCTTCTCCACCACAACACAGAATAATCAACACATTTCTGTGCAGATCCGTGTCATCATCTTGAGCACCAGAGCCTCAGGCGAGCCAACCTCCTTCAGTCTCCTAATGGTGGTACGCATGGCCACATGGAACCAGATCCTCGACCCGTGGGTCTACATCCTCCTGAGGAAGGCTGTCCTGAGGAAACTCTTTGTGTTGTTTCACAGCTGCTGGGGCATAAAGTCACAGGACCTTCACAGCTGGCAGCGCAGTATGCTCCGCAGTTCATTGGAGACCAGCAACCTGGCTGCCGGTCCATCTTATGGGCTTAGTAGATTACCGCTGCCGGACACAGCAATCAAATCTATCACCTGAGCCCTGATGTGGTGACCTGAACTATGAAACCCTGGCAAAAAAAGTAAATAAATAAGACAGGAAAAAGGGCTACTGAGATGTTAAACTCTGGTGGAATACAGAAGAAAATAGTCGATATATCCTTTACAAGACACTTAGGTTTTTGTCACCATGAATTACTAAGAAATATTGCCATCTTGTATCATGTTGACTTCACCTTGTTTTGTGCATCCATTCAGTACTATATCTGTCTGCAAAGTTTCATAGTGGTCACACAATACAACAGCCACAGTAAGAAATAGTTTTTTTTTCTCTTACAGTGGAGTTGTAAGAGGAACTCAGCATACTTCATTCAATTGAGCACAGTAAGTCTGTCTAAGGAAGCTAGCTGTAGTACACATGTTAACACCGGGCTATCACTAGGCTATCTATATCACTGAAGACAGGGCTTTGAGTGCCATGAAATTCAGTCAAAGTCATATATTTAAAAAAAAAAAATTTGTTTAATGCCTTTGTGTTGATTTTGGGGTTCCTGTGGAAAAAGTAATACCTTTTGTCTCTTCACAGATCTTGTCCTGTACATGCATATAGTATTTTCTGTCAAAAAAGATCTCAGTAATATATATCACTTATTTTTAATATTTGCTGTGCAAAACTATTAAAGTAAAGACAGGGCTTTTTCTCAAGTGTTGTCTTTGGTGTGGTCTGACAAGGACCCCTCTGCAGAGCTTTCTGACTGGGGTAGCACTGACAGTTAAGTTGTGACATGGTCAAAGCTTGATAGGGTGAATTAACTTAACTGTTGGCCTTGTCCCAGTTTACAAACACCAGGCAAGAATCAAGTTATTGATTGAAGTTTGTGAACTTCTGCTGCTGTAGGTGGCGATATACCCCCTTTTCAGCTCATCACTGTCAGGTTGTCCCTAGGTTGACCTATCACATACCAAAACAATCGACGAACATTGATTGATGAAAACATCATCACTTTTACATCTCTGTGGTTTGTTTATAGAAATATATATATTTTTAAAACTTTTTTGTCTGTTAAGGTTTTTTAGCAACTCAGTTGTGCTATTCAACTTCAATTTACAGCCCAGCATGCAAACGCTGGAGCACGTGCAGAACGATTGGGCCAACGATCTGTTAGAATTGATCAGTATACATGAGAGAGAAGATCAATCAATCATCATCCAGGTGTGAGAAGTTGAATTTAATGAGATTCCAGTCAGACTAATGTTTTAACATGTATTTATTTTTTAAGGTTTGAAGGTATTAAAGAGACATCCCTATTGATTTCAGCCTGTTTTATAACCAACTCAAATCTCCTCCTCGGAGCTTCATGTGTAAGGGCTCATTAAAAATGTTTCACCACTTCTAGATGTCAGGCAGCCCTCTCTCTCTCTCACACTGTCTAACTCCACATCACGGTCCTGTATATCTCTGCATGCAGTGCTCAGAATCAAAGCAGTTGTTTGGACCAGAAGTTAATGAAAGAGAAAACACAAAACACATTACCATGACGACAATGAACGGCTTTATTACAACACTGTTAAAAAAAACTGTCATTCTCAGTAATTTCTTTAATGTGTTTCTCCTCTGGGAATGTTTCTGCCTTTGTTCTTAATGGTGCTGAATTTCTATAAAGCAGCTTCCTTCTGTGCTCTGTAGTCCTCACACTATTTTTACTGAATGTGTTTGATTCTCCTTGTCTTATACAGCATATGTTTTATAAAACTGTCTCCTCTATTAGCCAAAAACAGTCATATACACAATAGAAATGAATAAGAAATATGTTGTTGATTTAATATGTAAAAAGGTGATGATTGATTTAATTGTTAAACAAATTCAGGCTGCATCTAAATACGTCAGGTTTTTGATTCAAAAAGATGCTCTAACTGTGCATTTTGCAGATTGTTTAAAATCATGTAAGGTATCTGGGCTTTGATTCAATCTGCCAAATACTGAAATCTGGAGACACACACTGTTGAGAAGAGTCAAATCCAGTCATTTTATCCAAGCAAGACCAAAGAAAATCTGACGTAACAGGGTCTGCCAGCCAGTCAGTGATCCGCTTGTAGGTAAATGTTCCAGACAAGTCATATTTTTATAATCAAATGCTCTCTGTTGATCTGGGATGAATAATGTAATAAAAGTGAAAGTGAATAAATATCAAATAGGATCCCTCATGATTAGTCATGGTGATCTATGCCAAAGAGAAATTACTTTAATAAAAGCCTCACATCTCTATGTTGTGTAGAGTTTGGCAGCAGGATATTAGAGACTATTTTCAGTATTCATTTGTAACGAGTTATAATTACTCAATTAAAATTAATTGTTTTAATTATGATTTCAAAGGGAGGAAAAATATGTCCAGCTGTTGTGTTGATAGTATCCATGCTAATAACAGATCCTGCTGTTCTGACTGTTACTCTAAGGGGGTTCGGTTTGATTTTAAGGTGGCACACTGTTGACAGGTTTTTAAGAGCTGTGCTGTAGCAATGACAAAGTCATCACAAAATATGAGATAAAATACAATACAGGAGGGAAAAAAAAGATTAAACAGGAGGGAAGATGAGACGTTAACTTTTTCTCCTTCCACTTTTTGTGGAATTAAATTTAAATCCATAACTATTTCAGAAACAAACTTAAACACTTAATACGTGAGCAAATGCTGCACAGGAGTTTAAAGCACCTTATAGCTAGACAAAAATAACTAGTTCTTATCATGAAATAATTTCTCTCTGAGCTCTTTTAGAGCTGTTTTTGCACATTTTATTATCACAGCTGATTTTTAATATTGCATGTTGTTATTGCACAGTCTTAGTGGTGGAGAGTATTATTGGCCACTGATATTTTTGCACATCATTTTTAAACCTTGCTGCTACGAACAATGTAGTTAAAATGTTATCAGTCAAAGTAGATATGACTCGTAGAGTGAGATGGCATTAATAAACTATGTTCATTTGTAATAGTCAATGCTTTAGTTAGGCCACTCCAGTCAAAAAGTCGGGATCAGTCACTGCTCCAGAGCATAGACTGTATATACTATGGACAACTTGATTTTTCTCCATTTCTTGAAACCAACATTGGGCAGTAGTGTTGTATGCACTCCACCACTTGCGCTGTAGCATTGTACGCATTCGGCAGGGAAGACGCCGTGATGACGCTCGGTTCAAACAGCATATCCCCCAGGTGAGCTACACAATCCTTGTACGCCTATGAATTGTAGCAGCGCCGATGTTGCAACAAGGGGCGTGGTGCATGACGTGCCAGCGCGACCATTTTGACAGACATAACAACACCAGGCACACTGGAATGAATAAAATTAGGATGACTTTAGGTTTTAAGAAAACAAATATTTATTAGTTGACTACACAGTAACGGAGAACGGAATGGAAAGAGCAAAACATGGACTCAACATAATGTACAGAGACAAGCTGAACAATGAAGAAAGAGAGCGTTACCTAAGCAAATTGCGGACATTGCTGGACTCAACCATATGAACACACTGTATGGTCAGAAGATGATTTCGAGATGCTACCACCACTTAACCGAGTGCATTTGATGCAGTACCTCATACATAAGAGTTTGTTCAGGTGTGTGTGTGTGTGTGTGTGTGTGTGTGTGTATGACACTGTGCATCTGCAGTTTGTGTATCCTCCCAGATGTGAAAAAAAAGTGGGCCAAGAGAGACTTTTCATTATGGAAGGAATTAAATGTAGCTTGTTCCTTCGATGAGGTACAGCTGTGGTCAGCTAATAAATAGTTGTTTTTTAAAACCTAAAGTCATCCTAATTTCATTTATTCCAATGCGCTTAGTGTTGTAATGTCATGTCTGGCTGCGCTGGCATGTTACTAACCATGCCCGCCGTGCTGATGTTGGTGCTGCTACACTTTATAGGCTGTATCAAGTGTCAATCATCAAAAATATGAGCACCCCCTAATTACTTTCAAAAATGGAGCTGTACAGAAAAAAGAGGACTAGAGCAAATACCAGTCTTACAATAACTCCACTAAGGTGGAAAAAATCTATGTTCTGTGTAATAAATTTCTAAAGTTTGTCCACAGCTCCATAGGGATTGCTGGAGGAGGCGGGATTTATGACCTACACTGCAGCCCGTCACCAGAGGATGCTGTTCTCGGGGTGGCTTCACCCAGCGGGGAGGCAGACGGTGTCCATTCTATATACAGTACAGTCTATACTCCAGAGGTAAAACGCGGTTTGTTGGTGTAATTTCGCAGAGTGTCCTGCAGGTGGCGGCAGACACTCGACCTCTTTCCATTCACCATAAACGAAGAAGAAGAAACATCCCGTATGGTATGTGACGTAATCCCTTCCTCAGCCACCTCCATCTTTCAGCACCGCATGCCTCAGAGGATTTTTGTGCAGGTTTGAGAGGATAAATATTGGTCTGTGTGTAGTGTGCGGTGTTTGTGGAGTGTGTTGTTGTTGTTTTGTTGTGGTCGGAGTAGAGCTGTGTGGCTGAGCGGAGCTGTAACTCGCTCTGTTCTCAGTCTGTAGGCCCTGCTGTGTTGTGTTTTCATGACTGCAGCTGCTAACCTCTCAGCAGCCAAACTGGAGCTAGACTGTGTTATTATAGCATCAGCGTGACATGATGTCCCCGGCCTGTTGTCATGTTTTCGGTGTAACATCATAATAAAACACGCTTTAGCTTCGTCTTTCGAAACTCTCACTGTCTTCTACTGAGTAGCTGGTGTTTGTGTTTTTTTCGAGCCGCTCACATTTGACAGGGAGAGAAGCAGAGTACAGGCTGTTAAGCTGCTGACACAGACATTTATTACCTGATTTGATGAAGCTGATTTCTAAACTATTTCCTCATACTGTAGGTGAGAACATGAATCAAGAAAAGTTGGCCAAACTTCAAGCCCAGGTTCGGATAGGAGGAAAGGTAAGTTGACACCCAGAAATGCTTTCATGTTCTGTGATTGAGTTTTCTGTGTTGATCTTTGTTTATTTCAAGAAAATAAATATGAACATGTTTCTAACATTAATAGTTACTGTCAGGAAAACTGTAGTGCCTGATCCACATATAAATCACTCTGACAAATGCACTTAAACACTGCAGTAGCACCCAAACAATACATCTATCCAAAAAGAAAACAGTAGGAAATCATAGTTTTGTCTCTGACTAGTGAATCTGCATATATTTCAAGATGTTGTACATGTCCCTGCAAACCAGCAGAATGAGTGTAAACATAACTTCTTGATAATATAGCATGCCAAAAAAAAGTGGTCTCCTATGGTCAAGTTACCCTGTGTATGGGGTAAGTTGACCATAGGAGCGGGGTAAGTTGAGCTGTATCCCTACTACCCTCCCACTCTCTACCCCAGCCCTCCCTCACCTTCTCTCTCCCTAAATAACAGTCACTTCTTCACATTCATGTGTATTTTTCTCTATTATATGCTATTCAACTGGTACAATAATTCTTTTTTATTGTTATTGTAAATAACTGCTAAACAGCTGTTTTATAAAAAGTCATTTTAACATGAGAATGTCTTTAAGTGATTCAGAACAGTCACAGCTGTATTTTAGAAAAGAAAAAGTAACACATTTCAACAATCTGAACTGAAACTCTGATCCTCTCATCAGACCCCTTTACTTTCTCAGTTTGGCTCAACTGACCCCAGAACTACTATGATGACTTTATTAGTCCTCTAAGCTAAAATGGTGGACTTTTACCCCAGGGTTTTTGACCTCATGTTGTAGCTCATAGATACCACAATTGATGCATAAAACTAATTTAAAATGATCTTTTTTGGTCTGAACAGAATTGTGATAAAACTTATGACAGACTGAATTCACTTTCAAGAGTGAAAAACGTTTTTTTTTTTTTTAAATAAATACCTAACCCCTTCACCCATGTGCTTCTAACCTTCACAGACTCCATGAATTGATGCCCATTTCCTATATATTTGGTCACATGATCAATTTCTTTTACCATTTCCAAGCAACAGGGGGTGGCTCAACTTACCCCACTCTCCCCTATTGCTCAGTTTTAGATGGCAGAGTAGTTTTTCTCCCCATGCTGCTTGTCACTGTCACGAGACACTTATCTCTACTTTTGTTTTAGGGATCTGCAAGGAGGAAGAAGAAGGTTGTCCACAGAACTGCAACAGCAGATGACAAAAAGCTGCAGAGTTCACTAAAGAAGTTGGCTGTCAACAATATTGCTGGAATTGAGGAGGTACATTGGTATGGTTGCTGCTTTTTTTCAAGTGTCACTTAGTTGATATGCCTTGAAGGTAAAAACCAGGTGGTGCTCTCATTTTAGGTGAACATGATCAAAGATGACGGGACTGTAATCCACTTCAACAACCCCAAAGTTCAGGCCTCTCTGTCCGCTAACACCTTCGCCATCACGGGCCACGCTGAGACCAAGCAGCTGACGGAGATGCTCCCCGGCATCCTCAGTCAGCTCGGTGCGGACAGCCTCAGCAGCCTGCGCAAACTGGCCGAACAGTTTCCACGGCAAGGTGGGTACACTTCAATGTGTTGGACCTCTGACAACAGTAATTATAAAAGAGGAGGGTCTGAATTTCTGTGGTTACAAAACAATGTTGGGTAGAGCTGTGTAATGGTGATGTTGAATACTTGATTTAAAGCTTTATTACACAGATCTGCATGCTTGCAGCTTTTGATAAGCAATTGAAAGACTGAATTATTTTGCCAATTGTAAATTCATACACTGCTTTCTTACACTCTCCACATAAAAACTTGATTCTGATAAGTCAAAAAATAGTCAGAAATACTGAATTAAAAGGAATATATCAAATTCAAGCAGATCTCACACAACATATCAAGTCATTCTAACACATTTATACAGTCAACTGATTCACTTCTTCCGGTGAACAGCAAGACAAAAACACACGCTTCTAATTAACATCATGGAGGACGTTTTCAGTATTACTCCCAATTTATTTTGAAAGCACCAAACTTAAGATTGCAGTCACCAGCAGAGGAAAGAAAGAGAGAAGAGGAAAACTGCTCAGAAACCAGAAAGGCACGAGTGATGGCAAAGTTGAAAAAAGACTCAAATCACAACAAAGCCTGGGCTTTAGCAGTTTTATAGGAGTGAAAACATCGACAGAAAAATCACAAGGGACAGTACCCTGTACAGGTGCTTATGTTAATACCTATGCATAAATTTCACAGTACAACTTTTCCACTGCTGTTAGGAGGAGTGTTGATATTATGCTTTCAAGGTCAGTCATGGTCTTATCTGCTGATATTTTATTGCCACGGAAAGATAAGTTCTTGCAACAAACAACGGTGTTGTTTTTGATGATGAGATTTCAGGTTGACAGTTGGATTGCCACATTGATCCAGTACTGAGTGTATAAATAAACTTTTTCTCAGTTGCATATTTTTGTGTTTTACATGCATGCGCTGATTTTTGGAATTGCTCCAATTTATACAAACATCTGATTTGGATAACTTTCCTGAGCTGTAAGCCAAAGTCATTAAAATTGACAATTTTAAACAAACTGAAAAAAAATAAATAATGATGTTCAGATTTTTTTGATACGCACATGTATTTGAGACAGTTTCAGTCAACCGTCATCTTACCTTTGGTGCCCTGGTCGGTCTTTAAAGCAGCAGGACAGTGTGTGTGGAATAATGTCTGTGATAATAAAGCATATCACTGAATGAAAATCCAAAAATGTCACATAGACTTGAACTCTTTTTAAAAAGATTTTTTATTTTTTATACAACATGTTTTATACTTTTAACTTCCTAATGCCTGTGTTGAACTATCCTGTAGTATAAAATATGACAACATTTTATCTGTATTTTGTTTTAGCCCTCGACAGCAAGGCTCCAAAGGCAGAGGACATCGAGGAGGAGGATGATGATGTTCCAGGTATGGGTTTACAGATGAGTTAAAATAATACTCTTTTAATATTTATAGAACAATATCCAGGCAATTAATCACCCTCTAAAGGGCTAAATTCTTCACAAAATATAAAATATGGCTCTACAGAGAGATTGCACTACAAATATAGCCATGCATTGTTCTCTGCTGAAAAATTAAGAGCATTTAACATTTTTTTTTAGAGGGATAAAGAAAAAAAAAATTTCACTGCCTTTGCTTTAATAATTGATATGATGTTTTGTTGTGCAGATCTGGTGGAGAACTTTGACGAAGCATCAAAGAACGAGGCAAACTGACACACTTGAAGATCACACGTAAACAGACTGGACTGCAATGAAGTGAAAAAGAAAAAAACGGGTGTTTTTAAGTCTAGTTGTTCAGACATATCAAACACTATCCTCCCAAACCAGAGACTTTTCTATTTTATCATGATGGCCCACAAATATATCCAAGTCAGACTGACTTGTGTTCTCATTGAAAATGAAAATCCTCCCTCCTGGTAAACTGTTAAAACCCTACGCCACATTGTCAGTTATGGGGAAACCGGGGTCATCAAATCGAGTCTTAAGACTTTTTTTTTCTTTTTGTTTATGAAACAAAATAAAGGTGATCAACATTTTGTAGATGGTGCTGTGGTCATTGAGGAGATTGTGTTATTATCATGGATGCTTCTCATCCAGAGTGGGGGAGGGTCTTTGGGGGTTTTTATGTGAAAATGATCTCCCTATCAATTATGCTGACTTATTGAGACCCAAGACATGCAGCGCAACACACAGTGTGACAGGTTGTCCGTGCAAGCAGGTTTTTTCATTTGTGGCTTCATGCAGCCCTGTGTGTTGTCCTGCGGTCTGTTGGACAGCAAACCAGGGAGGGACATTTCTGCACACCTCTTGAGTTTCTTCAAAGAGCTGCAGAGAGACACAGGGGAGGAGGAGGAGGAGGAAGAGGAAGAGGAGAAGGAGGGGGATATCACAGAGAGAGAGAGGGGCTGGAGAGTTGAAATCATCCCATCCTTCGCTTGTGAGCTGCTTGGATCAGTTTCCTTCTGCACTCAGATGTAACCGGATAAAATGCTGAAGTTCTTCTCTGCGCGGGATGACGAGAATGAGAGCCTTTTGGGAGGAATAACTGAGGGTAAGAGAATTGCAGCGGGGCGGGGATGCTTTACAACCCCGTGCATTGCATTGGCATTACAGGATGATGTTACTGCGCGTCTGTTTATCACTGAAAACCGCTGATACAGCATTCGGCCGCGCGCATCATCCATGAAGCGTGTGAGTGCGTATTGCGCACATGTGAAGACATGCTGCGCACATAACGCGCGCTCTCTTCATTCACGGTAAACAGCCCACTAGTGAGATGTCCCGTTTTGGTGTGTTGTTACGGGATGCGGACAGAGTGTCGCATTGCTGCCGGCCTCGGTGCCTTCGAGCGGATTAAACATTTGCACGTGTGCTGTTTGCGTCACCGTCCGAGGAAGCGATCGTTGCTGTCAGCCCGGATCAGCTCTGCCCCGCCGTCGTTTCTGGAAAGCTTTTCACTGAAGCCCACAGCAGGAAACGACCCGCATGTCGTTTTATGTCTGTCTGATAACGCTGCAATGCAGTTTCAGCCGTAAATTAAGTTCTTTATCCCGTTTTATGAACGCAGCTGGATCCTACCTATCACATAATCTGTCTCATTTGGTGCCAAGCCGCGTGTTCATTGCAGCAAAATCATATCAGATGAACAGCCCCGGGTTGCAATGTTTTGTAAAGGTTTTCTCTTGCTTGTTTTCAGTCATTACTATTCATGAACCTCTAGGTGCTCCAGCTTAATAAAACTGCAGCCATATGGACACATTAACTGGTTTTGCATCGCGCGCTGGTAATGCACAGAGAGGGTCATTACGTAATCACAGGAGGGAGGGGTGTCCGAAGATAAACAGTAATTTTGCTTTATTATAGGAGAAGGTAATTTCCCTCTGAGTGTAAAAGACCGTGCCGAGATCATGAGCAAATACACCAATTTCATACAAACACATTAATCAGGTTATTAGAAAATAGGGGAGAGTGGGGTAAGATGAGACATTTTTCATATTTCAGATCACTACATCAAGGCAATCATAGTTTTGTTTCTAACTAGTGTATCTGCATATATTTCAAAATGTTGTTCATCCCTGCAAACCAACAGAATGAGTGTAAACAGAACTGTCATGATAATAAAGCATGCCAAAAAAGTGGTCTCCTACCCCATGTATGGGGTAAGTTGAGCCACAACCACCACTCTCCACCCCAGCCCTCCCTCACCTTCTCTCTCCCTAAATAACAGTCACTTCTTTACATTCATGTGTATTTTTATCTATACGCTCTTCAACCAGTACAATAATTCTTTTTTATTATTATTGCAAATAACTGCTAAAAAGCTGTTTTCTAAAAAAGCCATTTTAACATGAGAATGACTTTTAGTGATTCAGAACATTCACAGCTGTATTTTTGAAAAGAAAAAACATTTCAACAATCTGAACTGAAACTCTGATCCTCTCATCAGACTCCTTTACTTTCTCAGTTTGGCTTAACTTACCCCAAAACTACTATTCTGACTTTATTAGTCCTCTACGCTAAAATGGTGGACTTTTATTCTAGGTTTTCGACCTCATGTTGTAGCTCATAGATACCACAATTGATGTATAAAACAAATTTACTTTTTGCTCTTTTTTGGTCTGAACACAATTCTAATAAAACTTATGACAGACTAAATTCACTTTCAAGAGTGAAAAATGTTTTTTTGGAAATAAATGTCTAACCCCTTCACCCATGTGCTTCTAACCTTCACAGACTCCATGAATTGATGCCCATCGCCTAAATATTTGGTCACATGATCAATTTCTTTTACCATTTTCAAACAACAGGGGGTGGCTTAACTTACCCTTTGGCTCCACTTACCCCACTCTCCCCTATGCGTGGACAAGAGAGAAGCGAAAAACTTGGATCCAGGCTCAGATGTGCAAAACGTTTATTAGTTTGTTTTGGGTTTTCAATCAGAGCCACACAAATGCTTTAATACCAGAATATACTCCATTGTAAACAGCTGTAAAACAATAACATAACATCTGCTTTATATGGACACTCCATGTACAAAGCCAATTAGATGTAGACTCGCTATTGACCTGCTTTCTAGCAAATGAGAGTCTATGTGCAATCAATTGCCTATACTGCTGCCATTGGTTGAACATCTATTAGTCTCTCTCTTCTCTTTTCTGTGCTGCTCTGAGATCAGCTCAGACCAACCTCTCAAGGGCACCTGACAGCTAATACTTCTGTAAGTGATGATGGGAAGTAATGAGTTATGTCCAAGGTGATGAAATCAATGATCACATGCTGCTAAATGGTCACTTAGAGTAAGTGAACACAGCCCTCTTACTTAATGAGTCATTATTAATGAGCACGCGTTCACTGTGTGTTACAGATGAAGGAGACAATCCATCTCTGCAGGACACCAAGCACCACTGGTTGAACCGACCCTGCCTGCTGGTGCTCAATGACGGGGACGTGTCCAAAACGGGATTGGGAAGCGGCCAAATACGAGCAGAGTCTCCATCGAAAACTTCATCGGATGCGTCAGTCAGAAGCAGCTCAGGGCCATGTGAGGAGAAACCATCAGAACATCCTGCCAAGACTGCCTCCCCCTCCCAGTTGGAGGAAGGCAGCTGCACCGTGACTTCCATTTCCACATGGGGTGAGAGCTGTTTTGGGGAGACTCCCAGTCCCTTGGTGCTGAGTCCAGCTGAGGCAGCGTGGCCTGAAGAAGAGGATGAAGAGGAAGAGAGAAAACACAAGGTTCTCCCATCGAAAGAGGACTCTGTGATTGAGGAGAAGGAGCTAGAGGAAAGCAGGCTGGAGCAGCAAGAGCCATCCTGCAGCTCAGAGGGGACTGCAGCACCCTCTGCTCTCTCACAGGAGGAGACACATGGCAGGAGGCCCAGGGAGCTCAGGATGCTTATATCTAATGGAGGAAATGAGACGGACAGCAACACTGGTGATGAGGGAGCGATGGGGGACTGTGCAGCCTCCCCCGCTGATCCTAATAATGAGTCCCTGCCAAGTCCTGTGGGAATTCTGTCCAAAGATCGAGGCACTGTGCTCGGAGAGGTGGCTCCTGTGTGGGTCCCTGATGCTCAGGCTCAGGTCTGCATGAAGTGTGGAGTCAAGTTTACGTTTACCAAGAGGAGGCACCACTGCCGTGCTTGTGGAAAGGTAAGGAAAGATATCAAAGTTTGTATTTTAAAGTCATTTTTTGAGTGTAGTTGACATGGGAAATGTTACTGTGTGATGGCAGGTTTTTTGTGCAGTTTGCTCCAACCTCAAGTTCAGACTCTCACATCTGGAGGGAAAGGAGGGACGAGTTTGTGTTTCCTGTCATTCAATGCTTGTCAAAAGTAAGCAACAATTTTCCTTTCTCAAATTTTCCAGTTTGGATTAAAACTTATGTGCCATTTTTACATGTTCTCCTCAGGCACACCTCCGAGGGGGAAAAGACGGGTATGGTTTGCTGATGAAATCCTCCCCAGTAAGCAGACAGAGTCTGCTCCAACCACACCAACAAGAGGGCCCACATTCTCCCCGCTGATGAGACGAGCTCTGGGTGGGCCAGGTAGAAGTCCAGTAGGGTCACCCCAGCTCAGGAGAGCTCTCCGGCCACGTGGGACGAATATTAATGTAGGAGAGTTGGAATTAATCCAAAAGAATTGAGTGTTGTCTTCATGTTTTTAAATATGGTCTCACTTCTCTGCCTCCCTGTTCCATTAGGAGGCTTGTGGTCCATATGGTTGGGGAACCACCGCTTTAGTAAGCAGCTCTGTGAACCTCATTCCCTTGAATGGCCTTCCGCCGATCCTCACCTCCACTGGAGTCAAAGGAGGTGAGAGAGGAGTTAGATTGTGCTTCAAAAATTATGCAAAACAACTGTCTTACTTTGTTCACGTTGGCGCAGATGTCGGTGTTCTGACAACCTTTTAGTGCGCTCTTCTCCTGAGAGACAGGATAGACTTTGAAGTAAATTAGGCAGCATTAGGTTAGGTGAGATTTTTGTCTCTGATGTTGAGGAGCTGACAAATTACTGATGACTGAAGGGTTCGCCAGCAGTCTCTTCAGGATAGTGTTGAATATATTTACTAGTTTAGGCTTGACTGGTGTGAATCAATAGGTTAATGTGAGTGCTTTCTTCAGGACAGTGCAGATGTCACTCCAAACACCAGGCTGGTGTAAAACAACCCTACAAACGTATTTTACTCTCTTTGCAACACTTTCATGTTTGTAATTATGCACTAAAAAGGAGAGCAGCAGGTGCACATGGATACTCCATATTTGGCTTTGAATACACACCCAGGATCCCACAAAATAGAGCCTATCAGAAACCAGTCTCAATAAGATACAGAAACACTGCAACACTGCATTGCATGTAACCTGGCATGCTACAAGTAAGTCACAAGGACAGGTAGTTTGTGAATGTGTATCCAGGGGTTATATTTTACCTCTGTCTAAAGTCAAGTCTATTTCTGACTTACACTAACTTTCACAATAACGGAGAACTCAAAGTGCCTGGCGAAGCAGTTTTTATTTTTTTTATATGTAAGTATGAATTAATGCTATCTTACCTTGTATCCTGAAGGGCCCTTCTTCAATGACTATAATGACTGTTGTAATCCCACAGATTACACTGTGGAGGAGCAGCCCTCTGAGATGTTACTAATCCAGGAACTGGAGAGTGGCAGGCCGAAGCCCCTGGTGTTTGTCCTGAACGCTAACCTACTCGCTATGGTCAAGTTGGTCAACTGTAAGTGCTGCCTTTTCATCTTGAAGAACACATTGCATCGCTAATGTCACATATTTGACACAGTAGCATTCAAGTACAGTGAGGATAAATCCTGCAGATAAGAGTGAGGTGCCAGAAAAATGAAAAGAAAATCATTAAATTTACTGTTTTTAAGCTTTTGTAACCCATACATTCACCTCCTTAGAATGTAGTTATTCATAATCTATTTAAAGATTAACTAAATTGTTTTCCATTTCATTTAACAGAATCAGGTTAATGGGATATTCCGGTGTAAAATTAATTTAGGGTTAAACACACCGCAACACAGAGTTAGACACCCCTGTGAGAGATGAATGTTGCCGACCGCTTGCTTCTCTAGGTATACCAACTTAAGTAATGACTGCAAGATAGCAATACACAGCGGTCTATGGAGCCACACACAAACCTCAACCAAAACGCCAATCTATAGCCACAAATAATGCTCAGAACAGCACCTAACTTCATCAACAGTACATATAGGGTCCCAGCCATAGCACTAGCCACCAAACATCTTTTTAATTTTGCCTAATTTCTTTAGCAACGAGACTAAACACAACTAACCTACTCTCTTCCAACAGTCGCTTGTTTGTAGCAAGACCTCGGGCCAGTCCATTAAGGACTATAGCAGGGTGACGCAGCTCAGGGAAGAACATTTTTGATCATTTTTTTATCATTTCCTTGAAGTAATAATCATCAAATTAATCATTTTGTACTGCAGACACAGTAGTTCTTCTGCCTTAGCGTCTCGGTCTGATTTCATTTCCATGAAGAAATTATAAATGTTCTTTCTTAAGCTGCGTCACCCTGCTGTCATCCGTAATGGACTGGCCCGGGGTCTCGCTACAAACAAGCGGCTGCTGGAAGAGAGTAGGTGAATTGTGTTTAGTCTCTTTGTGAAAGAAATTAGGCAAAGTTAAAAAGATGTTTGGTGGCTAGTGTTATGGCTGGGACCCTATATATACTGTTGATGAAGTTAGGTGCTGTTCTGAGCATTATTTGTGGCTATAGATTGGCGTTTTGGTTGAGGTTTGTGTGTGGCTCCATAGACCGCTGTGTATTGCTATCTTGCAGTCATTACTAAAGTTGGTATAACTAGAGAAGCAAGTGGTCGGTAACATTCATCTCTCACGGTGGTGTCTAACTCTGTGTTACGGTGTGTTTAACCTTAAATTAATTTTATGCCGGAATATCCCTTTAAGTTATCTGTTTACACTCCTTGCAACAAAAGTGACCAAGTATCACTTTAATGAGGTCTTTAAATTCCTACTCTTCAGTACACTAAACTATACGTCTGCTAGGACAGCACGGCTGCACAGCTGTAGACATTTTTAACCCTGCCACTCTCCATAAGCACCACATAGTTGTTGTTGCTGTCATGTACCAAATTACTTGAAATCGTTTCTTTTTTGCCGCTCTCAAACAGAAAGAGCTATGATGGCAGCCGTAATAGATCCATGCTTTAAGAGGAATTGATTTCTGGTAAAACAGGCAGATTTTTCACAGGGCTCGCAAATTATTATTGTATTGGATCTGTGCAAAGATTGGTGGCTTGCTGTTACGGATACTCCATTTAATGTGCAAGTGGATGTGTTTTAAATGCAGCAATAGGAATACGGAAGACCTCAAACAAACAAATCTATAAAATGATCAACATGAAGACATTTAATTTGTCATCTTAAACAAGAACAACACAAAATCCTAGCCTAAGAGGTAGCAAGACTCCATAACAGATGCCTCTCTCTCTTCTGATGCCAGTACAAGTATTTTAAAGCAAATAACATAATTTATGGAAGTAAAAGGTGCAAGAACTACAGGGAATAGAAACATTTGTATCCTGTAGAAGATAACCACGTGGGAAAAAAACTCTCCCTGTACAACCTCAGGGTTAAATACATTATTTGTGTGACAGATGTTAACAGGAAATGCTGGTGCGTTACGACAAAGGGGATGCATGCTGTGGGCCAGGTGGAGGTGGTGGTGCTGCTGCAGTGCTTACCTGAAGAAAAAAGCTTCCCAAAAGATATTTTCAGCCACTTCATCCAGCTGTACAGGGACACCCTCACAGGTCGGAGCCGCAAACACATGCTCACTCCAGGTCACTTTGACATTTCACGTAGTAGCATTGATGTGTTTTACTGACATTTTTATTGGCTGTTACCTAAATCAGAGCATTTTTCCTGTTATAATAGTAACTCTAATAAGTCATTCTGTCTGTGTTTGCGCAGGAAAAGTTGTGAAAAACCTGTCGCTGTCCTTGTTCGGCAGCAGTTTTCTGGGCAGTCAGGAGCATGCCGGCTTCTTGTACGTTCGTGCTACTCTACAGTCTCTTCAAGGTCTACCTCTGCCAAACCAGCCCTACCTCTTCGGCCTGCTGGTCCACAGGGCAGAGGTGGCCTGGGCCAAAGCCTTCCCTCTGCGTCTCATGTTGAGATTGGGGGCTGAATACAGATGTGAGCCAGGATGTTGTATGAAATAGTACACTTTTTACCTACTCAGCTTTTCCTTGTAGTCACTCACTTACTTTGTTTTCCAGTTTACCCATGTCCTCTGTACAGTGTTCGCTTTAGGAAGCCCTTGTTTGGGGAAATAGGCCACACCATCATGAGACTGCTCGTGGTGAGTTTGACAACCTGTAGCAACTGTCGATCACAAAGTGACATTTCCCGTTTTTAATAGGAAGTGTGCAGTGACTTACTGTAACTGTTATCGCAATTCCCATAAACTGTGTTGAAATTATATTCTTCCCATCCTGTCACAGGACTTTAGGAATTACCGTTACAGCCTACCCATGGTGCCAGGTCTCACTGTGGATCTAGAAGCTCAGAGGACCTGCATCAAGATACCAACCACTGGGTTTAATGAGGTTAGCTCTATAATACATAAAGGGTAAAATAAGGCATTTCGTTGCCCAAGGATATTGTGTCCACGTCTTTAGAAAGCCCAACTCTTTCCTCCTCTGTTAAAGCCAATAGTGTCAACCAACACACGTTTGTGTAAGAGTGGAAATGAACCCCAAATTGTATCAAGAGATTCAGTATCATGTTTGTCCCCCCAATCTTCTATCCCAGGCTTGCATAAACAATGTTACTAAGAATAGGCAGCATTTTGGTCCTCATGCATTTGCCCTAAAAGGTGCCATAAATAAAAAATTGCCTTATGCTTTTACTATATCACTAATTGTCATTCTCCTTTCTCTATCTACTTGTCTGTTGTTAGCTAATGAAGGCGTTAAATAAGTCCAATGAGCATGTGCTGGCCATTGGGGCATGTTTTAATGAGACTGCGGACTCCCACCTCATCTGCGTCCAAGGGGACGATGGCCAGTATCAGACCCAAGCCATCAGCATCCACAATCAGCCGCGGAAAGGTGAGCCATAAGGATTCTGTGAGAGGCACAGAATTACAGATTCAAGACTTAGTGTGATGGAGAGGAGAGTCCTGATTGAGTGATGCGGTCTAATACATGTTGTGAAGGTTAATTTGAATTCTTTATTTAAATTAAATAAATGTGTTAAATCCTCTCTGACTGTGCTAACCACTACGAGCAATCCAAAACGAGAAGTCTGTATTTCTTTTAAATGTTTTAGTTTATTTCAAATACTTATCTGCAAATGCTAAACCTTTTAATTGGTACTGAAAATATACTGTATATAATCATGAAATTTTATCCAAAATACCAAAGAAATAATTTGGAATTTCCTAAAAGTAATTTTGTAGAAATATTTGGTGATATTTTTGAAGGCTACAATAATAATAAAAATACTACTACTACTACTAATAATATTATTATTATTATTAGTAGTAGTAGTAGTAGTAGTAGTAGTATTAGTATTATTATTGTTGTTGTTGTTGTTGTTGTTGTTATTATTATTATTATTAGTAGTAGTAGTGGTAGTGGTATTGGTATTATTAATAATAATTATAATAATAATAATATGTGTTATCAAACATGGCACTTGAAGTACTTTTTAACAGAACTGGATTAAGAGATGACAGGAGAACTAAAGGTTTTAAGAGCCCACTGGATTGAACCTTCTATTTTATACCACTAGATGGCACTACATGATTGTTTTTTCTGGTGAACTCTTGCACAGCTGCTTTCTAAAGAGCCTTATTTTTCTCTGTCCTGTCTGTTTTACAGTGACTGGATCATGCTTTTTCATATTCAGTAGTGCACTGAAAGCGTCTGCAGGATACCTCGCCAAGTCCAGTATAGTCGAAGGTAGGATGTGGAATCAGAAAGGAGGCGTGCTGACATCGACTTTTCCTCCACTTGCAGGAGATTCATTGTTTACTTGAAGTAGTGCATGTTAACCTGGCTGCTTCAAAACTGGTTTATTCAGAGCGTGTTGATCTTTGTATGTGTGTGTCTGTGTACATTATAACAGACTGTTTGTCCAGGTGTGTGTACATGTTGATGCATGTGAGTGTATGCGTGTGTGTGTGTTTCTCTGTTGATGTCTGTGTGTTTTGGTATGTGTGCGTTTCTCCTGTATCGCTGCCCCCTCTCCCTCAGATGGGTTAATGGTTCAGATCACTGTGGAAACCATGGCAGAGCTTCGGCGGTCACTCCGGGAGATGAAAGACTACACCGTCACCTGTGGGCGGCTTGACCAATCAGACAGCCAGGAGCTTGTTTGTGTACAGTGGGTGGAGGAGAAATGCACTGTGAACAAGGGGTGAGTGTTCCTTCCTGTTTGAAGTTCATGTGGCAGCTTTAGAAATAAAGGCGGATACTATAGACATACTGCAAAACAACCTTTTGAATATTTTACTGAGCCTTTTGAGTAGAATAGTCAAATGTTGAGGGGCTGATCAACCATAAACCCATTATATCTGAGCTTCATAACAACCTGTGGTTTATTCATACATGTGTTTGTGTCCATTAGAGTTATAAGTCCCGTTGATGGGAAATCCATGGAGTCAATCAGCAGTGTGAAGATGTTCCAGAAATCAGAGTACAAAGAAAACGGAAAGATCATCCGCTGGACAGAAGTACATTTTATGATCTGCTTCAGTTATCAATATCGGTCTATTTGAATCCCCCTATTCTTTACATTTCCGTGTATTTTTGCGCAGGTTTTCTTTCTTCAAAAAGGAAACCATCCCAAAGGAGGGTTGACCGACTCTGCAGAACATAACCGATTAACTGAGAGGATCGCTCGAGCGTTTTGCTTGGCGCTGTGTCCACATCTCAAGCTGCTTAAAGAGGACGGGATGGCCAAACTCGGGCTGCGGGTCGCTTTTGAATCTCAAGAGGTTAGAAAAGATATTTAGTATAGGAAAGCTGAGTCACAATGCCTCAAGGTCTCAAGGTCTCAAAGATTTGAGGCTGGTAAAAGCCTTGAAGACATCAGATACGTTTTATCTCCTTTTGATAAGAGGGCAACATCATGAAGAGAGCTCTAAAAGGTCAAAATGCCCTCACTATGTGGTTCACTTCAGGCAAAATGTCACTTACTGACCTCTACCACACAAAGACGGCTACATTTCAAGTTCAAGACCATCTCAAATCATAGTGTAGTTCCAGCTTTTACTCTGGTAGGCACTCGATCAATCGCAATTACTCTGATAACAAATTGCAGGATACGATGTGTGACTCATGTTACTCAACGTTTACAAACAAGCTCATGGGTGTGACTCCATAAAAAGTAATTATTAATTTGTTTTGATTCCAGGTGGGATTCGTGGCTGGCAGCAACGGGCAGCCCCTCCCAGCTCAGTACCTCAACGCCCTGGATAGCGTGCTGATCCCTGTCATACACAGCAGAGGGCGCAAACGAGGAGATGAGCCTATAGTGATGGAGCTTATCTTTTACATCCTGGAGAACATCACTTAAAAGTGCAAAACAGATTTTTAACCCTGACCACTACTCTGTCTCTGGCACTTCTCATCAGTGCCGCCATCCGTTTCAGGGCAATAAAAGTATTCAAAGGGCGAACCAGACCACATCCAAGGTCTGCTTCCATCTCACCCACTCACAGATAGACAGAAGTGGTCTGACTCTTAGTGGTTTTTTGATCTCACGCTGCCCCGCAGCAGACCATCTGGGTACGCATGCCACCTAGAACACAACATCAGATCAGGGTACTGCACTGTACAGTAGTAGCAACTTTGTAGCGTCATATCATTCACTGATTCAATAAACCCTCCCCATACAGAAATAACCTTTAATATAGGTGCTGGATTCGGTCCTGCAACCTTAAAGCAAAGAGAAAAAGAGAATGACTTGAAGTTCTGTATGTAGAAAAGCTGCAGCAATTTGATGCACACTGAATGAATGCCTGAAGAATGTTTTCATACTGGATCTATTTTAATTGATTGCTCATGAAATGTTATGTCAGCCTGAAATTAAACTTGCAACGATGAATGAGTAATGGTTTGTTCATCCTGAAAACACAGCAAAACACAGGGTTCCTACGCAGGTATGGAAGTAATTTGATGAATTTCCAGGACCTAAAGAGTATGGTAAATGAAAAATAAAGTATGGAAAAGTATTTAGGTTTCCAGACTACTACCACAGTGAAAAAAAATACTGTTTTCTAAAATAGAAAAGTAAATATTTCCAAAGATAATTCTAAAATGTAGGGTGTGGAAAAGTATGGAAACTGTGTAGGAACCCTGAAAACACTCTATGCTTGTGCTGTATTTCCACTATACCCTTCTTGATACTTAAATTCTCTCTTCCCTTATGATCAGTCTGACCAAATCAGTTTTCACTGTAATATTGTGTTAGGTGTTTATTTGCCTTTGACTATTGAGGGATTGAGTAGATACTGAGAGCAGCTTGTAACAAAGAATAAAATTATCACCTCATTTCTGACCCTGATGAACCAGAGCTCACAGCTGAGTCTCGAAGGCGTAGATATTCAGTCTGCGGGATGCGCTCTCTCCTTCTCTTACGATTAACTTTTCAAACAAAGCAGAATGGGGCTCTTGTTGACCTCCTACTTGCTTCGCATACTTGGGATGACAAAGACGTGAGGCATAAGCGAGCAGTGCAAATACTTTCCCTCTTTTGTTGCAACACAGCAGCAACAATGTCAGTCTTCCCTCCACAACCTGACCGCTGAAACTGACAACTTTGACGACAACTTACGCCAACAGTAGTCACTCCTGAAGTGAAGTCAAGGACACAAAATGTACAAGATAATTTAAAAACTGAATTTATTGGCATTTTAATTAGTTTTTTCTTTTTAAATACAATTGAATAAGTTTTAGAAAGTCTAAAGCATACCAATACAATTAGTTGTTTGCTGTAAAACTATTTACAAAAAGTATATTCAAGTTTGATAGAAACTGTACAGTCATCTGTCCACAAGGAGGTCTGAGTGACACAGGGCTCAAATAAGTTTAAAGGTATGGTGTATACTGAAATATAAGTTTGTGTGCAACATCAGTGAAGATAACATCTTGGGCAAAACATCTTCTCTTCATACATTGTGTTTTGTGGATGGTTTCCCAACGTAAAGAAACAAACAAAACCAACCAACCAAATGTGTGACCCCCAACTGTGGAAATCATTGACCACGTCATTTCCCCATGTTTTGCATACAAAACTAAAAAACAGGAAAAGAAACACAGCCAAAATAATCTTTGGAACACGTAGTAGTTTTAACAGCTCCTCCAGGTCATTCTCCTTGGGTGTTTCCTTCCAGATGTCCTAGGCCTTCTTCATCTTGCCCATGTGAGCGCTGCCGTTCTCGTGGTGAGTGGAGCCGTTGCTGGTGCCGTTCGTGGCTCCATGGTTGCTGCCGTTCTCGTGGTGTTTGCCGTTGGTGTAGACAGCTGTGCCGTTCTGAACCGGTTTTAAGTCCTGCTTGGGGAGCCTCTTACCCTTTACATAAGCCTGGACCCAGAAGTTGGAGAAAAGCAGGAAGAAGAAGGTTCCGTAGATCCAGATGAGGTTGACGATGATGGGGAACTGGTAGTCGCAGCTGTCCATGAAGTAATACTGGGTAGCATGGAGGGAAACCAGCACAAACTGGATCTGATGGGGGGGGGAAATCAAGAGTCAGCCAATGTGTACTGTAAATAAATGTAGAGGAGTTTGTAGTGCTGCCTTTGTAACAGTCATTAACATTGGTATTTCTAAAATACCCTGGTGAGAGATGAGCAGAGCTGAAACAGGGCTATAAATAAACACACTTAATCTACATTACACCGCCCTGATATTTACATAAGCAGCAAACTACCTTTTATTATCAAGCAAAACTGCAAGATACGGCGTGTATTTACCAGTTGGATTGCTGTCATGTATTTCTTCCACCACAAAAACTTATGGAAGCGTGGTCCAGCAGCAGCAAGGCCGTAGTAGAAATACATGATGACGTGAACGGTAGAGTTCACCATGGCGTGGAAAGATCCCATCCCGCCTGTGGGAATCATCACAAACATAGTGCATTTTAAGGGCAGAGTAAACAACACAGATCTGACCTTAAAATCATCAAAAACTCTCTTTGTAACAGAACTTTGGTTAATTTGTTTCTTGTCACACTACACAGAAGGAGGAACTGTACAAGTAGCTTATACAAGCTTTCTCAAAGCAACATTATGTAATAGCTCCTGGAGTGACTTGGCGTCTCTACAACTTCAGAGTGCAACTCACTCTTTCACCAAATACTTCAAAGCCAGTATGAGATTTTCTCCTGTTTTTGTTTCTTTGGGTCAAACTCTGTACTTCTGCTCTGTATTCACTGTTCTATTAGTACGGACAGCATGAAAGGGCTGCCAAGATCAATGAGGAGTTTCAAAGGGACACTGAAGAAATTGTTAATAATTAGACATCATAAATTGTGTTTTTACACTACAATAAGAGGAGATACTGTTGATAATTGCACTTATCATACTTTGTTTAGACCCAGGAGTGAAAACACTAAACCCACCACCTGCCGTTTTTCCTCCATTTCTCATCCTCCTCTTTTCTGAAGACATGATTTAGGTGATCTTAACTCACCTGGAGCGTAGCCAACTCCCCACCACCAGGTCCAGGGCATGAAGGAGTGGTGGAAGATGTGCAGGAATGTAATCTGACCGTGCTTTTTCCTCAACACAAAGAACATCTGACAGGGAGAGGACATCAGTTACTTAAAGCCCTGCCATGGTGACCAAAACTGACATCCTGTAAGATACACTGAACTTACTGTGTCCATGAGCTCAATGATCTTGGAGAACCAGAACAGCCAGGCAACCCGGACCATCTAGAGAGGAGGACAAAGTCTTAGTTTCAAAGCAGACTTAAAGTTTCTGAAATCAATTTGACTTTATATTAACCAGGTTTTGTATAAAACATGAGAGCTTACTCGTAAGGCTTGTGGACTGTTAGAGGTGTCAACTGCGTCGCATCTCCAGGTATATGTCGTAGCCCATCCTGACATCAAAAACTGAGAAACAAGAACTTGTTTAGACACTATTAATCGTATCCAAGTTAAATTTCAGATCTATAAACAGAAGTTGTCTTTAGATGAGTTGCAAATTCATCTCAGGCTACACAAATTAAACCATGCTGTATGCAAAGTTTCAACAAGCAAAAATCAAACGCATAACAAATGTGGTTTTAACTTACTTCATAGACGATGAATACTGACAGTGCCACTAGTAAAAAGTTGTACGCTATCATGGCCTCTTTAAGCTGGAAGGGCTTGCGTTTGGCCATAATGGAAGGTCCAATGTACAGTACAAATAAAAGGTAGCACAGCAATATTGCGGTCATAGGAATAGGACTCTGCATGAGTGGATAGTCCTTCAACCGAGGATCTACAGCACAAAAATGACAAACCAGATTAAGTAAATAACTAAAATTCAGAGTGATCAATTTGTCCCAAATCAGGCATATCACCTACCAAGTCCTGCCAAGAGGAAGTCATAGATATCCACGGCATGGGAGCCAAGCTCCTTAATCTCCCGGATCATGTTTGCCATCTTGTGCTATTGACCAATTATCTGCAAAAAACAACAAGATTAAAGTTAGCATGACTTCATCAAAGACAAACAGCAGGAAACCTTTCATCAAGCCCGGGAGACTAACTTATTTATTCACGCAATACAAGAAAACAGACTTTGGCAGGTTTTTGCAGAAGATAAAATTCAGACCTGGTCCATCCAGTCAGGTGTATAACAAAGACTCTGAGCCTCCTCTATATGCTCTAATCATTTACTAGAAAACTTGATAGCTGATAAATAAAGATGAAATTTCCTCGAGTGGTGCTTCCCAGAACAGAGATAACAGCATTAATTCAAGAATGGATAACAGGAATACTTGCTGCACAGGGAAAAGCAAAACAAACCGTCTTATTCATGCCCGGGTCTCTGTGAATCTGGAGATCCCGGGAGGAGCTACTGAGACATTTCCTTATTCAGCAGGACTGAAACACAATAACCATGAGAGCAGCTCATCCTTTCCCAAACAAACACCCTCCTACAAAAAAATCCCAAGATGCGTGGCCTTAACACGAACACCTCATACTTGGCCTGATATCAGAAAAGAGGTTCTACGAAGACAATCATGGAGCCTCCTCTTTGGGAGGACGTGCCTCAACCCAGGTTGGGCCTGCACTTCCCTTGCTTAAGATCACACCAGAATGCTTTCCTCAGAGTCTCCCCCTGAAACGGATCTGACACAAAGAGCAACGTCTTAACAATGACATCAAAATCACTTCAAACAACATGTGTGACCCCTCATGGTGTGGCAACAACCACCTTTTAAAAAAAACTAACACTGCAAACTAAGACCTATTCGTTTTACAAATCAGGTGTGGAGTGTTTCGTCAATGGAAAGTGCCACAACTTGCAGCGCGCAGACAGGAATGTTACTATGGTTTTCAGACCTGCTCCGTTTCTGTTGACTAAGGCCTTTCATATCAAGTGTAAACTGTAAAGTGTATTGACAAAGTAGAGGACATGCAGGGTGCGGTCTCTTCACACAACACTGGACCCAGAGGCAGCTATTGTTTGGTGTGTAACTTACAATGCTGTGAGTTTTTCACCGCCTGAGGACTTAAGAACGGCCCTCCTTAAGCCAATATAATTAAAAGCTAATAATTTCATGCCGAGGAGTGGAGGGTTGGGAGTGGAGTTCGCTCAGGTGTTTCTCAAGACAAATGCAAGAAAAAGATTCCAGTTTAAAGTTCAGTTTTAGTGTGAGACAAAGGGTTGCAGTTTTTCTTAGTATAAGCTGAAGTTAAGATCCGGGTTGGTAATTTGTTGTTGCACAAAATCGCAGCAAACTTTTAAGTCAATGAACAACTCAAACCATTCAAAAGTAATTACTTAACATGGAAAAAACTGATACTGAACTTTAGCATTCGTAACATAATCAGCCGACAAAACAATCTTTTGTCTGCCCGTGTTAATCTCCTTTCTTGTTCGGTTTTACTGCAAGGAAAAAACAAAGTTTTCTGTATTTCACCGTAACTTTTATACATTTTGTGTCATTTGAAGTAGTTTTGTAACAGCACAGATCTACAGTAAGAATTGTTCACATTTGACAGAGTGGAAATTCCTGCTCCCTTTGTTGACAGATATCTCCTGCAGTTTTCTCATCTTAGCTCCGCTTTTCAACCGTTATACACAAGGCCGTGTCAACGCCTCGGTTTCTCTCCTGGTCGCTCTCCTCGTTAAACCTCCAGGTGATTGAGTTCAACGTCTCTCGTCAATATGTGACAGCTGCCCTTGGCAACACTGACTGATTTCCCCCTCCTGTTGAGCCCATAATGGAAAAAGACACCGACTTCAGCTGGAGTTTCGTCTTCTTGCCGGCCTCAGTGCTATCACCCCCAAAGTGGAAAATGGTGGAGTTGTGAAACAGATCAGATACAAGACATTTCAAAATCTCTTACACAAAAAGCTGTGGTTGTTTATGAACAGCTGATGAGGCGTTACGGCAGGGACCTCACTTTTCAACAAGAATGTCATCATGACTGTGGTGAAGAGCCGCTCTTGTTCTGAGGAAAAATGCTGAACAGTTAAACGATCACCTGATCGGGTTAGTGGTCATACCTGGGTTACACAGTGAGCTTGTATTTTGTGGTGGCATCACATGGCTTCAATTTAGTGTGCGGGAGTTTTTCTCGGTTTAAAAAGTTCTGAGTTATCTAGGAAAAGTTTAGAAGAAGTTCTTGATAGATCCAGTTTTATTAGGACTAAGAGCCACTCCTAAAGTTCACATACTCTTTCGAATACAAAAGTTACACTGCATAAGGTGATTATTCACAAATCCAAAAACTTAGAGCAAAGGTCCTCTAAATCTCCCAGTTTTCATGTTTGCACTGATGGAATATGCAGCATGTGACTCACTTGGCGTGATATTTTTGGGGAATATTGAATAATGACTTAACTCAGTGTGCCTGTCAGGGTGGTAAGTCTTATGATCATGACATTACTAAGAAGAACAAAAAGAGACAATATATATTTGTTTATCCTCAGACCCAGGTAAGTTGGAAGTCCACAAAGAAATGAGAATGAGTCTTTATCAAACCAGTTCAGCCAAAAAAAAAAAGAAAAAAAAAGAAAAGTTTTCCTTTAAAGAGACAGAAACAAGATTAATGCACCTCACTGCTTTGACAAAGTGCCATTTCTCTAGGCTAGTAGCATATCTTTATCAGAGACCTCAGACGTTGCAGCTGTAAACCTCGACCAAATTAAAAGGCCCGTGCATTCCCACACAATTTGGACTAGAAGTGGTCTGAATCAACCTCTGCTTGACTCCATACTCTTCTGGTTCTTGTAGTTCATATTGCTTACAGTAATTCCACACAGGGACAGGAACTTCCTCATAACTGTGTGAGGGGTCCACAACGCGTCTGCTGCTGTAATATCCCCATGACAGAGTGAAGCAATTAAGCTGTATACGCATAACTGCTTAAAACACCAGCCTAACCAAAGACGATGACGTCTGTCCCCCTCTCCAGAGAAATATTCATGATTTACAGTCCTTCCCAGTGTCTCGGCAAAATAAAGTTTTTTGACACTAAAACAAGTTGTTTGTCCAACCATATCCACTCGTTCAATCTAAGCAAACCTGTGAAAGGATGTGACTGGTTGACATCTAACAGGGAGATTAAAAAGAACGATTGGGAAAGAAAGGAAAGGGTGGAAAGGGAGGGGGGTTATTTCCTATGAGGGCTGTGTCAATGAATCATAGAGATGGAAAAACGGAGCTAACGCTCACCGAGTAGAGGTTAATGATGAACAAAAATCAGTTGACACCAGGAACCCAGTAAGTCAAACAGGCGGCTAAGTGTCCTCCATATAAAGGAAATATCCAACAAGAGCAACAAGAGACCCTTTGACACCAAAAGAAAAGAAACTTTTTCCCCTGGGAAAAAAAAAAAAATGGAAAAAACCCTGAGCTGCCCAGAGTGAGGGCAGACTTCACACAAGATAGTTCACCTTAATGAGCAACTTACCTTTTTAAGACTAGAATTTCCCCCTTAAATCATCAAATCCAATGTGGATTCCTCGTTCGGAGCTTGGCAAAGCTTCTCCGTGAATTACAAGGACAGGCGGGCAGGCGGGCGGGCGGGCAGGCTGAGGCAGCAGCGAAGAGAGAGAAGAGCAGAGCAGAGACAGAGAGGCAGAAAGAGAGCAGGAGAGAGAGAGTGAGGAGAGAGAGAGAGAGAGAGAGAGAGAGAGAGAGAGAGAGAGAGAGAGAGAAAGTTAACTGACAAAGTGTGACTGGTACAGAAGTCTTCCAAATCCCCACCCTCCCTGACTCACACAGTGGATGAATAACTCGCTCACAGAAGGAGAGGGAGGGGAGGAGAGAGAGAAAGAGAGAGAGCGAGAGCAAGAGCGAGCACTGTGTACGGCGAGCGCAGGAGTACAACTGGGGTGAGAGTGAGATGGCCCCTGTTTAAACCCTCACTGGCAAACTCCTGAAAAGAAAGATGCGACTCGCTGCCTTGAAGCCGCCGCCCTGACTGTAACAAGCTGCAGTTTCCCCCTCTTTTACCCTCCTGGCCACACCCTCAACCTCCTGAAACACACGCATAGAAAACACACACACACACACACACACACACAACAGTGGAGCAGCCCTCGAAGTTTTCTGTTAGGGGTGGGCTGATAATATTATTCACCAGCAGCGGGCGAGAAATCAGTGGACACTCTGTTGTTGTAAAGGGGGCCATTGTTATGCATTTATTGGCTCTCTACCCGGCCGACACCCATTAACCAAAACCCGCTTCCATCTCTCGCTGTTTGTTCAGTTATTATCAGGATTCTAATGTTTGAAACGAGTCAGGAAAAGTTTGGTTTCATTTCAGTTTTTTATCAATTATCTTTCAGAGCTTTTCAACTGTTGCTACTTAAAGACTACCCTTATACAAATCCCTGCTTTATATACTTCAAATCAAAGTACACGTATACAGTTTACAAGCAGCAGAACTGTTAGTGTACGGAAAAGCTGGGAAGCATCATTACTGGTCCCAAACCCTGATGTTTACACAGGATTGTAGAGTTATCATAATAGCAGACAAATATAATTGCTGCAATTGGATGAGATGACTCATGTAATCACTCTCAATTCTTCCAAGTGTGCTTTGTAAGGAGGTGCTGCTCTGTTTAAAAAGTAGTAACTCAGATCTCACGGTGGCTCACATGAAGGTGTCTGACCAATAATTCAGTAACAATATTAGTCATTGTTAGATTTGCTGCCTTTTGATCATTAAGTCCAAAGATGCAGGCAAATAGCCTCAAGAGAACATAATACAGAGAACTACAGCGCAATAGGATCTAGTCATGATTTCTGCTTTCTTCAGATTTTTGAATGGGACAACCTTCTCATAATTTCTAATCAATGTACACAACAGTATTCACACTTGGAGAGACTTGCAGTCAAACGTAAACAAACAGCAGCAGGGGGGATCCTGTATTTGCTTTTTAAAGCATATTTTCATAAATGACGTTTGTAATCAGAAACATCTGTTAACCTCGGAGCAGTGATGTCATGCTTCAACTTCTCCTCAGCGTAACTTTGTATCTGATTGACCGGGCTGGTTTTACCTGTCACTCTGCCCCCGGTGGTAGTGGTGGCAGCACTCATCAAGTGCATTTTAGCCCTTCCTCCACATACCTTAACACACCTGACACTGAAATAGATCATGTTACTCTACTATATAGTTGCTGACAGAGCCATTTCAAATATGATAGTCATCTCATCCTGCAGAACCAACACCCCGACTCGAAAACCAGCGACGCAACACAGACGGAAATACCAATTATGGTGGTTTCTAAAGAGACTGCTGATATGGGTGATTCCTGAAAGGCGTGGACACTAACTGGGAGAGAGGTAAACTCACTCTAATTGGAATTATTGGTTTTTCCCAAATTAGAAAATAAAGTCAAATGAATGGAAATTTTTATCATTATCAAGAAGACTTTTTTATGCATCCTTATGGCAAGAGTGAGAAAAATAATTTCTAACTGTTGAATTAATAAAGTGAAAGTACAAAAATCACTTCAAATAACAGATCACAAATAGCAGAAAATAATCACTCCAGTAAGAGAATAACCCATCTAACTCCTCAGACTCTACGTAAAAAATGAAAGGCGGGTTATTATCTTCCTTGAACAGTTTTTTTGTGCACAGTGTTTGTGAGGTAAAATTCCAGAGACTAGACAAAGTTTGCTGATACATTTGGCTTCCCGGGCGCACTGCCAAACTGAAAGAATCTGCCCAGCGTAGACTATAAATCAATTAACTTCATAGCTCCACCTTTCACTAAAATGCACGAGGTAAATCTTAACAATGTGACCACATTTGACACACTGCTGTCTCAACGTATTCAATCTCTGGATTCGGTTACCCGTCTAGTATCCAAACTTTTGTTCTTTTGAGGTCAAATTTTAAAACACATGAGCATAAATGGGAGTTGTATTTCTGAAGTGAGCCTCAGGCCTCACTGAATTTCATCCATTACATCACACACTGGTGTGAGGAGTCTGACTTTGCTGCCAAGGCCTTGCAGCTGTACCCATCTCAGGTCAAGCTGTTCAGAGAACTTTGTGTTGTTTTCTTCAATGATAAATGGGAAATAATCTGTCCTTGTACTAAAGATTGGCAGTGGAGTCCTTCAGCTGTGAAAAGATTAGACTGATGGCTCGCCTCAGGTCACAGTGGTTTAAAATCTTGGTCTGAAACTTGTACCATAATCCACAAATGTATTTTCAGTCTGCTAATGTTTTTGCAGCACAGGTCTAATTTTTTTAAGTAAGCTTTTATTTTGTTTGACTTTTAAAAACAAGTAAGCCAAAAATCTTGTAACGCCGCACCATCAGTCTGAAGACTGACTCGGTGCCAAGCAGAATGAAACATCATTGGCTGAATGGATGTTAAAAAAAGTTACACACACATTCCAAACAAGCGAACGCAATGACAAACTAAGTCGAGTCAAAACAATGGCATGAGTTGGCATGCTCTTCCGCTGTCACCTGAAGCTTAAGGTCTTCTCAGTCCAGATGCACCTGACATAACAGCGACTCAAGATAAAAACTGAGATTAACACGAGCTGCATTCAGACACATGCCAACCTCAAACAACTTAATCTAATCAAAACTTGTTCTGCAACTCATCACCTTGAGAAGCCTTTAATGGAAAATAAATAAACTAGACTACCAGAGCATACTCAGTTTATATGACAGTATGCTCTGTGACATCTCAGTTAAAACAGAGTTACTACTTTCTGAACTTTGAATGTGAAGGATCTCCATCAGAATAATGAAATACAGCCTGCTCTGAACTGTGCAGATGTGAAACCAACATCCAACAAGCACAGTGGTGTTTAAGACAGTAGGACATACAATACGACGCATTATCATATAATCTGATATACTGTTTGTTTTTTATGTATAAGCTTACACTGTGATTACACTGTCATTTGTTGATGTTTTAGATAAGAGTTTAAATTCTTATTAGCTGGTCTCTGCCTGGGTGTTTTAGAAGCGTGATTAATTCCTATATCATCATTAAAACATCCATCTGTCACAGTTTTTGTCACATTAATCGAGGGGCAGGCTGTGCCAAAACTGCACTCTAAGTAAAATGCTTATATTAAATCAGATTATTTACTGCTGTCATCAACCTTTAATTGTATCAAAGTCTAGCATAGTCTAGTTTATTTATATTTACAGTCTAGTCTATAGAATTTCCCTTCAGGGATGAAATAGTTATTCTTATCTTCGTCAAACTCATTTGCACCTTTATTCATATGAAAACATTTACATTTAAGTTTGTAAAACCCTGAAGAGTTCTAGTGTGACCTGAATCATGCTGATCTCTCGGCACCCGTTTCAAAAAGCTCTTTAAGAAAAAAAGCTTTACGACTGACTGTGTAAATGGTAGTAACTGTTACTACCCACTCCAGCACAGGAATGTAGCAGAACTAGCCTAGCCTAGGGACATGATTGTGTTTGGGTGAGGGTGGGTGTGAAGCTGGAGGTGGGGGAGCAGTATCGCCCCTACCTGCAGTTCAACACTGGCCTCATTCTCCTCACGCCCCTCCCTCCTTCTCAGTCACCTCTGAAGGTCTCAGCCACCAACGTCTCAGATTTCTGGAACTTTCCACAAACGACAATGGAGGTCTGCATCTTCATGAATGAGCTCAGACTGAGGCAGAACGCCACAAACAACTGCAGGTGCAGAGAGCATGGAGGGAGTTAAATTGCATGGTTGAATCTTTTATTTTAAAAGAAAGCTACAGAAATACAGACTCCTACCTGAGCTACAAGCAAAATGTGACCTTACTAATAAACAATTGAGTTTATTTCACAACTGTGGTATAAGCTTTGTACTGTACTTGTGCACATTAGAGTTAAACAGGGCATGGACTTAACTGCTCAGACAAACAACAGGCTACAAGTTTAGCCAAAATCAGATAATCTATTTCTGGCATAAGAAGTTTTAACAGAGTGCTAAGAAAAGTAATGTAGGTCAAAGGTGACGAAGAAAAACTTTGTTGATTCCCAAAGCTGCTCTATTAATTCTGGTGAATATTTACTTTTACTTTTTTGGCTTGTACATTTAAAAAAAAAGAGAGAAATGTTGCTGTGGCTGTTCCTATTTCTAGGCCTATTTCATTTCCTCTATTATGCACTGGTGATAAATCACGATTTCACAGGTCTTCTAAAATGGCCGGGGTAATGTCATGTTGGGGAAACCACAAGAAATAATGTCCAAATCACCAGATAAAAGTCTTAATGCCTCACATGGTTTGGAAAAAGTACAAATTTTGTCTGATCATATTGATTATGTTGAGGGGTGTGTAGCTAAAACCATATAGTGCAGAGAAAATGAAATGAAGTGAACAGAAGGGTCCTGCAGAATCACTAAAAACACTCTGCACTTCAACGGTGACTATGATGCAAAATTACAACAAATTATTTATGTCAATTAGGAAACTGACCTCTGCAGTTTGTTTGTTTTCCACCTGGACTACAATATCAGGCCCGTTTGTACATTTCTTCCACTTCTTCTTTTACTCACTCCTGAACAAATTTACTCAAGTGCAAACAATTCACTTCCCCTCAGTGATTGTTTTTTTCAGGTCCAGTCTACGGTCTGCCCCTGCAGGTGCCTCACACAATAATATGCTCAAACTCTTCAACAGAACACCCTCAGACTTGATAAATGGAGCAAGTGTAAAATAGACTTGACAGGCAGGTTGGTGTTACATAAGACTTAACCATGAATGGAATGACACAATCCATGTCTTTCAAGAATACCTCAAATGCTACGACAGCAAGAACTTCCCTTTGTTAGATCCATGCAAAACTTGTGCAAAAATGTGCAAAATATGATAATGCCCATTTTCACTACACTAATCAGTTACAAAGCAAAGGCTTGCTGCACCAAAGTCAATCACAAGTCAAATCTGTAATAACCTTTTCTTTAACATGTGACCTTTGCTCTACATTTCCAAAAACTCATATAGCATCTGTTTGAAATGACAATTAGTCAGATAATTGACCTGACTGGCTTTGACACTTCTTAATTGTGCAGACAAGCCTGTAGAAATAAAAATAAATACATAAAAAAAACTCAACATCTGTAAGAAAAGTAAATCTGTGACTGCCTCAGCCTGAATGTGAAGCAACTTTTCCAGACATACTGGTCAAAATAAACAGCTTGTTATCTGAGGCCATCACAAAGAGGAACAAAGCCGTTGATGTTTAAACCAGCTACATAAACTGTTGCTACTGGTTTTAGAGCAGGAACTAGTTAAATGTTATTAATGCATCAAAGTTTGTTGTTATAAATAGCACTAAAGTATACTATTTAACACTAAGTCTTTATATGAGAGCTGCTTATTTGTACCAGTGAAGAATTAAAAGTTCATGCAAAGGTGCATTAAGGCCATGATGCACTGGTTCAAATGGGTTCCAGCATGTTGAAAGTTGAGCCACGCCCCGATCAATGTCATTACACCTTTTGGTGTTATCAGTGAACGGGAGGGCCAGTTAATGAACAGTTAGTCAGTTCTTCCTCTAAACTCACACCATGCAAATGTTTTAAGGTGGGGGGGCTGACTGTGTTAAAAAAGTTGCACATGTCAAATTTGGAAGTGCATAAAATTATATAAAGCCAAGAACTGAGTAGCTGTTGTAGATAAAAATGTCCTTAATTTACCCCCCAAAAATGTCATAACATTTACCCTAATGAAATGCAGATTGTCAGGTATGGCAGCTTCTCCACCCATAGGTAAACAAAACAATAGTGTTAAAGTATGAATTACAAACTGCCTCCTTAAAGATCAGCGAGCTAGTGATCCGTTCAAAGAGAGCTGAAGAAGGTCACGCCGTTTAAAGAGTATACCGCCACAGCATCTGGAGCAGAAAGTCTGCATGCCTTACATATGTCTTACATAAGACAGCTTCAAGCCTTATAGATTACTGCATTAACCTACATAACAGCTCAGACATATTTTTATGCACTGTGACATTTACTAACTTTCATTACCTTTCACTCAACTTACAACAATGAGATCTACAGTAAATATCGCCACAAGCAAAGGGCTGGGCTGATGATTTTAAAGCTGCCAGTGAGTTAAACAATGTTCAAACACCCATTGCCGACTCCCTGGTGTTAAGTCAGAGCTGCAATAAGTTTTCACAGACAGAATCTTTCTTTCTGCTTCACTGCAATGAGTCACTCAGACTTGGATATGTCAGACATGGTGATTTGACAAGGTGCCCTTACATGTAAACATCACGTTAGATTGAAGAGTGTGGTGAGGGAAAACAGTGTGACTTACATATTCCTTTACCTACTAAAATAACTTTACTCAGTGACTAGGAGGGGAAGACTGTGGTCAACTGTGTGCAGAACTGCTGCATAAACACACAAACCTCAAATGGCAACAGTTTCCTTTAGTAGAGAATGTGTAAAAGTAAGCTAGTATGATTTCCACTGGGCGATCAGCGGGCCTACATTTGCCTTATAGTCATTTCTACTATTGACCTCCATGCAAAGATGTTGCTGAAATGCTGCTGCTGTGTTTACACTGCTACAGCTGCACCTGGACAGTTTGGCCTTGAGCGCCTTTGTCTCAGTCCCACAGTTGCTAGTGACTGCCAGTGTTTACATGTCTACTCAGAGTAAATGGACCATAATGCACCATCGTAGACCATCATCTGATATGGGAGCATAAACGAGGGCCAGCTAGTATGAGGGTGCAGCAACATACTCTGCATTATCACTATCTTGTTTGATTTGTGCAATATACTGATGCACAGTACACAGACTGCCAGGTTGGCATGATAAGCGCTAGTTTTAAAATGCAGTACTATAACATCCTGATCATATCTGACATTTTATGGAGGTGAAAACCTACAATTTTAGCCTCAAACTATGATTACACCAATGTGTTGTTGTGCATGAATGGAGCGTGGTTTGTAGTGAATTGCAGTTAAGTGGGAAATTGAGCAAGACATTGATGTGTCTTATGTTGCTAAATTCAGTGATAGAGGAACGTGAATCATAACTTAAGTAGGATCATGAGGAATGATTCCATTTGACAATATGGGCTATAATTTAGATTCAACTTATGGTTGTATAGAACTTTGTCTTAAACTAATATCATGCGACAACATTGAGTGACCCTTAACATAGCCTACATGCTTTGTTGCTTTTAAAGAATATGTAAATGCTAAAAACACAAATTGTATTAATATATGATATCCTCAAACCTTTAAGCATTTTTGTCGAACTTACTGTTCAGCAGCTTGGTTTCACTTTTTTCCAAAAAGGGCTGACGTTGTATATCAGCATTCAAATCAATTCAGCCCACTTGTTTGAACATGTAGCTACATTACACACAACAGTTTGTAATTTTCCTGTCGTAGCCCTAAAGTCTACCTTATGACAGCTACAGACAGTCGAGAAAGATGGACGATACTTCGACAGTTTACCTTCAAACGAGCAGATTTACAACACCCCCTGTGCGGAGGATGTCAGGTGTTATGCCATAGAATGCACCCCTGCCATAGAATGCACCCCCTGACGGGAGCGCGGTACTGAAAGTACATATCAAGGCGAGATAATATACAGTTTTCCTTATATTGGATGGATTCAAAAGCGTGTGCTTTTAATAATTTCATTCAGGCTATTCATATAAGCTAAAACAATAGCCCTCGGAATATTGCTGTCCCGAAAATATAATGTTCTCTAACTTGACAGCTTACTGTACAGTTTATACACCCAAGTACACCTCTATATGTGCATTTTTGAGACACATAAAAACAGAACAAAGGTCTGCTGCTCCATTTGACATGTTGTCATGATCTAATACTCTTGTTTTTTCTAAATATGAGACCATTTTCTTCTACTTTAAGAAGCTAACGAGCGGAGGGGATGCAGGGGGGTGCGTTCTACGGCAGGGGTGCAATCTACGGCACAACACCCCGGCTGTCAAGGAGCTCTTTGTCCACAGCACAGGTACAACTTTAAAGAGGCGTGCAGAAACCGGGCGACAGCATCAACAGCCCCAACATTTCTAAGCTAACTGAACCAGCCAGGGGACACACTTTAGGGCATGACAGCGGGCACGAGGTCAAGGGTTACGCATAACTTATTAACGATAAAAACAGCAGTGAACTACCACAATTTAAAAAAAAACGTAAGATCACTGTAAAGTATGGTCTTAGAACTAGGTTTATGATGCTTAACTTAAAAACACTTACAATTCGTCAAGCCACCTTAAGTCAAATATTACTCCGCGTGAATAGATGGCGCGCGCCCCCCCTCAACAGCCCCCACCTGAAATTAGCTAAGCTCCATTAAGTCACCAGATAACTTGTCCAAATGCATCAAAACAGTTCTGAGGCGCAAGTGAGAGCTACAAAAAAACCAACCTGTGGAGGTTACCGAGAGCAGTCAGATAAGGTCGCTGAACTCGTGTGTGAAGTTGTCCGCCCCGCTTCCTCTTCCTTTCCGCTTAAATCTTTCTTCGATTGTGACCCAGCCCTTCAGTGTGACTGGAAAAAGGTGGAGTCATCTCTCTGGTCTGATTCGAGTTGGTCGCCTAATATGGACGTAATCCTGAAAACTGTCAGTGTCAAACATTAACATCGTTTAAAAGTCAGACAAGGTGGCTCACTTACCCCTTTCGTTTGCTTTATCTAATTCAAATTAGGCTATGGGAGGAAACTCTCGAGTTTAATAGGTTTAACATCAACTTTGTTGTCTACAGAGTTGATATAGGGGAGAGTGGGGTAAGATGAGCCATTTTTCACTGTATCAAGGCAATCATAGTTTTGTCTCTAACTAGTGTGTCTGCATATATTTCAAGATGTTGTGCATCCCTGCAAACCAACAGAATGAGTGTAAACATAACTGTCTTGATAATATAGCATGAAAAAAGTGGTCTCCTATGGTCAACTTACCCCATGTGTGGGGTAAGTTGACCATAGGAGCGGGGTAAGTTGAGCCGCATCTCTACTACTGTTATGTAATGATTCAGAACATTCACAGCTGTATTTTTTAAAAGAAAAAGTAACACATTTCAACAATCTGAACTGAAACTCTGATCCTCTCATCAGACTTCTTTACCTTCTCAGTGGAGCCACTGGATCAACTTACCCCAGAACTACTATGATGACTTTATTAGTCCTCTGAGCTAAAATGATGGACTTTTATGCTCAGTTTTTGACCTCATGTTGTAGCTCATAAATACCACAATTGATGTATAAAACAAATTCAAAATGATCTTTTTGGTCTGAACACAATTCTATTAAAAACTTATGACAGACTTTTTTTTTTTTTAAACGTCGAACCCCTTCACCCATGTGCTTCTAATCTTCGCAGACTCCGTGAATTTATGCCCATCTCCTAAATATTTAGTCACATGATCAATTTGTTTTACCATTTCCAAGCAACAGGGAGTGGCTCAACTTACCCCACTCTCCCCTACAAATATAAAAAAATATAAGACAGGATACCAAGGATTTTAGTCAAGAAATATGTACAAAATCAAGGTCAAATGGGAGTAAACCAATTTTGCCATCATACAAATAACTAGTTTTAAAGATGTCATGTTAGACTACTATCATAAACCATTACGCCTCTCTTATTTTCATGTCTCTGTCAGCTCTTATCTTCTACCAAGTAGTTTAAAAAGATGATATCACTCTCACAACACTGTTTTCATTCAGGTTTACTCAGTCTGTAATTATTCAGAGACAGCGCTCGATCTCTGCACAAGATAAGGGTCTGCTTGTTCATGTATGTCAAACAGCATCAGCAGCAACAGGTTTTCTCTGCACTACATAAACCATTCCTTCGCACAGGTGTGTCAGTGTTTTTAACACATTGTAAACGTGACAAAACAGATCTGATAAGGACTTCTTGAAGTAATACAACAAATGTAGCTTGTAGGAAAGTGAAATGGTACTCTAATAGTAGGTTCTAATGGTTACCCACAACCAAAAAGAGAGGCTAAGGTTGAGCGTTAAGCCTGCAGCGAAGTTGAAGCACAATGTGACGCACCTGTCCAGCTCTGATCATAAATCATCCACATGTAAAGAAGTAGATTTTCAACCTCTAAGTACTCTATATTTTTCCCTTACCTGAGACCTTCAGGGGAACTTTTGAACCGCAGAGCCCTCACACCCTTCAGCAACATGTGACTTTTTTCACGACAGATATAGGTGATTTCAACACAGAAATATTTAAGACATTCTCTTCAAAATTACACAAACAAACGTTTAATTTGCATAATATTTTTAGGCAGCAGACTTTATTTCTTATGTTTTAATAATAATAAACAATAATAAGATGCTAAATATGCACTTTTCTTTTTGAACTTTTTTGCTCTATATCTCTTTTAACTTAAAAAAATGCATTTTGACCATTTCACCCCAAACTATCAGGTTTGTGAGTTTGTTTTGGCTCGTTCTTTGTGAGGAATTTGTCCTGCCAGTTTGATGGCTCCAAGCGACAGGCCACGCGGTTTAGGTGAGTAATGACAGAGTACTATGCAGGGTGACGATTAAAAGTGACAAAAGGCCCAACTGGTTCCACTTCCTCTTGAGCTACATTTCCTGATGAGGACATTAACTCTGAGACCAAAACTAGAGCAGAGGGCAGCATCAGGCCTATTTTGTCATACGGTGATTCATTCATTCTTTCCTGTGTATGTCGACACTGTTGGGAGTTTCTGAAAATCCTGAGCAGCGTAGTATGGGGAAAACCAAAACAGGTCTATTCCTGCTGACAGAGCACTTAAAATAAGCTGATAAGGCTTTTTTTTAATGACTCTGAATACTCATTCTCTTCTTTAAACATGATTAAAACAACATTCACATGTTACATGATCATTTTCTTATTCTAGGGGATAATCACCTATTGGCCTGAAAAGGGGGAACGCCTTTTGAATACCGATTATAACCCTGTGTCAAAATGAGCCCTCATTTTAACAGTAGTAGTGACTCCTTGTGGACGTAAGTGGCCACTGCAGCTCAGGGACACTGTCAGTAGGATATATCTTCATTGAGTCACTGATATCATTAAGTTTGTCATGAAGTGCATGTATTCATGTGTACATATAATGCATAATATGTTTTTATCTGCATGCAATATACAAACATGCACACCTATTCCTAAAAAAAAATTGCATACAAAATTAATGCATATAAGAATAAGAATAAGAAGAACTTTATTAATCCCCACAGGGAAATTCATATAAATATTATAGAAAAAAAAATCCTCATATTGCAGTTCAGTCTTAGATTAAGTCTAAGCACATGATGCCTGTTTTTATACACAAAGAAAATGACAACTTTCTATATGTCAAAATAAAAGAGCTCATCACATAAGCTTAGTCTTTTCTCCTTCTACCAAAACATAAAACATCCTGTTAGTTTGTGATGGGAGACTAGAACATCACATTACTTATGAATGATAAGTGGGAGGAAATGTAGAATAACTAATTGAGATCATAGTGCATCAGTTTCCACTGGAGGGAGTTGAAATGGGGAATCTTACCGACTGACTGGATTATTGCAGTTTAATAAAACACATTAGAGAATATGACATGACTATAGAGAATAGAGAAAGACTGATTAAACTGATGGCTGATAAATTTGGCCAATTAATGACTTTTTTTTTAAAGTAATAGTATTGGCATCAGCCCTTACAAGGCAGATATCACTATTATGTTTCCTAAATGTATTAAAAATTTCTTAGAAACATGTTTATGGCTACAGAAATCTTGAATATTTTCATTTCAAACATGAATTCTAATAATTTTGTTTGAAATGTTTACCTTGATTTTATTCAATGTTTTAATCATTAAAGATGGCTGGACAGACATTTGAAATTCCTTTGTCTGAGTATGTTATTAAGCTAAATATTTTTCTGTCTCCATTATTTAGTAAAATGTTCATTCCACCACTATTACAGATCTTTTAGATCCCACAAGGAGTTTTAAGGTGGAAGCAAAACAACGCAAAACTAATATTGCTGCCTCTTTAGACCAACAAAAGCACATGAGACCATCAGCAACAAGAATTAGTTTTAATTATGGAGGGAGTGATAGCACAAACAGACAGCCTCTTCTTGCGGCTTGGTGACAAAACACTCCAGGAACAGACTCTCTCTTCATTTTGTGGCACTCATTTACCTTGAAGACAAAGGGAACAGTCAAGGCAGCTGTCATAAAACTCTCAACCCCTTGACAGCACCAGGAAATAAACTTTTTCCCTCAACAAACCTTGTTTGGTAATTCTTCTGATGTAGATATTTTTACTTTGAAGCACATATTCCGGATAGCAGAACTTTTTCTTTTTAAGGGTAAGCCCTGAGCTCCACGTCAATTACTTTAAAAAGGTCAAGAATTTAAATGATATGTTACTGAGACGACATAAAAAGAGGGGCATGGACTGCCAAGTATCCAGAAATATTTGTGGGATCATTCTGCTCTCTCTGTCCTATATGTGGCTTAAGAGGAGGGGTGGTTTTCTCAGGACCTTTTACCAGAGGGCTGGGCTTTGGAGGGACAAAGTGGGCTGGCTGATCTGTGAGGAAAAAGGGGAAGAAAAAGGATAAGAAGAAGGAGGACCGAGTGGGGGTTTGGCAAGGCCTTTTTCCCTCTTTCAGTTTATAGGTCCTCAATACACACACCCACATTAGGGCACTTACACACACTCAGACAGCTGAGCCCAGTAGACAAAGTAAGGATGTGACATCATCCACAGGAAGAAAGGCTAAACAACTTTTTCCCTCTCTACTGTGTTTTTGTCTGCGCTGCGGAGTGGAGTTGGAGCGTCTGCGGCTGAAAGTGGCCTGAAAGACGAATAGGATCCAGAAGAGCTGAAGGGGGGAGCGAGCAGCTGGAACCGTCCTCCGCCAGGAGCTTAATCTGAAGGCATCCAGCGCCTGAATCCTCCCCGAACTCCTCCTGACTCTCCAGGACATACCACAACAGGATCTCAGCCAGGTACAGTGTCTCATAATTCAACCTCTACATCAATCTTCCTTTTTTTTATTTCCTCCTTACTTCTTTCACTCTTACTTTCCCATTCCTGTGTCTGGTCTTCTTGGAATTCATTTTTTGACCAGAGAGAAATTCCACAACAGCCACAAGAATATGCCAACAGTACATGATCAGACATGCTTTAGTCTGAGGTTGTAGAGGCATGCAGGGAGGCGTAAAGTGATGCAAATTAAAGTCACTCTGTCCCACATGCTGTTACTTTTTCTACAGACGAGCACTGTGTTTGGTAACAGAGTGTCCATGTTTAAAGTTAGACTGGATCCGGGAGTCCCTGAGCTGAGCACTGAGAGTAACACTGTCACTAATAACTCTCCTCTGAAGCCCTTTTGTTTTGGACACAGTCAGAGCTATCTCATGACCACACATTCATGGTCCCTTAGTGGGGGATTTGGAGCTGAGGTTTTTCCAACTTAAAGCATTTATGTAAAGAAACAAGTACTCGTCTTACACATTACGTGCTTTGAAGACACTTGAGAAGTTTGTTACAGTGAGTTTTCTGGTGAGCTACAGCCACTCAAAATTTACACTATTCATTTGTATTAATGTTTGTCTCATATGATAATATACAGTCAGAAACTATCGCAGAAAAACAACCACAGGAAGTGTTGAGACCGGCACTGCGAAGTGGGACACAAATGCGGATATAGTATCATGTTGCAACCACAGTGGCTGAAATGTGACTGCTCTGTCAAATCTGTAAAAGCTTATGATCCAGTCACAGAGAGGAAACACATAAGCAATTTTTTCCCCAAATGATTGAAATAAATGTGAAGTTATCTGATGAACAAGACTTATTTTCACTTGAACTCCCCTGTCATTCAGCTAAACCAGTTGATATTTGAGAGCTAATATTGATACACATGACAGTTACAGAGTTGAGTTACATAACATTTAATTGAGATGAACGTCATGGCCCATGGCAATATCATCCACCAGATGGTAAATACACAACAGAAGAGTCATTTCCATGACTCATTTTTAGAGGAGCAACTCAGAGTTCAGAGTTTGCACAATAATCTTAGTTTTCTTTCTTTCTTTCTTTCTTTCTTTCTTTCTTTCTTTCTTTCTTTCTGCAAAAACTTTTGTTACTCTCCTGAGGTTTACATCTGTTTTTAATTTTATTATTTTGGACGAAAGTGTAAGTGTTGTGCTGGAGAAAAGCTGCCATTGTACTTGGAACATTTTATCTCATGCTCCTAGAGTCAAAGCTTGCCTTTTCATTTTCTCTCAGTCAAGCTCTACTCTCCTCGCCTGAATTACGCCACAACCAAAGCCAAAGCCAAAGCCAACTACGGCTATTTTTATCAATGAGCTCTCCTCAACTTTTGTGATAGAACCATTTTTGGTCACTCTAAAGAGCGGGGACAATATTGGCAGAGAGATGAACGCATATTGGTTTGGAGTGAAGTTTTCTCTGCTTGTCATGCTTGTCTTGTCCCCTTTCATTTAAATCCCTTTGTGTACAATCTGAAAGTGATGCTCAAGGTTTTAGCATTGTATGTAATATGGATCATTCTGGTCAACAGCAGTAGACTGAAAAGACTCTGATTTCTGTTGTTTTTCTGTTTCACAGATACACCCCACCGCCTGAGACCAAGAGCTCCTTGCTATCTTTACATGACAGACGCTGACCACTGTGACCTGATCTCCAAGTTGAAACTATTTCCCAGGAAGGCTGCACTTTATCAAACTCAAACTTAGTATCTTTTGAAGCACTTATCCCCCCTTATCTGAGGGGAAACCACCAAGTCAATGGCATTGTGTCTTGGACAAGTGTTCAGCAAAGACAAAACATTCAGGCCAAGGAAACGGTTTGAACCGGGCACTCAGCGCTTCGAACTCTACAAGAAGGCGCAGGCCTCGCTCAAGTCTGGCCTTGACCTGAGGAAGGTGGTTCAGCTGCCGGAGGGGGAAAGCATGAACGACTGGGTTGCTGTTCATGTGGTGGATTTCTTTAACAGGATCAACTTGATCTATGGCACGATGAGCGAGTTCTGCACCGAGCGCACATGTCCCATCATGTCAGGGGGGCTGAGGTACGAGTACAGGTGGCAGGATGGAGACGACTACAAAAAGCCCACCAAACTGCCCGCACTCAAGTACATGAACCTGCTGATGGACTGGATAGAGTCTCTCATCAATGACGAGGACATCTTCCCCACCAGAGTCGGTGTGTGAGGAGTCTACCAATGTCTGTTATTGATTGTGTAACCTAATACCTGATTGATTGTTGACTGTGCTAATGTGGAGTGAAGGCACTGCTATCCCTTCATTAACACCACGGCCACTAAGATCAGGCAGAGGTTAATTGAAGAATGGAATTGACATTTAGAGGAGGTTGAATGGGATGATTGTGGTGCTATTTTGTCTGTGCATCAGGTTTGATAATCAGCATTCATTAGCAGTATATTTTTATGCATGTTCCAGGAGTTCGCCTAGTGATTAGCGCTGAAATCAAAGCATCTCTGTTTGAACCAACCAGGTACCTCTTTGTCTTGCATATACCTCCACAGTTGAAGATGTAGATACATCTTATGAATGTTTCCTGCAACATATAGCTTGTGATTAGGCCAAATTGTATGATTTTTTTTTGCATCGCTGGGAAAACACAGTGACTTAATCTCCCTATTGCTTTTACAAGCAAAACTTGTAAAAGTAAAACTTGTGAGAATCTGTTTTTTATTGCAGCCAAACTGTGATAATTTGCTTAACTGGCTGAGCTACTCATCAGGTATTCCCAGGAGATTCCTATCTATATATCTATCTATATATCTATATATCTATATCTATCTAGTCCAAAAATTAGGACATTTGTTCTGTATTTTCCAACATACAATTACATACAAGTATTTTCAGCACCATGAAATCATATAACTGGGTGTGACTGAAAAGCTCATACCTGTCTCTTTCATATCCTAAAAAGAGAGGATGCTAATAATTAAGAGTTATCCCTGGAATATATTGTTCATGAAAGTCAGACTCAATGATTAATGCTGCAGAGGTGAAACCAGAGTATGACATTTGTCACATGATGACTTTCATGATACAAAGTGATCAAATCTCGCCACATATCTTGTTCAAAACATAAACCCAGTTAGAAATCCCGCTCTTTATTTCTGTAACCCTCTTCATTTCTTCACACCAGGTGTACCTTTCCCCAAGAACTTCCAGCAGGTCTGTAAGAAGATTCTGAGTCGTCTCTTCAGAGTGTTCGTCCATGTTTACATCCATCATTTTGACAGCATCTGCAGCATGGGGGCCGAAGCACACATCAATACCTGCTACAAACACTACTATTACTTCATCTCAGAGTTCAACCTCATCGATCACTCAGAACTGGAGCCGCTGGTGAGACAATAGGGAGAATCACAGATGTCTGAGCTTGGAAACAGGTAGTAGAAGAAAAGATCAGACCAGTATTTTGTATCGGTAGAGTTGGTAGTTAATAGTAGCCTCTCTTTCATCCGTAACATATATACAGCATGTCCTGTGCAGCCCAAGGACTACATGACATTTGACTCGAGGAACTGGATCAGCATTCATTTGTAATTTTTCTAACTCATTTTTGATAGAAAGGTGTCGGTTCACAGCAACAGTATTTAAAAGAAGTTGCCAAATTTAAATAAAAAGAAAGATTTTTTGAGTTGTTGCTTTCTCAACAGTTAGCATTGTGTTTGCGTCAACAACAAGCTTCTGTCATCATCATTATGGGACCCTAGAATCTATTTTTTCTTTACCCGTTAAAACAGGGACGTCAACTCACAAAAGATGAGTGTAAACAGGCCCTTATTTTACTGTCAAACATTTTGTTGTTGGGTGTGTTTGCACAGTGACAAACAACGTTCTATATATTGACAGTGTTGATAACACAGTCAACATCCATGTCTCCACACAAAATGAGTTTCTTTTTTCCTAATTATGATCTTTGTTTTCCTTTCTTTTCCAACAGAAAGAGATGACAGAGAAGATATGCAACTAAATGCAGCCACACACACAAAGAAGTTTACATTCTGACACAATCTGAGCCCTGTGAGAAATCATCAGCTTTGAAACACTCAAAACAAAGAACAATCCGACATGAAGTTTTGTGAGTGATTTTCAATGTTGAACTTGAAAGGTCCACCATTCCAGACATTTCTGTCAGTGTTCACAATGACAGATTTTCTTTTCTCTTTTTTGATAATATGATAATGGTGTTTAATGCTTTCATTTCATGACTTTGTGGTGTTTTGTAAATCTACATCTCCTGTACTATTGCCTCCTCTTTACTATTGTGCATGTTTGTGTTTGACATGTTTTAAGTGTTGGGTTTCATTGTCAAGAATGATGTTTGTTTTATGTTCTGTCAGTCTTTTTATAGAGTTAAGATGATTAAAAAGTGAACCTTGAAAAAAATCTGTGATTTTGCAAATGTGTTGTATACCACAAAATGTATAGACGGTTCCTATGGTCAATTTAATCTTATAATTTAACTTTCAGGAAGCTTGTAAATGTTAATTTAAACATGATCAGGTGATTATTTTCATTCATTCAAAGATGTAGTGGTGGTGCTGTACTGGAGTGTGTTGTGTTGTTTTGTTTTGTCCAATTTGTTAACAAATAGGGGAGAGTGGGGTAAGCTGAGCCACCCCCTGTTGCTTGGAAATGGTAAAAGAAATTGATCATGTGACCAAATATTTAGGAGATGGGCATCAATTCATGGAGTCTGTGAAGGTTAGAAGCACATGGATGAAGAGGTTAGACATTTATTTACAAAATAACATTTTTTACTCTTGAAAGTGAATTTAGTTTGTCTTAAGTTTTATTAGGATTGTGTTCAGACCAAAAAAAGATCATTTTAAATTTGTTTTATACATCAACTGTGGTATCTATGAGCTACAACATGAGGTCAAAAACTGAGCATTAAAGTCCACCATTTTAGCTTAGAGGACTAATGAAGTCATCATAGTAGTTCTGGGGTAAGTTGGGTCCGTGGCTCAACAGAGAAAGTAAAAGGAGTCTGATGAGAGGATCAGAGTTTCAGTTCAGATTGTTGAAATGTGTTACTTTTTCTTTTCAAAAATACTGCTGTGAATGTTCTGAATCACTTAAAAACATTCTCATGTTGAAATGAATTGTTATACAAACAGCTTTTTAGCAGTTATATGCAATAATATTACAAAAAATTATTGTACCGGTAGTAGGGATACAACTTTTTTGGCATGCTATATTAACAAGACAGTTATGTTTACACTCATTCTGTTGGTTTGCAGGGATGCACAACATCTTGAAATATATGCAGATACACTAGTTAGAGACAAAACTATGATTTCCTTGATGTAGTGATCAGAAATATGAAAAATGGCTCATCTTACCCCACTCTCCCCTACCACAAAATGCATGGACTCTTCATATACACAATGAAATCTTATAATTTAACTTTTAGAAAGCTTGTAAATGTTAATTTTAACATGATCAGGTGATTATTTTTCTTTATTATAGAAGACATAGTGGTGGTGCTGTACTGGAGTGTGTTATTGTTGTTTTATTTTGTCTACTTCGTTAACAAATACGTGGGGAATACTTTTCAGTGTAATGCACTTTTGTACATCACCAAGGCCCACTACAACGTCAACATCTAACTTTAAGATCAATCATCATCTGCTGATAGATATGATCGCCCACAACATTACGGCATATGTCGCAACAAATAAAAATGCATTGTGATTTTGCTTTCATAAACAAAACACTCATGGCGTCAAAACAACCGCAAACTAATGCCATTATCACTCAGACAAAAGCCTTCAGGAATGAGGTTGGAGCTCACACAGTAATCATGATGACAGGTTGAAGGCATGTGTCGTGAGGCGCTCTGACCGGCCAAGCCTTTCAAACTCCTCCTGCATAAATGAGGTCACTCTCCTGCACTTAAAATCCCCACTACGTGGATGGGGGCGCGGCATATGGAATCATTCTGTGTGACGTATACGTGGTGGATGTCTTTTTGACCAATAGGAAGTAGAGGTATGCAAAAGTAGGCGGGGCAAACGTCTGTTTCTGTGTTTTCCCGCCTGTGCGTCACCGACTGTCTGAGAGATGGATGTCAGCTAGCAGAGGATGCTTACATCAGCTGTCAGAGGCTTTGGCAGAGGGGCTTTGGCTGAATTGGACACAGAGGCCAGGTTTGTATGGCTTTTTATATTCATATTTTCATTAATGAGACTGTGTATGACTCTGTTTATGAAGCGTTGTGAATGAATTCGAGTAAAGAGTAGAAGCTAGTGTAAGCTAAGTGTGTTGCTAGCTCGCTGGGGCTAACGCTGGATTGCAGAGAGAGAGAGCGGTCATTGTTTACACCGTGTCCTCTGATAGCCTGAGAGAGATTTTACACGTCTTTGCCTCTTTTGAAAGGTGTTTTTCTCTGTGAAGGAACAACGTGGACAGTGATAGCTTTTGTATTATCCGTCTAAACCCTCCTATATATTCACCCTTTGGTTACTACACATTTGCTAGAAGAGATTTAGTGCTGCAGTAGAGGTGAATATCTTGTCACTTGGCATTGGGATCTCTATAGATATTGAGTTAAAGCTATATGCAGAGGTAGCAGTCCCTTTACTTGACAGGAGGCACAGCAGAAGCCTATTCAAGTGGACTTAAATACCCCCAAGTTACTGTAATAACTTCACTCAAATGACCCAAACCGAACTGAGATGAAGTTTGACATCAGAAAGTGAAAACAGGATATCGCTTACAGAGGACTTCTGCTTTTTCTGCCTTTTATTGCGTAAATTCAGTGACTTCCCACCACTTTTGAATGAGTTATTGTCCAGCAGCTATAACAGGTGTTCAGTAGGTACTTCCCTGCTGGTGTTGCTCATCTCTAAGATATATATTTGTGACCTTTCAGCTGGCAGGTATGGTGAGGCACAGCATGATGACTGAGTTGCACGCCCTCCAGCACTCTTTCCAGGTAAGAGCTGAACTGTTTCGACACTTTCAACTTCCCGACACATGTTGTTGTGTGAGATAAAGCCAGAAGGTAGTTCACAGATGCCCAAGGTCATCATTGTATTAATGTAGAAGTTTCATCACTCCCCCATGAGTCATGCACTTTTTACTGCATGTGTTTCTCGTAATATCAGACACACAAAGATAAGGCCTGTCAGGTTGTTTCCTGTGTCCTAGTCAGACCACTGTTTTGGCACAGTGCCACAGCAGATAACTAATCAGTTAGGTCTAAAAAGTATTAGACCATAAGATAACAGAAAGTTTGTTTTTGTGGTATTTTTGCCATTTAACTCAGAATAAAATGGAAAATCGTATATTCTTTCTCAGGCTTTCTTCACCGTCTGATCTATCTGGCTACTCTCGTTCTTTCCTCCCTCCTCTCCCCCTACCCCGTCGCCCTCTCTCTGTTACAGGACAACACTCTGGCTCTGGGCCAAGTGGGGCAGAGCTGTGGGGGAATTCAGGAGAATGGGATCGCTTCAGAGCAGAGACAACAGCAACTTTCCCAAGGCCTGGCAGGTAACACAGCTCTGAAAGTTATAGTCCAGCTATAAACAGAAATACTCGGGCAAAGTCTGATCTATTTAAAAAAAACCGATTGGTTTCATCTGTACCTTTTTCAGAGCCGGAAAAGAGCCAACCAGTGAACATCCCAGATGCAGCTAAAAGGAAGAAGAAAAAGAGAACCAGAGCGACAGACAGCTCCACCGGCACTTTTGATGGTAATGATGATAAAAGTGTTGCAAGTCATACTCTGCTTACTATAAAGTAAGAAATAAAGAGGACATTTTCATCTTTTAAACACCTGCTGCTCTCTTCTATGTCACATTTCCATCAGATCTTTACAAATTGACAGATGAGGTGCTGGGTCAGGGGGCTTATGCCAAAGTTCAAGGATGCACAAGTCTCCAAAATGGACAGGAGTTTGCTGTAAAGGTAAGTGAGAATAGTTTGGTAGACACCACTTTGAAAAGGTTATCCTTATTTTTTCAGGATAACAGCAAGAAGAAATGAAAGTTTGTCAAGTTTAAATACAGATAGAATATATTTATCAAAATATTCACAAGCATAGATAAGATGATCGTAATATTTTCTATATTTCTGTTTTCATAAGATCATAGAAAAGAGTGCAGGGCACAGCCGCAGCAGAGTGTTTCGGGAAGTGGAGACCTTGTACCAGTGTCAAGGAAACAGGTGAGTGAATGTTTGTGACAAACATGTTTGTTGAATTAGAACAGACAAAAGTGAAAGCAGTTGTAATCATTGGGAAATATCTTGATCCAGGAACATTTTGGAATTGATCCAGTTCTTTGAAGACAGCTCCTGCTTTTATTTAGTCTTTGAAAAGCTGCGTGGAGGTAAGTAGGAGCACAAAGCTCAATATCTCAACAATCTCAGCATTTATTTGTTTATTTTTTTAGATGACTTCGTTTAAACACACATCAAGTAATAGAAGTGACTGTCTTTCCATCGATCAGGCTCTATCCTCACACACATCCAGAACCGGAAGCACTTTGATGAGCTGGAGGCCAGTAAGGTGGTCACGGACATCGCACAGGCTCTGGACTTTCTGCACACAAAAGGTTGGAGGACGTAAACACAGCTCGAGAAAAAGAAATTGAACCTTTTTTGTATTCTGTGATGCTGACAGTGTACTCTTCTGCAGGAATCGCCCACAGAGACCTGAAGCTGGAGAACATCCTCTGTGAATACACTGATCGAGTAAGGGATGGAAACTCTCAGAGGAAGATCAGAAAGAAGATCTGAAAGTTTGGATGATGAAACTTGATGTTTTACTTCCTCTTTTTTTAGGTGTCTCCTGTAAAGATCTGTGATTTTGATTTGGGAAGTGGAGTGAAGCTCAGCAGTGCCTGTACACCCATAACAACTCCAGAGCTCACCACACCGGTACAGTCTGATGACAAACTCATGGCAAATTCATACAAGCTTAATCTGAAACAAACAATGACGTTATTCATGTTTTTCCCTTTTCCAGTGTGGCTCAGCAGAGTACATGGCTCCAGAAGTGGTGGAGGTGTTCACTGATGAGGCATCCTTTTACGACAAGCGCTGTGATCTGTGGAGCCTCGGGGTGATCCTCTACATCCTGCTGAGCGGCAGCCCCCCTTTCACAGGCCACTGTGGCACCGACTGCGGCTGGGATCGGGGAGAGACTTGCAGAGCCTGCCAGGTACTTTCGTCAGATCACTCTCTGACTCAATCACTTTCCATTTTACGGTTAAAGATAGCTCCTTTTTCTGAGACAGACAGCAGTAACAGCAATAACAGGTCTCTTAAGAAAATATTCTTTCAGTTTTTACTTCCTTTCTTTTGTCTTTTTAGTTTTAGGAACCTTAGTTTAGGGTTTCTGATTTGTATATCTTAAATCCTCATTGCACCACACGGAATAAGACAGCGTCAGAGTCTGGTGTAATCTAAGGTGACAGCTGTCCTTTTTAAAGTCTGAATAGACTTCAGTAGCACTTGTCACTTGAGCAGCCAATGGACTGAAGTCACACTGCCCTGCCTCAGTGTCTGGTGTCACTCTGGGTTTATTGCCTTCATTTCCATGAAATTAAGTTCTGCGATTTGTGACATTTTGAGTCTGTCATGCTGTTTTCCTCGCATTAACTCTGTGTTAAATGACGCATTCAAGACAAAAAAAGATCCACAAAAATGTGAGTGGCTGCGCTGCTTAACTTGGCTGTAACTGCATCCTGTGTTTTAGTATTCTCAGCAGTTTATGCCTCCACCAGACTGTTTTTAAATTTCTAAACTATCCATGGAAATTCTCTCCTCAGAGTTACCTGTTTGACAGCATTCAGCAAGGCAAGTATGAGTTTCCAGAAAAGGACTGGAGTCATATCACAGAGGGGGCCAAAGACCTCATATCAAAGCTGCTGGTTCGAGATGCAACTCTGCGCCTCAGTGCTGCTCAGGTCCTCAAGCACCCTTGGGTTCAGGGGGTGAGTATCAGTGCATCTGTGAACACCAAAATAGCTTTCAAAGTACTTATTTGCCCAAAAAGGAGAGTCAAGAGTGCACTGAAGTTCAAAGCTTATTTTGAAGGTGCTCTTTGGTGAAGAATACAAATATACTTTTTTTGCAAATACTATTTGATAGTACATCATTATGTTTCATCCTCATAAATACAGAGTAAAAGTTGTGAGAAATATTGATAAAGATGCTTTTCAGATTACTTCAACTCCATATTTAATTGAAAAAAATACAAAGACAACATTTCACAATTTAAGCATTTTACTACAACAGAAACATTTTATTGTGTTATGGAAAAATATACACTCATTTAGGATTTGATGCCAGCAACGTGTTTCAAAAATGTAGGGGACAGGGACACCTGCAGGTACATCAGGTTAGTTAAATGGCTGGATAAAAAAAGGGCATGGAGAGACACTGAGTCACTTAGAAGTAAAGCTTTGAGCGGCTATATGAGCTAATAGTTCAATAAGTCCAGAATATTGTTTTTTTAGCTAAAAAGTGCAAAGAATTTGGAGATTTCATTAAATCATTAAAAAGATTCAGAGGATTCATAATAACAATAATGATAATTATTATTATTATAATAAAAATAATAATAATAATTTAAAAAAGCCACTGCCCCTGAGTGATATGGGGATGGTATGAGCAGTTTACACATCTGGAACCAGGCATCATTAATGGTGAGTTAATGAAGGTTTTTAAGCAACATGTGCTTTTGTCTGGATAATGCTTTTGCCTTTTAAAGGGAAAATCTGGTATTTTTTACTGAACAATTCCAAACCACATTCTACACACATTGGAATAGTATAACTCTGAATGAAGAGAGTACAGATACTAAACTGGCCCGCCCTCAGTCCAGACTTGTCACCCACTGGAAACACTGAAAACGCTCAGCGTGACACCAAAACAGCGCCTAACATCCTGTATCAGGCAAGAATAGGATGTGCCATTTTCAAAACCCCAGAAACTGGTCTTCTCAGTATATCTAAAAAGGAAATACATTTATTTACATGACAATGTAATAACTAAGCTTTAACATTAGATGTGCTGTCTCTTTAGTATTAGTAGTTAAATATGGGATAAGAATGCAGTTTAAAACCGTTGCACAACATCAACAGTGTTCAACCTTTATGAATTAAGGTCATGTAACCATTCAATTCAGTATTTATTTACATTTTATCTTTTATTTTTGTCTACAGAATGCACCGGAAAGAGGGCTTCCAACTCCACATGTTCTTCAGAGGTAAGAAAACTCTGTGAAAAGTCCCATCCAGAAACTTTAAACTCCTTTAGGAAGGAAAGCTTAAGACTTCACCCAGTTGAGAAACAGAGAGATGCACGTTTGTCATGGGAATGTTTAGATATCAAAGATGGGAACAGTCTCAGAAATGCTCCTCTTTCTCTTTTCTGTTATTCCAGGAACAGCAGCACCAAAGACCTGACTCAGTTCGCAGCAGAAGCCATCGCCTTTAACCGGCAGCTCTCCCAGCACGATGAGCAGCAGGAGGACTCGGGGGTCATCGTTTGCTCCATGAGGCTTTCTCCACCTTCCAACTCCAGACTGGCCCGCAGACGGGCTCAGTCCAATGCTCTGCGCACTCGAGACTTCGCACCCGCGTCGGACAACCTCGCTGCTTGAAGGACCAGTAGGAGTCCTCTCGTCGTGTTTTCTTATTGATTTTAGCCGCTGCCTGCTCCTCGTGCTTTTATTTTTGTTCTCACAGGAAGCCTTTTAGGATCAGCTACACAGTATCACAGGTGATAAACTGATCTCGGTGTTGAAGCTCTCCCTCTCATGGCCAGTAAATTTTTTTAACATAGACAGTTTGACTACCAAGGGGCCACTTAAACCTTGGCTATCAACTTCTTAATTTACCCAGTAGTTGAAACTCCTGTTGGTTGTCCAGGAGTTGTTTTAAGCTGCCTGAATTATTTGTCTTTTATTTGAGAAGAGCTTTGGGTTTACTTTTACCGCAGGTCTTTACAGAGTTATTTATTTTTATTAAACGATGCTTACACAGTCGAAACAACTCTTAATGCCAAGTATCTCTCAGTACATATCATCACCATGGCATTGCACACCGAAGGGTTCAGCTCAGTTTGGCAGCTGCTGCTGACCTAATGCAATATCATCCTATTCGAACTGGCTAAAGTTTTCTTGATGTCCAGCTGTGAATTTATTCATTCTATATATTGAAATGCTACTTATTGCCTCTCAATTAAGGAGGAAAGGGATAAGCCGTCTCAGAGTTTTGCATATTTGAAGCATGTCAGTGTTTGTGATTTGTGAATGTGGTGTAAGTGATAAAGAAAAACATCGCTCAAAGGAGACTGTGAGCTTTTCTCCATTATCACATGTGAATTGTTTCTTTTGAAAGTGTAGGAGTGTGAACTAATGTGGAGGTCAGAGAGAAGCCTTTGTTCAAACCATTTTCTCGTACTTATCCTTTCACCTAAACACAAGCTACCTGTAGCACTGATGTACTTTAAAGATCACTTACCTAATTCATCTGAAATGGAACGCCCAAGAGTCGGACTTTACCTCAGGCTCTTCTGTTTGCATGTTTTGTACTGATGTGTAAAACCATCCCAAAGTACTTTGTTATAGTCTCATTGATTTGATATCTCAGAGTGGTTGTTGGTGGAGGAATCTGAAATGTGAAAATTGCTTTCGTGATGGTTGTTTGTAAAGAATGAGACAGGTGAAATGAGTAGCTGCTGTTACACTTCCTAAAGATAGACGAGTGGATACTAATGTTGAAGGGATTTATTTTTATACAAATCTATTTAATGTTGTTCAGTTTTTTTTTTATTTTAGGTTCTTGGTGCTCCAGGGAGAAAATTAACTTTTTCAGGAAAAGGTTACTTTTTGATTTTCATCTGGTTTAAGTTGCTGATATTAACCTTTGACCCTATTTTCTTTTTTTTAAAATCAAAAGTATTCTTACTTTTTTATTTGTGGCATTTCCGTCTGTGTTTGAATGGATTCACCGATGGCATAGTGTCACTTTATTCCTCTTGACCCTTTTAACTTCATGTGATGCCAGCTAGATTACCCGCCCCTATTTTCACACTGTTGCCATGGACACCCAATCCCTATAGCAACTGAAGGACCGTCATTCGCTGGCAGGGATTGACGTATCTGCTCTGAGTGAATAAACACATCAGGACAGAACTGCTTGGTATGTTGAAGCCCCGAAGCTCTCATTACGAATCATCAAAGGACTTGTTTGCCCACAGCCCATCAACCTGTAACGGCATCAGATGAGACAGAGCGAACCGCTGCGCAATTATGGGGTGCCATTGAAGTTTGTCAAGGCTCCTACAGGGTCCTGTGAATGCAGCTCAGTGAGAGAGCCTGTTTTCACTAGCCCTCTGTGTCCCCAATAAAAACATCCTCAACATTTCACCTCTCTGGCAGTGTCTTTGTTGAATCGATTAAATGAAATATCTCTTTAAGGAATCACAGGAAAATTGTAAAGCTGTATTAAGTCTACTAAAGAGTGACTAACTAGGTTACATCAATTATTTCTGGTTACTAGACAAATGATGATATCTAGGATTGCAACTCACCAGTCATAAATGTGAATTTTCCACCAGCTCAATGCTATTTTTTTTAAGTACTTTGTGGTTTTGTAAAATAGCAGGTATCGTTAGATTGAATGAATATGCCAGATGGACTTCGGTCTAACTTTTGAATGTTTAGCATCTTATTTGACTGACTTTTGAAGGATTTGTCCATACTGTTGAAGGCGACATGTCCTTCAACTTCTACAGAGAACATTTTATTATGATTTATTTCAATTCTGTTGAGTCTCAGCCTGCAAAAGAGAATTCTCTATCAAGTAGAAATACAATAATAGACATCTACAGTATTATTACAGATGGATTCACTATTAAAACAGCGTTTCTTGGTCTGATTTTTGTGGAGATGTGTCCATTAAATGCACACATATCAAACTTTGTCTTTTTTGGAGCATCTTTTCTTTTTAGAGTGAAATACCGCCCCCCTGTGGTCGACTTATTAAACCTTATCAGAGCAGCAGAAGTAGAGCAGCTTCAGATCAGTGTCACCTGCTGCAGAGAGAGACACCGACCACCGCTCTGACTCTGAACTCCATGATGAAGGGACCAAAGGCGGACAAACAGACTGCAGAATGGATCTGATCTAAGGTAATTACCACTGAAGAGTAGCGCGAAGTGATGCTGCAGTATTGTTGTTTTGGGGTTTTCTCTTTCGATCAGGATTTTTCAGTTTTCTATGGCTTTTAGAGTCGTCAGTGGTTTTTTTGAAATACTTTTTGTCGCCGAATATAACTGGACTTTCTGGGGTATTTCCACGCGCATTTAATATACTGTATCATTGATTCCTGCTGCGTAAAGTCTTCATGGCAGATTTAGATGAAAATGTAGCATATTGCATTAGTTGTTCTGAATGAAAGTTTGGAAATGTGGCATATATATAATGTATTTAAAGCTGTACAGCATCAAAAAATGTTCTGTCTCATCAACAACTTAATCTCTGTCTCCCAAAAAAGGAGTTTAGTCTCAGTTCAGTCTGCACAAAAAGATGGACAGCGTAACAGCTCCCAAAAGTGAAGCCACAGATACATACAGGTTTTGAGAGCAATTTGTGCGTAAGACCATGTTGCATAGGTGTGATTACTGTGATGACAGTTCAGCATCTGCTGCTAGGAGAGTTATAGAGAAAGTTTGATTTAAGATGTTAGACGGCTGTCAAAGGAGGTTTCTCCATCAGGCTATTCTGGCGTTATATAGATTATATATACTGGGCTGGGTGTTGGTAACAACAACAGTCTGATCAGGATTGAAGTGGAGAGATAAAGAACAACATTAGCCATCTGCCACATATTTGTGAGTAAGTGCCGTATAATATAAGTTTTCTCCACAGTGCTGGTTACATCAATCAATTAACAGTTACATTTAACAGTTTAACATTTAACCATAACAGTTATTACAATCTAGTCCATCAGAAAATGTGTTTTTCATCTTGATTGAGCCCATATCTTACACACCTGGACTGTAATGATTACAGACAGTTACGTGCTAACTTGTAGAGCAATGTTGTATGTGGGATCAATTTATATGTAAGCTGGAGATCAATTATAATATAATAACTTTATTTTCATTGCACTTTTAATAACAGAAGTTTACAAAGTGCTTTGACAAACAGTCGTAAAGCACAGAACATCAGCACATGGAAATAAAAACAAATAAAAAACAAAAGCTCAGTTAAAAACAAGGCCTCTGAACTGAAGGCCAATTTCATTTGTCGTAAGAAACCCAGACAATACAAGAACCCTAAAGCATAAAATGAGACCATGAAGACCAAAATAAAAACATAAAATAGGTAAGAAAAAGAAATTTAATAAAAGAGGGGGGTAGAAAGCAGGAAACAGGATAGTAAAAGGTCGATACTAATAATGATAATAAAATCATAACAAAATATTAATAATGGTAATAGTAATGATGTTAACAGTTTAACATTGGTCAAACTTGAAAATCTAAATGTTTTATTTCTAGTCATGGGTTCTGTAATCAAAGCTTGATTGTATCATGATGATTTACGTTAATGTTTTTCTGAAACTAGTTTTTAAAAGTGTGTTAATGTTTTAAACAGGATATAACACCTTGATTGACGACTCTTTGGACAATTGCATGTGACATGATATTTAGGCTACTAAAGTAATGGAAACTTAACGGACACCAACAAGACAGTCATGTATTTTTTGTAACCATGAATGTCTAACCAGCGTACAGAGGATGTACAGACAAGATGGATCCTTGCTGTGTTCAGTTTGTGGAAGTGGGAGTACATCAACACTCCAGCATAGAGAACCGATACCCACAATGTAGAGTGTAGCTCCAAATGTATGATATTTATCACTTTTGCACAGTGGGAAGCAGTTGAGGTGTGCTCTGTTATTCTTCATATTAGATATTATCCTCTCTTGGTCCTACAGATTTCACCTCGAGACATGGTACTCCCTGAAAAAACCTCCAGATCATCTGCTCACAAGAAGAAGGTCCCCCATCAGTCCACCAAACCTTCTCACCCGGGCCTGCCCTCCCCCGCGCTCTGCTGCGCCTGCGGCCTCTGCATCATGCTGGCTGGCATCAACATCACCCTAGTGGGAGCTTTTGCCTTCGGCACCTTCATCCCAACAGGAAACCCCCCCATCATCATCGGCCCTCTTCTTTTACTCATAGCCCTGGCCTTCTTCATAGCTTGCTGCGTGGTCAGCAGGAGGCCCCCCACCCACACAGGGGCCCATAAGGTGAAAGGAGGAGAGAAGTGGGGGCTGATGCGTATGGGGACAGCGGCGTTTGAGATGGAGACGAGTGAGCATACGCTTCAGGACACAACTGCAGTTCAGCTCAGCCCCACCAACTCCCTCTCCTCCTCTCACAAGTCCTGCTCTAGTCATGTGGGAGATGCTGCTCCGCCTTAGGATGGGTCTGTCAAGGGTGTCACTCGAGATAACCTCACTTCCTCGCAGTTGCTGCCACTAAAAGCACTTCCCCTCCATCACATAAGGTTTTTTCCTTATCCGTGCCGCTTTATTCTTTTGTCTTTGCTGTTTTGTGGTTATTAGGATGGAAATGTGTCAAACAAAACATCATTGTAGCCTTTTTTTTCTCGGTGTGGTTGTGTTGCTGAATCTTTATTGCTCGCTGCCAGCTTCTTGTAGATTATTTAGCTGGAACAGAAACAGGAACAGGAGATGATACCCTAATCCAAGTGCCTGTTTGTATACTGCTCGTTGTATAAAACATCCACTTTAGGCAGATTATCCTCCATTCATGTCCCGTGAATCCACTGTGGTTAGTGCCTGTCACCTTACACACTGGGAGAAGAAGATGAGTGTGTCCAGCTGAGCTTCTCTGAGTCATGAAAGCTGTTCCTGCGTAAGCCTGGTGAATCTCACACCTTTTTTGAACACTTTGACAGAACTGTGATGATGTTTTTTTAAAGCCTGCAGACAGGTCAAGACAAGAAATTCAGGAACAAATGAGTGAATGTACATTTGATATTGTTTTGCAGTTTTGTCATGTACCTGTAGATGTAGATGACCCCATAAAGCTGAAATTGTCTGTGTTGGCAGTGTTTTGATGTTTTTTTATTTGAAAAAAAAAAAAAAAAAACACTTTATTTATGATGGTGATTAAAGAGGGAGTTAATCTTCCTCCTGTGTTTGCTTTTACTACACACCCACCATGTTAAGGGTCGGTTTTGACCTGTGTCTTAAATCAGCTGTAAATTACACTAAAAACAAATTTCTATCATCCAATTCGGTTCTCATCTCTAGGTTACCTTGTTAGGCTTCATTATCCATGAAAATATTACTCATAATAGTTTTTGTCGTGGGCCTCTGGGACTTTCTTTGTCAGTATACCCCTCAAACAGACAACTATACTGAATTGATCTCACATGTCTGGACCTGCCCAACGTAGTTTTTTGTGAAGGACAAAACATGGAAAAATGTGAATTTCCTAACTCTCCCATGATTGGAAGAGGATCTGACTGTCAGTGTGGTGCCTGACAGTGCACATATGATTTCAGATTTTGCTCTAATTATTAGATATTGATCTAACCGGGTCAACAGCAACCCTAACACCACAAGTGCCATAAAGAGCATTTTATAATTTAGTCATTTTATATTTTTTATTTTGTTGAAATAGAGGTTCCTGACAAGTCAAAAAGTCTTGATGCAAAAAAGCTAATTTATGTGGTTCTTTTAAGCATTTAATATAAAAAACGGGTCAGTGCAGACCCTAACATAGGAGGAGGGTTAAAAACTAACGATAACCTAACAAAAACAGAGTCTTTAAGAAACAGGCTCGTTCAAGAAACAATAACACTCTCATAAGAAAAGCACACAGGGTGCGAAGATAACTCCTTTGTAATCTGCACGAAGCCAGGGACCGCCATGCAAACAGCTCCTTCCTGACGTGCGTCGCCATCACTTGGCATCTGACCCAACAGCTGCTGGTGAAGGCAAACGCCTGTTTACTCACCATTATACATCTGCTGTCCACAAACACAGCAAGTCACACAGTGTGATCCCTGCACAGGACTCGGATAGAGATAACAGAACAGCCTCTGCCTGGTGTTATTGCTGTCTAGTTTGTGTGCGGAGCCTTATGAATAAATACAGCAGGCAGACTAGGTGTCCAATGAGTTGTCATATGAGTCAGTTATAAGACTGCGAGGGCTTGAATTTGCAGGATGTCTTGGCAACCTGTATTCAGTTTATTAAACTAGCAGTGAGGTCATGTTGCTCTTAGAGGTGATATTTTGAGATTAGTTTCTTGAAAAGTTTCTTGCCATGGTTTATTCATTCTCTCTCTCCTTCCCCTATCTTGTTCTCTCTCTCTCCCCCTGCCCTCTCCCCTCTTCTCTCTCTCTCTCTCTCTCTCTCTCCCTCTCTCCCCCTATCTCTCTGTATTCCTCCCCAATCCAGCAGTGGCATGGTGGCTGTCTGGCATGAGTCGGGTCCTGCCCAAGGTTTCTGCCTATTAAATGAAGTTTTTTCTTGCCACTGTTCCTCATGTTAGATGAGATGGGCCAAAACCCATCTTAGGTTGGGTCTTGATAATTCATCAAACAATGAGCGTGGTCTAGACCTGCTCTTGTTCTTTGAAAAGTATCTTGGGATGACAGCTGTTGTGAATTGGCACTATACAAATAAAATTTGATTTGATTTGATGATATTTACACCATATCTGAGTGGAATTTGTCAAGATTAAAAGTGCTTAAAGTATAAAATGATCAAGAAAATTCCTGCATGGTCCAGGATTTACAAGTGGCCACAATGGGAGGTGCAAATGCCACCTCAAGCACAACTTTTCTGAACTTGCCTCTGTTTTCAGTTTTTACAGTTTTGTTGTTATCAATAGGACACACAAATAAGGAGATCAAGTGATCCCAGTTTGGTCTACTGGTCTTGTTTTTCTCCATATAGAAAAAAATGTGTCATTAAAGAACAACACAGCAGGTGGTCTGTGTATACTGACTTCCACAAAGCTTTTAGGGTCTGTCCATCACTAGCAACTAATGAAAAGATGGGTATTTTGTTTTAGTACTTACTTATGGAACAAAGGTAAAAAATAAAATAAAATAAAATAAAATAATATAGAATAAAATAAAATAAAACAAAACCAAAAAGGACCCCACTAAAATTAGGGTCTGACCTGTTTCCCAGATGAGGTCCTTTCTATACTTTAACACCAAAAAGCATAACGCATCGATAAAAACATGTTCGAGTTTCTGTTCGTGTTCACCCCAGGCAGCCTGCTCATCATCAGAACCACGGGACATGATTATTTTAACAGCAATGTGGGTTATCATGTAACAATATGAATAACAAAGCAGTCAATGTGTTTTCAGTTATTCAGATGTATGAGGTGTGTGTGTGTGTGTGTGTGTGTGTGTGTGTGTGTGTGTGTGTGTGTGTGTGTGTGTGAGATGCCTTGTACAGACAACATAATCTAATTTTTTTTACATATTTCTGATGGTGAAAACGGTCTGATAATTTATGAATACATATAATGGCTTTAATTTGTGAGGTAATTTTATTTTATACACCTCAATCATTATGTGGTTTTAATGACAGTAAGCCTAAAGGCTGATAATCACACAGGAGAGTCAGTGATAGTTGAATGACTCACTAAAGGGTCTGAGGCTATTACCTTTTTATGTAAATAGCTCTCATTAGAAAAAAACAGGGTAACAGGCTTAGTGTGTGTACAATGAACAGGAAAAAAAATGCAACAGTTCAATAAATGATGAGTCACCGAGCTTTGTCACTTGATTTATGAAAAAAATATGTTTCATGCAAAATGCAGCCCATGATTGTACATGTAGGCCAGTTTTTTTTACTATTATATGTGGAAGACAGAGTGCGCTCACAAAGGTCTTATGTAGATAGATAGATAGATAGATAGATAGATAGATAGATAGATAGATAGAATGAACCACAAAGGTCTTCAATTTATATCAAAGGTTATCTTCAAATAGACGAGAGGAAAAGAGGTTTGTGTTCCTCTGGTTGCAATGATGAACTCTGTCACCAGGTGGCAGTATCGTCATTCCTACATTGTTTTTAACTCCGGTAAAGATGGTTGAAAATGTCTTTACTTCCGAGAGCCGAACAGTTCACTAGCTTCGTTTGCTGTTGGAGCAAACAGTTAAAGTAGGTATCACAGCTTATTTTCATCACTCTGTAAAACTTTCACATTTTACGTTTCCTTTCTTCATTTCAGGGCTATTGTATCAGAGAGTTACCTTGGTTGAGGTTATTTCTGAACAAGAACGTTAAAATTAAGATTGAAAGTTCCCTTCATATCCTTTAAATTTGAAATTGATGTTTACACATAATATTACTTTAACACTAAGTGTGCAGAGAGTGTGAAACCTCTTTTTAAAATCTAATAGGCTTCTCACGAAAAGATTAAGCTGTAAAACATTGAACATCTTTTTTTTTTTCAGATTGCAGATTTTTCAATAAGGATGGGGGATGTAAAGCAGTTTTATGTTTACTTAATTAATCTGAGGGGAAACCAGATCAGAAAAAATGAAATAAAGTATTTCGGGGTCAGATTTTAAAATATCTAGGACAAGATATGAGGAGAAATTAGAGTGAAACAATCAAATTATTCCAGAAAAAAAGAAAAATAGAGAAAACATGTACTCATCAGTGCTAAATTGTTCACCATTTCTTGTAGGCTGCTCAATTGATCTAGTTTTAATTGCTTTTTTCCAACTGTTGTATCGTCAAGTTAATGTTTACAGGCTAAATGTTTAGAGGTTGTGTAACTTTTGTTCTTAATTCTTGACTGAATGACTTGTCAGTCTCATTTTATGCTTTTCCTTTATAAAGTGTTGAGACTTTAAATGCATCACGGCCTCTATCTGTGCTCAGCTATACTCCAGCCGTCCTTGGGCCTCCTCCTGCCTGCAGCTCGGCGTGTTGCACAGGGATGCGGTGATCCTCCTGTGGCCCTGAACCTCAGCCAGGACAGGACGTCTCTGAGCCACCGCCTGAAAAAATACATTTCCCAGAGGTACACGCTACATTCCCAGACAACCACGAGATAGAACAATAGCAAGGTTGCAGTGTCTTTGACCTCTTCTGTGTATATCATCATCAGCAGGTGAGTGACCCCGTGTGTTTCATGCCTGCTGAACTTCCTGTACACAGGCTTGTAAACGGTTTGTCCCTGAATCTTGTATAAGCCATTTGTCTTGCCGTCCCGCCTCTGTTGTGGGGCGCAGCAGCAGGTTAATATCCCACCTCCTGCAATGAAACACCATTAATTTTATTCCTCATCTCAGTTTGCAAAGTATCCCTCTAAACAGCAGCCAACTTGATCTAATTCCTAATGACTGTTGTGAGTGCTGACTCGGCTATTGTAAAACAAATGATATCTCTGTCCTGTTGGAATAATCCTAATCTATTTCAATAGAAGGGGCTGCTTTAAAGTGACAATGGGGGAGGATATTTCCATCTCATGATAAATGTGCATATGTCCACCAAAGCTGAATCAGACACCACATTTTAATAGCCTGATTGCTGGTTCATTTCTTGCCTCATTCTCTAGCAGCCCTGCTCCCTCCTTTTTAATGCCGAGCTGGTCATATTTTGTCCCAGATTAGTATAGACGCCAGCTGACAGTTGCCTCTGCTCAAGGTATTTAGAAGACATAATTCATTCATAGATCTAGAAGTGCTCCCATTTGTCATCCCCATTTTTTATGCTCAGTCTCTCCGCAGTCGCTCATTCCTCTGGGTGCTCGTGTGTGTGTGTATGTGTGTGTGTGTGTGTGTGTGCGTGTGTGTGTGTGTGTCAAGGGATATGAAGGCCAGGGCATTTTTCAGCTGATGTATTAGCTGGCATATGCAAGCGATGAATTATCAAGGAGGGGAAGGAGTCAATTATCCACTCCTAAAGAGGGGCCGGGGCCTCTGTGGCCTAAGGGCCCCTTTCCATATTTACCAAATCATTTCAAAGGAAGGTACGCTTGGAGACCTGGGGACGAGACAGTGATCAGACACACAATCATGAGCACACACACGATCAGATTTGACCCTCCTCAGCTCACCTTGCCCCCTCTCATCACAACCCCACCCCACACACACACACACACATGCTCAGTGATTGCACCGTCTTTGGTTAACAAGGACAGGCTGTGACGTTTTGGCTCCGTGTGTTTATATTAATCCATTTTTACATACATCAACTTCTCAAACAGATTTCAGCTGAGCTGGAATAGCCACGCCGTGACCGTCAGCCATTTTGCCGTGTCCCACTTCTCTCCCCTGACTCCCCCTGAATCAAAATGGGGCCCTGATTGACTGTGCCGCTCTGACTAATAGAGTGGATATGGTAAATGAAATACCCACCACTTTCATTCCAAAGTCTCTTACCCCCTGTGTCCCCACTCACTTTGCCTTGACATATTTTTAGAGATTGAGCATCCTATCCTGTTTCTGACGAGGACGAGGTGAACGTGGCGGCGGCGGCGGCGGCGGTGGCAGTGATGCCTCTGAGCAGTCGGGACCGTCGGACACGGGCAGCCGAGCTGACAGGCCCCTCTGGTGACTGACAGGGCTGACACTTAGGGAAATGAGGTCGTTAGACAGCATTATGAGTGGGCTGATAGCTCAGTAATGGGTTTTAAGTTGGAATTTAACACAGAAGCCCACCGGGGATGGGTTTGATATGCAGGCGGACAGGTGAGTTCCTCCAGAATAAGGTGACAACTCTCTCGGGCAAGAGAAAAACAGGCCTTGGAAAAAAAGGGGGATGTATAAACAGAAGAAAGAGGAAGGGAAATGTTTCTAAAAATAAGGCACACCAGGCAGTGATCCTCTTTAACACAAAAAAAAGAAGAAGATGAAGAAGAAGAAGAAGAAGAAGAAGAGGGCTTCAGCAGATGAGGGACTTTTGTATTCAGTCTTGGCCTTCACTTCGAGAGAGTTTCACTCTCATCTGATTGGAAAGAAATCTCCATCCAGATGCTCGTCCCTCAAGAAACTGTTTTAATCTGTCAACTGCAGAAGGTGCAGATTCCTGAAACAATGAACACTTTCCCCCCATTGTTATGTTTCTGAAGGTTTTATAATTTTGCACGCTGTATGCACCGAAGTCTCCAAGCTGCCTTGAGTCTTAAGAGAGAACGTCTAAATTTAGCACAAAACGATAAACTCTTAAGTTATAAGACATAGGCTAATGCGTAAGGGTGTTAAAACCAGTGGGATAGTTTAGTGGAGATTAAGGGACGTATCAAAGACTCGTGTAAAGCTTCATCAGGAGCTGTGCGGTTGTTTGGTGGGCATCTGCACATGCTTTAAAGGAAAAAAAAGAGGGCAGGAGCAGCTCATAGAGCTTTGGCAGTCAGTGAGTGACTGATAATGTCTCAACATCACTCCCATTACTCCTTTTGGCTGTGCTGTGAAAACGAATGGTCCACTTTACTGCTGCCGAGGACCCAGTGAGTTCTGTTCAGGAGGAAGATTTAGAGGCGGCGTTATGGCCGTCCAGCGGAGGGTAGGACAAGCCACAGGAGAGGATGAAATGGATGAGGTCGGCCCGAATGATGGCGGGAGTTTCATTCGTTTCCTGGTCTTAGTTTGTGGGAGATGAATCATACTTGGTGAAAGAGTGAGAGGGTGATAGAGGGGAAGAAAAAAGGTCAGATTTCTGTGTCAGGATTTTTCAGTAGAGTAGATGAGGAGGGCTGGCAATACAAATCAAGTCGAGAAGCTTCACAATGTGTTTCGCCTCCGTGTCCTGCAGGCATCTTTTTTTACAGCACCCTGGAGAATACACACCAAACTCAACCTCATCAGAACAGCCCGACTGGTCAAGGAGTGATTTCTGGGTTATTAGATGAAGACTTGTATGTGTGCGCGTGTGTGTGTGTGTACACTCGTAGAAATCACACCTGTTTATTCCTGAGTGTTAAGTATCTTTCACAAGCTGCTGCTGCTTTAATCAGCATCTGTCAGGGAATTCATTATTCTGAAGTGAACATAAAGCCTCTCTTCAGAGTTGTGAAAAGAAAAAAAAAACAGAATAATAACAGCCCTTTTCGCTACCAGAGGTGTGGATGATCGCTGCAGTGGGCTTAAGTGACAGGTAAATTGCAGGTTAAGTGGAGAACACCGTCTTTTAACAAGAGACTCCAGGCTCCTGCAAATCCTCCTTAGTCTTTAATCTGAATACAAAAGGCAGGGGCGGGGGGATTAAATCTGACCCCTCAATGTTCTGTTTGTTCCAGGCTCCACTCGAGGGCCTGCTGCAGCCAGCAGAGGAGCCCCAGGTTTGCGTTTCCTTTTGTGCCATGTGACAGCATTTAAAAACAACAGCATCCACAATGCTGCCTCTTCAGTGGCTAAATTCCTCGGGACAAAAGAAGGGCCAAGAGTCGCCGGCTTTCCCCTATCACATCCACTTTTATCAAGCTGGAGAGAAAGATGTAGTTTTGTATTCTTTTAGAGGAAACTGTTTATTTAATTTTGGCTGAAGCACGACGACGCTGCATCATTATCGCTGTGTGCAACAGAGGAAAAACAAGTCATTCTTTATTTAGCAGCAGCGACGGTTAAAAAGAAGGGAAGGGGCCGGGGTGAGGCAGGCGGTTAGGGCTTGCAGAGAGAAAGGCGCTTTGGGTTGTCAACGTTTTAGAGGCTTAGAGTCAAACCTATCCGGGCTCAGGAGAGAGGAGTCTGGGTGTTAGGCAGGCAGAATGACTCCTGATAGAAGGAGTTTGCGGCTCAAGTCGAGAGGAATCGTCTTGGCTCCCGGATGAGGCGAGGACTAATTGATTCTCTGAAGTTTCCTGTCGCAGAGCCCGATTACAGGTATGACCGGATTAAAAAAGGAGAGGGAAAAAAACAAGGGATCTGGAGGAGGGAAATGGTAAAAATCAAAGAGAAAAGAAGATGAGGGCTGCCATAGACGGATCAGCATTGCTTATACGCGCTGATGTGCTTGCTTTTGTGTGAATTTTGTTTGTGTATGCGTGTGTACGGGTATGTTCGTGTGTACACGCCGGTGCAGCTGTGTTTGATCTCTATACTCAGTGGCAATCATCAGGTCACATTGCTAGGCCCCTTTCACTTTGGTGCTGCAGAGGAACACATCGTGTTGTAGCAGCATGCTTCCCCTAATCACTCACTTCTGGTTAACACGTCTCAAAGCCAGAGGCATGTGTCTCGCCTGCCCATAACAGTCCATGACAAGATTGAGTACAGAGGCCCGTGGGAGCCATAGTGAGGCGGGCTCTAGGAGAGAAGCCTCCAGGAGAAGGAGAGTTAGGACGCATATCTAGACCTAAGCTGTCATGCGTGCGGCTGTAATGGCTTGTTTAGTGGCAAAGTCCAATCTAGGGCCCCAGAGAGCCATTATTCCTGGAGTATCGATCGGGCCCTACGGCCACCACAGCTCGGGCCCCTGTCCCTGATCCTGTTCAGTAATAAGCGTACTCATGTCAAGGTGGTAATTATCATTGATCTGTAGCTGCTGTGACAGGGCAGCGGCCCCTTGCCATGATTCATACCCGGCATGGGGCTACTGGACTTCAGGCACCAAATCACCAACCTCATAGAAGTAGGCATCGTGTGGTGGCAGTGCCAAGCCCAGTCCAGGAAACAAAAGTTTACAAAGATAGATCTCTGTTTCCTGTTTTTTTTTTTACATGCAGGTGGCAGTTTTGAAACAGCCAAATAACTAACGGGGGAGTTTTGTGGGCATGTTGTCTTAAACCATAAATTACCAGAACAAACTCTGATCTCTTCTCAATTAGGCAGAGAGGGAGTGTGTAGAAAGTTGAAATTACTTTCTTTCGTTGTTCCTTGTCCTCTCGATGTCCTTCCCCTTTGTTGACTAGGGTGCCCCATCTCTTAGGAGTTATAAGCACAGATATCACTGTTGATCTGCCTGTATGTGGTAACCTGTGGGGCATTAAATGACCAGAATAACTTGATGTTTTTGTGAATGTTTTTTTAGTATTAACGCATTCACTCACAATCTACATAATAATAATAACTCGAAAATTCCCTCTGGGAAATTTTGAAGGGCCACAGGGGCAACTGCCGGGGTGAGTACATTATCATAAGATCCTTCAGGGATTTCAAATAATTCATACTAGTAGCGTTGTGATATTACTTACAAAATCACAGTGAGATTTTATAGACACCATGGTCCCCAAAGGGTGTAAAAACAGTTGCCAACCTCTGTATTGATCATTGTTTTAAATTGAGATGGTCATGGTCCCAAGAGAATAAGATACAATAAGAAGAACTTTATTGATCCGACAAAAGGGAATTCATTTGTCTCTAATCTCATGTGTCATGTCATCTACTATTTGCAGAAGAATTAAACAGTTTGATGGTTGTGGGTACAAAAGATCTTCTTAATCTTTTTGTCCTGCAGCGAGGTGAGAGGAGCCGTCCACCACCAACATTTTTTGGTAACCCCTTGCTTGTCAACTAGCAATCAAATAGCCTAATTATTCACTTAGTGGATAAAATACTAAGGACATACACTTGCCGTAATTGCAGAAAATGTGCCGAACATTTATTGTCCCCATATGATGTATCCCTGAGGACTTTGCTGATTTCTTGACCCAACAACCTCATAGGTTGGAGTGAAATATCTCAACAACTGTAGGATGCAATGTGGTAAAATTCAGCCCATCGATTCTTGAGATTCGTGATGAATTGTTCACATGTGAGCAGCAAATGTTTCAGCCTGATATTTGTGTGAAGAGCAAGATTCAGATTCAGATTCAGATTCAGACAACTTTATTAATCCCCAAAGGGCAATTCACTTCACAGTAACCCACCTCATTGTTAAATGATCAAAGAACAGACAAATACCAGACATTCACAGCAGCATACAACCCAAACATTCCCTGTGAGCACCACAAATCAGCAATAAATAAATAACTAGATAATAAAAATGTGCAAAACGTTCAACTGTGAAATGACTGAAATGCAATAAGAAATAATGCGATACAAAGAGTAAAATAAGAACGAAAACAATCCTGAGACCTCAATTTCAACAACCCAAAATCCAACACAGGCCACCAATCCGCTACTTCTCAGCATTTAGCAATCTGATCGCTGAGGGGATAAATGAGTTGGAGTACATATTCGTTTTTCTCAACATCCACAGATAGTTGGTGAAAAATACTTCCACTCTTCCACTCTTCCATGGTAGCCATAGACCTTTAAAAATAACTAATTTCAACACAAAAAATACACACTGGGTAGCCAAAAGTTAACAAGACAAACCAAACTGAACCAAACAGCCGAGTGAACGGTGGGCTTTACTGGCCCACCTTTCATTGGGCTATCTCTGATTGGATCTAATTGTGTGACACGCTCACAGTTAGCCCTCCTCTTGAACAGGATTGACAGAGTAAATTGAGGACAGGAGAGCAGAGATAGTCGGGAGACAGAGAAGTAGACGGACCAACACAGAAGTAAAGAGATGGTGGGGGTTTCAAGGCAGGCAATCAGTTTTCTTTTTGTGAGCACTGGAGCGGGACTTGTGTCACCTGCAGACCAAACCCCATTTCCTCTGATTAAGTCCTTTGAAATATTCCATTTGTCAGTGTCACGGCCCTGGCGTGTTGCTGCGGCGAGCAGCCAGCCGTGTCTGTTGACTGTGTCATTCTCCAATTTACATCAGACACTGACAACATCATCATGTCCCTAATGTCCCCTCGGCTTGCTCTTGCTCAACCCTTTGCCCGTGTATTTGATTTCTCTGTTTTTTTGTCCCCACTGATACACAAATCATCGTTCCTCCTCCTCCTCTGTTTCTCAGCTAAATGAGAGCTATCTGGTGATGTCCGGATCTAGCCGTGATTCTCTTGGCAAAGTGAAACTGAAACTGAGATCTGGAGACCCAACAAAGTTTTCTTCCTCAAGATTTTTTTTTTTGTTTGTCTGTTTGTGTCTGGAGTACCAACAACTAACATCACTCAGGCCTCAAACTCTCATGCATGTGATCTAACCCCATTAGCATCCAATGTCTTTCCAGGAGCAGAGCTGGCATGGTTCAGAGAGGATGGAAATTTCAATCTCCTCTCTATCATTTTCCCTATCATTACTCCATTCACAGCCATTTCTCTCCTTCCTGAGTCCCGAGAGGGAACAGAGCGGCTGAAAAAGGAGGGCACCGTGCACTCAGAGCCCAACTTTAATATGAGCGGAGGAAAAAAAGATAGAGCGGGGGTGTTTATACATTATTAGGAGTCTATTATAAAGCTGCTATCATATTCTCCCTCTTCTCTCCCTCTTCCTTTCATTCCCTCACTCTCCTGACAGGTAGCGAGCGGGCCGCCTTGATGACTAGACTCAATCACCTGTGACAGTTTTGATTTGATGTCACTCTCTGGGTCGCTCTATTTGTTTGAGCAGTTAAGAGGTAATTGTGTGACATTGGCGGGAGAAGACGTGCTTTGGCGGCGCACCCGCTGAACCGAAGGGACGAGACGAGGGAGTGTGGCAATAATAAATGAGGGCTATTTTCCCCAGCATTCCCAGACTGTGTGTATGAGTGTGTCAGGGTATGTATTACAGGGGGTGTGCGTGTCTGTGTTTAGCTGATGGGGGGGAACAAGAAGGGGTGATGAGCCCCTCTACCCCTGAGGGAATTCAACTGTGAGATGCACATTGAGGTCGCCAGCATCCACTCTGATCATCACTTTCTTTGGTCTGAACACAATTGTTTCTGTGCATGTTTGCTGTTTGTCTAGTTAAGATGAGTTCAGGTGTCACTCAGGGGAGCCTCTGATTCCTCAAAATGTTGACAGGTTGGAACTGATGATATCTTTTTCATTTATTTAATATTGTATGTGGACGATTATTGTGTAATTCTGTAAATGAGAAACCTTTGGCATGTTTTGTTTCCTGCCTGGTAACCCGTTGTGTTGCTGTTTATTTATGTTGTTAGTCCAAGATAAAGAATAATATCTGAATGCTTATCTTTAATCACTTGCACAAAAATACTTTGAAGTAACATGGTGCAGAAGAACCAGTCTGAGGGTCCTTCTGGAGATTTGTTTTCATTAGAATAAGATGATGACAAAAGCTACAAGAACACTGGACCTCTATCTTTTCTAGAATGTCAGGTTGGCCACACCATGAGTCGCAGAGCTATAATGTTATGCTCTTAAGGATATCATTGACATCTCTAACGTGCAAACACCAGGTTGGAATAGATCATTGCCCATGTAGAGTTTTCAATCAGAAAGGTAGCTGTTCGTGAGGAAAAATCTCCTCAAAAATGTAAATGTTCTTACAACAACCCTTTCGGTGAACCAAAGTGCTTTACAATACATAGAAAATAAAAATGAGTAAATAAAAACAATAAAATGACGATGGCAATAAAATAAAGTGCCACCACGCTACTGGGTATTAAAAGCCAGCATAAATAAGTACGTTTTCAATCGGATATGAAAAGGCCCAGGTTGGAAATAAGTCTCATTTTGATGGGGAGCTTCTTCCAGAGCCTGGGACCAGCAACTTAAAAGGCTCGGTCACCCCAGTACTTGTGTTTTGACCTGGGCACCTCCAGTAGAAGTAGATTTGATGACCTCAGAGCTCTACCCAGCTCCTGAACGGTTAAAAGCTCAGTTAAATAGATGGGGGCAAGGCCGTTAAGAGCTTTAAAAACAAACATTAAAAGTTTGAAATCAACCCTAAAACAGACGGGAAGCCAATAAAGGAAGCTAAGGACAGGAGTGATGTGCTCACGTATGTTAGTGTTAGTTAAAAGACGGGCAAAAGCATTTTGGACAAGTTGAAGGCGACTAAGAGGTGATTGGGAGATGCCAACATAAAGTGCATTGAAATAGTCTAATCTTGAACTGATTACAGCATGGATGGCTAAAAAAGGTACCATGCAGCACCATCCCAGCACCAAATATCAAACAGACAAGAGCATCTAGATATTTTCCTTAGGATGATGCAAAACCAAATCTCAAAATTGAGACTCTAATTGGGTAGATTCCCTGAAACATGTCGCAGACAAACACTTACGTTGCTCCACTTCGACTTTATGTAAAACTATTTACACTTAGAATAATGATACAGCGCACCTTGTCTAAGTTCTTCTGAATCCATCTTCACATTATTGAGTGTGTTGTTTACTTGAAAAAGACAAATTAAACAAAATTGAAAAAAATTGTATGCTAAAAGTTTTACAGAGCAGAGACATCATCTAAATTTACTCCCTGTACTTTACCACCACTCCACTCAAATGATGTAAGGCATTATAGCAAAGGCAAATGACTGACAAACATTTAGGAGACATAGTGACACACTTTTAGGTGTTTTGGGGCCATTTGTTTTACCCATTAGTCCTTAACAAACCCACTGTTTTTTTAAGAATAACTTTACTTTAAGGTCTTTGCAGCTGAACCTCCAGTGCAAACAGCAACAGACACAACCCTTACGTTTCAAAGCCACAGAGTAAATCTGATAAGGATTTTGACTATTGTACATCTGCATTGGCTGTAAAGTCCTTACTGCATTCAGCAACTCTTCAACTCTTCCTGGCTTTGAGTGCCAGAGATAATCTAGAATCCGTCTTTTCTTATGTAGAGGAAGCAGAGAGAAAAATCATGGCTGAAGATTGCAAATCTGTGGGCTCCAGCTTTACCCCCTTCCCCCCTCTCTCAGTCCATTCCCGTACAACAGAGAGGAGGTATATGAGGTTATTTTAGGGAAAAGTGGAGGCTTGACCTGGTCTAAAAAATCCCAAAGAATCGGACCCATTTGCGCTCCTTCCCCTGACCACTTTGCAGCATCAGGATAGTCTTTTTGGCATTAAAGGTGCCAGCAAAAAGGCTTTCCTCCTCTGCATGTTGAGCTCATCCATTTGTTTGTTATCTCAATCCCGGATTTGGAGAGATACAAAGCTGATTAAACAACAAAAGCATATGGGAAGATAAAGAACACTTAGGTAATGGGTTTAGCCTGCCTGTTTAGCACGCCAAATTCATCCCCTTTTCTCTTGGCTCAAAATGCATTTGTTATTCTTCTCTCAGCCTTGATCCAAAAGGAAGAAAAGGAACAAGAAAAGGAGGAAAAACACAAAAAAAAAGGGGGAAGAAGAAGAAGAGGCACAGTGTGACAACCTCGTGAGAGTTTAGGAGTGCAGCAGCAGAGAAATGTGGCAGGAAGCTGAAGTTTTCTCACTGGTGTTATAGGACAATATATTGAAAAATGTGTCTTTGTAGTGACTTTAATTCTGCTGCTTTCACTACATATCAACAGGAAATAATAATATGTTTAAATATATTAAGATGAAGAGAGTATTTTAGGATTTTAATGGCTGAAATATTTGCCTAATACAATAATTGCCGTACTTTCTGTGTCTATTTAGTTGTATGTAAACCAATACAGAGGCATCAAAGCCAGCCGTCCTCTCCCCTGGTGAACCTGGCTAAAACCAATCTGAGGGTTTAGCAGTCACTCTGATAATAACACCTTACAGAGGTCAGTGAGCAATGAGGGGGTCCTGAGGAAAACATATTTATGCTCCTCCTGCTGCTTCCTCCTTATGGAAAGAAGCCATGAGAAAGGTGCTTACTTAGACGAGATAAAGAGCAAGATGAGAGGCAGCGGACTTGGATTAGGGAAGGGAGACGATCACGGCCAGAAAAGGCAGGGAAAAGAGAGAGGGGGGTGGAGGACAGTGAGGCCGGGAGACGGTGTCTGGGCTGGTTGGATATGGGGGGAATATTAATCTGGGTTTAGTGTGAGCAGGACCCCACAAACGGCTCAAGCAAACAGAGCTTAGACGAGGCCAAGCCTCGGAGAAAGTCCTAAATCTTCACATTAGCTCCCAGCGTTTCTACTGCTGAACCCGTAAGCTCTTTTTCTAAAGGACAGCACAAACAAACCAAACCCCCCCAATAGTACCTCTTGCCAGTCCTACACTTCCTCTCTCACAAGCAGACACACACACTCACAAAATCAAGACAGCTTTAAGAATCGAGATTGCAGGAAATTTATAAATCCAGGGCCTGAGTGGATCGGGAGAGATTAGATGGGTACCCCTCTTAAAGCGACAGGGTGCCTCCCAATTGTGGTGCTTATTCTCCGGTGTGCCCTACTTCTGTGTCAGCGAAGAAAGAGAGCAAGGAGGAACACTTTGAGGGTTTGAAGAGCCTGTGTCATGATAACCTTGGCAAACATTTGATAAACCATAACAGAAAGTTTTGTGTTCAGGGAAAGCTTTTCAATGGGTGGATTTTTTCTCCTGGATGTTTCTGGTATCTGACCCATTCAGAAATACACCCAAATGATAAAAAAAAGTCCTTTCACATAATTTCTTAAGATAAAATTGAAAACCAATAGATCACTTTGATGGCAAACCCCCCCAAAGATTTGATGTTTCCTTTTGAAAGAATATCATTGAAGCTTTATTTTTGTACTTTTCCATCGACTCATAAAACTTGACTTTTTACATCCTAAGAAGAGTGTTAATTAACAGGGAAAAAGTCAACAGAATATGAAAGGAAAAAGGACATAGAGGTAATAGAGTAATATATCTCAGTAGCTTCATTTCCTAAAGAAGGTATCAGACCGTCTTGTCGGTGGAGAGGGGGGCCGATGAGGGAGAGAGGGAGCGACTCACTGAACCTCATCCCATCACCCACAGCTTCCAGGCAGGGAGGGAACCAGGAGAAAGTGCCTTCTCACTGAGTTTCATTAACCTGACCACATGTGCCAAAAGCCCTGGTATTAGAGTTAATCAAAGTGACTCTGACACACTTGCTGCCATCTTCTGGGTCACCTGGGAGGCTCATCCAGAATCCTGCTGCTCCTCATGTCGGAGGTACACACGGAGAGCGTGCATCATGTTTGCTCGTGTGTGATTGCAGACATACACAGTTACTTTACAGCTAACGCACTGATTGCAACCCTCCTCTGCAACCATAAGTACATGAAATATCATGGACGATGTTCTGGAGCGTGTCCTTCACTATGAGCTTTACTTTACGGATGAATGTTCGATTGCATGACTGTGATTTAAGCATCAGTCAGGACTTGGAGGAAGCCTTTTGGGTTATAATTTTAATCACTAAATCAGTTCGAAGTTTGTGCAGAGCCCCTGAAGTCCAGTAAAGGGTGCAATTTTTTTTGGTGAAGTGGTTGAGTATGTTGTCTCTTGCCATGTGTGATAAGAATACACTTGTGTGCACGTAAACATGTTGTGCAAATACGGTGGTCAGAAGTTTGCACATTTCATATTGTACTCGCAGTTTGAGTATTTTGTGTGTATGAAAAGTCATGTGGGTAAAAATCATGAAATTAATGACAACAGCTTGAAAACAAACATTTAATAATCACATACAATTTAATATATAAAGTATTTAAGATAGTCTTTTGTTTAGCTCAATTGTTTATTCTCATATTTAAACTTTTATAGGTTTATTCTTATAGTTTATTCTTATGCCCCGTGGGTCTGAGAGGACTGAAATTTCATCTGTGCGGTGTGTTTAACATGTATAGCATATTTGACAATAGAGTTGACTTTGACTATATTATGCACACATTAGTACATATGAAAAGCAGTTATTGTGAACCAATAACAAAATCTGCACATTTGACCTGGATTGATCCTTCGACGCAGAGCATAAAATAAAAAGTGTGAAAAGTGGCTGCCCATCTTTCTGTATGTTTTTGACAAGCATACAGAAATCAGAATTACCGCGTGATTAGCCTAATACTCTCCATACAGGAAAAGTCGCAGTTTAAACTTGACAGTGAGTAAAAATCCATTTCTGTGGACAAGAATTACTAATGGAAAGGAGTAAAATGGGGTTTTAGATATGTACAGTAGGAGGACTGGTTGTGTTTAAGCCCCCCGCAAAGTCTCCAGCTGGCAGCATTATCCGGCCTATGCACCTGTCAGACAACAGAACACGACAAGAAATGTACCTTCATCAAAAGGAGCCAAGCAAATATGAGGCAATCTTCAAAACATTAGAGACAGAGCCTCTCCATCCCTCCACCTGCTGGCATTTATTCACAGAAATCACTGAAAATTAGCCTCACATTTGGACTCAGCCAGAGTCTTTAAGCATGTTTAAGACTGTTTGAATGTGCGCTCAGATCTATGCATGCAGAGTGTGACAGGTCAGTCTGCCGGCTCCACATGGAGGCCCCTGGGGGTGTTGCAGAGAGTAACCAGGTGTCCGGTGAGGTGCCCACTCAGTATAACAACCTTCATCACGGCAACGCCCTCAACAGATCAATCTTCCCGTGACACTTCATTTAGACTGCATTAATGTGGAATTAGGGCCCATTACGGCTATTGGCAGGACCTGACAGTCCCTCAGCACAGTGATCCTCGCTTCCCAGGAGAGACTGCTGCTGAATTGAGCAGATAAGGCTTTTCCAGCCCTGCCACAAAGCTGAAGAAGTCATTAGGTTTTTTCTGCTTCTCATTCAACCCTGTCATCAGTATTGCTAATCAAATAAAGGAATGTGTAAGGGTTTTTTTTTTCTCTGCTCTGCTCTTAACGCTGCAGCTCTTCTTGAATCAAAGAAACGTATCAAAGCCTTTTGAAGGGTAGATTTTAACTCATACACTTCATGGGCTGGGATTTGCTCTTATAAGTCCGCCTTTTGAATGGTCAGGTGATGATCTGAAATCGAAAGTTTAATAGATGCTTTGGCGCCTTGAATGGCACTTTTTGGACTGCTTTTTCAGGAGTCAGATCCAACAAAATGTCTGTTTCTCCAGTTCGTGTGTTGATATTTATTTCTCATGGTCTGTGTTTGTATGTTGTTACAGTATATTTAGAAAATCACAGAGAAAAAGACGTGTGGTTGAGCATCACTTCCTTCCACTTCCATGTGTTAAGCAGCCATCCATTAGATCTGGTGCCCAGTATTAAGCTCTGTGAATGAGGCTTTCCTTGTATACAGGCACACTGTATCTCCACCACACACTCCAAAGCACATATGCACGGTCATGCTTAGTAAACCCCGGGGACATACTCTGAAATGACATTATGTGGAAGTGTAACGGACAAACAAAAGTGAAATCCTCTCAGGTGATACCATCCATCACCGTGTTTGCTTTCTGCCAGCCCCCGAAGCACTGAATCAGTTTGCTATCAGTGCTTGAGCCTATAAAAAGGGTCAGAGCCATGCCAGTCATGGGGTAGGAGTCAGGTCAGCTTCTCTGCCACCCTCACCCCCGCCTCTTATGTGTCCCCCACCCCCCACTGTCTCAGCGGAGTTCATGGCGAGGCCCCCCTCACGCATCCCTCACTGACCAGGCGGCTGAGAAGCACACAGATACCCCCTTAAGGAGCTTTGCTCTCCGGAGGAAACTTAATCTCCTTTTTTAACGCCATCCCGAGGCTCCTTGCAGGCCCTAAATAGAGCGGGGGGTGGAGCCGGTTGCAGAGTATCTCCAAGCCCACATTGCAGCCCAGCCCAAATCTGAATATCTGAGCTATGAGGAGCTCCAACGCCAGCACAGGAATTAGCCCTCCGACAGGCCACGCTAAATCCCTCTCCTCCTCCCCTCCGCCCGGCTTGCTCCTTCCTCCTCCTCCTCTCTTCTGCAGACACTCCCCAAACTCCCTGTATGCTTGATGGGCTTCGTCAGATTCACACAGGAAAGAGACACACAGAGATCGTACAGAAAAGTGGACCTGTTATAAGGGAATTTTATGCTCACGTAAATGAAACATCTATTGAGAAGAATAATGTTAACCAACGGTGAAAGATGACAGTTTGGGCCATAGACCTGAGTTGCTCAGCTGTCGAGATAGCTGCCAGTATCTGCACATCACAGCTTATTGGTGACACCAGTGGAGACTTAAAAAGTTAAAACTTTAAGTGGTGCTGTCATGGTATATTTTCACCTAACAATAAATGTGGCCCAAAAATCCCAATAATGATATTATCACAATCATGATGGATCATTTGGAAAAACACAATGATAGTGAAATTTAGTTAAGACAAGACAAGACAAGGGTGGGAGGCACAGTGGTGTAGTGGTTCGCACTGTCACCTCACAGCAAGAAGGTCTTTAGTTCGAATCTGGCTCAGGGTGTTTCTATGTGGAGTTTGCATGTTACTCTGGTTTCCTCCCACATTTTAATAACATGCCTAAGTGGGGTTAGGTTAACTGGCCACTTTCAAATTGCCCGTAGGTGTGAGTGTGAATGGTTGTTTGTCTCTGTATGTCAGCCCTGCGATGAACTGGCGACTTGTCCAGGGTGTCCCCTGCCTTCGCCTTAAGATGCTGGGATAGGCTCCAGCCCCTGCGACCTCGGGAACGGGAATAAGCGGTAGAAAATGGATGGATGGATGGAAGACAAGGGTGGAGTGGCAGGCTACTTCTTAAACTTTTCTGACATGTCACCATTAATTTTTGGTGTTAACAGCCCTGTGATGGGAACTTCTTTGGTGCAAAGATTGCTTCACAAAATGATTATGATGCTTTCATGCTTAACTTCCTGCCTTGCATCTATGTTGCTTTATTTCCTGTATCTGAAGACATACTTTTGTTTTGGAATGAAATACATGCGGAACAACGGCAAACGACAACTGACAATTGTAAACATGCGCTAACAACGGCTAACAAAAGGCGTCCATCTTGCGAGGTAACTGGAACGCAGCATAAGTGGCCACCTTTTGAGGACTGTTACAGCTAGCTAGCTAGCGGCTGCTGCTTCTTTGTCGTTATTCCATTCAGTGGTAGGTAGCAACAAGCTTAAAGAAAACTAAAGAAAAAAAGAAAGTGTAAATGAAAAAATTAGTACCAGCATATTATAAAATCTATTATTGTGCATCTCCAAAGTTTACCCTTGCTTTACGCTGGAAGCTCTGAGACCTTAGCTTGTTGGGTCTGGATAAAGTAGAGAGTTGTTTCAGTCTTCTCATTAAACTAAAAAGTAAGAAGCATTTCACTCATAATTCATGCTACTTACAACAAAGTGCGATAGAACACAGTGCCTCTCACTAACAGGGTTTGTATGTGAAAGTCCAAGTGTTATGGTATTCTTGTGATTCAGTATTGCGTTAAAATCTAATTAACGCTTGAGTTTTTGCTCCGTCTTCCTTCACTCACATTCTCAGAGCATACAGAGGCAGGGCCAACACAGCCAGACAGGCATCATTCTTATGCTTGTATTGATTTGAAGCAGAGGAAAGTGCTCCAGGAAACAATAAGAGACTTTTGCAACTAGTTATGACTTATTGTGTACCTTGATCTGTTTTAATCGATAAAGGCCCAAACAGATCACAGTCCAATGAGGATCTGTTGCATCACTATGTTTAATTGTTTTCATTTCTGAATTCTTCAAATACTCTTTCAACCATTTTACAAAGTTATCAAACTTTTTGAGGTGGTCATAAGCAGCAACAAAGAAGAAAACCCTGACAGCATGTGTCCGTCTGGCTTTTATCACTTTGTCAGGTCTCACCCAGATGGCTCCCTTCCTTAAAAAACCAAACTCCACCACTTTCTCTCCCCCTGTCTGCCTCTTTCCCCCCTCGGCCAAAGGGCAGGGGTAAATATTAACCCTGACAGACTTGTGTGAAAATCTCTGAGCCATTTTATTTAGAAGGAGGTGTGACAGATTACCGAAGAAGGGCGGATTCCTCAGTGGCAAGAGGTAGCGGCTCTCTTTGCCCAAACACTTTGGGACCCGTGCTCTGACATGCTCCTTTAGCACCCTGTCAGGAGACTATTCCCAAAGCAAACACACCACCGAAGCTTTCTCTCTGCGAGGCGGGGCCCTCATAAACTCCCTGAAAAGGACTTAGAGTGCTGAGGAGCCACAAGAAAACAAGATGTGGGGAAACCAAACAGACCTTACAAAGCCTCGGACATGGTGTCTTTAGTCAACTTAACCGGGGTCTGGTGTTCACTTTGACGACTAAAAGGAAAGGCAAATTTTAGCTCCGTTTTATCTCAGCTGGTCCAAACATAGACTAGAGTTGTATTTCATGCTGAATGTGCCAAAGTGATAGCAGGAGAAGGAGAGAAAATCTGAGCATATAAGAGCACTTTTCAGTCTGATCTTGATTCATATAAAAACCTGTTTATTCTCCATGATTCTGTTTTTGGTTTGAAAGCCTACACCTTGAAATACATTTAAGATGTACTTTTCACACTAAGTCATGATATATAAATGCACAAGAACATAGCTGTGGTACAAAAGGAGTCGTTGTGTAAGAAGACATCAAGATTTAGAGACAGATCCCCGTCCTTTAAGGGTTTCAGGCTGTAAATTTAACAGGTTTTGAATGCAAACCTCTGAGCAGCGCAGTGATCCAGACCTGGACCCCAGAAGAGTCATTATGATCATGGTGTGAGATTCTACCACAGACATGATAATACAGTTCACTCACTGGCTTAGGAGAGTCATGAAGTATATAAGGAATTTAAAAGTGGACAGTTGTTAAACCACACCATACTTTAAAATTTTCTTCAGACTGGTCAGAACAACCTGTACTGAGTCATCCTGCTACCACAGTGTTCCCACATTATCATTGAGTTAACACGCTCACATATCAAATGGGACCAATTTGATGAGGGCTAACAAATAAACCCAGATAGACTCCCATCTTCAGATGTGGGAAAGAATAATGGTGGCTTTCTGCTCTCTGCTAGCTAAGAGACTGATATTACTGAAATGGAGAGACCCAATACCTCCAACATACAGTCATCGGGTTAGGGAAATCATGTACCATATCAAGTTGGAGAAGATCAGATACAGATCAGTGGGTCCACTAGAAAATTTTATAACATTTGGCAGCCTTTCTTAATGTTTGTTGAAGATATGGAGGCAGACGGTATAGTTCTGTAAACCTCTGCTTTTGTCCTCAGTCATTATCATTATTATTATATTTCCCTGTTGTTATCTGGCTATGTGAATTCTGTATTTTGAACTATGTATTTCATTCTGTGAATTACGTAAGTCTAGTGTTTGTGGGGGGTGGATGAGATTTACGGTCCTGTTCTGTTGGACTTTAGTTAAATTGTAAATTATAATTTGTATAACTGAATAAAAAAAGACACTGACCAAAAAAAATTTAAAAATAAAGCTAACACATAAAAAACAATATTTACTCTTTTAGTAGCTGTTTTGGTCTCCAACCACTTCCATAATGCAACAAGCTGGCTCTCAGTTTTAACCAGTCCAGTTTATTGAAGCAGCAGAGGAGCTGATTACACATTTGCCATAAAATGCTAACTCTAACAGCCCAACTCTCTTCATATCATTTTCCTTGGGTTAGTCCTGTGTGTGAATGCTCTCAGAGACAAAACTCTATTACCTTTGGAGTAGGAACCGGGTCAAACACTTAGAATTAATTAACAGGTGTTGGTTTTGAGTATAAGAAAGGGTTCACCAGGTTGTACGGGTTGTATGGAGTGATGATGAAGGGCGAGTTCAAATGTGGCTAAATAGAAAGTGAGTTCTCAATTTGAAGATGGACCCTAATGAGTGGATTCCTCTGGGGGTAAGAGGGATCACACTTTCTTTTATTGAAAAAAAAAAAGAGCCAAATGGATCATCCATTTATTCATCATGTATGGGATCATCTTAATTGGAATTCAATTTAGCTCTGTGAAAGTGTGTGTGTGTGTGTGTGTGTGTGTGTGTGTGTGTGTGTGTGTGTGTGTGTGTGTGTGTGTGTGTGTGTGTGCAATCACAGAACAGATTGGACCCTCTTTTAAATTTGCTGTGCCTGATGGGCTCTGAAATACATTTCTCTTGAGCCCTGAGCAGACTTAGACACACTTGTCACATAATCAAATGTGAAATACAAAGTGGTGTGTGGTGAAAGAGGCCAGGACTTTATTTCAGGGGAAATAATTTACTTTTTTTCTCTCCTCTCCAGCCTGGTGCTTTCATGTCATTTAGATGAGTGGTTAATAAGGCAGAGCGTTAAGAGGATTATGATCTGGTTGGGCCATGATGGTGGTGGTGGTGGTGGTGGTCTGGGGGGGAGGGAGAGTAGGAGCATCAGAGGCAGTGAGATATGGGGGAGCGTACAGTCAGCTGGTACAATACTGGGCAGGAGGAGAGCATCCTCCTCACTGTCAAGATTCATTTAGTCAGAACTAAGCACCCCGAGAGGCCTGAGCTCATATCTTCTCCCTCTTCTTTGGGGCAGGGGGGATTTTCTTTAAAGACTCTCTATCTCTCTTTCTGTGCTAATGAAGACCCTCAAAGTGGTCCAATAGGAGGAGTTATAGGTATTGGTTAGCCAATAAAGAGGGGAGAGCCAGTTTGGGGGAATGAGGGAGTTTCATTTGAAAGATTTTGAGGGTCCTGTGTGCCTGGAATCCAAAGATAGAGCTTAAAGAAGAAAAGCTTTGAAAAACTTACACTTTTTGTCAGTCCAGAGTGGCTTCCTTAAGGGGAAAGGAAGATATTTGGGTAAAGTCTCTAACAGGTATAGCAGACTTCACCTGGGAATCATCTTCTTGATGTGCTCTTGGAGGAAGTCGGCAGATGGACGGGACTTGACGCAGTATCTCTCTGTATGAAAGCCGCTTCTTTGCTGGGGAGTCTCTCCGACACAGACACAGATTCCCACCACTGCTGGGCTGCTGCCATTGGCCAATGTCCTCCAATGCCTTCTCGGAGTGAGGCACTTTGCAAGAGCCCATTTCATGAAATCTCCATGGAAGACACAAGCCCCCTCCTCTAACGCATGCACACACACTCCCACCCCTCCCTCCTCAATCCACTCTCCCCCTACACAACCTCCCACCCCACCCTGCGACTCACAGCGCCCGGCACCAGGCTTCTTAAATGCATCTTTAATTCAGCAACTTTGAAGTGGCACTCCGGCAAATGCACTCAATCAATTATAAATGAAATAATCTCCTTATGATATTAGAGATTTTTAAAGTCTAAGAAATACTGGGAGATTAGGGAGCCCAAATCAGTTTTAGCGGTATCTAAAGTGACAGCAGGAGAATCATTGGAAGGAGCGGGTAGAAACTTAAAATGATTATGTAGATCTGTGTCACTGCCGAATGTTTCTGCAAATCCCTGCTGGATCTACCGCAACGAAGGAAACAGATTATTCCTGGCCTTATTTAAAGGGTTGGATTTCTTAAGTGGCTTTTTAAAAGGAAACATTTATATATATTTACACATATATTTACCGCTCCTCTCTCTCTCTCTCTCTCTCTCTCTCTCTCTCTCTCTCTCTCTCTCGTTCTCAGCATCTCCACAGCTGCTCTTGAAGCTCCTCACCACCACATTTCATCCATCAGGTCAGCCCGCGCTGTCACATGTGCATGAGGTTGACTATATTGTGTAACGACAGAGGTGTTGTTAAAGTTTGAGCTTTTGAACACACTCCCTCTTAAAAGCATGACTGCAGATATGCTCTCATTACATACCTTTTTACCTTATGTAACCTGTGATTTAAAAAGTCTGCATCAGGTGAACAACACTGCTGCTCTTGTTTACACAAATTAATCTGTGCATGTTAGTTTATATCAAAAAATCTAAATCTGAAATCAGCATTTAAATTTGCATTTTATATTTTGGGTGCTTATACCATGTATAAGAAGATTTTCACTTGTTATTAAAGACTCTAAATTCAATACTGATGCTTTTATTTAACTTAGGAGTCAAACTAGATCATCATCTGTATTACTTACTGTATCTTTAATGATTTATTAACTCTACTCTACAAAGATATTTACTTTGACTAAGTGACAAGACAACATTCAAGGGAAAAAAGCACATCTGATTTCAAGGATAAAGTTGTAAAATTAAAGAATTAAGTTCTGATAATATGATGAAATGATAAAGTTGAAAGTAGAAAGTGAATGAAATTGCAGATTTACAAAGATAAATTTACAACGTTATATAAAAATACATCATATGAGAAGAAAAACCCAAATATTTATGTGACTTAATTTGTCAAATTATTTAACTAAGTTTGAGTTTTTCAAGAAAAAAAATTTAATCTTATGAGTAAAAGTCCTTGTTTGAGTTTATGTTTAGCTTGTTTGCTGTTTTAAAGAGGAGAGCAGCTCGTTGTTTTTGCTGAGATGAAGAATAAAGAGCATTTTGTTGAGTTACTATTTGATTTAAAAAATAACTCATATTTTTTCTCACTTCACTGTCAAGGGAATCAGGATGACTTGGGTGAGAAATCTAGTCAGCTTGGTAATATTATGACACATTTAACATACAATAATGACATTTTCTTATAATATTACAACTTTCAACCATTTTTTAAAATTACTAATAGGACTTAACTCTGTCAATTTGAATATAGTAAAATATTAGATTTGAATACTCTGCTATAAGAAAGCTGATTTTACCTTGTTTGGCAAAGATTAAACTGTAGAGAAAGTTATACAGATAATTACAACTAAGTTTTTATTATTCACCCTTTACACTTTTTATTTTTTAACATTATACACGTAATGAAAAAAGTTTACATTAGGGTAATGATGGTGCCAAGCATAGATATTTTTGTGGACCATACAAATCATATTGTGTTCTTTCTCTTTTCCTCAGCAGCATAATGTTGTGTTTATCCTCTCACCATTACTCAAAGTGCTAAAAATTATGACCCAGTGCACATTTCTATCACGCTGGGGTTCATTCATCTTTGATTACACCTTTCAGATGATATAAATTAGGCCTATCCCACACTGTTAGCTTGATGGATTACAGGGGCCAATATGAAACACACTGATCAATATCATGGATTAGTTTCTGTGTTTCAAGGCTATGTGAGTCTGCGAGAGCGGGGAATCTGTTTTTTTTTTTTTTTTGCAAGCCTGCTCAGCGCTAAAAAAGAACTCTGCTGCATTTTGAGTTTGCAGGTCCTTCACGCTGAGCTGCACTGAGGTGGAACATCAAGAAACTGCAGTACAGTGCGAATGAAAACACTTTTATTTGCCCTTTTGTTGTTACTCTTTAATTCCTCTTTGTAATTTTACTGTACTTGGACCTTGTTATCTGAGAGTTCTCACAGTGGATCACTTACTCATTAAAGTTCTGTGTATTGCAGCCGACACATTCGCAAAAGAGAAACCGATTGAGAGCTAACTGCGATAGAAGACAGAGGTCACAGAGGTCAGAGAAAAAAGACATCGGCGGTCACTTTTTTTAGAGACCAAAAACTGCAACGGTGACCTCCATATTGTTGTTCATAGAAAGTTTTCTTCTGCTGTTATAGAGAGAACAAAATGAGAGCACTGCTTCATGATTTTAGCATTATCAGACCGAGACGCCAAGGCAGAATACATAATGTATTTATTTTCAAGAACAAGAACATTTCTGATGTTACAGTCTTGGCTCTCTCTATCAGGCAAAACCAGCATTTATATTTTACACTCTTTTTTAAGGTTAAATGAGAGTGTTTTTAATGTTTGAGTCATAAAGACAACCTCACAGCTATTATCCCTCAATTTCACAGGTCATCTATATTTTGCAGGTATTTTACAGATCTTTTTTTAGCACTTAGAATAGTATTAGAATAGAATTTACTGTCATTGTGACAAGCACAGCGAAATTAAGAAGTGCCTTTACAGTCAGTGCATTAAAAAAAAGGGGGGACAATAAAACATTAGACAGTAAAACAATAAGATATTTGTCCGTTATCAGGATCAACAACTTTTCTGTTTCAGTCTCCTCAGTTACAAAACTGTAAAAAAGTTTTCAGTAATACATAAAAAAATAGGGCAGTCAACATTAATGCATAAATGTTGAAGCTGACAATTCATTATATGCCGTTTTAAATTTGTACCTTTCAGCAATTTATAAAATTCATAGTTTTGAACCCTACGATATTTTGTCCCTTTGGCACACCCTAGATTACTGTGTGTCGTATTTAGTAGCATTTAGCAAAAGAGACTTGGTTTAAATAGGATCTTGTATTTGTGAGTATGTTTAAAGTAGTTATAATTATACAACTATTGAAATCATCCTCTTTTTATCATCTTTAAATGAGCCTTTTATATCAACAAAAAAACAGGTCTCCTTTCAAGGATGTGAGTGACTAATACAAATGCACTTGTTGACAGACAAAGAAGAAGAGGGGTTATAAACAAAGAAAAGTATTGATGGACATTTTCAATGGTCAAATGGATGATCATACTAACCATGCATTACAGGGGCTTTTTGTCCTCAAAGGCCACCATTGCTCCACTGACAGGAGAGGTGAGCAGGGGAAGTGTTCCAATCTTGAACCTGGCTTCTTAATGTCCTCTTCCTACACACTGTACCTTTAAGCTGCTGCAGCATCTTCCTGTTTCTTGCTCTTACAGATGTAAAATAGTGACACCCCTGCACTTTGTGAAAACTCCCAGAAGGCTCAGCTTACAAATCAAAAGTAATGCACACATTGTGTCAAACAGATTTAAAATACCAGACTTGAGTTTGAGCTAGACGTACAGGTGAAGTTACTTAGACTGACGTCAGCGAGCAATCTCATCATGAAAGCCTGCAGAGCACACTTTTGAAGGGTGCGATACAGACGATGACTGGCTAAATGGGTGGTTACTGACTGCAGGCTATAGTCAACATCCATCCCAAATCAAGACACGTGCGTAAAAATATTTTGTTCACTTGATCTCTCTATTGGAGGAAAAATCAACTAGAAATTTAAAAACACGTTTTTGACAAATAAATCCACTGAGTTTGGCAAACATCTCACTTAGTGTGCCTGAAATGTGCAGTGACGAGTGAATTAGAGGCAGCAGAATACATGACATGAGGTTGATTTGATCATCCCCTTCAGCAGACAGGAACTGAAAAATATTCAAAAATCTTATTTGTGGAGAAAAGGTTGAATTTAGAAACAAAAGTAACAGCTTTTGGATCTCAGAAGTTTTAAAAGTTTGGAGAGCTTGTGGAAACGCACTGTGGCATTTATCAAGCTTAATAAAAACACGCTGGACAGGGTGCAGGTCAAACAAATAAGCTTTTAAAAATCAATCCAGCCAATTACTGTCTGTCTCACTTGTGAGTGGGTCACGCTCCGCTCGGCACACAATCAGAAGGAGCAGATGCGAGGAAAAGGCTGAGGAGGGAGAGGAGTGACAACTTCATGTTTAGGTAATTATCACCACTTCTGGCATGAGCTGAGGGGCCTCTTAGCCGCCTCATTGTTGTTGTTGTTAAACAGTTTACTCTGCTGATTGATGGTGAAAAGGGAACATGCACCCACACCTCTCCCGGGACTGTGACATAATGTGTCGAGCATCCCCAGTGACCCTGCCAGCTGGGCCGGCTAAACACAACACACACATGGCTGAGATTGTATAGACTGTCGCAGGGGGGCTGGCTATCAATACATTATTCATATCCATATGGGACACACACACGTGTCCGCACACACACTCTCACACCCACCCACACATATTCAAATACAGCCACTTTATCATATCAGTGGCAGGGCTGGGAAGTCATACATCCCTGTAGATGCTTGGGTCTTTTCCTGCACTGTCATCAAATTCCCCAGCTTCCCCCTGTGAGTTACCCCCTCATCCATATTCATGTGAAGTCAGACCCCGCCAAAGGGCTCCTCTGCAGGATGGGGGGTGTACAGCAAGACCCTAAGGCAAAGAAAACACACTCAAAACGTACATACACACCCATTAACCATGCGAGTCCATCTCAGCACGGAGCACACTGTCTTTGGAGTTTGTATAAAATAAATACTCACATATTTGATTCATGACAGAGGAAAACAAACATAAATTAACCCCTTTATATCCTGCAGCATAATGCTCATATCAAAGGTGTTTTCTCCAGTGTTTACTTTTCTTGGGCTTATGTTCCCGCTCTGTGGGCAGCTAATCAGCTCTCATTAGAAACAGATAAATACACACAGATATCTATCAGCACTGGCTCTCTTTAGCAGGCCCCAGCCGGCCCCCCTGCCGCTGCTGTGTGCTGGAGGGATTATCTAACGACAAGACAGCAGCTCTCACTCCTGGGTTCCTCCAGCCAGCCGCTGTCTGACAGGCAGGATGGCCTGACTCTTTACATGGCCAGTTGGTCCCAGCAAGACTCTTTTTTACTCTAAAGTCCTCTCTTTATTCACATTTCACCAACTTTCCCTCTCTGTGTCTCTGTCTCTGATTAGTGTGTGTGTGTGGTTAAGTGACACTTGTGTTATTTTAGCTTGCTGAGGACTGCTTCATAAACCCCAAACTGTGCTCTTAATTCAACCCTGGTAGGTTGGATTTGAGTGAACAGGTATCCAGGTTAAGTGGCCGAGTGCAGAATCCCTGCAGAGAGCTTGATGCCTTCAGGCAGACTCAAACGGTCATTTCTTAAACACTGGCTCACATTCTCTGCAGAGGCTGTCTCCACACTGTAATTAGAGCCAAATGGCCGGGAGCAGACCTGCTGATCTGCAGGTGTAACCCAATAAAATAAATCAACTGTGATGCCCAACACTTCCACACTGAAATTAAGGTGATTTACACATGGTGTTACTATTTATATTAAAGCTCCTGTGAGGAGTTTTTTGACATTTGTGAAATCGACAGTAATTTTTGTTGATGCTATTTTATGATATCCAAAAGCAAACAGGACCATCAGGATCATTTTTATGCTGTAATTTTTATTGCCTGGGACTGATTTCAAGGGGGTAGATGTCAATGGAGCCACTTAAGAAACACATTAAATATTCATAAAAATAATTTATTTGACATCAAAATTCAGCTGGAAGATGTTTTATGTTAAAAGGCACCTCTTAAAGGGATATTCTGCCATACAATTAATTTAGGGTCAAACACAACGTAACACTGAGTTAGACACCCCCTCGAGAGATAAATGTTGCCGACAGCTTGCTTCTCTAGTCATACCAACTTTAGTAACGACCACAGGATAGCAATACACAGAGGTCTAAGGAGCCATAAACAAGCCTCAACCAAAACGCCACTCTATAGCCACAAATAATGCTCAGAACAGCACCTAACTTCATCAACAGTACATATAGGGTCCTAGCCATAGTGCTAGCCATGCCTAATTTCTTTACCAAAGAGACTGAACACAACTCACCTACTCTCTTCCAGCAGCCGCTTGTTTGTAGCGAGACCTCGGGCCAGTCCATTACAGACTACAGTGGGGTGATGCAGCTCAAGGAAGAACATTTATGATCATTTCTTCATGAAAATGCAATCAGACAGAGACGCAAAGGCAGAAGAACTACCGCGTCTGCAGTGCAAAATGATTAATATGATGATTATTATGATGATTATTACTTCAAGAGAACGATGAAGACAAGTGGCCTATGAGGTTTACACTGAATGATAAAAACACCATAACTTTTACGGTTTTATTTTTTTCAACAGCCTCATCATTTCTATCGTCTTTTCTTTTTTTTTTTTAAATCAAGGTTTTGTTTACTACTGTGCTTCCTCGTTACACATTGATGCTATTCTACTCAAGGACAGGCATGCAAACTCTGGAGCATGTGCAGAACACTGATTTCAGTTCCAGTCTGATTGAGCCAAATCCATGAGAGAGAAAATCAATCCCCAGTCTATGACTCCAATCAGACTACCGTGTAGCTAGTTTGCAAGTTTGCAAGTTTAGGTTGGATTTATACAATGAATCTACTTTTTTTCACATGTGTGTACTTTCTCATTTTGGGGTGCAAGAAAGTTCTTTTTTTTTAAGTTAATCAAATCATCATCAGTGAAACTTTTCTTCCTCTCTACATCACTTCATTTTGACCTTTCAGACAGTGGTAAGTCAGTGGGTTAATGCTGGATGTGGCTCTGCCCTGACAGCCAGCCAAAGCCTTCTTAGAAAGGCTTTTTGCAGAACAAGGCATAAACCCAGATTATGAAACAACAATAAATCAAACCCTTATGCTCATTTGTGCAAAACACTTTTATAATAGAGCTTATGGGAGAAGAGCTGGACTTAGTATGTCCTGTGAGCAGTGACCTTACTGAAATGCAGGTCAATGGATAAATGGATTTCACTGTCAGTAACCAGGAATCGTTTTAGTTTATTCAGCATGTTTGTGCTGTTCATGTTTACACCCACATATGTGTTTTATGTATAAGACACTAGGGAGAGGAACAGCACTTTAGAAAGTGTCACAAGGCTTCAGTTCGGCAGTCTTTATTCTAATTAGGGACTAAAAAGGAGAAAATGCAACCTGACAGTGACTTAAGCTCAACAGATGAGCCTCAATTCTCTAAATGTTCAAATCCACATGACCCACAGATGCTTTAAAGCAGATTTAACAACAATAGCCAGATGTTGGATGTTGAGAGGTAGCTAGTGGTTATCACACCGGCTGACTTTTTTTCCCCCATCCTTTTAATCGAGAAAAGACTTTGAGCTGTTTCTAAGTGCTTCCAAATCAGATAAAACAGACAGAGGAAATCAACTTCTCCATGTAAGTGTTCACTGCTTTCTGAGCTTGATATGGACCAGAGAGGATTAATCCTGGATGGGAGTCAGGCTTTGGGAGGACTATGAAGATGGAAATATAGTCTTTGCTGCTTTATAGGATCATGACAATCAAAAAAGTGGATGGAAGTCGTTCATGAGTGCCATGCAAAGATTATTAAAGGGGGACATAGCAGAGTTTCTTAGTTTGATGTGACACTTTTTATTGCCACATTTCTTGGATTTACCATTGTCTTGATTTAAGTAAAATACCTCACATGGGTTTCTAATGAAACCTCTATTTCCCAGTACAACACAACACTGCATAGACGTGAATCTTTAACTCAGAAGTAGAGTCAAAAGTACGGCCTCCAAAGTTATTTGGCTTTTAAAGGTCCCATCTTGTTGGCACTTAAACACTTAACAAAAATAATAAAAGTCAACAACATAACTTAGAGATGTTTTCAGCTTATTCTGTTTAACTAACTGCAGCCAGCATTATTGAAAAACTTACATAATCTATTTAATGTGCTCTGCATTTGTGCTCTGCTGAGAATTGTGATGCATTCACAACAGCTAATGTAAATAATCATGATGAGAAGATTGATCCATGTTTTTTTTTTTTCATCCCTCATCAAGTACTAGACAGAACATCAACACAGAACGTGTTAAAAACTTTTGGGTTTTGGGTGTTGTTTGCCTTTTAAAGGTTGTGTAAGTAACTTTCAGGCTGTGCCAATTCTGGTGCCTCCTGTAGACAAAGTGATATCTTTTGTTTCTTCTTACTCCAGACTGATCACTCTGCGAAATGTAGCTGTTTGGGCAGCTTTTAATGAGCCATTATAAGACATCAGTCACCGTTTCCCCTACATTCATTGCACCACTACTGAAATTTCACATGATCACTAATATAAATGCGCCGCTAATGATTTCTTCTCACACTGTGTGGGCACAAGAACACACTACGTTATTTTCGGCTTGTTTTGAGTCATCAATGAGTGCATTAAATCCTGTCGGACCCTCTTCCATCAACGTGAAAGGTGACGTTCAAGCTTGTACGCGGTCTATATAGCGAGTAGCATTAATATCAATGCGCCACCTTTGATTTCTACTCACACTGTGTGAGCACAACAACACACAACGTTATTTATGACTTGATTTGAGTCTTTAGCAAGCGCATAAAGTCGCGTTGGACGCTCTTCCATTAATGCGAAGAATAACGTTCAAGCTTATACACAGTCTGCACAGCGAGTAGCGTGGGTAACGTAATGTAACGTGATTGTAACAGAGCAGTTCCATGAGCGTCAAGAGAGTGAGGGTAACAGTGACACCCCTCCACCCCCGACCCCCACCCCCTGACACAGAAGCGGTGCTGCTGAAAAAAATTCTAGGGGAATCACTGTCAGCAGTAATTTCAAAGCAGAAATCTCCTCACTGGACCTAAATGAACTAGCTTCATCCAAATGCAAAGGCAACCATGTCATCATGAGACTCAGGTCTGTTATCAACCAACAACTTAAACAAATTAGATGCAACCTGCAAAGAAGTGAGCTTTGCAGATGGTGGGCGCCATTTTCTCCCAAATGACAGTGTCAGCTTACTAATTTCAGTCTTTTTGCTTCACACAATTAACTAATTTGCTGTTGTCAAAATGTTACTAGACATTGTTGATGCAGTAAAACACACAAACACACACGACAGTACTTCAAACACTCAATATAAAAGATTTCTTCATGTATGCCTGATCACTGTGAGACCCTACGGTAGGTTGCTGGTAGGCGCTATCCCAGCCTTTCCCAGGGTGATAGTTAATTACCCAGGATAAATCCACTGGCAATTTGTCAGGCTGTTCTAGTATTCCCCCCCATCCAAAACCCAACCACCTCCCTCCTCTCTTCTTGCTCATTCTAAGCTCATGTAATGAATCACTAATCACTCAGTCCCTTATGAGCATCCCCAGCCTATTATCTCTTAATTACCCCATCCGGGAGGCATAAACCTGGGCCAGCAGGGGGCGTGCTCTCAGACAAATATAAAACTTACATGCCAATTAAATCTGTCTGTGTTATATCTTCAGTCCGATAATAAAATGATGATCTTATAATTAAAATGCCACAACTATGCTGTGTGCTACATAGCTTTTTATTAGGTGGTGAATTATTATTATGTATGTCATCTTGTTTCTGTTCGTATACCTGAGAGGGCAAGAAAGACGCTGAAACCCCCCTGGCTGTGGTGGTTTATGTACATATAGAGCCAGAACAAACGGGCTTGTTCTCAATCTCTGCTCGGCTTTGTGACCGCCCAGCTCCAAATGGTCCTCTTGTGGTGCATTTGGGCTGTGGCAGAAAATGGAGCCTCTAACTCATGGAGTCATTTGCAGATGCCGCTCTTGGGATTCAGTGCGAGTTGCCACAGAGCAAAGATAGAAATTGGAATTGGCAGCAGACATGAAATGGGGTCAGGGGATCTGTCACTGCAACACACACACACACACACATAGACACACATAGACACAAATACAGAGAAGTTGTGGGTAACAAGGTTTGCTCACTTTGAACAGTACTGCCCCAGTCGAACTTCGACTAAGAGGGACTCAGATGCAGAGATAAAATGAAAGCCTAATTTGTAGCTGTCATTCAGTGTCTTTGAAGAATTAAACAGCATCTTGCTGACTCGGACCTTCTTTAGATTAAATGTGGGGTCAGTGTCGCTCAGTCGGTGCGATGGAGAAGATTGTCTTAGAGCTGTGTGAGGTGAGAAAGTGTAATTCCCATGCTCAATTTCAGTCTGAGAGAAGAGTAAAGAATAGATTCAGGATCACACAGCCCTCTCTTGTTTACGAAATCCAAGTAAACTCAGGCTTTTTTTTTTACAGAGCCCAAAACTGACAGGTGCCCCCTGCCAAGTCCTCTTAATAGTTCAGGTTTTTGAATTAAATCTCACTAATTTCGACATATCCTTCCAAAGATCTTAGAGCTTAACTTTAGAAAAGAGAAAAAGACCCTGTACGGCCCTTTTTGGGGATCCTGGTGTCCGTTTTTTGTCAATCCTTTAGTGAAAGCCTGTCAAAAATGGTTAGCTTCTCCAGTGAAACTACTTCTTTGCATCTTAGCTCCCAGTCTTGCCCTGTGTCTGCACAATTTCTTTCTATCCTCTTGTTTCTTTCCTTTTGTTTAGATAAAGCGAGGGATTAAGAAAGATTTGCCCCCATAAAGTAGTGGTTTGATGGGCTTTTATCCCACCATGTTGCTAAAGCTGTGTAGCCCCTGGATTAGGCCCTGACAATAGGAACCCTTGTGCTGGGCCGCAGCCTGAGGGGCACAACCAAAGAGCGGCTCTGAGAAAGAGGGAGGAAACAAACCTGCCAACCTCGATATGTCAAGTCTGCCAGAGAGACCGTTCAGAGGAGTGGTCCTGGCTGCAGCATGGTGAGCTGTGTCTAGAGGATCATACAAGGACCAACAATAGTGAAAGTGAACAACTTGTGGTCAGATTTACTAGTTTGCTGTTCCTGCAGTGTTAGTGATTCTTTGAAGGTTGATCTCAAGAAAAGTTTGGAGTAACTTTAAAAAACCATCAGCCATCAAAATCACCATTTGTGTTAAGCCTTTTGTAGCCTCTTAATCTGATAAATATCCTCAGATCACGTCTGTCAAATCGTCATCAGAGTCACAGCCCTGTCAACAGTCCAGTTGCACTGTGGACATTGTAGGCCTCAAGTTTATTCAAAGAAATGAAATGATGGTTTCATTGCAATAATCGTGATTTTTGCATCATTAGTCCAACATTTTTAACAGTGAATTGGCAGAATGCTGCTTTAGATTTTTGTTAATCCAAATATTTGTCTGACAATTGCAAAGTTACATCTGTTAGAAGAGTTGAACTATTTCAAACTTTTACTTTGGACAACAATGTAGGACACATGTCAGAAAAATAATTCTGCATCTGACTTGCAGCCAGCTGAGAAGAACGACAGAGAGTGTGGTCTTCTTTTTCTTCAACTTCAACATCATCTCACAAGTGGCACGACATTACAACATTATCCAGATAGAGTACAGGTTGCAGCTGTGGGCTGTACTGGGAAGACAAAGACAGCTTAGTTCGTCATCAGGTTCCTGCTTATCATGTCACACTGTTGGGAAAACAACCTGTGAGTGAAATTGTAGCATTCATCTAGTTGCATGGCGTCAGCGGAAAAGTATCAGTCCTAACTCCAAGACCACACTTCTCCTTTCCCATGTTCATTAACCCTAGAACACTGTTGCTGGGTGATTTTCACCGACCAAACATGTTCAAGTGATTTTCATTATGTTGTGTTTGTCCGAGTATCATGGGTCTCTGGGTAGCTTCAGCATTGCCTTTGACATCTTTGAAGGCATATTTGTTTTCCTGATCCAGAACCTGTTTTTTCCTACAGGCACGTGTTCGGGTGATTTTCACCCGGCAATAGTGATAGAGGGTAAGTAGGTTTGGGTGGATTTGATAGCTGCATGTAGATGAATAAGGTCAATAATAGTGGTCCTGAAATTTGCATGCTATCTTTATTTAGCGCAGTGGTTATGAATAACTATCACAAAGTAGTGATTTCCAAGGGAATTCATATGGTGATAAGAAATATTTTAGTCAACTGGTCATTCAGCTGGTCACTCAAAATCTGCCATATTTTGGTTCTCTCTCCTGCAGCTGTTATTGTGCCAAGGACCCTGAGTCTTCACCAGGGAAGACTCACATGCACAAGGAATAAGTGGGAAAAAAAACTAAGTTTACATTTTCTAAAATTTTTAATTTTTAGGATTTTTTTGTTCATGAATGCCTAATTTCAGTTATCTTGTTGCATTATTATATGGTCCCTTAATGGCACTTTTTCCCCTCCCTTTGGACATTGCACAGTTAAAAAAAAAAAAGAAAACTACTTTAATTTGTCATGTGTTTTCCTATTTTGATATATTTTGATGACAAGTACTTTTTCTTGGGTATATTAATTTGGGTAAAAATCACCCAGTGATAGTGATGGTGTTACTAATTTTAGTGATAGTGTTCTAGGGTTAAAAATAAATAGATGTAACCCTGCAAGCATTCACACCAAGTGATTTTCAGTAGATGAGGATTCACATATGTATATAATGATAAAATACACAAGTGATAGCATACACATACAATTTTTTTTCAACACATTAGGAAGATCCTGTGAGGCTCTTGTTGCTCCCATTATATTGAGTAAGCCATTAAAGTTGAAGTAATTACTGTAATTATCCCTAACCATTATGTGCATGTTACCCTGGAACCAGAGTTGTACAGATTCTTGTAGCAGGTAAATATTGAGTCACTGTTGTTGTGATCACTCACCTGCTCTGGTATGGCCTTTGTTTGCACCGGAGTTAGAGTGCTCCACAGACTGTAATCAGGCTGTTGCTGTAACCACTACTATGTCAAGTCTACACAGGGTTAGGATTGACTGACTGAGGTATCTTTATTAGTAAGTGTCTAGGGTTTTCGGTCCCACTTTCTAAACAGTGGTCATGGTCACAGGCAGCAGCAGACACTGAGTTGCTGCCACAGTAATGGCAGTTCATGCAAACACATGAACTCACTGGATTTATCAAAAGGACAAAGATTTAAACTATGTGTGAAAGAGGTCGATTGGAGTGAAAAAAAACAAAAAAACTTTTGATTAACTTTTATTGTTGTTTTTTGATGCAGGTCACTGTTTAGTTAAAACAAAACTCTGATACACCAACTTTATAAGACAGCTGATTGAAAGAAATCAGCATGCCGACAAAGTTAGTGACCATGCAGGTTGAGAAACTGAGGTCTAATCCAGGAATACAACTCAGAATGATCACTGAAGTTACATCAGGTCTGCATTTCTAGATTGGCCATTTTTTGCAAATATGTCCAAAGAAAAACTTTTATGTTGACAATGTCATAATTTATCTTTACAGGTTGCTGCAGAATTGATTAAAAAACAGTAATTGACGGTCATTAAAAATATCTGTATGTCTTTTGGAAAAATTGTAACATATATTTGAATGTGTAACTTGAGCTTGAGGCTGGTTATTTGTGCAACAAAAACTCCATATCTCAGCGTTAGTAATCTCAAAGCAGGAAACATAACAGCCTTCATTAGTTTTACAAAGACATCATGTTATTGCTAAAGTTGAAAATTTGGTGATTTCACCACTTCTGTGCGAATCTTTTAGTGCAACTTTTTACTTTTGCTGGTTCTTTTTTATACATGTACATTGGGTTTTCTAACAAATATCACCCTAATTTGAAACTCACAAAGAATGTTTAGTTAGGAATTTTCTTAAAAGCCTGATTTAGTTGTGAAATGTTAATAATCGCCTCTTTTGACACACACACCCCAGCAGTGTTTCTTGGCACTTAATATAACTAATCAGAAATAACCAGTCCACAACTAGCTAAACACTTCTAACAGGAGCTTTAAAATGGAAAATGTGGTCAAATAAATATGATATATGGTTGTGTAGACTCTTTTAGGAGCCATGAGGCCTTTACTTTCAGCCTGTTCTTGACAGATAGAGACCAAAGAAGGTAAAGGAATCTGAAGCCTGAGATATGTCCATTTAAATGCCCCGCTTATACGCGGCTTGAGGATTTCTAATGGCAAGTTTCTTTGTTACTCCAGTCACACAAGTCCCAAGGAAGCAGTCAATTCTCAACCATACATCAAAATGATTAATTTCACCCAAATGAGCACAAGCTAACCTTGACTAAGAGCGTGTGCAGGCCGGAGCAGCTGGATTGAAAACTAATATATTCATGAAGTTAAAGAAAACCTAATGATAAAACTTAATGGGCTCTGAAGGCTGAAGGCATCAACTTTCTCCTCGATTTGATGTAAAGCACCACTTGGAAATATAGGGAGCCATTTGAGGGGTAAAATTACAAACGCTCATGCGTTATAAACCTGATTAAAAACTGAACATGATTTATAAATCGCTGCAGCTTCCCTCGGCTGAGCTTTGATTCAGGCAGCCAAAGTCCTGATGCAGGGATAAAGTTTTGATATTCAGAAAGCAGGCGAGAGGATGATTGAGAGCAAAGACGATAACTCAGATCTGACAGGGGGCTTTAACATGATAAAGCCCAAGTGCAGAGAACAATGAGTGCCGCAATGAAATCCACAGAAATCTGTGATGAATTTGGGGTTTAGGAAGTTAGCCTGGAGCGAGCAGTGCTGAGATCCTGAAGGTGATCAGGATGAGAGGCGCCGAGGAGATGGTAAATAAACAGAAAAGTAAACTACAGCCAGCATACTGAATGATGATTAAGCCTCAAAATCACAGGAACTGTTCTGCAAAATAAAACGGTGAGAAAGTTGAAATATCTTTGACACTTCACCAGCATCAAAGTTGTTATTTTTAAAGGATATGAGTAGTAGTAGTAGTAGTAGTAGTTTATTCAGTCATGACAACACCAAATATTATACACAATATTGACATTTCACACAAAATCACTAAATCAAGAATCATGTGTTGAATATTGACTGAAAAGGCATAGGCAGAAGCAGACTGCTTATAAAAGCCTATCCTTTATTAACTGTTATTACTATAGTTTGCATTCCCACAAAAAAAGATGTCTGCCTTGTTCCCAGTTTAGAGCATTGCACTGATTATTTTAGTCCTCTTTGTAACATTTGCAAACATAACCATTTTTGATAGATATTTTTATAAGGTGTTCCATGTCTGAGAGAGAGCAAAATCTGGTGAAAATCCTCAAAACTAAAAGAGGTCGATTAGGGTTCAGTCAGCCTCTCTCCTGGACTCAATTTCAACTTCAGCTCTCCTTTCCCTTCCTTTATTTTCTAGGTCTAAAAACCGAAACACTTTTTGAATCATGATTGTCATTTTATGTTACTTTTCATACCTCTGAAGTCAGTCAGGAGTTTATGAAGAGAAGATCACAACTCAGGAACTCCATCTGCTATATAATAAGTCAAAACACTTGTGTTAAATGGTAAATGTATGCCTAAATACTTGAACCTGTTATTAGATGAAACGTTAAAGACTTCACTGAGTTTTGTGTCTGAGTAAAACTGTCCTGCAGCGGTGTGTAAACTGAGTGAGTGTGGGTCTGCTGCATGGTCTGGACAGGTTGTTGCTCTACTGGCCTAATATCGCTCTAATAGCAGGCCCTCTGACACTTGCATTAAAGCCCTCAGCCGTGCTGGACATCAGCCCGCATTAAAGTCCGTAAAAAAGCTGATTTGAGGGAGAGCGGCTGAGAGGAATTCCTTCTCGCTTTAATTGCTTTAGAAACGGTTCCCACAAAGAGACACTGGCCAGATTTACCTCCAGTTTAAGTTCTTATTTCCATCGGTTCACAAGTTAATCCCATTTTTTTCTCTTTTTTCTTCTTTGCTCCTCTGTGCCCAAATGCTCTGAAGCATCACTGTCAAAACCAGAAATACACACAGTCTGAATCAAAGAACAAACATATTTGGATTTTAATCTTTTTTTTTTCACTGATAACCACTTGTTGCTTGGACTCTTTATTTAATTGTGTTGCTTTTCATATGTGGGGTTTCTTATCAGTTTAGAGAAAAGTGAGGGCGATGATTGCAAACAAGAGAGTAAAGTTTTAGTGAACATATAAACAAATATGAGAGCCACATTTTCTTGTAGTGCATTGGCTCATGACAGGAGTCTAAAATTCTTGCGGATGAATGTGGCCAAAGATCAAACTGAGTTTAGGATTTTAACCCCCTCACCCCACCTTCCCTTTCTCCTCTCATTCTCTCTGAGAAAATTCAACAAAATATGCAAGCTTTACATTAGAAGGCTACTTTTCGCTGCCCTTAATTCCAGCCTAAACGGTTTTTCTCCGGGAGAAGAAATCTTTTCTAAAAACCTCGAAGAAGAGAGGGGCATTATTGTTTTAATCCTCTTACCAGCAGTCATTTTAAGACATTTTTTTGGAGGGTGAAATGGCGTCTTGTCTACCCAATCCTAACCTAAATCCCTTGGGGCCGGGGAGCTGCTGGAGACAGGAGTGGAGCCCAGCCTGCATCTCTCCATCTCAGCTGCATTCCCACCAAAACATGCAGTCACACCGAGGCAGGAGAAAAATAAAATTAAAGCGTGGTATTAACCTGAAAGTCACTGAGCACAAGGCACTGCAAAAGGCCAGCACTTACCGATTGCATATCATTTAATTACACTTTTTAAAACCCTTTTGGAAGCATTTTTAAAAGATGGACTTCATAGAATGCTTTGGAGTTTTTGGTTTTTCACTGATTATCTGCTTATTCTCTTCAGATTTTAAATAATTTCTTGTTTTGTTTTATGTTATTTTTTCATTTTTGGATAAATAAAACTTTGAACATGTGAAGTGGAATGACATTTTTAATGAATGGCTTAAAAAAATGAAAGTATGTATATTTTTCCAAGAGGTATCAAGTGGGAAAAAATGAATAAAACATTTGTAAGCTTCTTTTTAAAATGCAAACTCATTTAAAATAACTATCAGTTTCTTTTAAATTACGCACTTTGAGCAAAAATTTCACCCTGTTATGCTGAGAATAAAGCTTTTCTTATTTTGACAACATGATCCTTCAAAATAAAATCAACACCATCTTCATGCACATTACTTTCATGATAACAAGAATTTCATGTCTGACTGCAGTGATATGTTACAATGTAAAGAATAGGTTTAAATAGATGTGGACTATTAAGTCAAGTCGGCTCCTCGGACCTGAAGAGTCCTGTCTGAGGTGCAGAGTAATGTGGAGAAGGAGGGTGGAGGAAGCCAAGCGACGTGATTGGCACAGAGAAGGAGCGTGTGAGCGGCCCGGTGACCCCACCCGCAGAGCTTTAAAGGCCGAGAGATGGCAGCTCAGCATCCTCCCACATCCACATCCACGGACACAGAGAGAGAAAGAGAGACAGAGAGAGAGGACGGAGCAGAGCACGCCGGGACCATATCAGGATTTAAAGAATAAATTCAGTTAAAATCATGAAATGAAAAATGGACAAACGTGTGAAAACTTTGGAGAAGACGATCTAAGAGGAAAATATTCGAGCGCTTTTGGGGATTTTTCGCTTCTGATAGAAGAGAGGTAAGTTTAGCCAGGACTCTGTAAATTGGACCATTTGGAATCTCTACTTTTCTAAATCGGTTATTCGGCTTCAAAAACGTAAATTAAAAAAAAAAAAAAAACGTGTTGCATGTCTATTTTAAAAATGTTTGTGTTGAGTTTTGTTGTCATCATGAGTCCTGGTTTTAAAGCGAAATCTGTCGAGCAGCGGTCCTAAACTAAAAAACAGTCAGCAAGGCGATTGTCGTTTAGTCGACTACTCGGTTAAAAGTGTCCTGTCGACCTTAATAGAGTTTTTTTTAAAAACATTGAAAAAAAACTTTATAATCAATCTGGCTGTTAATTTGTAACAAACAGATCATTTTGGTAAAGGAACTTCGCTGGCTTTAAACATTACCAAACATCATTTTTATTTATCCTTAAATATTCTTAAAGTTTTTGAAACTCTATCAAACGCATGTGAGCTGTGTCCTTCAGTCTACAGTAAAGGCTGTAACTCGTAAATTCACGGTAATCAACATAATGAGGTTTAAAGCAGAGCCTGAGGCTGAATGAACAGAGATATGTTCAGGATTTAAGCAGCACTTCTTTAAAGAAACATCGAACAGATTACACAAATGCAGCCAGAGGCAGAGTCAGTGAAATAATAATAATAATGCAGTAAAGCTGGTCACTGGCTAAATAAATTATAGCATCAGTCACACGTTTTGAACAGGAACACGCACACTCACGGTGTCAGGCCTGATGATAAATTAATTGCCTTGTATAGTTGTAACCTATTTGCACCCACATTAGACAGGAGCCCGTTGGGGATCCCACGTGCACATTTCACCGACGACCTGTCACATTTCCGCGAGCCCCCAGGCGTCAGACAGTGACCTATAGGGACCCTCCACAGATTGAAATAAACGGTCCACGCCAGAGTCCGAGTTTGAGGCGGACAAATAAAGCTGCCGAGGTTTGACACAGGCCTAGTTTGTAAAAATTTGGCTTTTCAAAATCATCATGAGAATATCTAACTCATGTATCCCGGGGAGCTCAATATATGTCTGAAAATTATCACCAGGGAACCGAGCTGTCATTGAAGAAAATTAGACTGTAAGAAAAAAAAAAACCCTTATTAAAATTCTGTTTTATTTTAGGAAGATTACAAAGTCTTTTGAAGCCCACCTGCCAAAATTAGAATTGATAAGTAGCCTACCTATGCTTTACTAAATACGACAAAAATAATAACAGCTTTCACAAATACCGATTATTCTCGAAATACACACCAAGGCCTATAAATAGAAAAAATAAAAACAAAAAACAAATATAGAGTGGGCTTTAAGGTTAATGATTTCATAATAAAATAAAAGGCAGCATAATAATGAAACAAAAAAAGTAAACTGGCATCTACAAAATAATAAATAATATTCGGTCTCAAAAATACATTTTCAATTTTATAAAGTAAAAAAGTGGCCTAGCAAATTATTATTTTTGTTAGAGTGTAATAATTATTTTCCCCCACATATCTCATTTCATCATCATCATTTTACAATAGAAGTTGGCTTACATTTTCGATATTGCGCAGAATATTTCTTGACCCTTTTTTTAACCTTAAGATATGAATTTAATAATAAAAGTTATCGTTGCAAATTAAGATTTTTATCAACAGTTTGAACACTGCAGTGAGAAAACACTTAGTGATTTTTAAATGAGTTGTAGGCCTAACTGGATGTAACAACATGTCCTCATTATTAGTCTGTTTTAAATGTCTTAATAAGGCCTATGGGGTCAGTTGTCCTTTACATAGGAAGAATATTATTATAGTCCTATGAGTGTCTGTTTTTGCCTTACCTGTTGTCATAAAAAAAGAACACGATTTCTTATTATAATATGACAACAGCGATAGAAATAAAAGTAAATAAAAAATTAAATTAAAAACACGTATTATGTTCAGACAGTTCATATCTGCTGTGTTTATTTCACTACATGTTCCCCTTTGCTTACACAGCTCTTCAGTCATGCAGCACTACGGAGTGAACGGCTACTCGCTCCACGCCATGAACTCACTGAGCGCCATGTACAACCTTCACCAGCAGGCGGCGCAACAGGCCCAGCACGCGCCGGACTACAGGCCTTCAGTGCATGCCCTCACTTTAGCAGAGAGATTGGCTGGTAAGAACCAGTAGCCCATTTTGTTGTGTCGTGTTCAATACACTTTCAAAAACCTTCAAATGTTTTGAAATCGTAAAAGTGACCTCAGGGGTGACCTTCGCTGTCCTTCAATTAAACTGGGCGTGTTTTCTTGTTCCTCAACGGCTGTACGTTTCAAGATATCATCCTTGAGGCCCGCTATGGCTCCCAGCACCGAAAGCAGCGGCGTAGTCGGACAGCCTTCACCGCCCAACAGCTGGAGGCCCTGGAGAAAACTTTCCAGAAGACCCACTACCCTGATGTGGTTATGCGTGAGCGTCTGGCCATGTGCACCAACCTGCCTGAGGCACGAGTTCAGGTGAAAACCCACTCACTGGATTCATTTTATGTTGCACGTCTTTTTTTTTTCACCAGCTGATTGTTTATACAGTTAAAGTTGAAACTGGGGGTTTTAGTGATTTTTTCTTTTAAAATGATGCAACAAGGTGCAGAAAAATGTTTTGACAAAGCAGGGAGGGGAGAGTGGGGTAAGTTGAGCCACCCCCTGTTGCTTGGTAATGGTAAAAGAAATTGATCATGTGACCAAATATTTAGGAGATGGGCATCAATTCATGGAGTCTGTGAAGGTTAGAAGCACATGGGTGAAGGGGTTAGACATTTATTTCCAAAAAACATTTTTTCACTCTTGAAAGTGAATTTAGTCTGTCGTAAGTTTTATTAGAATTGTGTTCAGACCAAAAAAGATCATTTTAAATTTGTTTTATACATCAGTTGTGGTATCTATGAGCTACAACATGAGGTCAAAAACATAAAAGTCCATCATTTTAGCTTAGATGACTAATAAAGCCACAGTCAAGTAAAGAAGTCTGATAAGAGGATCAAAGTTTCAGTTCAGTTTGTTGAAATGTGTTACTTTTGCTTTTCTAAAATACAGCTGTGAATGTTTTGAATCACTTCGAGACATTCTCATGTTAAAATGTTTTTTTTACAAAACAGCTTTTTAGCAGTTATTTGCAATAATAATGAAAAGAATTATTGTACCAGTTGAATAGTGTATCATAGATAAAAAATACATATGAATGTGAAGAAGTGACTGTTATTTATGGAGAGAGAAGGTGAGGGAGGGCTGGGGTGGAGAGTCGGGGGGGTAGTAACTTACTTACCCCGCTCCTACGGTCAACTTACCCCATACTCAGGGTAAGTTGACCATAGGAGACCACTTTTTTTGGCATACTATGTTATCAAGACAGTTATGTTTACACTCATTCTGTTGGTTTTCAAGGATGCAAAACATCTTGAAATATCTGCAGATACACTTGTAAGAGACAAAACTAGGATTTCTTTGATGTAGTGATCCAAAATATGAAAAATGGCTCATCTTACCCCACTCTCCCCTACTAAGAGTTGAAGAAGTTACTGCTGGTCTTTGACTAATGCTCTGATCCGTCTATTTATCTGTCATCTGTTATCTAGGTCTGGTTCAAGAACCGTCGTGCAAAGTTTCGTAAGAAGCAGCGCAGCTTGCAGAAGGAGCAGCTCCAGAAACAGAAGGAAGCATCTGGACCTGCAGAGGGCTCCACAGACGATTCAAAGACTGACCTCAGCTCCAACAGCACCACCTTGGTTCCCGAAGCCCGCACTCCTCCCCCTCCCTCCTCCTCTTCCTCCTGTCACTCAGAGACAGAGAGGCTGGCAGCCGCCCGGCCGCAGCCTGGAGAAATAAGTGTGGAAGTCAACGTCACCTCCCCTGAGCCATCCGACAGCGAGTCAGCAGCAGAAGATAACGCTGACAGAGAAGAGGACGAAATGAGAGGGGAGACGAGGGGGAAGATCAGGGAGGAGACGCAGGGAGAAGGGGGAGTGCAGCCAGGGAGCAGCTCTCCATCCTGCAAACGACTGAGCCCCACGTCAGGTACAAATCTCACAATCACGTCTTTCATTATTTAACTGCAGGAATCTATTACTAAACTAAAGCTCACAATTTTCCCCCAAACTAACATCCTCTGCCTCTTCCTGTCCCTCAGACTCTCCCCTCAGCTCCCCAACTTTGCCCTCCTCCAGCAGTGCGACCACCGGATTGGCGCAGAGCAACTCCTACGCCTCGTCTCCTCTCAGTCTCTTCCGCCTGCAGGAGCAGTTCCGGCAGCACATGGCGGCCACCAACAACCTGGTCCACTACCCGTCCTTTGACATGAGCACACCGTCCTCTCTGCCCTACCTAGGTATGAACGTCAACATGCCCTCCCCGCTGGGCTCACTGCCCTGCCAGTCTTACTACCAGACCTTGTCGCAGGCCCAGCAGGTGTGGAACAGCCCGCTGCTGCAGCCGGCGCCAAGCAGCCTCCCCGGAAGCCTCAACAGCAAGACCACCAGCATCGAGAACCTCCGTCTGAGGGCTAAGCAGCACGCAGCCTCACTGGGATTAGACACACTTCCCAACTAAAGCTTGGACTGCTCGGTGTAAATGTAAATGTTCACCCTCCAGTCAGGGCTGACCTTTTGATGTATGGGCGCTTTCGACATGGGACAACTCTTGGTACCACTTCAGCTTCTTCCTGACCTCTCACTACCACCAAACCAAAACACTCCAAAAACAACCAAGACAATAAATCTGAGTAACTGCAAAAAGTGTCCAAACTACAAATTAAATGCTTTGTTGTTTCTCATATTTAAAATGAACTCAAGTTCAAAACCAAAGCATCACAACACCCATTTTTTTGTTTGTTTGTTTGTTTTTGTTATGGCACACACTAAGTTGGAGAAAATGTTTAATTCTTAGGCATAGTCTTTCAGTTTTGGTCCTTGGGTTTTTAATACACTCTTCCTTCTTGTCATCGAAACGGCATGCAGCTCAACCACGCCAAGCAACCAAATCACTGAGAACATCTACTTGATGGACATAAAGTCAAGAACCAGGCCTCAAAGTCTTGACCAAAAACTCCAACTTGACTGCAGTTGTGACTGAACCTTTGTGACTTTCCGGCCAGCAGATCAAAGTATCTTTGTCCTCGACTCCTCTGGCAGCATTAAGCAATTGTAATGATTCTTATTTTGGCGTCAGCTTGAGTCCAGACAGGAGGTCTTGAACTGCTGAGCTTTCAGCGTCATTCCAGGACAGGTAGAGGATATAAAAATATTCTATATTAAACCCCTAAATGTGAACTATGCATGCACGCACCCCTCTGCAGCATGGCTTACAGCCGCGAACCCCAGAATGAAGGTCTTATATCAGAAAGACTCTGATGACTCAATTTAATCCCAGGCCAAATGTATTTTTACTCTCCTTGTTTAAAGTAACAGCACTAAGCTCAGCATTTAACAATCCTTTCAGCGTTGTAAATATCTGTCAGTGTTTGCCTCCACCTGTCTGGCTACAGAGTAACTCCATGTCTCCTTTTGTGTGAAGAATTTCAAAGGAAGCATCTGGTTTATTTTTTTGGATTCAGTGAGGGACCTCAGGAGAAATATGGGGAGGCACGGTGACTTAACATGAACCCAGTTTGATTTTACTCACTCGGGTGTTGGATTGAACTCAGCAGAGTTGTCACTTTTTCCGAGCCAACGGCGTTTGGCAGAAAGACGCACAGGCCCATTCTCTATGTATTATGTCGCTGTAGATTAAAGACATGTATTTCTCAATTGTTTAAGATGTAAGTAATTTATCTGTTCAATGCAAGAGAATAAATCAAACATAAGAATGACTTATGTTCTCAGTGTGGTCGGTTAAAATATGTGCTTGAACTGATGTCTTATGTGACTATTTCAAAAAAGGAAATGACTCAGAAATTGAAAGGAGGGTGAAAGAGGTGAATTTTTACATCATAAAACTGTTTTTTTTTTATTTGGAGTTAAATGGACAAGGGACGTGGCACAAATGTCATCAAGACTTCCTTTTTCGTTGTTGTCACCAGATCGCAAACAAAAAGGCAAATGAACGCCCCAAACTGAGTCTCCAAAGTCAGATGAGGTTAGCAACAGGAGAGGGATTAGTCAACGCTGCTGAGCGAGAGAGACTGACAGAAAACTATAATTTGCCAAACAGTTTTGATTTCCACGCATATCAACTCCAAACTTTTTTAGTCCAAATTGAGGTTTGGTTGATATGTTCCCCTGAAGACGCCTTGATGAACCGTTCATAATTCAGACACAGGAGGTCTATCATCACCGATGGTGAAGTTTACACATCACATACAGGGGGAACCTGCCACTTGTTCACCCTGTTTGCGGAATAACTAATCCTAAATGAAATGACTGAAGCACAGTGTCAGGCTCTAAAGAGTCCCCAATCCACATCCCACCCACCTACCCTTCACTCCCCTCTTCCCCCACCCTGTCAGCCGAGGTTTGGTTGCACCGAAACAGAATGCTTTGCCATAAGAAGATTACCTTTGGTTGGGATATTGATGGATTAAGTAAGAATAGAATGAGATAAAGTGGGACTGAAAGGGTTCCTGGAGTCAGCAAAGTTCAGACACCTGTTTTTCCAAGGTCTTTCCCCACTTTCTTGCTCACTGCCCATCAAGATTATAGATTATATCACTGCTAAACAGGAGAAAGGGAGATAAGAGGGCGCGCTGGTAGAGGACAGGTCAGGTTACAGTACATGAAAATTATTTTGAGGGAAATTCTTTCTTTCAGCCTCGGGTTATCTTCAGGCCGACACCTTTGGATCCATATGGTCAATTTGTTTGTGTTTTGTGTGCTCTTAAAAATCATACGGGTCTAAGTCAATGGGAAACCTGTGTGTGTGTGTGTGTGTGTGAGAGAGAGAGAGAGAGAGAGAGAGAGAGAGAGTGTGTGAGTGTGTCAATGGCAGCTAAGCCGCTGAAGGTTTCCAGGAGCTCTTTGATGTGTATCTGGGCAATGCGCTATTAGAGGGATTTTCCTAGTTGACAGCTCAGAGAATGTGTGGAGGAATTGCGATGCCAGCGGGCTAAAAGAATGCTGGAAACAGGATTAGGATCATATTCTGGCAGCGCCTGTCACTTCATCAATGGGCTAAGGTTTCCTCAGTGACAGCCCTCCTTCTCTGCCCGGCTAAAACCTTTAGTGGGACCATAAAAGGGGTGAGAGAGGGGAAAAAACAATGATTGAATGGTGTGCTATGATTTCTGTGCTGGGTTTGCACGGAGGGCTTTGTGTTGGGAGGTCTAAAGGGGACAGCATTGATTTGGAAGGAGGAGTAGGTTTTGGGGACGAGGAAAAGGGGGCTTTTCCAAGGGGAGGGGGTGACTGTGGTCTCTCTTGGAAGTTTTACAACCAAATCCCCATGGCAGAGCATGTGGAGAGGTTTTTTTATACTCATGCCGACGGACATGGACAGCAGTTTGGTAAGTTTGGTGTCTTTCAGGGAAACTTGATAAAAGGTGGGGATGGGAAGAAGAAAACCACTTCCTTTATTATCAGGAAACACCACAACTTTTCAATACCAAGGGAACATCTCAGTGTTTGAAGCCTAATTTGAATGTACAACTTGTCTCCTTTTTATTCAAATCAAGGATTATTCCTGATCACCTCACTCATTTTATTGTTAGCATATCTCATAAAAAGACCCTTCAAAAACCCCATAACCAATTGATCTTGTTAACAAGTCTTGTTATACGCAGCTAAAGCGCGTTCATTCTGTTCTTGTGTCATAGACTAACAATGTGGTCTCAAATTAAAGAGAACACCGTCAATGACAAACACAGCTGCAGCGGGATCACTCCAGTCAAAATGGTCAGCTGCATCATTCACTCAGCAACAAAAATGAAATTTCTGGTCAAAACTAATATCTATTTCCTTGTGTTTGTTTGTTTATTTTCTATTTCTTATGAGAACATAACACATGTCCAGTCTTGTATGTTCAATGCACAGGATGTGGAAAAACACTCTGATCCTAAAGCCCCCATAAGGAATATTATGATAGTTTTATAACTGACCGGAATAAATACTGACACCTCTATATGATCTACAAAAACAAACAAGATCATGATTACTGATTACTTCTACATTGCAGTTATTAAATGCCTGAAACCACAGCCATGGGGTCATGCTACGTTCCAGTTGCACTCAGAAGTTGGAATTTCCAATCACCGAGTCAGAAATTCATCTGGAACGCCCCCCTGAAGTCCGATTTCCAACTTGGAAATTCAGACAATCTTTGCCAACCCCGACTTGACAGCAATGTCATAATCCAAGATGGCAGCACAGTGCGGCAACAGTAAAAGGTAGCAGTTAAAGCTCTCGTAATGTATTATTTGTTAGCAATTTCGTTTTGTTTTTGTGAAATTAAATAAGTGGTATTTGTCGTACAACAGGTATAGCTAACAACAACTAACAACAGATGACAACGGCTAACAACGGCTGACAACCGCTAACAACAACTGACAACTGTAAACAACAGCTAACAATGGCTAACTGTAGGCGTCCATCTTGGTTTTCCGACTTGTTAACTGGAACGCCGTCAACTCGGGTGTAACGTCATTCCTATCACCGACACCCGACTTCCGAGGTAATTGAAACGTAGCAAAAGTATCAGAGGTGGAGATTGACAGCATGCTGCTTTAAGTCTTTTCATTATTTACATTTTTCACAGCAAAGATTTGCAGTAGGGGATAAGTTTGAGATATAAAAAAGCAGGGAGGGATCATTTAATAATTAAAAACAAAACTTTGTGTGCATGTACAACAGGGTGTGACAAAATCTCCATAAATCCAAAGTTCTTTAGCAAAGTTTTGAGCAAGAAGAGACTGACTGAGCAAGTAATGGCCCTCTGATAAAACAAATAATTGATTTGCAGAGCCCTCAGACTTCCATCACACATGATCGTACTTTGAATGATTTATCAGGTAAAAACGATGATTTCCTTCCTCTATACACACAATATTCTCCGATATTTTAGTCATTATCTGTACGGTGAAGCAGACCTAATATGAGGCTGCATAGTTATACAGAGGTGTACTCTCCTCCCATAGCTGTAGCACTTATGATCAGCCTCTTTCAGCATGTCAGTCACTGTAGTCAGGTGAGCTCTAAGCTGAATATTTTGAGGGGATTTTGAGATCCACCCTGTATTGGACTTGAGGTTGGGTTGCAGAATTGTTCTTATGCACTGGCTTATAGGGTGGTCTCTGCCATGCTTCTTGGACCAGCTGTCTCCATGCTGCCACTAAACCCCCTTCCCCTGAGAGTTTAACTTCACACTTTGCTCACCCAAGTGAAACAATACTTTCACAATACAGGAGTTTGATTGTTGGCGACAAGTTATATAATACCAGGAATTACAGACTAGCATGCAAATGCTAAATCCTCCTCTCTTTCTCCTGAGAAGTGGATGAGACGGACTATATCTGCAGGCTTCACTCCGGCTCCCCAGCTTTGTGCAACAGAGACGCTCTCCTTTCTCCCCCTGACTTGGGTGATAATCCTGACACGCACTGTCTGCATTTTTTACTGTACGTGTTTAAGCGCATTTGCAGAGCATTTATCTCTCCAATGTAAACCAATTTGGCTATAAGGGCCTTGGGCCAAGCAAGGCGCTGGAGGGAAGAAAGGAAAACTCAAACCAAGCAGATGTGCAGAGAAAGGAGGATGGGAGAGCTGGCGAGGATGCGGGGGTTGATGAACAACCGAAAGCAGCAGAAAAGGGGAAGTGGCGCTTCACAGGAGAAAGAATGTCCCTTGTCCGAAGGGTAAGCTTTTGAAACTTGGGATAGGGGCCCTTAAAGCCGATAGAACGTGGATCACTGAATTGTTGAGTCACAGAATCTGAGAAAATCATACGGAGCTCCCAGTTAATCCTGTCATAGTGAAATCGGTAGGCATACTTCAGGGATCCCAGCCCCTTTTTGAGGAATTTTGGAGCCTGCTGTATTGACAGAGCTGCTGTTTGATACCGCCTATACACCTGTATCAGCTGTCTGTTAATCTGCCTTCCCCTCCTCCCTCACGTCCTCCACAGCACGTCGCCTCTGCTGGTAGTAACAGCTGATGAAATGGACCAAAGCACTAAAAGCTGCCAATCTTGCTGCTTCTTGATGTCTCCTGTAAGTGGCTGTAGTTGCAGGCTGAACTTGTCACTTTGATCATCTGAAAGGCAGACGCCCTGCTGTGTCAAACATTATTACCTGCAATACTGTGGAGCCATAAAGACTATGGGCTCCTTGGTCCCTGAAATGGGACATTAAGACAGAATCATCCTAGTTTAGTTGGGGCGATATCAAGGTGTTTTATTTGCTGGCACACAGGCAGAGTCTGAATGTGTCTGGATGGCTTTTAAAGTACCTGATCTTATAGCCTAAGGTTCCTGAAAATGAGGTGTTTGCTGCTCTTATCAATGAGACGTTACATGAGAAGAGCACCTTGGCTCATCGGGGCTGTTGGATGGTTCAGCAGTTTGATTACAACAGGCTGAGCTTTGTCCAGAAGCCCTCTACATCAAACTTCTCAAACTCTTTTATTGCAATCTCACTTTTTAACATTGAAAAGTTTGATTCAGAGTTTTTATAAAGAACTGCATCATGACTACAGGATGACAGATAGAGATATTTCTCAATACACTTATTATAATGATGGGTATCCAATCCGTTATTAACATCACCAACATCGGTCAGTGTTTACAGAGATCAAGAGTTATCGGTTGCACTCCCATGAGACTTTATGTAGGTATTTTCACGAGTTATGAGGAGTTTGATGTGGCTAAGCAAACAGAAAATCTTTGAGAGTAGTTCAAATGTTGAAGCTTGCTGTTTTTGCTGATAGTTGCCATCGCTGCAGACAATTTAATGGCTTTGAAACATAAATATATTCCTCATATTTCTGCACAAATACATCCATTTATACTTTTCCAACACCAAGAGCTCCCAGACTTTTTCAGTCAAGTTAAAATAAATACACCATAAATCCCCCAAACCTAATGATGAATAACACATGAAATTTAATGTAAAATGTAATATATTCATTCATTTATTTATCTTAAAAAGTAAAATTAATTTGTCCATTTTAGACGTCTTACCCTGCCAATTGACAACGCAGTAAAAGCCCTTATTAAGCCCTTTGAGCATTAAGATACAAAGACCATCTCATTATCTTAAGTCAAATTTCTTTTTTTGTTTTAAGGCATTTGAGGAACAAAAATAAATATTTTTTGGCAAGTGGAACTAATCTGTTTTCACACGTGGTTTTCCTCCCCCAAAATTTCAAATAAAAATCAAGTTGCACAGATATTACGTTGAGGGGTTAATGAAAAAAGTTGTCATAGCAAAATCTAATGAAATACTGACATTTTCAAAGGGGAAAAAATGATGGTGAATGTAGTGGTTAACTGCGCCCATAAAAAGATATATACTGTATATATATATTTTTAGGATCTATAAAATGATATTTTGTCTTCTTATATGTATATATTTTTTTTCTTGAATCCTGCAGACATTGTTAAAGTAATCTGTTGTGTTAGTTTAAATTACTGGAAGAAAACTGGCCTTCTAAGCAAAGTCTTACATCTTCTCAGTTTGACACATTATGCACAAATATTAACATGAGTGTATTCAATAAGCTAATGTAGGGATGAAACAAAAACACTCTGGGTCTGGATTTTTACCATTGTTCTCGAATTAAAAAACTGCCCCCCCTTTGGCACAACTGCTTTGATCATCTGTGTTAGTACACAAATGTTTAAATTAATTATAATCTGCATCATAAATAAAACTGCCAATCCATAATTGGTAAATGCATCTAATTGACAAATTTAAAGGCTCTCTTTGTACGTGTATTCGTCATTGCTTCTGTTTTAGATCCTGAGGGATTTATGAACAATGTCAAGCTCCTTCTGAAGACCTGAGTCCCTTCACTGCCTCTTAAAGCTTAATGCTCCCTGACTGAGTGGCACAGCGAGACCCACACTCTCGCTCTCTATGTGCCACAGATAATGCTAAGAACAACCTCTCAATTCCAGCTCCCCTCCTTGCCTAATGTGCCCTCCTTCCTCAACCGCACGCACATGGCCATTTCTATTCAATGAGACAACAGCGCAAATGTGCAAGGTTGTAATGGAATACACTAACATTGTTGGTAATGGTTTCTCATCCCAGGAGAATTTTAAAACATATGTAAATTTATGTAAACCCAACAGAAACACATATTTACAATAGCACAGGGTAATCACAATATGACGACATGGTGCGCTGGCCTTGTAGATGAAAGCGCCATGTGTCATTAGTCTCCTTTATCTCTTCTCTGTTTTCTGTTTTAACATTGGTGCAACGATCACTTTATATAAGAATACTTCTACACTCATCTGAAGAACAGTGATAAAGCGGTGGAGGTGGGGGAGAAGGAGTGAGGCAAAAACAAGGTGAAGGTGCACCACACGTTAAAAACTTTTAAAGGAAGCTCACCAAAAAATCAACTGCAAAAACAGGTTGACCATACAGGCTGTAATGGCTGTAGATGTCTAACTAAATAAAACATATGACAGCTGGTGAAACAGATATGAGAAGAAACAGAAAGGATTCATGTGGGCTATGTCATACGTGAAATAGTTCTTATATCTAGACCTTTGTGATTTTTCTTTTTTAATATTTTAAAATACAAAAAAAAAATAATTTCAACATCTTTTGTGGTAACAACCAGTAGTTCATCTTTGAGTGATTTAATGAACTTGTTTTATTCTTTATCAGTTCATTTCAAGACAGACATGATAAATGATTAACAACATTAATTTCCATAAACTTTTAAATTGCAAATTTTCAAAGATTTTCCTAACAATGCAGCGCCTCTCTGCCTAAAGATCAAGCAGATTACATTTTTATGTGCAATGTTGTTTAAAATATAAAACCAGTGCCAGTGATGAAAAAGAAAATCCAACACTGTTTCTGTTATACCTGATGTCAAATCAACTTAATGCCAGTCATTTGTGTCCATAACAGCAGAAAATATTGTTAAAGTATGTAAAGTCATTGAAATGTTAAAATTTCAAAAGGACCTTAAATGACATAGAAAAAACACAAACAAAAGGAATTATTAATCAGTAAATGAGCTTAAAACTATTTAACATAAACTCATTATTATGACTTAATTGTGATCATTCAAACCAGTGAGCAAACCTGAGTTAATCCTTTAAGAATAGAAAAATCTTTATACTTTTCTAAACTTATATTCATCATTTTAACTTAATTCACCATCTATATTCTATTTAGTTTCATATGATTAAAACTGTGTTTTGTGTTAAGTGCAGAAATTTCTGTCTGAAGAGCACCTTCATTAGCTCTTGTTTCAGGGTTTTGTTATTTTTATATGAGGAGATTTTAACTTGAAGCCCATGAAGTCTGCATCCCCACCTGTGGCCTCCGGCAGGCCCTACTTTCTTTTCTGTTTGACCAGCTCTTCTACCTCCTTCATGAAGCGCAGGCAGAGCTCGTCCTGCCACGGCAGGGTGACACACTGCACCCCCACAGGCAGACCCTCAGCTCCAGTCACAGCCTGCACACAAACACAGGATTCATCCAGTCAACAGTTGGCAACATGAACCACCGTAGTCTTCTGCCTCCACCTGCTGACTAACTGTGGAACTACTGTTTAGCGAGATTCTTCAGAAGAGCGTTATAGTCATGTCTGAGCCTGACATCATCTGACGAGCCACTCCTAGTAACAGGTTCACCCTTTAGAGTCATGGAGGTGATGAGCTGTTTGTACTATATTGAAGTTTATTTAAACAACACAACGTTTTGATGTCAAGATGCAATGTATTTGTAAAGGTGGTGTGACCATTGGAGCTTTTTAATGCTCAGTGCTGCACCCTTGTGGTCATAAAATGTTTAACGTTTGTGGAGTTAAGTTCCATAATGTGCGAAGTATTCTAAACTCTTCTTCATTTTGTATCCACTACATACACATGGCAAACACAGTGGCATAAATAGGTGTCACTGAAGAGAAAAATGGCCCCAAAATCAATAACTGTCAAACTCTGGCTTGTTAAACATGTAAGATTCATTTGTGTTGTACAAAATTACACATCTGAAAACATCTTTTACTGGCACCATTTGTCTTACCTCCTTGAAACTCTTGTCCCACAAGTCTTGATAATTGCCCTTGTAGTACTTCAGTTCCTCCTCATCCTCTGCTGTCACCGTGGAGACAGGAACAACCCCAGCCGGAAAGTTGAGGAGATTAAAGAGCATTGTGTAACTGCAAATCTCTGAAAGGATGAGAGACAGACCTGGTTTTACCTGTTTTGTTCTTTGGACTGTAGTAATTTCAGTGCTGTTATGCAAAGTAATCATTCATGAATCAACTCAAATTTCCCCTCTGGAAAAAATACAGTTCTTCTTCTCATCTCATCTTGTTTTATGATGTTAACACTGTGGTGAAGTACTGATGTACAGGTTCTGGGGTACAGAATAGAGTGTATTTTATGAAGGGTTGCTGCACCTCATGATGAGTTATCTAACAATTGTTTTTGTACCCAACTGAAATAACAACAAATCTATACATAATCAAACTAAAGGTTGTCATTCAAATTTCTATGTTTCTTTCGATTATCTTTTTTAAAAATCAATATTTATACACCTCAGGTCATTATTCCCCACAAAATAGCCTAGTTTAAAATATTAACTGTACAGTATTGTTTCAAAAATGGTATCCTCTTACAGCAGGATTCAAAATCTCTCCATAAAATGTAAACAACCATGTCTATTTTGATTATTTCTTGTCATTCAGAATATTTGGCTTAGCAAGACCTGGGTCTTTTCGCTCCCAGATGTTTCTACTTAGAACCATTCTGGCAAACCAGAGCCAGCTCACTGACGTCATTTCTAACAGACACGCCACAAGATGCTCCCCACCTCATGCCTCTGCTCAAAGTGCTCAAGTATCAAGGTAGTATTACAGTGATACGCCATTTCTAATTTGCAGAACTTGAAGAGCACGCTGTTGTTTGATCCCCGCTTAAATACTCCCACACTTAAGATGATTGCTGGTGAGTTTGTTATCCCACCCATCAGTGGAGCCCATGCCCTGACTGAGCACAGCCATCCTACCAACCCACTCATCCAAAATTTATGTATTTACATAATCAATAACCTGAAGGCATCACCAAGCCCTGTTTTCTATGCCATACATCTCTAATAATTCAATGTGCCACGTCAGAAGTATCATGCAAAACAGTTTGGGTCAACGTACGAGTATTCTTGCAGCAGTAATAGAAGTTGTAGGCTGGCCCAATCACAGGGTAAAGCAGTGCATCTAAGTTGCATCGTCTCCAATCTGCTACTGTTTCCTGAACGTAGTCCTAATGGAAGACACAAGAACATTAACAGACCACTGAACATATTCATTGAAATATAAGCTCAAGACTAGTGAGAGCAACTCTTCAAAACCTGTTAGTTTACTTCAATGCCTGGAGGAGACAGAATCGGCTTGCTGTTTCTGCCAGTAATTTACATTTAGTCTTTATCACAGAGCTGCATCACAATCATCAGACTCTTTCTGAAGGGGTCCTGCAGAGTTGTGAGCATGTTTATTTGTGCTTACAGCATTTAACTGCCATAAGCTAACAAACAGTAACTCTTTACTTCCCTCACTTGTTTTTTTCATTTGTTCATTCACTGATCAGAGCCACAGGCAAGTTTACTTTCTCAGCTGTGTTCTGGATCAGTCTTGCCTCATAGCAAATATTTGGCCTACTGGTTTCTACAGTACCTCAACAGCTACATGCTGCTTCCACAGATCAGCAACAGATCTAGAAACAAAGCAAAAAAAAAAGAAAGAAGTTAGTTTTTGCACTTTGTCAATGGCGTGAAATGTTGGGGTAATGACATGCACAGCACAAGCCGTCAACTTTAAATAACTGTCTCACCCAACACCACAGAAAGCGTTGAGCATAGCAGAACTTCGGGGAGACTGCAAAAGACAAGCAGAATTGAAGATGTGACGATTGGTACGAAATCACACGGCATCAGTTCTGAACACACACACAAAATAAAAACAGGAGCATGGAGTGCAAAGGGAGTTGAAAAAGTTTTTAAAATGTTTCTCTCTGGTGCGTCTTCAGATGATCTAAGGGACTCATAAGGTCATATTGATGATGACTGAAGTGTATTGGCGTGTTTGAACGATGAATGACCCTCAGAGTGCCCCAGATCTTTTGGAAAAGTAACTATCGAGGAATTTTCTCAATCAATATTAAAAGGGGTAATGATACTTTTTTAAAAATCTCTCTTCATGCCTGTGGAGGCTTAGTTAAAGTTGTGAACTCACCAGTGGCTTGAGGAGGAATGCGATGACTTTCCTGAGCCACACAGGCAAATACATAGGGTAAACCTGTGTTCTGATAGTGGGGTCCAGAGGGCTTCCCTCCCTACAACACACAAGAGGAATTACTAACATGAGAAGAACACATCATTGAAAGAGAATGTAATTCTAAAAGCAGGACAGGAATAACAAAGCTTCAGTTGCACTATACTACATGATAAAAATCAACATACAAACACCATACAATGTTGGTTTTACTAACATACTGATTTTTTAACCTAGTCCATGTCTCCGTTTTTATTTGAACACTGTAACATTTACTGACGAAAACTAAATACTGATTACACTTGGTCTCTCAAATCTCCCTCTCTCACCCTTGCTCTCCTTCTCTCCCTCCCTCTCCCTTACTCATTCTCTCGCCCTCCTACTCCCTTGTTTTCTTTCTCTCTCCCCCTGCCCTCCCTCCCACCCCTCTCTCTCTCTCTCCCTCCCTTCCCATCTCTCTGTGTATTTCTCCCTAACTCATCAGCGGCAGGTGCCTGTTTAACATGAGTCTGGTCCTCCCCAAGGTTTCTGCCTGTTACAAGGAAGTTTTCCTTGCTACTGTCACTCATGTTAGATGAGATGGGTCAAATCTGTCCCATCTTAAGGTTGGGTTATAATGAATATAAATAAAATTTGATTTGATATAAAGTCATTGACAGAAACACTTGGCAGGGAAAAGTTAGAATTAAGAGGAACATGCTGTAAATATTCATACCAAAAGTTTTGCAATATATCTAATAGGTGTTAAAATATTTCCTGTGCAGGTTCTTTGTTTGAAACACAAGATTCTGAATTTGATCCAACAAACATAAAAATGTCATCATAGCAGAGGAGGAAAGGTCAGAGGAGTCACATAGTCAGTGAAAGAACAGCATTGCCAAAAGACTGATTTAAGTGTTGACCAAAAAGTTACAGCTTGTGAGAATTTGTTACTTTCACTATACTGCACATCAACTGAATAACTGCTTTCTCAAAGAAATCATCAACTCACAGCTTTTCAATTACAGATGTCGCTCCATCTGCCGCGACACCCCTCACCACCAGTTCATAGAAACTCTGGCTGACCTTCTGCAGACTGAAGGGAACCAGCTACAGGATCAGATTAGAGGCAAAATAAGCTGCATTAAAACATACAGCTCAGATAACATGTTGTTAGGGTATTATAATGTCTATACATGTGCTTGTGTGAGGTATGGGCTTACAGTGTGGCCAGCTTTCTCTAAGAGAACTTTGACCTCTCTGACGGCCCGAGCCATGCTCGGAGATGGCTGACAAAAGCCATCGTTCTCAAGGTAACCAATCCTCAGTGGTTTGGCACTCCGGTATATCTGTGAACAAGACAAACAAAAACACCATTAGCATTTTACTAACAAGTATACAGTATGTGTATGAGAGATTTATGCTTTTATTTAGAGTGTGGCTTTGATTTACTCTTCTTACTTAGATTATACAACACAGTAAAACAGCAAATGAGTAACTCTGCCTAACTACTGTGAGTCTGGGTAGGCTTCCCACAGGGATCTGTCAGCAGGGATTTGTTGCTAACACCACCTCAAGCATTAGTCAGGTTGCTAAGAGGACACACCTGCATATTGAAAGGCATGGGTGGAACTGATGGATCCAAGGTAAACATGTCATCATTCAGCATGGCTTGCATACACAGAGCCAGGCTGTCCACATCTCTAGCCATGGGTCCAGTTGTTGCCAGCACTTATTTAATGAGGAACACAGAGAAAAGTTATCATGTTTTCCTAACAGCATGTAATCTACATTTGACAGTAAAACAAGTCTTACCAACCTGATTTTTGCCCTCCATAAAGTGAAGCCACACCCTGTGCACTGGCAAAGAAACAATGCAAAAAGATGAGATAAAAGTGAGTTCAAAGTGTCAAGACTGCACAATTGTTTTTCATAATCTCAGCAAAGTGGGGTCATTCACCTTAACCGACCTACTGTTGGCTTAAAGCCACAGATCCCACAGAATGAGGAGGGAATACGGATACTACCCCCTATATCACTCCCAAAACCCAGCACAGAGCCCCCTCCTCCGATAAGGGCCCCCTCTCCACCAGATGAACCTCCACAGGTCTTCTTCAAGTTATGGGGGTTCAAGGTCTGCCCATAGATGGGGTTACCGCAGTCATAGCTGGTGAGGCAACAAAGGGAATCACAACTGATCGACAGGCTGAAAAGCTTTGTAAACATGTAAAAACGTATTGCCAAAACAATTGCACAAATCAACTTTATGACCAAGTGTCAGGTAATCATTTACTTTAACAGGCTTTGGGGCACATTGGTTTTCACAAAGGGAATAGCTCCTTGTCTCTTCAGAACTTCAACAAGTACACTGTTGGTCTCTGCAGGCTGCTCCAAATTACTGACCACACCACAGGTGTTGTCATAATTCTTGTGTTGTCATACAAAAAAAGGCAAGGAGAGTAGTATTAGATTGCAGTAAGTCAAAGGCATAAAGGTTTTATGCAAGGCTAGTTTTACAGTGGCATACATGACTGAAAATCATAAGTTTAGGTATCATCCTGTTTTGATGCTGATGAAATACACTCACGACAAGATATACCTTGTATGTGATGTTTTCTTTGATGCTGACTGGAACTCCATACAGGAGCCCCTTCTTGCTGGAGGAAAGAGTTTTCAGCTGGTCAAAACTCTCCAACAAGATCCCAGTGCAGCAGTTCAGCTTCTTATTCACATCCAGAGTCTAAAGGTAAAGAACAACAGCAAATATCTTTAAGCCTTTATGACCAGAAGCCTGGTTTTTATACAACACAAATGTCTAGTAGAATGAAATAAATGTAAACAATTTTTATATAATTCCATTATAAAATCTCTCAAAATGCAGCTAAATTAAAGTGATTATTTCTGATTATTGTCCTCTACTGTAGTGCTACAGTGAGTACTATAAATGGGTTGTGTAGTATTGGGTAGTGGACCTTTTCCAAGTACGAGTAAAACACATCCTCAGGGCTTAGGGAGCCTTCCTGCAGCTGCTTTGTCAACTCGGGCAGGGACAGTGCCAAGATGTAAGCCGAATCAGTCATGGGATGCTAGAAGACAGACAGACAGTTCAGACAGTTACACACACATGTGCACACACACACGCACATGCGCGTGCTCACACACACACAGTATAAACATATGTTCATATATGAATCCAGCACTTGAAAAACATTGGGACCCTGAGACAGATCCCAACAATGCTAAAAATGACTGATAAACATTAGGGGTCAATGATACAAGCTTTTTCAAACACCTAGATTGTCAAATGAGTAAACTAAAAGTCATTTTGTTCTTAAACATTATTCGGTAACCCTTTTAGGCTATAGTAGTTAAGAAAGTCAACTGATACCACCACCCTAGTAGATGAATTTGTTTCACATCGTATTTCCCTCATACAGGGCTGGACGATATGGGAAAAAGTTCATCATGATGTATTTTTTTCATACCATTTGATATCGATATATATCACAGTATATATCACGATATAAAAAATTAAATTTAACAGTGCTTATTGGTGGCATGTCTTTTGCAATACAATAAGCTACTGCATCTGTGAGGTCTTTGTGTCTCTTTAACGCAACTCCCCTTTCCATTGGCTATTCTTATAGTCTACAGAAACATGGCAGAATGCCGACAATCAAAAAGCATATTGACCACGTTTTATTTTGATATTGAGGGAAATTAATTTTTGATATATATCATTATCGTTTTATCGCCCAGCCCTACCCTTATTTATAAACAGAACATGCCCCTTAATTTAATAATTTCAATGCTTTTTAATAGAATTCAAGCAAATGTGGTTCGTTTGGTCAGTCAGGACTGAAATTTGTTCTACCAAACAATTAAAATCATCTATTAACGCTAATTCAGTCCCTTTAATCATTTAAGTGATTAAAGTAGTTAGACAGAGGAAATAGTCTAGTTACTTTATTCATGCAGAACTTTTTTGGTTAATTATCTCTTTCACATTAACTTAATGTTACATGCATTTAGACACTATTTTCCACAAACTTTTTCGAGTTACTTGAGGTGACCATTTTGAGTGTTCATCCATTCATTTTGAGGTAATCAGATAAGCTGTTTACGTACGTCGTTTCGGCGTAACTGACGTTAATCATCTCAACTGCTTATCGATAACACTGATTGTGAGCTAACGAGACCTCTTCAGACCTCTATGTCCGGGTTAGGACACGTTCTGCAGCTCTTTGTGTTACACCCTAGGGTGTAGCTGGGGTACTCCCCAGTCTGTCGCGTGACTGGTGCCCTTCTTACCTGTTTAACTTTCCCCCATTCACCTCCCAGCCCACCCCTCACGTCCCGGGTCTCACCAGGTTCTTATACTGAAGCAGAGCCTGCTCAGCCCGCTGCAGGCTCTCGTCCCTCCGTGCCCTCGCCCTCCGGATCTTCTCCTTTGTCTTCTGGTGGCTGCTGAGCTTCTGCACCAGGACTATCAGAGCTCCCACGCCGCAGACAGCACCCGTTACTAGTGCAGCTGTTCCGTAGTGAAGCTCAACTTCCCGAAGTATCTGTTTGAGGTCCATGGCTCCTCTGGCTGTCCTCTAGCTCCTCCAAGTACACGCGTGAACGGCTAACTATAACACACACTGGCAGACCGTTGTTACGACTGGATCAGTCAAGTGTCTGCCCTGCCGGAGCTCATAAGTAGATTAGTGGGCGCGGTAAACGAGTCCGGCAATAGATCCGTCGCACAACTCCTCCACAAGGTACAGACAGGTGTTGATAGCCGGTTAGCATGCTTTACAAGACATACCCAAGATGCACGGTAGAGGGCGCCAGGTGTTGTTTTAAGTGAATATGTCTCCCTAAATAAACAGAGTATTTGACTTAAAATGCATTTCTGCTATACCCCACAATCCTCAATTGCCTGTCCAGTCTATGTAGGGTGTCTTTTGTGTCCCAAGGGTCACTCCAGCGTACTTAATCAGTGACTGTGTCAGTAAAGTGTCACATGGTTAAGATATAAGAGATAAGTTCCTGCCAAGATCAAGATACAAAGCAGCGCGCAAAGTTGTACTGATATCTCATGAGTATCTTAAGATTTTAAATAAAGACGTGTTTTCATCTTCAAGCAATATTTAGCATCTTTGTTTTCAATGCACAATAACCTGGATCCATTTCCTCATCACTCGAGGACATAAGGGCATGTTTTTACAAGGTCACCTTTATGTTGTCCCTCTAAATCAGTGGTTCTCAACTGGTGGGTCCCTACCCAAATGTGGGTCAAAGAAGTAAATATTTAATGTGCATCTGATGTTTGATATGTCTTTTATTTTGAAACATAGCTTCTTTTGAAAGGCATACATTATGTCATGGTCCTCCTTGTTTTTTTTTTTATTAATGGGGCCTGAATACAGTAAAATTACATATTTTTTTATGGTCTTTATTTTGTGCAGTTTAATATTTATTCACTTTTGTCTATGCTGTTGCATGGTCCTCCTCAGGTTCTTCTGAATATGCTCTGAATGCAGAGATACAAATAAGTCAGATTTTTCATCTTGCTGGTCTCCATTGTGTGCAATTATATATTTTCTGTATACCCAACTTTAGTAGTTGTCTTCCTCAGTTCACGTGCTCTGAAATGCACTTTACTCAATAAAACAGGTGTATTTATGCCAAGGATTTGAGATTTAAAGGTTTTTTTTATAAGAAATAAATTTGCTTGGTTTCAATTTTATAAAAGTGGGTTGCAACTTAAGGACTATGTGGGTCCCAGAGTGAGACCAGTTGAGAACCATCCATCCATTTTCTACTGCTTATTCACGTTCCCCGGGGGCTGGAGCCTATCCCAGCTTCTTCAGGCGGAGGCAGGGAACACCCTGGACAAGTCGCCAGTTCATTGCAGGGCTGACATATAAAGATGAACAACCATCCATGCTCACATTCACACCTACGGGCAATTTGAAAGTGGCCAATTAACCTAACCCCACTTAGGCATGTTTTTGGGATGTGGGAGAAAACCGGAGTACCCGGAGTAAACCTACACAGACACATGCAAACTCCACACAGAAACACCCTGACACCCTGATTCAAACCAAGGACCTTCTAGCTGTGAGGCGACAGTGCTAACCACAACACCACTGTGCCGCCTGCAGTTGAGAACCACTGCTCTAAATCATTCTAACTCTGAAAAATTTGATATTTTTATGTATAAAAGTCATTAAAACAAATTTGACACAAGCAAACATTTTGAGCCAGTTGTTTTAATGGTATTTTGATTCAGTTTAAGTTAAACACTTTTCTTAACATGGGCAAATATAGCATAGTATACATTTAAAGTTACAACATACAGCATATCCACATATGGATGTATTTAAAAGCATGTTCTCCTTGCCATTCAGTGTTTGCAGAATGTCATCAGCCAGTGGTGCAACAACCGTATGGGCTTTTATTTGACTGAATGGAACAGTTTGTGCGCCACCTAGAAAAAAAAACGAACAAAAAAGAAACACAAGAAATTCATGAGTACAAACCCACAACATACAGTAAAAGGAAACGTAAGCTAATAGAGCTCAAAACTGTTTTTGTAAAAGAAATGCATCTGAATATCTGCTCCAAGTTTATTCTATTCATTTGCAGATCACAAAGTACAATGCTGTTTTTCTCCACCGTATTGATATCCTGTCAAAGAAAGTGTACAGTTGACAGTAATGAAGTAACTTGTAATCCAATATAAGAAATAAGAGGAATTAGTAATTAGAGGAAAGGTTGCATGTGGCTGCCAGTTAAGTTCTTAAATCTAAGATAAGCTGTAGGCATTAATGCCCTTCTTTAAGGACCATTCATTGTTTCATTGTTACAACACAGTGAAAAAAGTAAACGTTATGTTGACTTTAAATCATCAAGCATATAATGTGGAGGGGGCTGAGGTTAACCAGGTCAATTTAAGTAGACAATTGTGATGATCCTGTCTACTGACACACAGAAGGCTGTGAAGTTCTTGACCTGTATGCATCAATGTCAGTTTATACAACTGCAGCTCAAGTGACAGACAACGACCCATCGCTTCAGTTTCATGTCCAACATGCAACACATTAAATATCGATGAACATTGTATTTGCAAAGAGAAGACTTAGTTCAGCACTGTTTGTCCTTTTTTGACTTTAGGTCTTAATTGAGTTCATGTTACTAATTAACCAGTGTGGAGAGTGCTGGTGCTTCTGCAGGGACATCTTGGTAAGCCTGAGCTAAAGATTCACTGCAGCAGAGCAGGCCAGTACTAGTCTTTGTTAGAATAGCACCAATTCATGAAGCCATTCACAAAAAGTGACCAAAGGTACCAAACTATGGGCAGACCAGTGATGGGCTGGGGTATTTTTTTTTTTTTTAGACTGCTGATCATTTTAAGGGGAGTTGATTTGTGTCTTCAAAACTTTGTTACTGCAGTAGTGTTTGGTACATATTCTAAGGGACCTGTCTCAGTTTAGTTCATATCTAGAAGTTGGTTGTGTGATTTATTTTCCCCTCTGTTTCAGACGTGTCCTCATTGGTCATTTTAGATATCCCTTCTTGTATCCAGTTTTTTGGATGAGTTTAGTTGGGTCAGATGTGTGTAGTGCTTTTACGCCTAAACAAAAACTCCTGAAAACCTCATGAACCCAATAAGAGTAACTGACAATTTCACAACAGTTGATTTCTCAGAAAGCACGAGTCAGGAGTTGTGAGGAAAACATAAATTAAGACAAGACAGTACAATAAAAAATAAATAATACCACAGAGAACAATAAGATAAAATGATCAGCAGTTTTAAATTGAAATCCTGACACCTTGACTACCACAGCTTACTTGATTTCGAAAGTGTCAAACTTACACAATGATCCCGAGCATGCAAGAAGTCAAAGAGCTCCTCAGTACAATCCTCCAGTGTTGCAGACCGAGATCCAACTCTGGTCTCACACTGCTCCAGGCGCTCCCTCGTATGAACACAATGCTCTGCTTCTTCACACTTCTGTCGCAACGATTCGATGGGATCCTAAGAAAAGGGAGACACACAAGTACAAAACGTAGTAGTTGATGAATGCTACGCACTGATGCCCCACTCCCGTGTTGAAGCTAAAACTCCACTATGAAATACAGTGTCTATTGTGAGTATAAAAATGTACATTACAAACTGTTAACCTGCGGGAGGTAAGCTATAAAGCAAGATATGAGGTTATTGAGCATGGATGCAGGAGACAGGGGTGTTGAAAGTGCTGCAGCATCCCCTAAAATCAGGTATAATAAAAACATTCACTTATAAAAAAAAGTTTAAATTCATGTAAAGCCCTTCGAAAGGATATGAAGATGTACTTCACTTTGATCATTTTTAATCTGTTTGCTATAGTTTATAATTCTGAGTGCAGAGTGACACAACTTGAAGCAGGTTGAAGCTAGACATCCTTGCACACACAATGAGATGATTCTGAGAGCTTTTAATAGAAATCAGGGTGATGCAGATGTCTGATCATCCTGCCACAGAACACAAATTAGAGTTTACTTTTACTTACATGTATAATTAAACAGACGTTAAAACTGACTGTCCAGGGTGCATTACACCAGCACAATACAACCATATGACTTAGCAGCAAAAAACAGTACAGTAATATAAAGAGCCCACCTTTCTTTGATTTCATGCAAAGTATGCCAAATAAGTTTTCATTCTGTCAGTCACTATGTCTAGATTTAAATAACTACAGGAAGAAAGTTGAGCTATGTCACTTCATCTACATAGATGAATCATTTATCTTGATTTGGGAAGACACTGGTTATTTCTTAAGTTATGGGAATAATTCAGCAAACATAACTTTGCTGAGCTTTCGAATGAATTAGTGAAACAATAAATACAGTTTAGCAGCTTAGTGTCACCATGCAGCCTAGAATGACGTATCTCTGCAACTCCAACTGTGGCTGATTCACAGCATCCCTGTTAAGTACCATCATGGTTAACCTTTCACATTAACCTGTTTTAGTGTCTGTTGAAAAGTGATGTCTGGAGAGTACAACCAATAACTTTTATTATTAATTTTTATCTACGAAATCATACAGGTAGATGAAGTCTCCTCTTAGTTTCTCTCCCCATTCCAGATAAGCACATGTTGCTCCAAAATCAAGCAAGCTGATCGGTCAGAGGCTAATTTCCTGCCTGTTTCACCTCTATGAGGTCAGGATCAGTCAATAACATGTGTACAGGCAAGTTGAGGGTTTATTTTTGGCTAGACAAAGCATGTCCCATGTATTTATAGAGACTGAGATCTAGAGGGAGGGGTAGGGAGGGGAATGGCCTGAAACAACCTAGGTAGATTCTTCTGGTTATGAAAAGGGGGGAAGGCAGAAGGTGTAGATAATATCTACAAGTAGGACTGGGTGACAATGTAATCGTGATTAATGATGGTGATAAATTTCAGTTCAGTGATCAGCTGTGAGCATATTTACTCGATCAAACATGGCAGAAATGTGCATGACAACAGCCAATCGGTCCAGCTTTTCCTGCTCACTTCTAGATGTTGCTGGTGAAGTAAACAGGGGGAAGTAAACAGAATGACCGAACGTGGTGCTAAACGCAGAGCTGCGATTAGCAAAATAGATGTCAGCCATGACAACGTCGGTTGTGTGGCGGTGGTTCAGGTATCTCCGAAGTGACGACGAACAATTAGGCCGATGTGTAAGGTATGTCGGCTTATCAATCTAGTTCACTGTATAATTTAGTATTTATCTACATTTGTTGTACTGATGAGTTAAAATGGTTTTTATATTTTTCTGAGTGTAACTTATTGAATTTGCTTTGTTATTTACTTTGTATGTTCATAAAATGTTGAACTACTCTCTAGTTTCTTCAGTTAGTAGTAAAAATGCATTAAAACTGGCAGTTAAAAAAGATTTTTTTAAAATTGTGATAGAAATCGAGACCGGATGATATATCGTGATTTTATTTTTTGCCAAATCGCCCAGGTCTATCCACATGTCGCTTTGGCCTAGTGTTGTAACATCCTCATGTTATTCAGGTCAGTTTTGTGTTTTCTTGTTGCTCCTTAATCAAATTTACTTCTCTTAAAGTAGGAATGTTTGGTGCCCCCATTAAACCCTTTAATAATTTAATCATATAACCTTCTACATCATTAAACATTTTCTATTATAGTCAGATCAATATGTCAGACTTGTGATCGTATACACAACATTCAAATACGACCGTTGATATAAGTGAGGGTTAAAACTACATACCACCATATCCTCCTCTTCCTCTTCTTCCTCTTCCTCCTCCTCCTAGATTAGACAGACAAGATGAAACCAGTGACACGATTTACCCAGAGCGATTTGTTAGCTGTCGTTTCCTAAACTTTACGTCAAACATTCAATCAACAGCAAGTCAGCGTGAAAAATAACAACAAAAAACTTATCATGCTAAGAAGCTGCTGTGATAATTAGCTTGAATTTGTCTTTGAAAGAGATGAATTACAGTCACAAGCTAATGCTAACTATGCGGTGATGTAGCTCATTCTGCCCTCATGCTGGCGACTTGCTAGCTGTATAATAAAATGCTGCCGGTATAATAAAGTCACGCTGAGTATTTAAGATCTACTAACATCCTCCGGCTCTCCGTTCAGGATCATCTTCTCCTCGAAAACCATGATTTTGTTGATCTTGTCCTTAGATGACCGGCTGTCAAGTCTCGAGTGTTGGAGGACACAACAGGTCACACGCACAGAGAGCAGTTCCGCAAAATAAACCGTAACTTCCGGTCCGCTGGATTTCAAAATAAATTCCTCCTCAATGAACTTCGGTTATATCTTTAGATACTACCTCCAAATAAAGACATTGATAAAATTTAAGATAACACTTTACAATAACCATAACTTATAAATGGTGAATATACCATTTAGAAATGGTAAGCAAATAGTTTATTAATGTTTAATCATCATTTATAAATAGCATATAGACCAATTATTAACTGTAAATTGTACAATATTAAAAACCTAACCCTAACTTTACAATAAACATCTAAGTAATGTTTATAGGTTTATGGTTTATAAACCACTTATTAATCATTCACAAAGTATTACAAACATCACTTGCAACTTTACAACAACCATCTAACCAAGTAATTTTTATAGACGTTTAAAAACCAAATATTTACCATTTACAAAGTGCTACTGACACACATTTTAATTTAGATGTTTTACAACCAATAGTTAAACCCTATATAAACCCTTAATAAATAGTCCATTAATAATAAAAGAAAATTTCATTGCTTGTTAATGATAAAGTAACTAATAACTTACATTAATAAACTGTCTATTTATATCTTGGACCATAATGTTTTCGAAAATGTCTTATCAAAATGAATAAAGAGTGTCTGATACCTTTTCTGAATTCACTGAACATACAGACCAAGATATTTAGAATTTAACCGTTAAAGTGTGTCAAGTGTTAACACAAGCTGAAAGAACATTTTATGGTTACTGAGACAACAAAAACAATTGTTTCCAAACATAAATCTCTTTCTGACACTGTAATTTTTCCGAATCCTAAGATGCTGTGTTAAAAGTTCATGTAAAATGTTCATTTAAAGCCAGAATTATTCAATAACAACAGTTGGAGTTGGACATCTCGCCCTTGGTCAGTACAGATATCTTACTTTACTACAATCATGAGGTAAGAGTTGGAAGCTACTACACCTAAAAGAAGGTTACTAGAATTTAAAACTCAGTTGTAAAAAGCACACAGCTCGTAATTGCTTGATGTTATTTTGAGGAAGAATAAAGCTCTAAACCTTTTTGCTTCTGAAGGAGCAGAGACACTTCAGCTTTAACATGCTAATAATTCTATTAAAACTTTTGTTTATACAGATTGTTTTATTAAAACATTGGCCTTTATTTTCAAGAGTGATCTGTATAGCAATGATCCTTACACTTTTTCCTACAGAGCACTGGTCTAAAGCTTGTATACATTCATCGACTGAACTGGAGCTAGACTACGAGCGGGGCTTTGCAGCAATAACTAGAGTTGTAGCATGGAAACGATCCCTCCTAAGTGTAATGTTGTGGTGTCCTTCGGTGGAAGAGTTGAAAATAATACAGCTGTAACATAATGACATGCAAACTTGGAAAAAAATAAGACCAGAATCTGTCCCTTAAGCATGACAAAGCTATAACACAAACTTTGGCCATCACATGCTAGAATCGTATAAGATCAGATTAACTTTATCAGGGTGATTTTGAATAGTCCCTCATCAATTTTAATATTTAAAGAGAGTATCTGGAAATAAGTGAGTTTAAATTCAAAAAGCAAAAATAACCAAATCATTCTTATGTCACACTGCCATCAAAACAGTTCCAAAAAGAAGGTAGATCATTAACTTGTGAAGTTAGAGGTTACATCTGTAGGTCTATCTAAATCTGTAGAAACAGGAACAAGTATGTAAGGAAAGGTAAAAATGTGGCAAGCGATTGGTCTTACATCAGATACAAGTTTCTCCACACATCACAACAAGTTGAACACCTTAAAAATAAGATGAATAAAATTCCAATGATTTCTGTGTTACTGATTTACAGTGTTGCATCTCTTATCCATTAATAAAGAGATCAGAGTCCAATGCAACCAGTACATCTGTTGTGAAGCCAACAGTCACTGACATTGCACTTCTCTCACAGGAGAGTAGAAGAGGATTGATATTATTGACTCCAAGCAATAAAATTTAAAGCCCAGCCTCCACTTTAGAGCTGAGCTTTTGTTTATAGAATGGATTCAGTCTTTTCTGTTATCGGATCATATGTGGATTGGGATGTCAGAAGTCTGCTGCTCTTCTCAGCAGTTTTTATCCTCACTGCAGATTATATCAGGAACCGCCGACCGGCCAGCTACCCTCCAGGACCCTTGGCTCTTCCAATTGTGGGCAACATGTTTTCTGTGGACCACAAGAGGGCCCATGAGAGTATGACACAAGTAGGTCAACACACATACAACCTGGAAAAAAAAACATCAGGTCAACTGATAGGACTCTTTTTCTATTATCTATTATGTTGGGCAGTTTTTTCTTCTTTCTTGAATCATTTCACAGTTAGCAAAGAAGTATGGAGATGTGTACAGCCTTCAAATGGGCCAAGTGTGGCTGGTGGTCTTAAATGGATATGAGGTTGTAAAAGAAGCTCTTATAAATCAGGGAGACAGTCTGGCAGACCGCCCAGATCTCCCAATACAACAGGACATAAGCAATGGACTAGGTGAGAGGACATAAGCACACCTACACTCCCTCAGAGAAACACAGAGCTTTCATGCACACATACTTCAAATCACTACAGTTTGGTCCCATATATACTTGATGAAACAATAGGCCAACCCAAAGACATATTTGACTTTCTTGATGTATTTCTTTCCAGGTGTCATCACCATTAATGGGCACATGTGGAAGCAACAGAGGCGTTTTATACTTTCAACCCTAAGATACTTTGGTTTTGGCAAAAAGTCTCTTGAGCCAGTAATCTTGGATGAATTCACACATTGTGCTAAAGAGTTTCAAAGCTATAAAGGTAAGTAGTAAATGTGCTTTGACACATCTAGAAAGAGAATAAAATTACAAATTCATTTATCTTTCTAATTTTTATGTGCAGGTAAGCCTTTGAATCCCCGACACATTCTCAACAATGCTGTCTCCAACATCATCTGCTCCCTGGTTTTCGGGCATCGCTTTGAGTACAATGATAAAAAGTTCCTGCAAATGATAGGCTGGTTCGAGACAGCACTCCAGATTGAAAGCTCAATTTGGGCACAGGTACAGCATTTTAAAGACACTGAAGTAATTTTAGTTGTCTGTCTGTCTGTGCTTCTGAAGTGTAGTCAGTGTTAAGCTGTTCTAAAAGGATGCAAGCCTCTCAATGTGGATATATCACTCTGTAATTGGAATTTAGCTTGAGATCGAAATGAGTAAAATGAACAAGTTGTGAAACACTGACTGGTACACTCAAAGACTCATTCACTGTTGTTTTCAACGTGTTCTCTGCAGTTTTATAACTCATTCCCTGTGCTGATGAGACATTTACCAGGACCACATCAGGAAATGGTGCGCATTTGGGATAATGCCAAGAAATTTGTAAGAGAAGAACTTGAGAGGCATAAAAAAAACTGGGACCCCTCTGACCAGAGAGATTATATCGACTGCTACCTGACCGAAATACAGACGGTAAATATACTGCCAAAGTTTGAAAGTCTCTCCTTTGACAGACTCAGTACCACCACCTGCTGTTTGATTTTTATAATGTGACATTTGTGAACCAAACCAGCAGAGTCTTTTAAACCTTTTCAGTGGTACAAATTCAGGTTATCATAGATGTATTTGTGCTGCTGTTTAAATCATTTTAATACACATGACTTAATAATTTCTCAGAGTAAAGAGCAGCCTGACAACACTTTTGATGAGGAAAACCTGGTAATATGTGGCCTTGAACTGTTTGTGGCTGGCTCTGAAACCACATCCACCACCCTACGCTGGGCCTTCCTCTACATGGCAAAGTACCCTGAGATCCAGGGTAAGTGATGTGCATATTTATGAGAAAAATACATACATGGAGGTAATTTTGTTGCTGACAACATCAAATCCCCCACATCAGATAATTTTCTTTCTTTTTTTTCTCTTATAAAGTAAAGCTATTTAATCACCCCTGTCACTCACATCTACAACTCTGAAACAAAGTGATACGTAAAACTAGGAAAATTTCCTCTTGAAATTTTTAAAAGGCCATGGAGGTTACTGCCAGGGTGTGTTCATTATGAGGAGATTCTTCAGAGATTTCAAATAATTCATACTACTAGCATTGTAATATTAAGCAGCACACCTACAACAAACGTTCATTTGCAAGTTTTTATTTACAAAATAAAAAAACTGAGCTGGAGCAGTCCTATTGACTTCAATGCAAAATTTATCTGCAGTTTTCCATGACTTACACTGCAAAAAATGTGTATATGTTAAATAAAAATAATAGCACACTAATCCTGATCAAATGGCACGTTCTTATATATACTTTGTCTGACAACTCTTCAAGCTACAATAGTGTCTTGAGGCAACCAAGACACTATTGTATAGGGGCCAGTACCTCATCATGTTATTGTGTTATCCATTGTGTGAGTGAATTGGTGTCAGCTGTAGGCCTGGCCGAGGCTCTCAGGTTGTCATGGCAACATGAGCCTCCACGAGAACAGCACCCTCTGGTGACAGGCTGCAGTATAGGTCATAAATTCTGCCTCCTCCAGCAATCCTGATGGAGCTGTGGACAAACACCTCCCTGCTTGCAATGTTGACATGTAGTTATTGTAAGACTGGTTTGTGCTCAATTCCTCTTTTTTTTCTGTGCAGCTCCATTTAAAAAATGTTATTAAGGGGTTCATGTTTTCTATAACTGACCCTTGATACAGCCAATGGGCGTATGAGGATTGTGTAAGTCACCCATGGGATACCCTGTATGGGCAGCGCTCTGCTGAATGTGTACAACACTTCTGTGCAACTGGTGGTTTCAGGAAGTGGAGAAAATCTCCGGAAATACTGAGAGCAATTTGGCCTCCAGTTCATATAATGACAAAATGTGGAGCCAAGTTGTCTATAGTATATAGAGTCTATGGTTTGGACATATTTGCAAGTTATAAACAGGAGTCCCTTCTACTTCTCTCAGAAAATCTTTGAATTAGAGTCAATGAGGAGCAAAGAGAGACATCGCCACACTTGGAGGCTCAGAGTTTAAATTCTCTAAGTCTCTCTGCTGAAATAAACACATCGTTAGAAACTGAACAACTGTGTCTACAACTGTGGAAAAAAATTTGCATGTAGAGTGTAATTTTTGGCCAGGAGGAGTGTGGAAAGAGAAATGTTTCATGCAACTTCTCTCAATCTAGCCAATGATGTCACCCACTCTGGCATGAACATGCCACGCAATACACACCCATTATAATCTCAAAATTTCTCCAAGATTGATCATGGTCATTAAATAGTGAATGTTAAAAAACTACAATACCTATCAACATGTGGATTATTACACCAATTGACAAGACTTGTGTCCACATTTAAAAGTTTAAATGGAGTCTCTAGATGAAGGTATGCTGAGCCGGTCGATGTTTGAAAAACCCCAGTAGAATCAAAATTTGTGCAGGAGAGGAATGAAAAAAAATCCAAAGTATACAAATAGTGCGTTGGTGCGTTTGCCCTTAATAGTATTGTTCTAATGAGCGGTTCAATGTTTTAATCAAAATGTGCACTCGTGGGTCTGTTATGATGGTGCTACATTGTGGATCTTCTTTTCACAAATCTTGATCTGTGGTTTTGTTGCCTTTCGGTGACATTTTTCTTAACTCTCGTCTGATTACTTTCTTCCAGCAAAGGTCCAAGCTGAGATAGACAAAGTGATTGGACAGTCCAGACAGCCGTCAATGGATGATCGTGTAAACCTCCCCTATACTGACGCTGTCCTCCATGAGATCCAGAGAATGGGCAACATAGTTCCTCTCAGCTTACCTCACATGACCAACAGGGATGTCCAGCTGGGAGGCTACACTGTCCCAAAGGTCACTTATCACGGACAAACTTTGAATATTATTATATTATATTATATTATATTATATTATATTATATTGTGTTGTATCACAATTATCACAATTATCATGTTATATCATATCGTAATAATTCCATTATATTATATTCTATTCAACAGGGAACTACAATTATTCCCAATTTAACCTCTGTACTACATGACAAGAATGAGTGGGAGACACCTTACACCTTCAACCCAAGACACTTTCTGAATGAGGAGGGCAAGTTTGCGAAGAAAGCTGCTTTCATGCCTTTCTCTGCAGGTAGGGGTATGATTTATTGATTATCAGAATTAATAATCTAGTTTTTTGGATTACCACAAACTTTTTACAGATCGATCAGGTGTCTCTCATTTTCCTCTCGACAAACTCCCACAGATTTATTAGAATATAAAACTTTTTCATGATGTGATTTTTAAGGTTTTTTTAAATCTATCACAGGTTGAATGAAACATGCCAGGAACTGTATGAGTTTTTATAGGTTTTTGTGCTTGAATGACAAGACCAGAGAACTTATTGATATATAATTAAAGTACATTTGACTCTTGCATGAATGGAGCACAAACAAGGCATCAAGGTACACAGAGGTGGTACCTGATAGTGTTTTTTTCCCATATAATTTCCAAATATGGTCAACAGACAATTTTACAATTAACACTGGCCCTTGGTTTCATTGTATTCGTCATGTGTCTGCTGTCCTTGCACAGTCTAAACATTGTAGTGACATTGTCCTTCACATTATCTTTATTTTACAAGCTGTATGCACAACTTGGACAGCATTTTTCTATCGTTTTTTTTTTTTGGAAAGTTGTGTTTATATGTGAAAAAATGAGTGGACTGTCTATACCACAATAATTGAATTTTTGAACATGCAATTTTAAATGATTTTAAGTTTTTCATTTTATTTTCATGTTCTAGGTAAGCGGCTTTGCCTTGGGGAGAGCCTGGCAAGGATGGAGCTTTTCCTCTTCTACACCTCCTTTATGCAGCATTTTACCTTTTCCATGCCTGAGGGGGTGGAGCCTGTGACCGATTCCTTTTTTGGCATTACTCGAGCACCATGGCAGTATGAAATCTGTGCAGTGTCACGCTGAGAGGAACTCAGACTGACTGAAAAAGTTCAAAAGTTATAATCTTTGTGCTGCTTTGTTGTCATTACTTATAATTGTATGACTGGAATATGTCAATGTGATACTTTGCCTTGATTCATTATTGAAACTGGCTTGGAGGACATTAACTCATTCTACTGTCCCTGCTGGAGCAGTGGTTGGTATGAGACTTCATGAACTTCTGAACCCAACTAACGTGTGTTATAAAGGAGGGCAGAGTTCCAGAGAGAGGTCCAGGGAACCAGGAGATGCCCAATCCACATCCTTGTCATTGGTTGGACTTATTGTGTCGATGGATTCATGTTTGATTGTCATCCTCTTTACACTTGGTCTGACTGAAAAAGTTAATTGATAATAAACGATGTTGAACTTTTTGTCACTACATATGATTGGGTGATTTGAATATTTCAATGTGATACTTTGCCTTGATTGGTCACTTCATAGCACTGATGTGTACTAAAGCTGCAAAAGCAGTAGCCTACACCACTTGTGTTTATGACAACGTTTTTAGGGTCAGGAGAAAAAAACAAATTGATATTTGGCAGAAACAGTGATCACATTGCATGAGCCTTACCACCAATTTCTTCTTTTGTCTGTAGAAAGGTGATTGAGTTGTTCTCTTAAACACCATTTTTGTGAAAATTCTATTCTGGTTTGATTGTCTTTTCTTTATATTTGCAAAGATGACATTAGAAACACCCAAAATGCTGCCTTTAAACATCGGTTATGCCTTAACTCAGAGGTAGGATCTTCTGCTTTTGTGGCCTGTGCGGACCACTAGAGCAAAAGTGGAATGAGATGGTCCGGTCTGAGGAGAATTTTCTGGTTGCATCAATGGCCATTCCTGCTCTTACACTGGAGTCATTTAGTGCCCCTCTCTGGAGTCTTGCAACAGGTGTCTATTTTAATGACTAGCGATCATTACTGGCATCACATAACTTAACCACAATCACTTATATTTTAGAGATAATTTTAAGTTATCTCTTGGGAGGATGTTCCAGAGGGTGGGGGCTCTGAGGTTATTTTCAATTCATTAAAAACCTTTATTTTAATCTCTTGTGAGGGGTTTTTGATAAGTTATGAAACAGACCTAAATGAACAGTCATATGTCCCCGTGATGTATAAAAGCAGATGAAGCCATTGATGATGGATTAACTAATTCTATAATATACTTTTCAATGCCTTTAATTGCTGTGTTAAGGGTAGGTACGCTCAAGAAACAGCCTTTGTTACTTGTCCCACAGAAAATATTCATGTGAGTAATATCACCTTCAGAGGGAAGAGATGTAACCAAAAACAAAAAGGGGTTGCTGCTTTGCCTTCAGGGGGGCGCCAAAATCAACAGACAGTAAGTTCCTTACAGCAGCTTCAAATGCAAATTCTGCAAAGAAAACATATCAGTTTAATATTCATTGAGGATATATTCTTATTGCAGAGACATGTTCTGAAAATACAGAGGCCACTGCATTCATTTGATCTGAATAAGTAAACACCTGGGCAGGGAAAACTAATTTTGAACAAGCAGACTGTCTTGTCTATGGTTTTAAGTTAATCTATTTACCCTTCCTCATGTTTCTTATGTCTTTCCTGTTTTAATTTCAAACTTACCTGTGTTTCTTGTTTCAGGTCTCTTTACTTCCTGCCCTTGTGTGCTCCGCTCCCTGATGGCCCGAATGTAGTCCACCTGTGTCTTGCTATCTCCACTCCCTGTGTGTATTTAAGGTCACCCTTCTCTTCTGTGCCAGTTCATCTTGTTCCCTTGTGTCAAACATTCCGGCATTTTCCAAGTGTTTGCCGACCTGTTTTTGACTTAGTGTTTTTTGGACTGATTTTTGCCTGTTGATTTGGATACCTCTGCCTGTGTGACTGCCCTCCTGTGTACCGAACCCTTGCCTGATTAAAACCTACTCTGAACTTTTATCTGGCTCCTGAGTCCTGCTTTGGGGTCCAAATCTTGGTTTGATGTTACACAGACATCATGGAAAAAGTCTGAGCCTGAAACAAATGTTAGATGTCTCAGTGGAAGAGGTAAGTTGGAACGTAGCTTATATTTACCTGACCAGCTGTCAAGTCTCGAGTGTTGGAGGACACAGCAGGTCACAGGCAAAGATAGTACGTACGATCTGCAAAATAAACTGTAACATCCAGTCTGCTCCATCATTGAATAAATTCATCCTCAATCAACTTCGGTTCTGTTTTTGGATCCTACATCCAAATATAGATATTGATCATAATATATGTATATCCTCCTATCTCGCCTGGAACAATGTGTAGGCATAAAAGGGACTGCCCTAAGCTGGTTCAAATCTTACCTCTCTGGGAGATCCTTCTCTGTTCACATTGGACAGTTTTCCTCCTCCGTTGCCCCTCTGACATGCGGTGTTCCCCAGGGGTCAGTCCTGGGCCCTTTACTGTTCTCCCTCTATATGCTACCGCTGGGGTCCATTTTTAGGAAGCACGGTATCCCCTTTCATTGTTTTGCCGATGATGTACAGGTGCATTTGCTGGTGAAGGCACCTACTAAAGACTCGCTCCAGGCTGTGTTTAACTGCATGAAAGACATTAAAACATGGACGGACCTAAACTTGTTGAAACTAAATGAAAACAAAACAGAGGTTATCCTGTTCGGCCGTCCCAACCTGGTTCAGGTCCTTGCCAGCTCCCTCTACCCATTAGCACCTTACATAAAATCTCATGCCAGGAATCTTGGGTTTATTATTGATGGTGCCTTCAAACTGGACAAGCAGGTCAGTGCTGTGGTCAAATCCAGCTTCTTCCAGCTGAGGCTTTTGGCAAATAATAAACCGTATCTCAACCAAAGAGACCTGGAAACGGTAATCCATTCTTTTATTACTTCTCGCTTGGATTACTGCAATTCCCTTTACTTTGGAATTGACCAGTCTGAGCTTAACCGCCTGCAGCTCGTGCAGAACGCAGCAGCTCGCCTCCTTTCTGGCACCAAGAAGCATGAGCACATAACTCCAGTGCTCTCTTCTCTACACTGGCTTCCAGTTAGGTACAGGATCGTTTTTAAGATTCTTTTATTAGTTTTTAAATCTCTGAATGGGCTGGCCCCGGAGTACCTGGCTGACCTTGTTAAGCTACACCAACCCCTCCAGAGCCCTTAGGTCTGCTGACCGAGTCGTCTTAGACATGCCTCGTTCGTTTTTAAAATCCAGAGGGGAGCGAGCGTTTGCGGTTGCTGCTCCCACTTTGTGGAATGCACTACCCCTAAGTGTGCATACTGCAAATAGTCTCTCTATTTTTAAAACCCAACTGAAGACGCACTTGTTTACCTTAGCTTTTGACGGAGTATGATACTTGTATTGGTTATATATTTGTTTTTGTTTACATTTATATGTTACTTGTCTTTTGTTGTAAGTGAGTTTATACTCAAAAGCAGAAATAACCAAATCATTCTTATGTCACACTGCCATCAAAACAGTTCCAAAAAGAAGGTAGATTATTAACTTGTGAAGTTAGCTGTTACATCTGTAGGTCTATCTAAATCTGTAGAAACAGGAACAAGTAGGTAAGGTAAGGTAAGCATCTGGCAAGCTATTGGTCTTACATCAGATACAAGTTTCTCCACACATCACAGCAAATTAAACACCTTAAAAAATACAAAATTCCAATGATTTTATATGTTACTGATTAACAGTGTTGCATCTCTTATCCATTAATGAAAAAGGTCAGAGTCCAATGCAACCAGTACATCTGTTGTGAAGCCAACAGTCACTGACATTGCACTTCTCTCAGGAGAGTAGAAGAGGGTTGATATTATTGACTTCAGGCAACAAAATTTAAAGCCCAGCCTCCACTTCAGAGCTGAGCTCTTGTTTGAAACATGGATTCAGTCTTTTCTGCTATTGGATCATATGTGGATTGGGATGTCAGAAGTCTGCTGCTCTTCTTAGCAGTTTTTATCCTCACCACAGATTACGTCAAAAACCGCCGGCCAGCCAGCTACCCTCCAGGACCTTTGGCTCTTCCAATTGTGGGCAACATATTTTCTGTGGACCACAAGAGGACCCATGAGAGTATGACACAAGTAGGTCAACGCACATACAATTGAAAAAAAAAAATATCAGGTCAACTGATAAGACTCTTTTTCTATGATCTATGACATTGAGCAGTTTTTTCTTCTTTCTTGAATGATTTCACAGTTAGCAAAGAAGTATGGAGATGTGTACAGCCTGCAAATGGGCCAAGAGTGGCTGGTGGTCTTAAATGGATATGAGGTTGTAAAAGAAGCTCTTATAAATCAGGGAGACAGTGTGGCAGACCGCCCAAATCTCCCAATACACCAGGACCCAAGCAATGGACTAGGTGGGAGAACATAAGCACACCTACATCCACTCAGAGATACATCGAGCTTTCATGCACACATACTTCAAATCACTACAGTTTGGTCCCATATATACTTGAAACAATAAGCCAACCCAAAGACATATTTGACTTGTTTGTGTATTTCTTCCCAGGTGTCATTGGCGTTAATGGGCACATGTGGAAGCAACAGAGACGTTTTATGCTTTCAACCCTCAGATACTTTGGTTTTGGCAAAAAGTCTCTTGAGCCAGTAATCTTGGATGAATTCACACATTGTGCTAAAGAGTTTCAAAGCTATAAGGGTAAGTAGTAAATGTGCTTTGACACATTTAGGAAGAAAATAAATATACAAATTAATTTATCTTTCTATTTTTATGTGTAGGCAAGCCTTTGAATCCCCGACACATTCTCAACAATGCTGTCTCCAACATCATCTGCTTTCTGGTTTTCGGGCATCGCTTTGAGTACAATGATAAAAAGTTCCTGCAAATGATAGGCTGGTTCGAGACAGCACTCCAGATTAAAAGCTCCATTTGGGCACAGGTGCAGCATTAAAAGACACTGAAGTAATTTTGCTTGTCTGTCTGTGCTTCTGAAGCATAGTCAGTGTTAAGCTGTACATTAAAGATGCAAGCCTTTCAATGTGTATATACACTGCTCAAAAAAATTAAAGGAACACTTTAAAGAGACCCAACAGATACATCAGATCTCCATGTGAAGTTGGATATCTATACAGATAACGACAGGGCAATGTCTTTGGAACAAAAGGATGCCAAATCTTTTAATGGGAATATACGTTTTCAGCCTACAGAGGGCTTAATTGTGTAGACACCACAAAAATCAGAGTGAAATAATGATGTGGCAGGCTAGTCCATTTTTTCAAAACTTCATTTCTGCAACTCAAAATGCTTCTCAATATCTTTTGTGGCCCCCACGTACTTGTATACATGCTTGACAACATCTCGGCATGCTCCTAATGAGACTACGGATGGTGTCTTGTGGCATGTCCTCCCAGATCTGTGTAAGGGCATCCCTGAGCTGCTGTAAAGTCTGAGGAGCAACCTGGCAGTGCCAAATGGACCGAAACATAATATCCCAGAGGTGGTCTATTGGGTTTAAGTCAGGGGATCGTGAAGGCCATTCAATTGTATCAATTCCTTCATCCTCCAGGTACTGCCTGCATACTCTTGCCACATGAGGCCGGGCATTGTCGTGCAATTGGAGGAAACCAGGACCTACTGCACCAGCATAGGGTCTGACAGTGGGTTTAAGGATTTCATCTCGATACCGAATGGCAGTCAGACTACCATTTTCTAGCCAGTAGAGGTCTGTGCGTCCCTTCATGGATATGCCTCCCCAGACCATCACTGACCCACCACCAAACCTGTCATGTTGAACAATGTTGCAGGCAGCATAACGTTCTCCTTGTCTTCTCCAGACTCTTTCACATCTATCACAAGTGCTCAGGGTGAACCTGCTCTCGTCTGTGAAAAGTACAGGGCGCCAGTGGCAGATTTGCCAATTCTGGTGTTCTCAAGCAAATGCCAGTCGAGCTCCACGGTGCTGGGCAGTGAGCACAGGGCCCATTACAGGACGTCGGGCCCTCAGGCCACCTTCATGAAGTCTGTTCCTGATTGTTTGGGCAGAGACATTCACACCAGTGGCCTGCTGGAGGTCATTCTGTAGGGCACGAGCAGTGCTCAGCCTGTTCCGCCTTGCACAAAGGAGCAGGTATCGGTCCTGCTGATGGGTTGAGGACCTTCTACGGCCCTGCCCAGCTCTCCTACAATAACTGCCAGTCTCCTGAAATCTCCTTCATGTTCTGGAGATTGTGCTGGGAGACACTTAAATCTTCTTGCTACAGCACGTGTGGATGTGCCATCCTGGAGGAGTTGGACAACCTGTGCAACTTCTGTAGGGTCAAGGAATCGCCTCATACTGCCAGTAGTGATAATGACGCAAGCCAAAACCAGCACTAGTGGAAAACCAGCCAAAAAAGATCAAGAGGGAGAAACTTGAAATGACCTCCACATGTAAAACCAGTCCTGTTTTGGGGGTTTTCTCATTGTTGCCACTGTAGTGCACCTGTCGTTAATTCAGATAATTAACGGATAAAACAGATAATTATCAGACAGGTTTAATTGATCTCATGCCAGGCTCAATAAAAAAGTGTTCCTTTAATTTTTTTGAGCAGTGTATATATCCCACTGTATTTGGAACTTAGCTTGAGATTGAAATGTGTAAAATGAACAAGTTGTGAAACACTGACTGATACAATCAAAAACTCATTCACTGTTATTTTTAATATGTTCTCTGCAGCTTTATAACTCATTCCCTGTGCTGATGAGATGTTTACCAGGACCACATAAGGAAATGGTGCGCATTTGGGATAATGCCAAGAACTTTATAAGGGAAGAGCTTGAGAATCACAAAAAAAACTGGGACCCCTCTGACCACAGAGATTATATCGACTGCTACTTGACCGAAATCCAGACGGTAAATATACTGCCAAAGTTTGAAAGTCTCTCCTTTGACAGACTCAGTACCACCACCTGTTGTTTGATTTTCATAATATGACATTTAAACCTTTTCAGTGGTACAAGTTCAGGTTATCATAGATGTATTTGTGCTGCTGTTTAAATCATTTTAATACACATAACTAAATAATTTCTCAGACTAAAGGGCAGCCTGACAACACTTTTGACGAGGAAAACCTGGTAATGTGTGGCTTTGAACTGTTTGTGGCTGGCTCTGAAACCACATCCACCACCCTACGCTGGGCCTTCCTCTACATGGCAAAGTACCCTGAGATCCAGGGTAAGTGATGTGCATATTTATGAGAAAAATACATAATGGAGGTAATTTTGTTGCTGACAACATCAAATCCCCCACATCAGGTAATTTTCTTTCTTTTATTTCTCTTATGAAATAACACTATTTAATCACCCCTGTCACTCACATCTACAACTCTCTGAAACAAAGTGATACGTAAAACTAGGAAAATTTCCTCTTGAAATTTTTAAAAGGCAATGGAGGTTACTGCCAGGGTGTGTTCATTATGAGGAGATTCTTCAGAGATTTCAAATATTTCATTCTACAAGCATTGTAATAATATCATATACAAGGAGCACACGTACAACAAACATTCCTTTTCAAGTTTTGATTTACACAACAGAAAAAACTGAGCTTGAGCGGTAGAGGTTTGAAAAACCTCAATGATTGCTTTTTTTTTGCATGTCCTATTGACTTCAAGGCAAAATTTATCTGCAGTTTTTCGTGACTTACATCATGAAAAATTCATATACATAGAAACGTAATAATAATAATAATAATAATAATAATAAGTTATAATCCTGACCAAACAGCACGTTTTGATATATACTTTGTCCTACGACTCTTCTATCTACAATAGTGCCTTGGGGGCAACCTTTTGGATCATCTATTCACAAATCTTGATCTGTACTTTTATTGCCTTTGATATCATATTTTTTAACTCTTGTCTAATTACTTTCTTCCAGCAAAGGTTCAAGCTGAGATAGATGGAATGATTGGACAGTCTAGACAGCCGTCAATGGATGATCGTGTAAACCTCCCCTATACTGACGCTGTCCTCCATGAGATCCAGAGAATGGGCAACATAGTTCCTCTCAGCTTGCCTCACATGACCACCAAGGATGTCCAGCTGGGAGGCTACACTGTCCCAAAGGTCACTTATCATCGACAAACTTTGAATTTTGTATCATATCATATCGTATCGTATCGTATTGTATCACATTACATCATATCACATCACATCATATCAATTCCATCAAATTCTATTCTATTCAACAGGGAACAACAATTATTCCCAATTTAACCTCTGTACTATTTGACAAGAATGAGTGGGAGACGCCATACACCTTCAACCCAGGACACTTTCTGAATGAGGAGGGCAAGTTTGTGAAGAAAGCTGCTTTCATGCCTTTCTCTGCAGGTAAGGTTATGGTGTCTGCCCTTCATACAAGTGCAACTTAACAAATAAGAATATTGAGGAAACTATTTTCATCACAATCTAATTAAACTTTTATATATTCTCTACATTCATTACTTGTAAAATGAGATATTTCATGCCCTATTTGACGAGATTTTTATGATTATGATTTATTGATCATCAGAATTAAATATCTAGTTTTTCAGATTATCTGAACTTTTTTTACCGATCGGTCAGGTGTCCCTCATCTTCCTCTTGACAATATCCCTCAGACTCTTTAACACATTAAACTTTTTCACGATGTGATTTTTAAAGACTCACAGGTTGAATGAAAAATGTGAGGAACTGTATGAGTTTTTATAGGTGTTTGTTAGAAAAATCTTTCTTAAATGACAGGAGGCAGACAGACTTCAGGATATCTATAGAATGTAGTACATCTAATTCTTGCAAGAATGGAGCACAAACAATGCATCAAGCAGATACACAGAAGTGGTCCCTCTTTGTATTTTTTTTTCCCTTTTATTTCTAAATAATGTCAACAGACAATTTTACAATTAACACTTGCCCTTGGTTTCATTTTATTCGTCATGTGTCTGCTGTCCTTGCACAATCTAAACATTGCAGTGACCTTGTCCTTCACATTATCATTATTTTACGACCTGTATGCACAACTTGCACAGCATTTTTCCATCAGTTTTATTCAGGAAGTCGTGTTAATATATGCTAATATGTGAAAAAAAGAGTGGACTATCTATACCACAATAATTGATATTTTGAATATATAACTTTAAATGATTTTAAGTTTTTCATTGTATTTTCGTGTTCTAGGTAAGCGGCTTTGCCTTGGGGAGAGCCTGGCAAGGATGGAGCTTTTCCTGTTCTTCACCTCCTTTATGCAGCATTTTACCTTTTCCATGCCTGAGGGGGTGGAGCCTGTGACCGATTCCTTTTTTGGCATTACTCGAGCACCATGGCAGTATGAAATCTGTGCAGTGTCACGCTGAGAGGAACTCAGAATGACTGAAAAAGTTCAAAAGTTATAATCTTTGTACTGCTTTGTTGTCATTACTTATGATTATGTGACTGGAATATGTCAATGTGATACTTTGCCTTGATTTGTTATTGGTCGCTGCATAGCACTGATGTGTATTAAAGCTGCAAAAGCAGTAGCCTACACCACTTATGTTTATGACAATGTTTTTAGGGTTTGGAGAATAAAACTTACTGATATTGGTGTCCTTTGGTCGAAGAATTGGAAATAATACAGCTGTAACATGGTGAGACGCAAACTTGGATAAAATAAAAGACAGGAATCTGTTACTTAAACTTGACAGAGCTATAACACAAACTTAAGTCGTCACATCCCAGAATCAAATAAGACCAGATGAACTATATGAGGTTGTTATTGAAGAGTCCTTCAACCATTTAAATATTTAAAGAACATATTTGAAAATAATTAAGCTTAAATTTAAAAAGCTGAATTTACCAACTCATTCTTATGACACACTGCTATCAAAAACAGCTCCAATAATTGTTTATATGTCACTGATTAACAGTGTTGTATCTCTTATCATTTAATAAAAAAGGTCAGAGTCCATTGCAACCAGTACATTTGTTGTGAAGCCAACAGTCACTGACATTACGCTTCTCTCACAGGAGAGTAGAAGAGGGTTGATATTATTGACTCTAAGCCACAAAATTTAAAGCCCAGCCTCCACTTCAGAGCTGAGCTTTTGTTTGAAAAATGGATTCAGTCTTTTCTGTTATTGGATCATGTGTGGATTGGGATGTCAGAAGTCTGCTGCTCTTCTTAGCAGTTTTTATCCTCACCACAGATTACGTCAAGAACCGTCGGCCAGCCAGCTACCCTCCAGGACCTTTGGCTCTCCCAATTGTGGGCAACATATTTTCTGTGGACCACACGAGGACCCATGAGAGTATGACGCAAGTAGGTCAACACACATACAACCTGAAAAAAAAAAAACATCAGGTCAACTGATAGGACTCTTTTTCTATTATCTATTATGTTTTCTTCTTTCTTAAAATTTCTCACAGTTAGCAAAGAAGTATGGAGATGTGTACAGTCTGCAAATGGGCCAAGAGTGGCTGGTGATCTTAAATGGATATGAGGTTGTAAAAGAAGCTCTTATAACTCAGGGAGACAGTGTGGCAGACCGCCCAAATCTCCCAATACAACAGGACATAAGCAATGGACTAGGTGGGAGGACATAAGCACACCTACATCCACTCAGAGAAACACAGAGCTTTCATGCACACATAGTTCAAATCACTACAGTTTGGTCCCATATATACTTGATGAAAAAGTAAGCCAATCCAAAGACATATTTGACTTGTTTGTGTATTTCTTTCCAGGTGTCATTAGCATTAATGGGCACATGTGGAAGCAGCAGAGGCGTTTTATGCTTTCAACCCTCAGATACTTTGGTTTTGGCAAGAAGTCTCTTGAGCCAGTAATCTTGGATGAATTCACACATTGTGCAACAGAGTTTCAAAGCCATAAAGGTAAGTAGTAAATGTGCTTTGACACATTTAGAAAGAGAATAAAATTACAAATTCATTTATCTTTCTATCTTTATGTGCAGGCAAGCCTTTCAACCCCCGATACATCGTCAACAATGCTGTCTCCAACATCATCTGCTCCCTGGTTTTCGGGCATCGCTTTGAGTACAATGATAAAAAGTTCCTGCAAATATTAGGCTGGTTTGAGACAGCACTCCAGATTGAAGGCTCAATTTGGGCACAGGTACAGCATTTTAGAAAAATTAAAGTGATTTTAGTTGTCTGTCTGTGCTTCTGAAGTGTAGTCAATTTAAAGCTGTGCATAAAAGACTCAAGCCTCTCAATGTGGATATATCACTCTGTAATTGGAACTCAGCTTGAGATTGAAATGAGTAAAATGAACAAGTTGTGAAACACTGAATGATACGATCAAAAACTCATTTAGTGTTATTTTCAACGTGTTCTCTGCAGCTTTATAACTCATTCCCTGTACTGATGAGACGTTTACCAGGACCACATCAGAAAATGGTGCGCATTTGGGATAATGCCAAGAACTTTATGAGAGAAGAGCTTGAGAAGCACAAAAAAAACTGGGACCCCTCTGACCAGAGAGATTATATCGACTGCTACCTGACCGAAATACAGACGGTAAATATACTGCCAAAGTTTGAAAGTCTCTCCTTTGACAGACTCAGTACCACCACCTGTTGTTTGATTTGTCATATTATGACATTTGTGAACCACACCAGCAGAGTCTTTTAGAACCTTTTCAATGGTACAAGTTCAGGTTATCATAGATGTATTTGTGCTGCTGTGCAAGTATTGAAAATAATTTTTAAGATGTCATTTTAATACATGTATTTCAATCAATCAATCAATCAATCAATCAATCAATCAATCAATCAATCAATCAATCAATCAATCAATCAATCATTTTTTATTTATGTAGCTCCAAAACAGTTGTTACCCCATCTTGCTTTTCAAAGAGCAGGTCTAGACTACACTCATTTTTTGATCTATTACAAAGACCTGAGCTAAGATGGAAATGATGTAACCCATCTCATCCAGCATTAGTGACAGTGGTGAGGAAAAACTCCCCTTTAACAGGCAGAAACCTTGGGCAGGACCAGACTCATGTCAGACAGCCAGCTGCTGCTGCAGAGTTTGGGAGAAACAAACAGAGAGAGGGAGGAAGTAAGAGCGAGGGGGAGAGAAAAAGAGATGGTGGACAGCAACCACAGCAAAAACCAAATACAACAATAACAACAACAACAGCTCATACAGACTCCTGGTCACAGAGCATATAATGATGGAACAATATGAAATCAGTTTACCTTATCTGTAAAAAGGTAATTACAGTCAGCAGGCCCAATAGTAGTGAACTCCACCTTTGTTATTAATGTCGGTGAGGCTGATCTTCATGTCCACAACAACAGTCCAGAGAAACCTAAAGATGGAGGAGCTCAGGGCCTGAGGTGGAAAATCAGAGATGATGCAGCTGACCGTCTGTAGCGTCTGTACAAAGGGAACCTAAGAGACTGGGGAGCTTAGGGACACTCAGAGGGATCTGGTTAGTAACTTGATGAAAGGATATGAGTGCAGTTGACAGTCTGTATATTTAAATACTTTCTCAGAGTAAAGAGCAGCCTGGCAACACTTTTGATGAGGAAAACCTGATAATATGTGCCCTTGACCTGTTTGTGGCTGGCTCTGAAACCACATCCACCACCCTACGCTGGGCCTTCCTCTACATGGCAAAGTACCCTGAGATCCAGGGTAAGTAATGTGCATAATAGAGGTAATTTTGTTGCTGACAACATCAAATCCCATACATCTGGTAATTTTGCTGGTGACATATTTTTTAACTCTTGTCTAATTACTTTCTTCCAGCTAAGGTCCAAGCTGAGATAGATGGAATGATTGGACAGTCTAGACAGCCGTCAATGGATGATCGTGTAAACCTCCCCTATACTGACGCTGTCCTCCATGAGATCCAGAGAATGGGCAACATAGTTCCTCTCAGCTTGCCTCACATGGCCACCAAGGATGTGCAGCTGGGAGGCTACACTGTCCCAAAGGTCACTTATCATGTTATCTCATTTTATGTCATGTTGTATCATATCATATCATATCGTAATAATTCCATCATATTATATTCTATTCAACAGGGAACAACAATTATTCCCAATTTGACCTCTGTGCTATATGACAAGAATGAGTGGGAGACGCCTTACACCTTCAACCCAGGACACTTTCTGAATGAGGAGGGCAAGTTTGTGAAGAAAGCTGCTTTCATGCCTTTCTCTGCAGGTAAGGGTCCGGGGTCTGGCCCTGCATACAGGTGGAACTCAACAAATAAGAATATTTTGGAAAACTATTTTCTTCACGATCCAATTTAACTTTTATATATTCTCTACATTCATTACTTGTTCAACAATGACCTTTTTTACAGATCGGTCAGGTGTCTCTCATCTTCCGCTTGACAATATCCCACAGATTCATTAAAATATTGAACTTTTTCATGATGTAATTTTTAAGGTTTTTAAAATCTATCACAGGTTGAATGAAAAATGTGAGGAACTGTATGACTTTTTATAGGTTTTGTTAGAAAAATCTTTCTTGAATGACAAGAGGCAGACAGAGTTAAGGATATATAATGAAAGTACCTTTAATTCCTGTAAGACTGGAGAACAAACAAGGCATTGAGCAGATACACAGATGTGGTCACCCAATTGTGGAGTTTTTTTCTGTCATTTTCCAAACATGGTTCATTTTATTCATCATGCATTTGCTGTCTGACCTTGTCCTTCACATTATCTCAATTAAGAAGAAAAAGAAGAACTTTGTTGATCTATGAGGGGAAATTAAGTTGTCTGTCCACTCATGTCATCTACTGGCTGTGGTTACAAAAGATTTTCTGAATCTTTTTTTCCTGCAGCGAAGTTAAAGGACTCCCCCACATTCTTAAAACAGGCCAACTTATTATCTAGATGTACACCTTAATATTTATATGTACAACCTCTATGCACAACTTGGACAACATTTTTCTTTCAGTTTTACTATGAAAAGTTGCGTTCATGTCTGTTGATTAGTAAAACACATAAGACGACTATTTAAACCACAATAGTTGAACTTCTGAATATACTGTATTTTTCATTTATTTACATGATTTTGAATTATTTAAATCATTTATTTATTTTCTTGTTTCAGGTAAGCGGCTTTGCCTTGGGGAGAGCCTGGCAAGGATGGAGCTTTTCCTCTTCTACACTTCCTTTATGCAGCACTTCACTTTTTCCATGCCTGAGGGGGTGGAGCCTGTGACAGATTCCATTTTTGGCATTACTCGAGCACCATGGCAGTATGAAATCTGTGCAGTGTCACGCTGAGAGAAACTCAGACTGACTGAAAAAGTTAAATCGTTAAAATCTTTGCACTACTTTGTTGTTATTACTAAAGATTATATGACTAGAATAGTTCAATGTGATACTTTGCCTTAATTTTGGATTGGTAGCTGCATAGCACTGATGTGTATTAAAGCTGCAAAAGCAGTAGCCTACACCACTTGTGTTTATGTCAATAAAACTAATTAATATATGGCAGAAATTGTGGTGACATTGCATGAGCCTTTCCACCAGCACTTTAGTGTGATATTTTGTGAGTTGATGTCATTAAACTCAATTGTGTCACATTTATGGCTTCCATTGATGATTAGCATTGAGGTACTAGCATGAATGGCTGCTAGGAGTATAGGCTGGAACTGAGGCTTACGGTTTCAATGGTGGAAGAAGCAAAAACTAGCTGGGCATCGCTTTGGGTACAATGATAAAAAGTTCATGGAAATATTGAGCCGGTTTCAAACAGCACTCCAGATTGAAGGCTCAATTTGGGCACAGGTACGGCATTTTAAAGACATTGAAGTAATTTTTTATGTTCGGTGCTGCTGTAGCATGAAATATCATTTTGTGAGGAAGTGCCTCAATGTGGGTATAGCAGTATGTAACTGAACACTTTATTACTATCATGTGTACTTTGTAGTAAAGATAGGAAAAAGCAATGTGTGTGAGTTAATTCTCAGATCAGTTTTCAAAATTTAGCACTGACTGCTACAGACAAAAACTCAGTTTCTATTATTATGGATCTGTTCTCTGCAGCTTTACAACTCATTCCCTCTGCTGATGAGACGTTTACCAGGACCACATCAGACAATGCTGCGTATTTGGAATCATACCAAGGACTTCATCAGAAAAGAGCTTGAGGAGCACAAAAAAAACTGGAACCCCTCTGACCAGAGAGATTATATTGACTGCTACCTGATGGAAATACAGAGGGTAACAAGCATTAGATATTTGTGGGGTTTAAACTTTGTTGTTCAGGAAAAAGCATCATTTTAATACACAGATTTGAATACTTTCTCAGAGTAAAGAGCAGCCTGGAAATACTTTTGACGAGGAAAACCTGGTAATATGTGGCTTTGAACTGTTTGTGGCTGGCTCTGAAACCATATCCACCACCCTGCGCTGGGCCCTCCTTTACATGGCAAAATACCCCGAGATCCAGGGTAAGAGCACCAAAAAATTAGATCATGCGAACATGAAAACTGATGAGAAAAACACATAATATATGTCATTTTGTGGGTATCAACACCAATTATTGGTAGGTCATTTCTTTTTTACCTTTTATAACCCCAATCCAAAAAAATGAAGTAAAATAAAACAGCAGCAGTGTAAATTTTAATAAAAACAGATTTTGGTGGTTTGCAAATGACTTGAACCCTTTATTCAGTTAAATATAGGGCAAAGGAAAATTATGTTGAAAAATGTTTTTGTGTGCATTATATGTCCTCATTTGAAGTTTGATACCAGCAACATGTTTCAAAACAGTTAGGACAGGGGCATGTTTACTTTGGATTTCCTCATCTCTTCTATTAACAATAAACTGCAAATATTTGGGATCTGAGGACACCGGTTTCTGGACTTTGGAAAGGGAAAAGTTGTCCCCTTCTTATTTGATAAAGGATTTTGTCTGCTTAGCTGTATGCAGTGTCCTCTGTCCCCTCATATTTTTATGTTATTTTATGCCAAAGTCAAAGTCAGGACCTCAGACAGGCCAGTTTAGTACCTGGACTTTTGTCAGATTAGCCACATTTGAGGAAAATTTAAAATGTCAAGATACTAAATAAGAGCTCTTCAAAAAGAAATGAGTATGTCAGATAATAATCTGACAGAAAAAAAAAAAACAACAACAACATATAAAACAAATATAACCAAAGTAAAAAAATAAAAACTACAATATGAAACACAAAAAATATGCATGGAATAAATAGATTGAGATAAAACATAAAGAAAATTCAGATAAATACATCAGGAAAAGTAAAAACCATGACTTGATCAAAATAATAAGAATAGATACTCATGAAAATAATGGGAAAAAAACTGAAAAGGGCATCATCTCAATGGCAGCATATGTTGCTTCAAAACCTTTATATATTGTTCAGCATCAATGGTGTTGTCAGATATATCAGTCTCCACTCTGCCTCAGTCCATTCAGTCCAGAATCCAGTATATACTTTTGATGCCATGATTATAACTTATCTGATTACCTTCTTCCAGCAAAGGTCCAAGCTGAGATAGACAAAGTGATTGGACAGTCTAGACAGCCGTCAATGGATGATCGTGTAAACCTCCCCTATACTGACGCTGTCCTCCATGAGATCCAGAGAATGGGCAACATAGTTCCTCTCAGCTTACCTCACATGACCTCCAAGGATGTGCAGCTGGGAGGCTACACTGTCCCAAAGGTCACTTATCAAAGACAAACTTTAAATATCATATCATATCATATCATATCATATCACGTCATTTCACATCGTACCCAATTCAACAGGGAACAACAATTATTCCCAATTTAACCTCAGTGCTATATGACAAGAATGAGTGGGAGACGCCTTACACCTTCAACCCAAGACACTTTCTGGACGAGGAGGGCAAGTTTGTGAAGAAAGCTGCTTTCATGCCTTTCTCTGCAGGTAAAGAATTACACAGGTTAATCAAAATAACACAAGATGGTTCAGGATGTGGACAGTTTATTCTGCAAAGTTATTTTGTTCTTTAAAGTGAATAAAAAAAGAAAAAAACAATAAAAGTTGAATTGCCATAAAATTTTTTGAAACTGTTTGTAGTTTTTCATTTTATTTTCCTGTTTTAGGTAAGCGGCTTTGCCTTGGGGAGAGCCTGGCAAAGATGGAGCTTTTCCTCTTCTTCACCTTCTTTATGCAGAACTTCACCTTCTCCATGCCTGAGGGGGTGGAGCCTGTGACGGATTTTGACTTTGGCATGACTCTGGCACCATGGCAGTATGAAATCTGTGCAGTGTCACGCTGAGAGAAACTCAGACTGACTGAAAAAGTCTGTTATAATCTTTGTACTACTTTGTTGTCATTACTTATGATTATAAGACTAGAATAGTTCAATGTAATACTGTGAATTACTCCAGCGGCGTGCCATAGACTGTATATATATATATATATATATATATATATATATATGTGTGTGTGTGTGTGTGTGTATATACACTCACCGGCCACTTTATTAGGTACACCATGCTAGTAACGGGTTGGACCCCCTTTTGCCTTCAGAACTGCCTCAATTCTTCGTGGCATAGATTCAACAAGGTGCTGGAAGCATTCCTCAGAGAGCTTGGTCCATATTGACATGATGGCATCACACAGTTGCCGCAGATTTGTCGGCTGCACATCCATGATGCGAATCTCCCGTTCCACCACATCCCAAAGATGCTCTATTGGATTGAGATCTGGTGACTGTGGAGGCCATTTGAGTACAGTGAACTCATTGTCATGTTCAAGAAACCAGTCTGAGATGATTCCAGCTTTATGACATGGCGCATTATCCTGCTGAAAGTAGCCATCAGAAGTTGGGTACATTGTGGTCATAAAGGGATGGACATGGTCAGCAACAATACTCAGGTAGGCTGTGGCGTTGCAACGATGCTCAATTGGTACCAAGGGGCCCGAAGAGTGCCAAGAAAATATTCCCCACACCATGACACCACCACCACCAGCCTGAACCGTTGATACAAGGCAGGATGGATCCATGCTTTCATGTTGTTGACGCCAAATTCTGACCCGACCATCCGAATGTCGCAGCAGAAATCGAGACTCATCAGACCAGGCAACGTTTTTCCAATCTTCTATTGTCCAATTTCGATGAGCTTGTGCAAATTGTAGCCTCAGTTTCCTGTTCTTAGCTGAAAGGAGTGGCACCCGGTGTGGTCTTCTGCTGCTGTAGCCCATCTGCCTCAAAGTTCGATGTACTGTGCGTTCAGAGATGCTCTTCTGCCTACCTTGGTTGTAACGGGTGGTTATTTGAGTCACTGTTGCCTTTCTATCAGCTCGAACCAGTCTGGCCATTCTCCTCTGACCTCTGGCATCAACAAGGCATTTCCGCCCACAGAACTGCCGCTCACTGGATATTTTTTCTTTTTCGGACCATTCTCTGTAAACCCTAGAGATGGTTGTGCGTGAAAATCCCAGTAGATCAGCAGTTTCTGAAATACTCAGACCAGCCCTTCTGGCACCAACAACCATGCCACGTTCAAAGTCACTCAAATCACCTTTCTTCCCCATACTGATGCTCGGTTTGAACTGCAGGAGATTGTCTTGACCATGTCTACATGCCTAAATGCACTAAGTTGCCGCCATGTGATTGGCTGATTAGAAATTAAGTGTTAACGAGCAGTTGGACAGGTGTACCTAATAAAGTGGCCGGTGAGTGTATATATACAGTATATATATATATATATATATATATAGATATATATATATATGAACTATACAAAGAGATGATTATTAATGTTATTATTTTGTCAGCCCACACTGTAGTAGCAAAGTCACAATAAACTTTATGGGCTCTATTTTCGTGCCCGCCAGTGGCACGGTGGAGGGTGGCACACCCTGCGCAGTGGTATTTACGTCTGGCAATGCCCGGCGCAAAGCCAGTTTGGTATTTTCGTATACGGGCGCACCGAGGACCGCCAAGCTGGGCGTGGTGTCGCGGTAGTGGAAAGTGTCGATAGAATCATCTGGCGCAGTGACATTTTCGTTCTCACCGGTGGCGTAGAAAGTGCGCTGAAAGCTTGCCTATTCAAACCCAGTTAGATTTCCGCGCAGTTGAAGCGCAGCTGGTCTAGTGGTATTTTAGTAGACCAGTGGCATAGTGCACATACGTCACCGATGCCTCACCGGTAGGTTTCCACAGTGTCAGGCACATTTAAGTGCAAAAAATTATCAACAACAACCAATATTCAGTGCAACTATCTGAGTCAGCACATACATTTAGATATATATTGATATATTCTGGTCTATATCTTATCTGATGAGCGCGTTTGGCAGGCATTTAGACACTCCACCTGACTGAGTTAACACAGCTGAAACAGCAATAAATTAAATATCCAGTAAATAGTCACATATAATTAAGTTAACAAGATATTTAATTAATCTCCCCACTTTTCCCTCTCCCTCTTCTTTCTGGTGCCGCTCAACCCGTACATGTCTCTGTGTCCTCTCCCCATCCTGCTGCTGCTGGAGCAGCTGACCAGATTATTTATTAGTGATCAGATGAGTCATTTACTTAAAAAATAAAAGAAACTTTCATTCAAAATGACCTGTTCATGTAATGTTCTCACATCCTTAACATTCTGTGAATATTCAATCTGGAGTTTGGCTCTGTTATGACTGTGGTCATAATTTGTAGACTGTCTGCTGTGTGTGTGTGCCCTGTGTTTTTTTGTTTCAATCTTGTATGCAAATAGGTGTGTGCCACAGCCACGCGGTCATTGGTGGGTTGGACTACGTCCTGGACAGTGATTGGTGGACACCTGCTTTATCAGGAACCAAGATGGCAGCCACCTTGGGCAGTTTAATAAGCACCAGCTTAATTACAGCACTATCGAGAAGGAAGCTCTCGCCCTCCTGCTTGCCTTGCAGTATTTTTAAGTTTATCTCGGGTCTAGTTCGCAGCCTGTCCACGTGTACACGGATCACAATCCATTAATATTCCTTGCCCACATGCGCAATTCTAACCAGCGCCTTATGCGCTGGTCTCTTCTCCTGCAGGATTTTAACCTGCAGATTTGTCACAAGAAGGGCACAGAAAATGTAATTGCAGACGCTTTGTCAAGGTGTTCCTCCGATCCGTAGGAATTAAACATTTAGGGGGATGTTTAATTCTTGGGTGTGGGGGTGTTATGACTGTGGTCATAATTTGTAGACTGTCTGCTGTGTGTGTGTGTGTGTGTGTGCCCTGTGTTTTTTTGTTTCAATCTTGTATGCAAATAGGTGTGTGCCACAGCCACGCGGTCATTGGTGGGTTGGACTACGTCCTGGACAGTGATTGGTGGACACCTGCTTTATCAGGAACCAAGATGGCAGCCACCATGGGCAGAGGCCAGGCATTCCTCATCCTCCTCCTCCTCTCCCAACCGGCCACACTATTTGCTGTTTCAACCCTGGAGTATTTTCTAGTATTTTCTTTGAGTAGTAGGGGTGGACTGCCAGTTTTGTTAACCTTATTTTCTCCTGTGTATTTTAGTTAGGGAGGTAAGTCTTTGTCATTTGTTTCCTTTGTTTTGGTTAGGTTAGTACTTACTCCACAGACAGGATCATTTCGGTTGTTATTTTGGCCTTAGTCCACCCTGAAGCCTAGTCACTCAGCCTTAGTTATTTGTTTATATCTTTATGTTCATTTACTGATTTATGTAACTAAATCCTTGTCTTTAAATTGAACTGAATCTCTGTTGTTGTGGCTACTTGGGACTTGGGGAAGATGAGGCCTTCTCATGTTGTGCCCTAGGCACCCCTAGACTGGGGCGTAATAGGCTCACTTACAAATATTATAATATTCAGTTGCGTGAGCCATCTTATATGCTAACATCAATGAAAGAAAGAGCCAGGCTACGGAGTGCAATGCGTCCTTTATGCTCAGGTGGTTCTGATTTTAATGCCATTAACGGAATTTGTTTTGTAAGAATCAGTTCTTTAGTTGACTGCACAAAGACAACCAGAGAAATCTTCAGTTCTCAGATATAACATTTATTTAGATCACACGAAAAGCTCTACAGCGCTGGACTCGCAATGACAGAGCTCCTAGGATCTCCATCAAAACAAGTGCCCATTTCCAGGTACAATTCACACTTATCCTCTTGGGCACGGATTGCCCTGGACAGAGGTTGGACTTAAACACTACCTAGTATCATTGGCCAGCAATATCCAACGTGACCAGGCCAACCACTGTTCACACAGTCTTACTAAAATGTGCTATGAAATATGTGTGTGTGTTGTTGACCTTGAGGCGTGTAACTACTGGAGCAAACCTGTTCAACAGAGCAAAGAGAGCCTTGTGGCTCATCAGGTTCCTCCTTATCAATTAAGACACCACACTGTTCTGATTAAATGAAAACAACCTGTGAGTAAATGGAAACATTCAGTAAGGTGCATTAGTTCAATGAAAAAGAGCAAATCTAACCTTAGCAAAGTAAAAGACAATTATAACAGTTTATGTTGTGATCTGTGCGTACAACCCACCTTTGTCATGTGGGCTTTAAATATATGCAACTTGATGTGGTTGTCTTTATTTGTGGGAAAGGGTGTTTGTCTTACCAGTGGGTCCAACCTTACACACACCAAATCCCTCTGTGCTTATTTGAGAGAGTGTGGAGGACGCCCTCTGCAGCGCTTACAGCGACACCTGTTGAGGGGCTTCCTTCTGTCGCCATCGTGTGGCATAACTGTCTTCAGACAACTCTTGATCTCTTTGATTACTTCACCAAAATTGTAATACGCCTCGCTGGTGGCAGATTTAAAGGCGAGGAGAGGAGCTTATGTTATTGGTCAAAACAGATCTCGGCTGTGTTAAACCCACTCCGCGCCCTCTCTCCTCCCTCGCTACGACTTACGCTGCTGGAAGGAGCTGAGTTAGGGAGGGGGGATACTTACACCGGGCTGCGCCGCTCACCAAAAAAAAAAATTGTGCTTGGGAACGCCTTGTTGGCGCAGCGGACCTGGCTTACGCTGCGCCACGTCGCCAGCGAGGCACGAAAATAGAGCCCTTAAAGTTGAGCCACAGAAAATACCATGTCTGCACAGTGTGTTCTGATGGAGGAATGAGCTATTCAGACTTCAACTTTTTTTGCACCTGGTTGTAAACATGTTTATTTTATCTGTAAAGATAATTTTAACTACTTTCTCCACCAGTGCCTCCTCAGGCCACCAGTGTCTGTCCAACCTCTGCCTCCACTGTCACACTTTTGATCCTGAACCACTCACCTGCTGTCTCCTTCAGCTCACACACTGCCTCACCCCCTCTCTACAGATCCCCCTGCACTCCTTGGACCCTGGACCTCACACCATCCTTCATCATTCATCACATTAAAATCACTTAAAGCTTCCTCTGCCTCTGCTACCTGCTTTTGGGTCCCTCAAGAAAACCAGTTGTTACAGAATAACTCATAACTCAAACTGAACCTTCTCAAACTCTTGCATATCAATCAGCATGGAGTAGGAGAAATTGGATCCTGCCTCGGCCCAAAACAAGTCCAGTTAAAGGACCACAGAATTGTGTCTCTGGTTGTGTCGTATGATTAAGGTTCTGGTGTCATCAAACTTTGACCTCAAGCAGGCCATGAAGGAGGTTTCTGACAAGTGTGAAGTTTTCTGTAGATGGTAGTCAGCACCATCAAGTTTTAGGCTATGGTCCTCTCACTTTTTCTGTGTAGAAATGGTGATTCTCTCCTTCTGGAGTCAGTGTATCTTCAGGTCTTATTCAAGAGTGAGAGGTAAATGGAATACTAATAATATGTCAATAATGATAGCAAAAGTATTGGCACAATCTGCAGAGACTGAAAATGAATGATAATAGGCTGATCTTGATATTAATGGCTGTTAAAGTTAGCAGGCCCCATACCAGCATTTTGATGTAGATAATGGAGGAATGAAAGTATCAGAGCCAGTGGGGGCTTATATATGTTAAGCAGAAGAGGTTCCAGAATGGAGCCTTGGGGAACCTCATGTTATTGTTGTCTGTTCAGATGTGAATTAACCTATAGATACCAAGTGTTCTCTGTCTTTTGGGCAAGATTTAAAATAGTTGAGTTCTGTGCCAGAAAGTCCCAGTAGTTCGCCCACTGATCAGAGTCACAACTTTATTTATATATTATTACAACCAAGTCACACCATAAAACAAAGAGTGTGGGCTTACCGATATACTTAATTCTAATTAATGTATTTTTGTCACTGATTAACAGTGTTACATCCCTCACTTATATAAATAAAGAGATCAGAGTCCAATGCAACCAGTACATCTGTTGCCAACAGTCACTGACATTACACTTCTCTCACAGGAGAGTTGAAGAGGGTTGATATTATTGAATCCAAGCAACAAAATTGAAAGCCCAGCCACCACTTCAGAGCTGAGCTCTTGTTTGAAACATGGATTCAGTCTTTTCTGTTGTCGGATCATGTGTGGATTGGGATGTCAGAAGTCTGCTGCTCTTCTCAGCAGTTTTTATCCTCACTGCAGATTATATCAAGAACCGCCGACCGACCAGCTACCCTCCAGGACCTTTGGCTCTTCCAATTGTGGGCAACATGTTTTCTGTGGACCACAAGAGGACCCATGAGAGTATGACACAAGTAGGTCAACACATATACAACCTGAAAAAAAATCTGCAAGGACCCTCTTTCTATTATCTATTATGTTGAGCAGTTTTTTCTTCTTTCTTGAAATTTCTCACAGTTGGCAAAGAAGTATGGAGACGTGTACAGCCTGCAAATGGGACAAGAGTGGCTGGTGATCTTAAATGGATATGAGGTTGTAAAAGAGGCTCTTAAAAATCAGGGAGACAGTGTGGCAGACCGGCCTCCCCTCCCTGTCCTGCAGGACATCAGTGAGGGACTAGGTAAAAGATCATAACTAACACCCTTACACTCACAAAGCAACGCAAAGAGCTTTTGTGCACATTACCCAAATAACATTTTTTCTGGCTTCTGTGACCATCTGATGAGTGAAGAACTAAGCTTGTTACTATTCACTGATGTATTTTTTTAGGTGTAATTTTCATTAATGGGCACATGTGGAAGCAGCAGAGGCGTTTTATGCTTTCAACCCTCAGATACTTTGGTTTTGGCAAGAAGTCTCTTGAACCAGTCATCTTGGATGAATTTACACATTGTGCAAAAATCTTTCAAAGTTATAAAGGTAAGTATTAAATGTGCTTTGACACATTAAGAACGAGAAAAACAAATATAAAAACCCATTTATGTTTATTATTCTGATTTACTGTCAAGGTAAGCCCTTCAATCCAAAGTGCATACTCAACAAGGTTGTCTCCAACATCATCTGCTCCCTGGTTTTTGGGCATCGCTTTGGGTACAATGATAAAAAGTTCATGGAAATATTGAGCTGGTTTCAAACAGCATTCCAGATTGAAGGCTCAATTTGGGCACAGGTACGGCATTTTAAAGACACTGAAGTAATTTTTTATGTTCAGTGCTGCTGTAGCATGAAATATCATTTTGTGAGGAAGTGCCTCAATGTGGGTATAGCAGTATGTAACTGAACACTTTATTACTATCATGTGTACTTTGTAGTAAAGATAGGAAAAAGCAATGTGTGTGAGTTAATTCTCAGATCAGTTTTCAAAATTTAGCACTGACTGCTACAGACAAAAACTCAGTTTCTATTATTATGGATCTGTTCTCTGCAGCTTTACAACTCATTCCCTCTGCTGATGAGACGTTTACCAGGACCACATCAGACAATGCTGCGTATTTGGAATCATACAAAGGACTTCATCAGAAAAGAGATTGAGGAGCACAAAAAACACTGGGACCCCTCTGACCAGAGAGATTATATCGACTGCTACCTGACGGAAATACAGAGGGTAACAAGCACTAGATATTTGTGGGGTTTAAACTTTGTTGTTCAGGAAAAAGCATCATTTTAATACACAGATTTGAATACTTTCTCAGAGTAAAGAGCAGCCTGGAAATACTTTTGACGAGGAAAACCTGGTTATGTGTGGCCTTGAACTGTTTGTGTCTGGCTCTGAAACCGTATCCACCACCCTGCGCTGGGCCCTCCTTTACATGGCAAAATACCCTGAGATCCAGGGTAAGAGCACCAATAAATTTGATCATACGAACATGAAAACTGATGAGAAAAACACATAATATATGTCATTTTGTGGGTATCAACACCAATTATTGGTAGGTCATTTCTTTTTTACCTTTTATAACCCCAATCCAAAAAAATGAAGTAAAATAAAACAGCTGCAGTGTAAATTTTGATAAAAACAGATTTTGGAGGTTTGCAAAGGTTACCTTTATATATTGTTTAGCATCAATAGTTCTCAGATATGATAACATCCCATATATTTATCCACAAATCTTCGTGAAACTGACTTTGAACTGTGTGCTGATCATCAAGAGGTGGTCCCTCTCCTCTCTAGGCTGGAGGATACAGCGTCTATGAGACTGATTTGTCACACCACAGGACAGTCTCCACTCTGCCTCAGTTCAGAATCCAGTATATACTTTTGATGCTATGATTTTAACACTTGTCTGATTACCTTCATCCAGCAAAGGTCCAAGCTGAGATAGACAAAGTGATTGGACAGTCTAGACAGCCATCAATTGATGATTGTGTAAACCTCCCCTATACTGACGCTGTCCTCCATGAGATCCAGAGAATGGGCAACATAGTTCCTCTCAGCTTGCCTCACATGACCACCAAGGATGTGCAGCTGGGAGGCTACACTGTCCCAAAGGTCGCTTATCATTTTATCTCATTTTATGTCATGTTGTATCATATCATATCATATCGTAATTATTCCATCATATCATATTCTATTCAACAGGGAACAACAATTATTCCCAATCTGACCTCAGTGCTATATGACAAGAATGAGTGGGAGATGCCTTACACCTTCAACCCAAGACACTTTCTGGACGAGGAGGGCAAGTTTGTGAAGAAAGCTGCTTTCATGCCTTTCTCTGCAGGTAAAGAATTACACAACACTTTTTTTTAATGAGTGTTTCTTCACATAACAAATGCGGGACCACTGGAGGGTCCTACATTTGTTAGTCTTTCACACCATCAAAGAAAAGACCGAGAAAAGACAGTCTAGAGACCACAACAGGCCATGCTACAGGACAGGCTGCTACAGATTTAAACTTTGATAAAGAAAGTTGGTATCAGTAAAGAAAGGGTGAAAACATTAGGAGTGGGAAATTAATAAATAGACGCAAGCATTTGGGGTCAAATATGGAAGTGTGCCTTAAGGCAAAGTACAGATTTATCAAGAAAATGTATGTTCCTTTGAATTTTCGTTAATGAAAAATATTACAGGTTAATCAAAATAACACAAGACGGTTAAGGATGTGTACAGTTTATTCTGGAACGTTATTTCGTTCTTTAAAGTGAATAAAAGAAGAAAAAAAAACAATATATTTGTTAAAAGTTGAATTGCCATAAAATTTTTGTAGTTGTAGTTTTTCATTTTATTTTCCTGTTTTAGGTAAGCGGCTATGCCTTGGGGAGAACCTGGCAAAGATGGAGCTTTTCCTCTTCTTCACCTCCTTCATGCAGAACTTCACCTTCTCCATGCCTGAGGGGGTGGAGCCTGTGACGGATTTTGACTTTGGCATGACTCTGGCACCATGGCAGTATGAAATCTGTGCAGTGTCACGCTGAGAGAAACTCAGACTGACTGAAAAATTTGATGGTTATAACCTTTGTCCTACTTTGTTGTTATTACTTATGATTATATGACTAGAAAAGTTCAGTCCCAAATAATAATAATAATAATAATAATAATAATAATAACAATAATATCAGAGCAATATTGAGTAGCTTGGTTGATATTTGCCGGCTCCTGACTGGCTATGATGGCTGGAGGTTGATCACCTGCTTGGTCTGTTTGAGTCTGAAGCTACTTCAGTTTGTTTAAGAAATGATCAAATCTTTTTAGTATCAGTATTGATCATTGATTGATGTTTTTAAGTCAGGGTTTGTTTTTGTCTCCTAGCTCTAAAATAAGGGTCTCTAGAGTGGTGGAAAAAAAGTGTTTTCAATTTAATTCATTGAGAACATTTCAATCATTTCACATATTTTTTCATCTTTTTATTTCACACTGATTTCTCTGACCAGATATTTGAGATGGATTTTGAGTGATATGAGTCTTTATGAGCTAAATAAAGGACATTTATACCTTGTTATACTTTGTTCCTCTCCTACGGGGAACAGAAGTTATATTCATAACATTTCATTTTGCTGCACTTATTTGTTTTAAATATCTAATTATTTTATGTCTACTTTTGTGAAAATAAAAATAACAAATGACAGACCTGCATTTGGCCTAAAGTGATGATGAGGTTAACTACTATTATCCCTATAAGGCTGTAAACATTTAATCATCTTCCTGTGCAACTTTATATGTTTAAAGTGTGACTTTAAAAAGTTGGCTCACCATTGTTTGTTTTAAAACAATGCTCGACTTAATCACCTTTTTAGGGACACTACTGAAGCATGTCAAGGCAAAGACGTGCAATGACTGCTTTGTCCAGAAGGGGGTGCTACAATTGATTCAAGCTTAAAGTTAATTCATAGAAAATTCCCTGTCTGCACAGTGTGTGCTGATGGAGGAATGAGCTATTCAGACCTGAACTCTTTTTGCACATGGTTGTAAACATGTTTATTTTCACTGTGAAGATAATTGTGAATGAGCCTGCATGGGGTGTCTGGCGCTTCTGAACTTTGATTTAAATTATTGCATTGCTAACTTTCTTTATCACGTCCTAAGGCTGTCATTTGGGACGATCGATTATCTTGCCAAAGCGTGCACAGTAGTGATCTGGTTCATGGAGTCAAGGACTGTTGTTGGACCGTTCATGCTGACCAAAACACATGACACAGCTTACTGATAAAATATCAGGTCGATTTGGTCCACAATAGATCAGATTTGTGTGTTGATTTGAAGCTGACTCTCGTAATAAATTAAAGTTTTTAGGTCACATTAGTTTTGTGTTTCTCCTCCCTATTTTTCCTCCAATGAAGAACTCTGCAGGTGCAAACATATTTGTCAAACAACCACCATTTTAAACATCGAATAACTCATTACTCAAACTGAACCCTTCCAAGCCTTGACCTCAAGCAGGCCATGACAGCCTTTCTGTAGATGGCAGTCAGCACCATCAGGTTTTAGGCTATGGTCCTCTCACTTTTTCAGCAGAGAAATGGTGATTCGCTCCTTCTGGAGTCAGAGTATCTTCAGGTCTTATTCAAGAGTGAGAGGTGAATGGAGTACCAATAATATGCCAATAATGATGGTAATAGTATGGGCACAATCTGCAGAGACTAAAAATGAATGATGATGGGCTGATCTTGATATTTTTGGCTGTTCAAGTTAGCAGGCCCCATACCAGCATTTTGATATGTATAATATAGGAATGAAAGTATCAAGTATTTGTATTTTATATTTTCCTGTTGGGTCAAACAGGGTTACATTGGCATTGCACTGTAGACACCTATACTGGGTTTAACAGTCTATTCTGAAAATCCACCTTCTCATATTGGTTCTATGAACAACAATATCTTAGTCTGCACAATCCCTTTGTATTACTTAACTTTTCTTTTTATGTACAGCACTTTGTGTTGCATCGGTTTTAGTGAATGAGCTAATTCACTATAATTGAAGTTAATTATCATTAGTCATTACACCAGTTTGTAATTAACCAGTCATTTAGTCAACCAGTCAAAAGTCACCAGCAACTCTAAATGATTTCTTTTCTCATGTAGTAATCTTTTTTTAATTTACAAAGACAAAAAAAAGGGCCAACAATTCTTCTTTATTTGCTTCTGGGTTGCTACTCAAAACTCATGTTACCTTCTCATCACAAGGTATCTTTAGGTCATTATTTATCCTGGACATAACCTTGGACAGGTTTTGGTAATCAATAGGTGCGCAAATATAGACTGTGGAAAAATAGGCCACAGTCAATGAGATCAGTTGTTTAAGTCAGCATCTTCATGCTGACACAACACAAGCCCATCACTGCACAAGAGAAGCAAGAACAGCGACAGTTGCAGAGTTGAGCCCAGCTTCTATTATGGATTCTATCGTTTCTGTACTTGTTTCCTACATGGATTGGGATCTCAGAAGTCTTCTGCTCTTTATAGCAGTTTTCATCCTCACTACAGATTACATTAAGAGCCGACAGCCTGCCAGCTTTCCTCCAAGACCTTGGGGTTTCCCAATCATGGGCAACATGTTTACTGTGGACCACACCAGAACTCATGAGAGTATGACAGAGGTAAATTAGCAAATGTTGTAAAAAAAAAAAAAAAAGGAAAAAAAAAACTGCCACCACAAAAAAAGCAGGTCAGTTGATACAATTCATCAATCTGTTGTACTGAGCATTGCCGTTTCCTCCCATTTCTGATGCCCTCACAGTTAAAAGGGAAATTTGGAAACATATACAGTCTGCGGATGGGTAATACATGGATTGTGGTTGTAAACAGCTTTAAGGTCTACAAGGAAGCTCTGGTTGATAACGGACACAGCCTGGTGGATCGTCCAATCCTTGCTATGTCAAATGAACTGAACTATGGACTGGGTGAGAAGATGTAAACCACACACACATGAAATCTTTGATATTGCTTGAATCAACTGACTTTCATCTACATATCTGAGTCCAACCCTTATTTTTAACTACTTTTTAATGTATTTCCTATCAGGTATTCTTTCCAGTAGCGGGTTTTTATGGAAGCAGCAGAGGCGTTTTGCACTCACAACCCTCAGAAACTTTGGACTCGGCAAGAAATCACTTGAACCTGTCATTTTGCAAGAATTTGTGTTTTGTTCCAAAGATCTGCGGAAGACTAACGGTAGGCACTAAATTCACAGTGACAAATTCAGAGAGAAGAACCATCACATTTACAAAAACAACATCTATATTTCCGTTGAACTGTGAAGGTAAGCCATGTGATCCACGCTCTATCGTTAACAACGCGGTCTCCAACATCATCTGCTCCCTGGTTTTTGGACATCGCTTTGAGTACACTGATGAAAAGTTCAGGAAACTGATCAACTACTTCTTTGAATTATTGCAGATTCAAATCTCTCTCTGGGCATGGGTATGGCTTTTCTAACTTATTGACAAATCTATATGCATGTACCTTTATTATGATCTAAATTTCTCAGTATGATACAATTGATCAAAATACTCCTCTCTATCTGCTCTCTTATCAAGCTTTACAACTCATACCCCCGGCTGATGAGACACTGGCCTGGGCCGCATAAAACACTGAGACACATGTTCACGGACATTAAGGGATTCATAAGAGAAGAGCTGAAGGACCACAAACTAAACTGGGACCCCTCTGACCAAAAAGACTACATCGACTGCTACCTGAATGAGATACGCAAGGTGACTGCATGAGATGAGGATTTGTACTATTTACACTGTGCCGTTTAGTCACATGCTGAGTGTTCGGTTTCTGTGACATTTTTACCTGCTGTCATTAGAGTAATGTAAAACTACAAGTTGATGTTGGAGGTCTCCAAAGCAGGGACAAAAGTAAAGGTTCAAACCAGGTCTTTGCACTACTTTTTGCTAATATTTGTTGAAAGGCAGATGGACTTGATTTGTGCTGTTTACATGTCCTCTGCCTCACAGCACTTGCTCTGAACATCTTATCAATGACAAGATACACACACATTTTAAGCGAATTAGACACACAAGTTTAAGTCCACAGATTTAAGGTATATATTGGACATTTAATTTAAAGTTTAGCCCTGAACTATTTAGAAGCATGTTTCTAACAAAACTGAATATATTTTCAGGGAAAGGAGCAGGCTGAAAATACTTTTGAAGAGGAAAACCTGATAATGTGCGTCTTGGATCTGTTTGTAGCTGGCTCTGAAACCACAACCGCTACCTTACTCTGGGCTTTTCTCTTCATGGCAAAGTACCCTGAGATCCAGAGTAAGAGCACTAACATTTGACTTTATTTTGTGCAAATGGGTGGTACCAAAACATGTCCTATTGTTGTGATTTTGTTGTTTGAAAGCTCAACACTCGCTTATATATATCATGTCATTCTTGTCACTTTAAAGCAACAGATGTCACGCAAACATTGTTTTCTCCAATCTACTTAACAGCAACTTTGTGTGTCACAGGTGGAAAAATAAAAAACAACAGCAACAACCCCCTGCTATATTTTGTTTCATCTCTTTGACAGTGTTTCATACATACTCTTGTAGTGTTTTGATAAAATATGTGTCAACGTGTTGCTTGTTTTCTTTTCCTGTTGCACAGAAAAGGTCCAGATCGAGATAGAGGAAGTGATTGGGTCCAAGCAGCCATCAACAGGAGATCGTGTTAACCTCCCCTATACTGATGCTGTCATCCATGAGGTCCAGAGAATGGGCAACACTGTCCCTCTCAGCTTGTCTCATTTCACCAGCAATGAAATACATATTGGAGGATACACTATCCCTAAGGTCAGTTTATGTTCCATAAACCTCCACCCTTTTTAAACTTAATGGATTAAATGTGACATTACATTCCTCCAATCACTAGGGAATTACAGTCATGCCCAACTTGACCTCAGTCCTGTATGATGAGAATGAGTGGGAGACGCCCCACACCTTCAACCCAAGACACTTTCTGAACGAGGAGGGCAAGTTTGTGAAGCCAGCTGCTTTCATCCCTTTCTCTGCAGGTGAGGATATACTCTATAACTTGTTTGCTTAGAGTCTTTTACTGTAGAGTGGGGCCAAGGTAGATCTGCTCATGATAATAGAAAACTTATCTTCAATAAAAACAGATTGAAAACATTGCAGGGACTGATTTTTCTAATATGTACCGTGAGACAGAGGATCATGAGTGGTGCTTCTTTGGTACTGTTGGACAGACAAAAACAGCAGATAGAAGCTTATAATAGACTGCAAGGAGAAAACCTCAAATTTCAGAAAACTCAGCTGTAACTTAACTCAGAGTCCAGTTGTTTGATATGATGTGTGTGACCACGTTTACCCTGGCTCTGCTTTTGCTCTTGGGAATTGATTACATTGGTTCAAGTTTAATCTTTTGTTTCAGGCAAGCGGCTGTGTCCAGGGGAGAGCCTGGCTAAGATGGAACTTTTCCTCTTCTTCACCTCCTTCATGCAGCACTTCACTTTCTCCATGCCTCCTGGGGTGACACCTGTGATGGACTCCCACTTTGGCATCGTTCTGGCTCCTCATCAGTATGACATCTGTGCAACACCACGCTCAGAGGGGCTCTGACAAACCCAAAGAAGTTCCATTGGGGACAACCTTTGTTTTCAGTCGTCATTCCTCAGGATTACACAACTTCATTTTATTTCTTAAATGTTCAGTATTTAGCCCTGTTTTGAATTTTGGGATTATAACACTTAGCACAGAATTTATGTATGTATTTTTCATGCTTTCATTAATAAAAATTTCTTATGCAAAATGTTTAAATGAGTATGAGTTTAGATTTTCAAAACATGATCTCTGTTAAACCTGGGTCATAGTATACACAAAAATATAAAAGCCTAAGTATGTTGAGGTATATGTATACATCCATACTGTATTAAAATATATTTAGTTTTGTCTTAGGCTAAGTTGAGCTCTGGCACCCTTTGTCCAGACATTTCCACTTTTTTTGAGAAATTAAAAGTTGAATATGTGGTCTAGACTTAAAACACTAAAAAGCGTTGGGATAATGCTCAGTACAAATATCCTTCAATAACATCCCTCCCTGGAATCTATGTATTAGATCTGAATATTAAATATTAAGATAAAATATTACTTAAAGGAAGAAATCATTCCATACCCAAAAAACAAACCTTCAGAAGCCTCATTGACAGGTAGGGATAACACAATATACACTATGAACCTTCCATAAACACTCTGTTTAAAATATACAATCTTAAACCTATATAGTACAAAGTGAATAAGGGTGTGTCTGAGCACATTCTTTCTGGTTAAATTGTGCACAATCTGTACACAAAGTGAAGCAAATAGGGTGCAAAGAGGTTTGATTAAGTCCCTTAGTTATTAAAACATGTCCTCTGTGTGCAACATGAATCAGACCAATTACAGTATCTCCCTTTAGGAGCTAGGTGCACCAGCATGTAGCCATGTTACTATTTACATTGTGGATTTTTAGCCTTTTTATTTAAGTCAAGTGGAGCTGCTGCACAACAAAAAATGATCATGCTTTTCCAAATTAACAGAGATGTGTACATTACTGCTCAAGGAACGGCAAAATAACTTTATCAATTATTCAAAACTCAGGACACACAACAACCATATTGGCCAGGTTGTAAAGATTATTATTGTCGCCTGTGTTAAACCTCAAAGAAATATGGGCTTTTAATCTTAAGTTTCATGATACTAGAGGTCATCATACTGTAATAAGATAAGGGTGTGAGAACAACTGTTTCAGGTTGGAAATGACTATGACAATTGTCTTGCATGCCGCGTTGCTTTTTGTCAGGTGTATATTGAGCCCTTGGCTAAAATGCATGTGTAAAATCAATTTAAAGTACCTCTTTGCCTAAATTTTGATATGGCTTGTCCCTTGTATATCACTCACTGTGACTGAATGGTTGATTTAGAGTCACTGATTAACAGTATTGGACATTGCAGCTCAGGGAATAACCAGATCAGGGGTTATTTCAACTGGACTACCCCTGGTATGCTGCCAAGCCATAAACATTGAGCTTCTCCCTCACAGGACAAGTAAGGGTGACATAACTCGGGGATTGACAGCATATCCTTTTGTCTCACACGAGTAAAGCAGAAGATTAAGTTACTCAGACTCAATTTTTTGTTTGCAAAAATTGATGGTTGAAAATTTAAGAAAGAGTTATCTTGTTTCTGTTTTAACATTTTGGAGGAGTTGACAGATAAAGACAAGGCTTGGGGATATTTCCAATGACAAGGAGGTGCTTGAGGCTGGAGTTGAACCAGCGACCTTAGGATCACAGCCTTTCACACATGGAGCATCTTACAGTCCAACGCTCTACCAACTGAGCTATCAAGGTGCTCTCTACTCACAACTGCAGAATACATAGTGGCTTAGGAGAGATACTATGCCCACAGAACTATTCCGACCCACGGTCAATGAAAAGCCAAGCCCTACCTGCAGAACAAAGCTATGCAGTTTGTACCCAAGAGTCATTGCCAGGGACCCAGAATTCAGAGTGAGGACCTTTAGGCTGGGTGAATAAAAAATTGATGGTTGAAAATTTAAGAAAGAGTTATCTTGTTTGTGTTTTTACATTTTGGAGGAGTTGACAGATAGAGACAAGGATTGGGGGTATTTCCAATGACAAGGAGGTGCTTGTAGCTGGAGTTGAACCAGCGACCATAGGATCACAGCGTTTCACACAAGGAGCATCTTACAGTCCAACGCTTAACCAACTGAGCTATCAAGGTGCTCTCTACTCACAACTGCAGAATACATAGTGGCTTAGGAGAGATACTAAGCCCACAGAACTATTCGAACCCACGGTAAATGAAAAGCCAAGCCCTACCTGCAGAACAAAGCTTTGCAGTTTGTACCCAACAGTCATTGCCAGGGACCCAGAACTTAGAATCAGGACCTTTAGGCTGGGTGAATAAAAAATTGATGGTTGAAAATTTAAGAAAGAGTTATCTTGTTTGTGTTTTTACATTTTGGAGGAGTTGACAGATAAAGACAAGGATTGGGGGTATTTCCAATGACAAGGAGGTGCTTGGAGCTGGACTTGAAACAGCGACCTAAGGATCACAGCGTATCACACAAGGAGCATCTTAAAGTCCACTGCTCTACCAACTGAGCTATTAAGGTGATCGCTACTGACAACTGCAGAATACATAGTGGCTTAGGAGAGATACTATGCCCATAGAACTTTTAGAACCCACGGTAAATGAAAAGCCAAGCCCTACCTGCAGAACAAAGTTTTGCAGTTTGTACCCAACAGTCATTGCCAGGGACCCAGAACTTAGAATCAGCACCTTTAGGCTGGGTGAATAAAAAATTGATGGTTGAAAATTTAAGAAAGATTTATCTTGTTTGTGTTTTTACATTTTGGAGGAGTTGACAGATAAAGACAAGGCTTGGGGGTATTTCCAATGACGAGGAGGTGCTTGTAGCTGGAGTTGAACCAGGGACCTTAGGATCACAATGTTTCACACAAGGAGCATCTTACAGTCCAACGCTTTACCAACTGAGCTATCAAGGTGCTCTCGAATCACAACTGCAGAATACATAGTGGCTTAGGAGAGATACTATGCCCACAGAAATATTCGAACCCACGGTCAATGAAAAGCCAAGCCCTACCTGCAGAACAAAGCTTTGCAGTTTGTACCCAACAGTCATTGCCAGGGACCCAGAACTTAGAATCAGGACCTTTAGGCTGGGTGAATAAAAAATTGATGGTTGAAAATTTAAGAAAGAGTTATCTTGTTTGTGTTTTTACATTTTGGAGGAGTTGACAGATAAAGACAAGGATTGGGGGTATTTCCAATGACAAGGAGGTGCTTGGAGCTGGACTTGAACCAGCGACCTAAGGATCACAGCGTATCACACAAGGAGCATCTTAAAGTCCACTTCTCTACCAACTGAGCTATTAAGGTGATCGCTACTGACAACCGCAGAATACATAGTGGCTTAGGAGAGATACTATGCCCATAGAACTTTTAGAACCCACGGTAAATGAAAAGCCAAGCCCTACCTGCAGAACAAAGTTTTGCAGTTTGTACCCAACAGTCATTGCCAGGGACCCAGAACTTAGAATCAGGACCTTTAGGCTGGGTGAATAAAAAATTGATGGTTGAAAATTTAAGAAAGAGTTATCTTGTTTGTGTTTTTACATTTTGAAGGAGTTGACAGCTAGAGACAAGGATTGGGGGTATTTAGAATGACAAGGAGGTGCTTGTAGCTGGAGTTGAACCAGCGACCTTAGGATCACAGCGTTTCACACAAGGAGCATCTTACAGTCCAACGCTTTACCAACTGAGCTATCAAGGTGCTCTCTACTCACAACTGCAGAATACATAGTGGCTAAGGAGAGATACTAAGCCCACAGAACTATTCGAACCCACGATCAATGAAAAGCCAAGCCCTACCTGCAGAACAAAGCTTTGCAGTTTGTACCCAACAGTCATTGCCAGGGACCCAGAACTTAGAATAAGGACCTTTAGGCTGGGTGAATAAAAAATTGATGGTTGAAAATTTAAGAAAGAGTTATCTTGTTTGTGTTTTTACATTTTGGAGGAGTTGACAGATAAAGACAAGGCTTGGGGGTATTTCCAATAACAAGGAGGTGCTTGTAGCTGGAGTTGAACCATCGACCTTAGGATGACAGCGTTTCACACAAGGAGCATCTAATAGTCAACGGCTCTACCAACTGAGCTATCAAGGTGCTCTCTACTCACAACTGCAGAATACATAGTGGCTTAGGAGAGATACTATGCCCACAGAACTATTCGAACCCACGGTCAATGAAAAGCCAAGCCCTACCTGCAGAACAAAGCTTTGCAGTTTGTACCCAACAGTCATTGCCAGGGACCCAGAACTTAGAATCAGGACCTTTAGGCTGGGTGAATAAAAAATTGATGGTTGAAAATTTAAGAAAGAGTTATCTTGTTTGTGTTTTTACATTTTGGAGGAGTTGACAGATAAAGACAAGGATTGGGGGTATTTCCAATGACAAGGAGGTGCTTGGAGCCGGAGTTGAACCAGCGACCTTAGGATCACAGCGTTTCACACAAGGAGGATTTAACAGTCGACCGCTCTACCAACGGAGCTATCAAGCTGCTCTCTATTCACAACTGCAGAATACATAGTGGCTAAGGAGAGATACTATGCCCACAGAACTATTCGAACCCATGGTCAATGAAAAGCCAAGCCCTACCTGCAGAACAAAGCTTTGCAGTTTGTACCCAACAGTCATTGCCAAGGACCCAGAACTTAGAATCAGGACCTTTAGGCTGGGTGAAGAAAAAATTGATGGTTGAAAATTTAAGAAAGAGTTATCTTGTTTATGTTTTTACATTTTGGAGGAGTTGACAGAAAGAGACAAGGATTGGGGGTATTTTCAATGACAAGGAGGTGATTGGAGCCGGAGTTGAAGCAGGGACCTTAGGATCACAGCGTTTCACACAAGGAGCATCTTAAAGTCCACTGCTCTACCAACTGAGCTATTAAGGTGATCGCTACTGACAACCGCAGAATACATAGTGGCTTAGGAGAGATACTATGCCCATAGAACTTTTAGAACCCACGGTAAATGAAAAGCCAAGCCCTACCTGCAGAACAAAGTTTTGCAGTTTGTACCCAACAGTCATTGCCAGGGACCCAGAACTTAGAATCAGCACCTTTAGGCTGGGTGAATAAAAAATTGATGGTTGAAAATTTAAGAAAGAGTTATCTTGTTTGTGTTTTTACATTTTGGAGGAGTTGACAGATAAAGACAAGGCTTGGGGGTATTTCCAATGACGAGGAGGTGGTTGGAGCTGGAGTTGAACCAGCGACCTTAGGATCACAGCGTTTCACACAAGGAGCATCTTACAGTCCAACGCTTTACCAACTGAGCTATCAAGGTGCTCTCGAATCACAACTGCAGAATACATAGTGGCTTAGGAGAGATACTAAGCCCACAGAACTATTCGAACCCACGGTCAATGAAAAGCCAAGCCCTACCTGCAGAACAAAGCTTTGCAGTTTGTACCCAACAGTCATTGCCAGGGACCCAGAACTTAGAATCAGGACCTTTAGGCTGGGTGAATAAAAAATTGATGGTTGAAAATTTAAGAAAGAGTTATCTTGTTTTTGTTTTTACATTTTGAAGGAGTTGACAGCTAGAGACAAGGATTGGGGGTATTTAGAATGACAAGGAGGTGCTTGTAGCTGGAGTTGAACCATCGACCTTAGGATCACAGCATTTCACACAAGGAGCATCTTACAGTCCACCGCTTTACCAACTGAGCTATCAAGGTGCTCTCTACTCACAACTGCAGAATACATAGTGGCTAAGGAGAGATACTAAGCCCACAGAACTATTCGAACCCACGATCAATGAAAAGCCAAGCCCTACCTGCAGAACAAAGCTTTGCAGTTTGTACCCAACAGTCATTGCCAGGGACCCAGAACTTAGAATAAGGACCTTTAGGCTGGGTGAATAAAAAATTGATGGTTGAAAATTTAAGAAAGAGTTATCTTGTTTGTGTTTTTACATTTTGGAGGAGTTGACAGATAAAGACAAGGCTTGGGGGTATTTCCAATAACAAGGAGGGGCTTGTAGCTGGAGTTGAACCATCGACCTTAGGATGACAGCGTTTCACACAAGGAGCATCTAATAGTCAACGGCTCTACCAGCTGAGCTATCAAGGTGCTCTCTACTCACAACTGCAGAATACATAGTGGCTTAGGAGAGATACTAAGCCCATAGAACTATTCGAACCCACGGTAAATGAAAAGCCAAGCCCTACCTGCAGAACAAAGCTTTGCAGTTTGTACCCAACAGTCATTGCCAGGGACCCAGAACTTAGAATCAGGACCTTTAGGCTGGGTGAAGAAAAAATTGATGGTTGAAAATTTAAGAAAGAGTTATCTTGTTTGTGTTTTTACATTTTGGAGGAGTTGACAGATAAAGACAAGGATTGGGGGTATTTCCAATGACAAGGAGGTGCTTGGAGCTGGAGTTGAACCAGCGACCTTAGGATCACAGCGTTTCACACAAGGAGGATTTAACAGTCGACCGCTCTACCAACTGAGCTATCAAGGTGCTCTCTATTCACAACTGCAGAATACATAGTGGCTAAGGAGAGATACTATGCCCACAGAACTATTCGAACCCATGGTCAATGAAAAGCCAAGCCCTACCTGCAGAACAAAGCTTTGCAGTTTGTACCCAACAGTCATTGCCAAGGACCCAGAACTTAGAATCAGGACCTTTAGGCTGGGTGAAGAAAAAATTGATGGTTGAAAATTTAAGAAAGAGTTATCTTGTTTATGTTTTTACATTTTGGAGGAGTTGACAGAAAGAGACAAGGATTGGGGGTATTTTGAATGACAAGGAGGTGATTGGAGCCGGAGTTGAACCAGGGACATTAGGATCACAGCGTTTCACACAAGGAGCATCTTACAGTCCAACGCTTTACCAACTGAGCTTTCAAGGTGCTCTCTGCTCACAACTGCAGAATACATAGTGGCTTAGGAGAGATACTATGCCCACAGAACTATTCGAACCCACGGTCAATGAAAAGCCAAGCCCTACCTGCAGAACAAAGCTTTGCAGTTTGTACCCAACAGTCATTGCCAGGGACCCAGAACTTAGAATCAGGACCTTTAGGCTGGGTGAATAAAAAATTGATGGTTGAAAATTTAAGAAAGAGTTATCTTGTTTGTGTTTTTACATTTTGGAGGAGTTGACAGATAAAGACAAGGCTTGGGGGTATTTCCAGTGACAAGGAGGTGTTTGGAGCTGGAGTTGAACCAGCGACCTTAGGATCACAGCGTTTAACAAAACGAGCAGCTTACAGTCCAACGCTTTACCAACTGAGCTATCAAGGTGCTCTCTCCTCACAACTGCAGAATACATAGTGGCTTAGGAGAGATACTATGCCCACAGAACTATTCGAACCCACGGTCAATGAAAAGCCAAGCCCTACCTGCAGAACAAAGCTTTGCAGTTTGTACCCAACAGTCATTGCCAGGGACCATGAACTTAGAATCAGGACCTGTAGGCTGGGTGAATAAAAAATTGATGGTTGAAAATTTAAGAAAGAGTTATCTTGTTTGTGTTTTTACATTTTGGAGGAGTTGACAGATAAAGACAAGGCTTGGGGGTATTTCCAGTGACAAGGAGGAGCTTGGAGCTGGAGTTGAACCAGCGACCTTAGGATCACAGCGTTTCACACAACGAGCAGCTTACAGTCCAACGCTTAACCAACTGAGCTATCAAGGTGCTCTCTCCTCACAACTGCAGAATACATAGTGGCTTAGGAGAGATACTATGCCCACAGAACTATTCGAACCCACGGTCAATGAAAAGCCAAGCCCTACCTGCAGAACAAAACTTTGCAGTTTGTACCCAACAGTCATTGCCAGGGACCATGAACTTAGAATCAGGACCTGTAGGCTGGGTGAATAAAAAATTGATGGTTTAAAATTTAAGAAAGAGTTATCTTGTTTGTGTTTTTACATTTTGGAGGAGTTGACAGATAAAGACAAGGCTTGGGGGTATTTCCAATGAGAAGGAGGTGCTTGGAGCTGGAGTTGAACCAGCAACCTTAGAATCACATCGTTCACACAAGGAGCATCTTACAGTCCACCTCTCTACCAACTGAGCTATCAAGGTGCTCTCTACTCACAACTGCAGGATACATAGTGGCTTAGGAGAGATACTAAGCCCACAGAACTATTCGAACCCATGGTCAATGAGAAGCCAAGCCCTACCTGCAGAACAAAGCCTTGCAGTTTGTACCCAACAGTCATTGCCAGGGACCCAGAACTTAGAATCAGGACCTTTAGGCTTGGTGAATAAAAAATTGATGGTTGAAAATTTAAGAAAGAGTTATCTTGTTTGTGTTTTTACATTTTGGAGGAGTTGACAGATAAAGACAAGGTTTGGGGGTATTTCCAATGACAAGGAGGTGCTTGGAGCTGGAGTTGAACCAGCGACCTTAGGATCACAGCGTTTCACACAAGGAGCATCTTACAGTCCACCGCTCTACCAACTGAGCTATCAAGCTGCTCTCTACTCACAACTGCAGAATACATAGTGACTTAGGAGAGATACTATGCCCACAGAACTATTCGAACCCACGGTCAATGAAAAGCCAAGCCCTACCTGCAGAACAAAGCTTTGCAGTTTGTACCCAACAGTCATTGCCAGGGACCCAGAACTTAGAATCAGGACCTTTAGGCTGGGTGAATAAAAAATTGATGGTTGAAAATTTAAGAAAGAGTTATCTTGTTTGTGTTTTTACATTTTGGAGGAGTTGACAGATAAAGACAAGGCTTGGGGTTATTTCCAATGACAAGGAGGTGCTTGGAGCTGGAGTTGAACCAGGGACCTTAGGATCACAGCGTTTCACACAAGGAGCATCTTACAGTACAACTCTTTACCAACTGAGCTATCAAGGTGCTCTCTACTCACAACTGCAGAATACAAAGTGGCTTAGGAGAGATACTAAGCCCAATGAACTATTCGAACCCACGTTCAATGAAAGGCCAAGCCCTACCTGCAGAACAAAGCTTTGCAGTTTGTAACCAACAGTCATTGCCAGGGACCCAGAACTTGGAATCAGGACCTTTAGGCTGGGTGAATAAAAAATTGATGGTTGAAAATTTAAGAAAGAGTTATCATGTTTGTGTTTTTACATTTTGGAGGAGTTGACAGATAAAGACAAGGTTTGGGGGTATTTCCAATGACAAGGAGGTGCTTGGAGCTGGAGTTGAACCAGCGACCTTAGGATCACAGCGTTTCACACAAGGAGCATCTTACAGTCCACCGCTCTACCAACTGAGCTATCAAGCTGCTCTCTACTCACATCTGCAGAATACATAGTGACTTAGGAGAGATACTATGCCCACAGAACTATTCGAACCCACGGTCAATGAAAAGCCAAGCCCTACCTGCAGAACAAAGCTTTGCAGTTTGTACCCAACAGTCATAGCCAGGGACCCAGAACTTAGAATCAGGACCTTTAGGCTGGGTGAATAAAAAATTGATGGTTGAAAATTTAAGAAAGAGTTATCTTGTTTGTGTTTTTACATTTTGGAGGAGTTGACAGATAAAGACAAGGTTTGGGGGTATTTCCAATGACAAGGAGGTGCTTGGAGCTGGAGTTGAAAAAAGGGACCTTAGGATCACAGCGTTTCACACAAGGAGCATCTTACAGTCCAACGCTCTACCAACTGAGCTATCAAGGTGCTCTCTACTCACAACTGCAGAATACATAGTGGCTTAGGAGAGATACTATGCCCACAGAACTATTCAAACCCACGGTCAATGAAAAGCCAAGCCCTACCTGCAGAACAAAGCTTTGCAGTTTGTACCCAAAAGTCATTGCCAGGCACCCAGAACTTAGAATCAGGACCTTTAGGCTGGATGAATAAAAAATTGATGGTTGAAAATTTAAGAAAGAGTTATCTTGTTTGTGTTTTTACATTTTGGAGGAGTTGACAGATAAAGACAAGGCTTGGGGGTATTTCCAAAGAAAAGGATGAGCTTGGAGCTAGAGTTGAACCAGCGACCTTAGGATCACAGCATTTCACACAAGGAGCATCTTACAGTCCAACGCTCTACCAACTGAGCTATCAAGGTGCTCTCTACTCACGACTGCAGAATACATAGTGGCTTAGGAGAGATACTGTGCCCACAGAACTATTCGAACCCATGGTCAATGAAAAGCCAAGCCCTACCTGCAGAACAAAGCTTTGCAGTTTGTACCCAACAGTCATTGCCAGGGACCCAGAACTTAGAATCAGGACCTTTAGGCTGGGTGAATAAAAAATTGATGGTTGAAAATTTAAGAAAAAGTTATCTTGTTTGTGTTTTTACATTTTGGAGGAGTTGACAGATAAAGACAAGGCTTGGGGGTATTTCCAATGACAAGGAGGTGCTTGGAGCTGGAGTTGAATAAGGGACCTTAGGATCACAGCGTTTCACACAAGGAGCATTATACAGTCTACCGCTCTACCAACTGAGCTATCAAGCTGCTCTCAACTCACAACTGCAGAAAACATAGTGGCTTAGGAGAGATACTATGCCCACAGAAGTATTCGAACCCACGGTCAATGAAAAGCCAAGCCCTACCTGCAGAACAAAGCTTTGCAGTTTGTACCCAACAGTCATTGCCAGGGACCCAGAACCTAGAATCAGGACCTTTAGGCTGGATGAATAAAAAATTGATGGTTGAAAATTTAAGAAAGAGTTATCTTGTTTGTGTTTTTACATTTTGGAGGAGTTGACAGATAAAGACAAGGCTTTGGGGTATTTCCAATGACAAGGAGGTGCTTGGAGCTGGAGTTGAACCAGCGACCTTAGGATCACAGCGTTTCACACAAGGAGCATCTTACAGTCCAACGCTCTACCAACTGAGCTATCAAGGTGCTCTCTACTCACAACTGCAGAATACATAGTGGCTTAGGAGAGATACTATGCCCACAGAACTATTCGAACCCACGGTCAATGAAAAGCCAAGCCCTACCTGCAGAACAAAGCTTTGCAGTTTGTACCCAACAGTCATTGCCAGGGACCCAGAACTTAGAATCAGGACCTTTAGGCTGGGTGAATAAAAAATTGATGGTTGAAAATTTAAGAAAGAGTTATCTTTTTTGTGTTTTTACATTTTGGAGGAGTTGACAGATAAAGACAAGGATTGGGGGTATTTCCGAATGACAAGGAGGTGCATGGAGCTGGAGTTGAAACAGGGACCTTAGGATCACAGCATTTCACACAAGGAGCATCTTACAGTCCAACGCTCTACCAACTGAGCTATCAAGCTGATGTCTAGTCACAAGTGCAGAATACATAGTGGCTTAGGAGAGATACCATGCCCACAGAACTATTCGAACACACGGTCAATGAAAAGCCAAGCCCTACCTGCAGAACAAAGCTTTGCAGTTTGTACCCAAAAGTCATTGCCAGGGACCCAGAACTTAGAATCAGGAGCTTTAGGCTAGGTGAATAAAAAATTGATGGTTGAAAATTTAAGAAAGAGTTATCTTGTTTGTGTTTTTACATTTTGGAGGAGTTGACAGATAAAGACAAGGCTTTGGGGTATTTCCAATGACAAGGAGGTGCCTGGAGCTGGAGTTGAACCAGCAACCTTAGGATCACAACTTTTCACACAAGGAGCATCTTACAGTCGAACGCTCTACCAACCGAGCTATCAAGGTGCTCTCTACTCACAACTGCAGAATACATAGTGGCTTAGGAGAGATACTATGCCCACAGAACTATTCGAACCCATGGTCAATGAAAAGCCAAGCCCTACCTGCAGAGCAAAGCTTTGCAGTTTGTACCCAAAAGTCATTGCCAGGGACCCAGAACTTAGAATCAGGACCTTTAGGCTGGGTGAATAAAAAATTGATGGTTGAAAATTTAAGAAAGAGTTATCTTGTTTGTGTTTTTACATTTTGGAGAAGTTGACAGATAAAGAAAAGGCTTGGGGGTATTTCCAATGACAAGGAGGTGCTTGGAGCTGGAGTTGGACCAGCGACCTTAGGATCACAGTGTTTCACACAAGGAGCATTTTAGAGTCCACTGCTCTACCATCTGAGCTATCAAGGTGCTCTCTACTCACAACTGCAGAATACATAGTGGCTTAGGAGAGATACTATGCCCACAGAACTATTCGAACCCACGGTCAATGAAAAGCCAAGCCCTACCTGCAGAACAAAGCTTTGCAGTTTGTACCCAACAGTCATTGCCAGGGACCCAGAACTTAGAATCAGGACCTTTAGGCTGGGTTAATAAAAAATTGATGGTTGAAAATTTAAGAAAGAGTTATCTTGTTCGTGTTTTTACATTTTGGAGGAGTTGACAGATAAAGACAAGGCTTGGGGGTATTTCCAATGACAAGGAGGTGCTTGGAGGTGGAGATGAAGCAGCGACCTTTGGATCACAGCGTTTCACACAAGGAGCATCTTACAGTCCAACGCTCTACCAACTGAGCTATCAAGGTGCTCTCTACTCACAACTGCAGAATACATAGTGGCTTAGGAGAGATACTATACCCACAGAACTATTCGAACCCACGGTCAATGAAAAGCCAAGCCCTACCTGCAGAACAAAGCTTTGCAGTTTGTACCCAACAGTCATTGCCAGGGACCCAGAACTTAGAATCAGGACCTTTAGGCTGGGTGAATAAAGTTTAGCCCTGAACTATTTAGAAGCATGTTTCTAAAAAAACTGAATATAATTTCAGGGTAAGGAGCAGGCTGAAAATACTTTTGAAGAGGAAAACCTGATAATGTGCGCCTTGGATCTGTTTGTAGCTGGCTCTGAAACCACAAACGCTACCTTACTCTGGGCTTTTCTCTTAATGAAAAAAACACCCCAGTTTTTTGGGGTGCAGATAGAAGCTTATAATAGACTGCAAGGAGAAAGCCTTCAATTTCAGAAAATTCAGCTGTAACTTAACTCAGAGTCCAGTTGTTTGATATGATGTGTGTGTCTACGTTAAACCTGGCTCTGCTTTTGCTCTTGGGTATTGATTACATTGGTTCAAGTTTAATATTTTGTTTCAGGCAAGTGGCTGTGTCCAGGGGAGAGCCTGGCTAAGATGGAACTTTTCCTCTTCTTCACCTCCTTCATGCAGCACTACACCTTCTCCATGCCTCCTGGGGTGACACCTGTGATGGACTCCCACTTTGGCATCGTTCTGGCTCCTCATCAGTATGACATCTGTGCAACACCACGCTCAGAGGGGCTCTGACAAACCCAAAGAAGTGCCATTGGGGACAACCTTTGTTTTCAGTCGTCATTACTCAGGATTACACAACTTCATTTTATTTCTTAAATGTTCAGTATTTAACCCTGTTTTGAATTATGGGATTACCACTATACTTTTAAACACTTAGCACAGAGTTTATGTATGTATTTTTCATGCTTTCATTAATAAAAATTTATTGTGCAGAATGTTTAAATGAGTATGAGTTTAGATTTTTAAAACATGATCTCTGTTAAACCTGGGTCAGTGTATACTGTACACAAAAATATAAAACCCTAAGTATGTTGAGGTATATGTATACATCCATACTGTACTAAAATATATTTATTTTGTCTTAGGCTAAGTTAAGTTCTTTCACCCTTTGTTCAAACATTTCCACTTTTTTTGAGAAATAAAAAGTTGAATATGTGGTCTAGACTTAAAACTCTAAAAAGCGTTGGGATAATGCTCAGTACAAATATCCTTCAATAACATCTCTCCCTGGAGTCTATGTACTAGACAAGTAGGGATAACACAATATACACTATGAACCTTCCATAAACACCCTGTTTAAAATGCACAATCTTAAACCTATATAGTACAAAGTGAATTAGGGTGTGTCTGACCATATTTTTTTTGGTTAAAATTGTGCACAATCTGTATGCTAAGTAGGCACATAGGGTGCAAAGAGGTTTGATTAAGTCCCTTAGTTGTTAAAGCATGTCCTCTGGGTGCAACATGAATCAGACCAATTACAGTATCTCCCTTTAGGAGCTAGGTGCACTAGCATGTAGCCATTTTACAATTTACATCATGGATTTTTAGCCTTTTTATTTAAGTCAAGTAGAGCTGCCGCACAACCAAAAATGATCATGCTTTTCCAAATTAACAGAGATGTGTACATTACTGCTCAAGGCACGGCAACATAACTTTATCAATTATTCAAAACTCAGGACACACAACAACCATATTGGCCAGGTTGTAAAGATTACTATTGTCGCCTGTGTTAAACCTCAAAGAAATATGGGCTTTTAATCTTTATTTTCATGATACTAGAGGTCATCATTCTGTAATAAGATAAGGGTGTGAAAACAACTGCGTCAGGTTGGAAATGACTATGACAATTGTCTTGCATGCCACGTTGCTTTTTGTCAGGTGTATATTGAGCCCTTGGCTAAAGTGCATGGGTAAAATCAATTTAAAGTACCTCTTTGCCTAAATTTTGATATGGCTTGTCCCTTGTATATCACTCACTGTGACTGAATGGTTGATTTAGAGTCACTGATTAACAGTATTGGACATTGCAGCTCAGGGAATAACCAGATCAGGGGTTATTTCAACTGGACTGCCCCTGGTATGCTGCCAAGCCATAAACACTGAACTTCTCCCTCACAGGAGAGGTAAGGGTGACATAACTCGGGGATTGACAGCATATCTTTTTGTCTCACACGAGTAAAGCAGAAGATTCAGTTACTCGGACTCAATTTTTTGTTTGCAGAATGGATTTGATCACTTCCACAGCTGGAACATACTTGATCTGGGATGTCAAAAGCCTGCTGCTCTTCACTGCCATCTTTGTCCTCACTGTAGATTATATAAAGAACCTCCGGCCACCTGGCTTCCCTCCAGGACCTTGGGCTTTACCAGTCGTGGGCAACACCTTCTCAGTGGACCACAACAAGACCCATGAGAGTTTAACGCAGGTAGACGAATGAGCCTCAAATAAGTCACAACAGGTCAACTTAATGTCACATGTTATATTGAACATTTTGTTTGTCCTTTTGTAATGAATAAACCCACAGATAGCAAGAAAATATGGAGATGTGTACAGCCTGCGAATGGTCCGGAAGTGGGTGGTGGTCTTAAATGGGTTTGATGTTCTGAAAGAAGCTCTTGTAAATCAAGGAGATAGTGTGGTAGACCGTCCATCCCTCCCTCTGGTTATGGACCTGACCCATGGACTTGGTGAGAGGATGTTAAACACTGACTAAACATAAAGCTTTGTATTTGCTGTGTTAAACCCACTAATACTATGAAATCTAGGATAATTATACATGAAACCATTACTTAATGAGTACAGTGGATAATATCTTGTTTCTCCTCTCTGAAAAAAAGTATTGAGGTCTGTGATTTGCTAGCACAACCACAGTTTAGACTTTATTAGATGGGTATCCAACTAACTCTTTTTGTTCGTTAATGAAAAAATTAATGAAGTAGGTAACTAGGTAAAGAAAGAGATAAATAAAAATGATATAGATATCGCCTTATGACTGCTTTGTTTGATCTAAATCCTCTGTATAATCAAATACATTTTATTGTTTTATTTATTTGCATTTCCTCTTGTTGACCTTTTGTCTTGCAGTTTGTTCTTGCATTGCTTGGGTTTTCAAGACCACTCTCTGTTTGGCCTGACCATTAATTATTTATTTGGTTAGCCTCCTAAGTTTCTGCCTTTGCTTTGACTGTCAAAGCTTGATAAACATTCATTTTTAAAGCGACCATGTGGACTAAGTTATTGATGGTAATTAGTATTAGTATTTCTCTTCAGGTGTTATTTTCACCAGTGGACACATGTGGAAGCAGCAGAGACGGTTTGCGCTCTCAACCTTCAAGCATTTTGGATTGGGCAAGAAGTCTCTTGAACCAGTCATCTTAGACGAATTCACACATTGTTCAAAAGACTTTTATCACTTTAAAGGTAAATACTGAATGTGCAGTGATCAATTCAGAATGTCAAATTCACATATACAAACTGAACATCTATTTTCTCTGTTTATTTTTGGAGGTAAGCCCTTCAATCCACACCTCACCCTCAACAACGCTGTCTCAAACATTATCTGCTCCCTGGTTTTTGGGCATCGCTTTGAGTACAGTGATGAGAAGTTTAGGCAACTGATTGCCTGCTTTGAAAAAGGACTTCAAGGTCTAGCCTCCGTTTGGGCAGAGGTGAGGCATTTTCAAGGTATTAATATTATGTAATACACTGATCAGCCATAACAATATGCCCGCCTGCTGAATATTATGTAGGTCCTGTCTTGTCAAGTCAGAGCCAAAACAGCCCCTACCTGACAAGACATGGATGTCACTGGATCTAGGCGCTGCTGATTTCTCACAGTTTCAGAGTTGGCATTGTTTTTTTTTTTGGTTTTTTTTTGTTGTTGTTGTTGGTTTAGAAATGTGAGTCCCAGTAGCTCTTCTGTTGAAACAGACCACATGGGCCAGCAACCCTAACCCGTAGTAACCCTAACTCCTCAATTATGTCAGTGAGCCTTAGTTGGTTGCCCATGACTGCACCACAGGTTTACCAGTTTTTTTCAGTGGACAACCTTTGGTAGGAAAGTGATCATGCAGACGTGAAACACCCTGCAAGAGCTACAGTTTTGAAGATGCTTTGACACAGTCATTAAGCCATCCAAGTCTAGCCCCTTTCAAAACAACAGAATGATTAGTTGATGTCTCACATATCACACCAGTAGCGTATTAATAGTAAAGCACTTACACAGAAAACGCAAGACAGATTATTTCATTTTGCTATACTTTTTACTGAGAGCATGCAAAAATACAGTAACCTCCACCACAGTATTTTTCCTCTACCTGCTAATGGGACAGCAGCCACACAGTGCCACCCTATGGCCTGGAAAGGATTAGCAGTCATTATGCCATCATGTTATTGCTGATCAGTGCATACCCTCCACTGTACATCATTAATTCAATCTGCTCTGCTCTGCAGTTTCACAACTCATTCCCTCTGCTGATGAGACAATTGCCGGGACCACATCAGACATTCCTGCACGTTTTCAACAGTGTAAAGGACTTCATAAGAGAGGAGGTCAAGGAGCACAAGAAAAAATGGGATCCTTCAGACGAGAGGGACTACATAGACTGCTACCTGAATGAAATACAGACGGTGATTTGCATTAGATAAAACTTGTCAATGACTTTTTGGGTTAAGTTCTTTTGAAAAGTATTATTTGCTCTCTGCACAGATAATTTTGCTTTTTGCCATTGCCTATATCTAACAACTTCATCTTTGAATGCAGTATCACTGACAAAATTCAACCCATTTCAAACTACCAAAGCAAAACTCTGACTGTTACTACTTCCAATACAGATAATTATAGAAGTGCTTCTTCCAAAACATGTATTTGGATATACTCCTAGGCGAAGGGGCAGGCTGACAGTACATTTGATGAGGAAAACCTTGTTGCCTGTGTCTTGGATCTTTTCGTGGCTGGCTCTGAGACCACATCCACCACCCTGCGCTGGGCTTTCCTCTACATGGCAAAGTACCCTGAGATCCAGGGTAAGAACACTGACCAAACAAATTCAGAGTTAATTTTGTACAAATGAGTGACACATTTAATCATACTGGTGGACATTATGCAGGTATTCAGACCAATTGAATTCTTTTACTGGCCAAAAGTGTGCAACAGACACCTTCCCCCCATTTGTGAATAGGTCTCTCACCAAACAAAACCAAACTGTCTGCTAACTTGTTGAAGAAGTACTTGAACTCATGTCCATTTGCCCCCCTTTACAGCAAAAGTCCAGGATGAGATTGACAGAGTAATTGGACAGTCTAGACAGCCATCGATGGAAGTTCGAGCAGACCTCCCCTATACCGATGCCGTCCTACATGAGATCCAGAGAATGGGCAACATAGTTCCTCTCAGCTTACCTCACAAAACAAACAAACATCTCCAGCTGGGTGGCTACACAATCCCAGAGGTTAGTTATCATGGATGCAATTTTTAGTGTATCAAACTCGAAGCTATTGGGCCATAATGAAATCCAGTGTTATATTATTAACAATACATGGAGACTCTGGTAGGGGTCCTAAAAGATCTACATGATTATTTTAAAAGAAGGCAGTTTTGTGGGGAGTTAGACAAGAATAAGAAGATAAGTCAGGAGGATACTGTCAGGCAGTGGCAGGAAAACTTTGAGGAACTTTGTGATGAGGAGGTGAATCCTTGCCAATATCCTTGCTAAAAGTTGCCAGAGTGACTAAAAAGCTCCTCAGTAGACAAGATGTCAGGTATGAATCAAATTTTGCAGACACGCCTCTTCAAAGTTGTGTGGAGGTCTGGCACAGTGCCTGATGGCTGATCAGTGCGGTGCTTCCCATTTATAAAAAGGAGGACCAGAGAGTGTGCTCCAATTTCTTGTGGATCACCTAAGAAATCTTACTCTAGGGTACTGGAAAGCAGGCCTTAGTCAAATGTCATAACCTCAGATACAGGAGGAACAGTGTAGTTTTCGTCCTTGCTGTAGGACAGTGGACCAACTTATTACCCTTGCAGAGCTTCTGGGAGGGGCGTGTGAGTAGCAGGAGACCAGATGGTGCAGTAGATCTAGAGCTCTCTGTGAAGGTTAAATGTCCCATCTGGCTGAAAATACCCATTCATGTATCCTATTGTATTGTACTGCATTGTTTATATTGTACTGCTCTAATCACCAGGGTGTGATCATCATTCCCAACTTGACCTCAGTGCTGTATGACAAGAATGAGTGGGAGACACCCTTCACTTTTAACCCAGGACACTTTCGGAATGAGGAGGGCAAATTTGTGAAGCCGGCAGCTTTCATCCCTTTCTCTACAGGTGAAGAAAAACACAATCCCTTATTTTATTAGCATCCCTCACAGGTAAAAGCCTTTTTTCACTCTGAAGTCAATGACATGAAGGAGAATAGTTTCAACCACAATAAATGTATCACCAAATGACCCCGAATAACCCCTCTCAGGGTCTTTGTTCAAACACTCAAATGCTTTTTAAGCTTAATTTTAGTTGGTTTTCTGCTTTTTTTTTTTTTTTTTTTTCAGGTAAGCGGCTGTGTCTTGGTGAGAACCTGGCAAGGATGGAGCTTTTCCTCTTCTTCACCTCCTTTATGCAGCACTTCACCTTCTCCATGCCTGCTGGAGTAAAGCCTGTGATGGACTACCACTTGGGCATTACACTGGCACCACGTCAGTATGAAATCTGTGCAACCCCACGTTTAGGAAAGCACTAACTGGCAAAAAAATTGAGTAAAATTTTTATAAAAAATGAAAAAATAACTGTATAAAATGGAACAAGTCCAACTCATCTTTATGCAACCATTTTTGGAGATGGCTTTAACTGATATTAAAATTACTTACTGCTCACTTCTGATATCTAATTAAGGCTGTAAAATGTAATAAAATTAGAATCGTTGCAATGTTGTTTTATTTTTTTGTTGCATTACCAAATGGACTCCCCATTGTTGTGTTAGGTTGTTTAAATACATACTTTGCCATGACTCGGCTTCATTATGATGTTTTTGGGTTGTTGTTTTTAATGAGACTACTTTGCAAATACTCACAGCATTCATGCAACCCTAAAAAAAGTTGGTGTCTATGATAATCTGAGTCTTAATCAAGGGCAGTGTTGGAGATGTAGTCCAGTATGCACAGATTGTACATTATTTTCTTAGTTTCTTCTTTCTCTGCAATTGTGAGTACAACAGCTCATATCTTTGGTCACAGTTAATCTTCTTTCAGTGAATCTTCTTTCCGTCTTGGGTTTGCGATAATATCAAACACGTTTGATTTTATCGCAAACCCAAGACTAGGAAAAGACTGATATAAAACGGCACAGATTACCATCTGAAACTTAATGTTCGAGATGACGGGAATGCGCTGTGGCTTCAGTAAAACTCCTAGATTTATTTAAGACTTTCAGTTTTTAGTCTCGGACTGAAAATCGTGTGGTGGAAGCCCAGCATTTGTTGCTTCAATAGTACCACACAAATCACAAGTTTCATAATAACTTTCAACAAAAGACACAAAATGCCAAAAGAGGTCAGAGATTCATACATGCTAACTTTCACTTCAATCTATGTTCATTTTTTTAAACTCATTATTTTTACGTGGACAAAAAAGATTCTTTGGAAAACATCACTGTTTGCTTATTCTATTTTATAAGGGGGTTCTGCTCTCCTTTTCTTTGGATCAACTCGGCCATTTAAGTTTGCTAATATTGTATGATTGATTTTTTGTCACTGATTACCAATGTTCAAAATCCCTGTTCGGTGAATAAACAGAGCAAAGTTCAATACATCTAAAACACGTCTGGTACATTGCCAAGGGCCTATATTATCAGACGTCTCCCTCACACAGAAGGGTCACATACGTTGATTTATGGCAACACTAATCTTGTGTCTCACAGAAGACTAAAGCACAGACTTTGGTTACACAGAGTCGAGCCACTGACTGCAGAATGGATTCAACCTCTTTCCTAACTGTAACCTGTGTGAACTGGGATATCAAAAGTCTGCTGCTCTTCACCATCATTTTTATCCTCACTATGGACTGCATTAAGAGCCGCCGGCCAGCCAGCTTTCCTCCAGGACCTTGGGCTTTGCCTGTTGTGGGTAACATTTTCTCATTGGACCACAAAAAGACCCATGAGAGTATGACAAAGGTAAATGAACCAGTCTAAAAAAAAAAAAATTACTATTAAAAATGAAAAGGTCAACATAAAAAAGCAACTTTGTTTCATGTTATGTGAGAATTTTATTTAACTGTTTTTTTTTTAAATCTGTTCACAGTTAGCAAAAAAATATGGAAAAGTTTACAGCCTACGAATGGGCCGGGAATGGTATGTAATCTTAAATGGGTTTGATGTTCTGAAAGAAGCTCTTGTAAATCAAGGAGACGGTCTGGCAGACCGCCCACCACTACCTATGGTTATGGACCTAAACAATGGACTAGGTGAGAAAATGTAAAACATGGACTGGGCAAATCCTAGTCCTTGTATTTGCAGTTCTGTATCCAAAATTGAAGGAATGTCACCTGACCCCATTCGTCCCCAGTGGCTTTACCCGGTGGTGTGTGAATGGAATTAGTAAAAAACTGATGGGCTCTATTCATAGCAGCTTTTGCCATCGGTGTGTGAATGGGTGAAGGTGACATGTAATTAAAAAGTGCTTTGAGTGATCAAAAGACTAGAGAAAGCGTCACATTTACATAGTCCATTTACGATCTAGAGTAAGTGCTACTCAAAAACAGGGGCAGAGACACAGAGGAAAAAGAACTATAAATTACAAGAAACCAAGAAAATTAAGATGGAACCAGACATCAATGTGTTACAAACAACCTTAACTCCACTGTTAAAATGAGATAAACTGAGAAAATTTAAATTAATAGGAGCTCTCAACTGTGAAAATGAGTAAATTTGGCAACTCTATGAAATGGTGGTTTTGTAAAGATCTTAATTTAAAAAAGTGTATTAAGGTGATAATCCTCATTGTAGCTGTTGCTGCTTTGATTCCTAGCCAAGGCCCTCTACTGCATGTCTTTCCCCATTCTCTAGTCCACACATTTCCTGTTGCTATTCAGTGGTCTAATCTAATAAAAACAACAACAAAAAAATGGCCAAAAACACAACATAAAACAAGTGCAGACCAAGCTCTGATGGTTTTTTAATTGTATGTGATCCTTTGTTTGTCTTTTCTATGTTTTCTACTCAATCTTTTCCCACCTGACGTGAATCTCTAACCAGGAATTGGTTTCACCAATGGGCAAATGTGGAAGCAACAAAGGCGTTTCACACTCTCAACTCTCCGGCATTTTGGATTGGGGAAGAAGTCACTTGAATCAATCATCTTAGATGAATTCACACACTGTTTAATAAATGTCCAAAGCTATAAAGGTAAAGTGAAACACTCAGGCAGAGGAACTTTTACATAAACAAAATCAACGACTAATTTTCTGTTCAACTTTGCAGGTAAGCCCTTCAATCCACACCTCATCATTAACAACGCTGTCTCCAACATTATCTGCTCCCTGGTTTTTGGACATCGCTTTGAATATGACGATGAAAAGTTTAAGCAACTGATTGGCTGCTTTGAAAAAGGACTCCAGAGTCTAGCCTCAATTTGGGGACTGGTATGCTTGGCAATTTGAGCAGATCATATCTGTGATTTATGTATGCTACCCCAACTTCGATGAAAGAAGCTGAAGACATCTTTATTTATTTGGTTTGCTTTAGGTTTAGAAACAACAACAAAAAAAATGTGGACAGCTCTATTATCTAGGCAAATACTTGTAGGATCAGGACTCAGACTCACCAAAACTATATTTAAAAAATTGTAATCAGAGGAAAAAAACTGATCGGGACATCCCTATTTTAACATCCACTGAAATAATAATGTTGTATAACACAATTTTACAAGATATTTTACATTAGAAATGTTCTGGCATGCATGAAATGGGTTTATTATGGTTGTAATATTTCTAAAAACTCAATTCAAGCTTAAAATTGTGAAAATAACATGATAAAAAATCCTCAAATTATGAAAAAACTTTTTTTATCTCACCATTTTTAATTTGTTCTTCTCTGCAGCTATACAACTCCTTCCCCCGGTTGATGAAACGTTTACCAGGACCACATCAAACATTCCTGTATATTTTCAATGAGGCAAAGGAGTTCATAAGAGAAGAGATAGAGAAGCACAAACAAGACTGGGACCCCTCTCACCAAAGAGACTACATTGACTGCTACCTGAATGAGATACAGATGGTGACTGGCACTATATGAATCTTTCTATTATGTACATTGTACTGTGAATGAAAATATTTGGAGGTCAGTGCTTGGGAAACATGTTTCATAACCGACATTAGTGCTCTCAAATGTTACGCTGTATTTAGATCGTACAAAATCAGCTTGCTGTCTGTTTACAGCCTAATTTACAGTCTTGCCATGGTCTCTGTGTCCATGATGGCACTTTGTTTGTGGGCCATTTACCGGACAGAATACCCCTTTATGCTCAGAAAGTACAGACTGAAAGATTTTTCAGGGTACCGTTGCCACTACAGATTAATATAGTTGTATTACCATCTAATCGCTTAAAATGATCAAAATACATGTCTTAACACACCTATTTGAATATGTTGACAGGGTAAGAAGCAGACTGGCAACACTTTTGATGAGGAAAACCTTGTTGCCTGTGTCTTGGATCTGTTTGTGGCTGGCTCTGAAACAACATCCACCAGTCTGCGCTGGGCTCTCCTCTACATGGCAAAGTACCCTGAGATCCAGGGTAACATAACTCATTTAAAAATATATGAATGGGCAACATATGCTTTTACTGGTGGTTTTCTAATAGGTTCAAACAAAACTTCGATGAATAAGGTTGTTTTTTTTTCCATTACAAGATAATACTGACATGAAAGGGTTCAAAATGTTTACCTGTTGGCTAATTGTGCACATCTATAATGCCAACACACCTGTTCTTTACTGACTCTTTGACACAGACATCAAACTAAAAATATTGAGGCTGATATGACTTGCTTTAGTTTTTAAATCATTAAAAACACAAATGTATCAATAAACTAAAATAGTTTAAAGGTTTAAAAAGCAGAGGGAGGAAAATGGCAACAACCCTAACCCCAACCCCCCAGGCAATTTGCACCCTAATCTCTCCATTAATCATTATCTACTCCTGAAGTCTGCAGATGTAATTCATCTGGTTCTTATGATTTCTTCCTCACAGCAAATGTCCAGGCTGAGATAGACAGAGTGATTGGGCGGTCTGGAAAGCTATCAATGGAAGATCGAGTAGACCTGCCTTATACAGAGGCTGTCCTTCATGAGATCCAGAGAAAAAGCAACATAATTCCTCTCAGTGTGCCTCATATGACCAACACAGAGATCCAGCTGAAAGGTTACACTGTCCCAAAGGTAACATTTCAACAAAACAGGATTTTATTTTACACACATTTAAATAGGATCTCTTTATTCACTACACAGGACACCTAGAGAGGGGTGATAGAGAAGAGTGGCCTGCTCAGTCTGAACCGAAGTGGTGTTTTATTATTGGACTTCTGTAATAGTCACGGATTGGCCGTAAAACACCATGTTCAAGCATAGGGTGCTTCACAAGTGTACAAGGCCAAAGGTCAATGATAGACCGTATGGTAGTGTCATCCGATCTGTGGCTCCATGTTTTGGATACTCAGGAGAAGAGAGGAGCATAGCCTGCTACTGATCAGCACGCAAACATACAGTGCAGTTGAACTGGGAATGTCTTGCTGAGGCCCCTCTCCATGAGGTTTATTATTGATAAACTATGCATGTCCAAGCTCAGCCTGGTCAGGTAGCAGCAAACTCATGTTCAAGAGGAATCAATACACGCCAACTTTGCCAGTCTAGAAATCTAACTGTACATTTATTTTCCTAGTCTGTTAGCTATGCATCCCAATGTCCATGCCTTTAGCGGGGGCTGTTGGGAATTATTTTCCAAAACAAGCTCGCTGAGACTTTGTGAAGACCACACTTCCAGCCACAGTCCCTGGCTGAGAGTGTGTGCTGTATGCCACACTTAAACAAAGGGAAACACACTGATAGCTGAATGCAATATAACACCACACTGTATCTCTATGAGAGCTCAAAGACGGTCTTACAATCTGTTACTCAATATTTGGTAATTGTTTACATCCCTACTTTTGATACCATTCTTATTAACAGGGAGTTACAGTTATTCCCAATTTGACCTCAGTGCTATATGACAAAGATGAGTGGGAAACCCCTTTTGCCTTCAACCCAGGACACTTTCTGACTGAGGACGGCAAGTTTGTGAAGCCCGCTGCTTTCATTCCCTTCTCTGCAGGTGAGGATCAACACAATCATTTAAGTCTTTAAATGTTACTAAACGAAGCTCGAAATGCTGCTAGGCCTGAATGTGGTCTTTTCAAGAATCCTAACTTGACAAAAAGCCAAGACTTTATCATTTTTTATGAGTTTGTTCTCCATTGTCAGGTAAGCGGCTGTGTCTTGGTGAGAACATGGCCAAGATGGAGCTTTTCCTCTTCTTTACCTCCCTTATGCAGCACTTCACCTTCTCCATGCCAGCTGGAGTAAAACCTGTGATGAACTACCACTTTGGAACCACTCTAACACCGCATCACTATGAAATCTGTGCAACCTCACGCCTAGAGAAGCTGTAACTGATAAAGAGTGCTGACAAAAGCATTTTTTGTTTGTTTTCAATGGTGTCCACATATATCTTGATGAAGCAGTTCAGAAGAGTTAGTAAACACTTGGCTTTCAATTTAGCTTACATTAGATCACAAAAGACCCCAGTTAATATTACTTTTTAATTATTGAGTCAATAAAGTTCATGTCTTTACACTTTTGTCATGTTCTTTTGTCTCACCTTCTAAACAAGCTTTTGATCGCTGTCCTAAATCAGTAGTTTGCCAACTGTTGTCCTTGAAATAATGGGATTGGATAATCTCATTTCTTGACCTTGGCATACCAACCCACCCCACTGTTTAGCATACAAGCGTAGGGTAATGAGTGCAGTTTCCTTTTTGTAAAGGGCCTTATTGTCCTATCATTTTAGATAGATACTGAAAGGGTAACAGTGAAGTCATATAGTCCGTTTTTAATGTTAATGCAGTCATTACACATTAAGGACAGGAACAGTCCTTTTAAATGAATTACTTTCAGTTGAGGTGGAAGAGAGTTAGGTTTAGCATGTACACACTTTAAAGTGTTATATTCTTCTAAATTGTTTTCTTTAAATTTAATTGACTTATTTGACACACACACACAAATCACACTGGATTGAGAGGATCTTTTAGCAAAACTAGATTTGAGTTTGACATGTTAAGAGAGACCAGAAAGCAGAAAGAGACCATATTTACATGGCTGATGTTTCAGGGCTATGTATACTGGCCTGATTAAGTAGTGAAAATAAGAACACAATAAACTCTCAGCATGAAGTCATTTCAAACCAGCTGTGGTCTCCAATTTGATTAGATTTTGGAACTTACTTAGCCTTATTCACAAGAGTTAAATGATTGATTCATTGTCACTGATTAACAGTGAGAGAAAAGGTTGAATTGAATTGAATGAATGAATTGAATGAATGAATGAAAAGATTGGAGTTCTATTTAACCAGGGCGCCCCTGGTGTATTGCTAAGATTCAACAGCAGGCTTCTCCCTGGTGCTGTCCTCAGAGAAGGGTGACATAGTTCATGGCAACACAACACTGAACTTTTGTCTGACACAGACTTTGGTTGCACAGAGTTGACTGTAGAATGGATTTCATCTCCTGCATAGTTGCTACCTGCGTAAACTGGGATGTCAAAAGTCTGCTGCTCTTCGCCACTATTTTTATCCTCACTATGGACTGCATTAAGAACCGCCGGCCATCCAGCTTCCCTCCAGGACCTTGGGCTTTTCCTATCGTGGGTAACATTTTCTCAGTGGACCACAGCAAGACCCATGAAAGTATGATACAGGTAAATGAACCAGTTTAAAAAAGATATATCCAACAGGTCAACTCAAAGAACCAACTTAATGTTTCCAGTTATATTAAGCATTTTATTTTCCTCCTCTCTTAAATCTGTTCACAGTTAGCAAAGAAGTATGGAGGTGTGTACAGCCTGCGAATGGGCCAGGAGTGGCATGTAATCTTAAATGGGTTTGCTGTTCTGAAAGAAGCTCTTGTAAATCAAGGAGACGGTCTAGCCGATCGCCCATCCCTCCCTCTGCTTGATGACCTGAACCATGGATTCGGTGAGAGGATTTTAAACACACAACAGGCAAATACTGAGTCAGCAGTGGGACTAAATGGTTATGTTAGTGGGTCACTGTATTGGCTTGCATAATTGCCCCTATTGAGAAGTAGCAGATGAGTATCTGAAAAACTCTAGTGGCTTATTTATGAGCATTTTTGAAATATCACGAGTAAACATAAAAGGTGATTAAATATATGAAAAAGAAATCTGTGTTTTGATCAATCTTGACTCCTTCATTTGTTTTGGAACTTAAAAGAAATAGTCAATTCATAAAAGTTTTTCTGACTGTGAAACTGAGTAAAATTGGCGACATATTTTCCATTTTATTGAAAAGATTCAATCACAGATGCACACACAACAAAGACTGATGAATTATAAACATGTTTATATAAAAACTCTGATTCTCCTCAGTATTTTGCTGCTTAAATTTTCCTCATTCCCAATGTTCTTCCAATCAGGGGTCATTTTTACGAATGGGAACATGTGGAAACAGCAGAGGCGTTTTGCGCTCTCCACCCTAAGACATTTTGGATTTGGCAAGAAGTCACTTGAACCAGTCATCCTGGATGAATTCACACATTTTTCAAGAGACATCCAGAGTTATAAAGGTACAGATTAAATATACAGTTATAAATTTATGGCAGAAGAACCTGCACATAAACAAACAAACAAAAAAAAACTAACTTTCTGTTTTATTTTGAAGGAAAGCCCTTCGATCCATATCTCATCCTCAACAACGCTGTCTCCAACATTATCTGCTCCCTGGTTTTTGGGCATCGCTTTGAGTACAGTGATGTGAAGTTTCAGAAACTGATGAGCTGCCTTGATAAAGGACTCCAGTGTCAAGGCACAATTTGGGCACAGGTATGCTATTTTCAAACGATCCTGACAAAATACAACTTAAGATCTAAAATGCCCAACAAATGGGGGGGGGGGGGGGGGGGGGTCAGTATTAAGAATGTATTTCTTTTCTATACCCTAACATCACTTTATTTTGATTTTTTTCTGCTCTGCAGTTACACAACTCTTTCCCCCGACTGATGAGACGTTTACCAGGACCACATCAAACATCCCTGGATATTTTCAATGAGGCAAAGGAGTTCATAAGAGAAGAGATTAAGAAGCACAAACAAGACTGGGACCCCTCTGACCAAAGAGACTACATTGACTGCTACCTGAATGAAATACAGATGGTGACTGGCACTAGATACATCTTTAATTTTCACTCATTAAGTAGTGTTCATGAAATGTTAAGAGGTCCATTTTTGTAGGAAACATGTTTTTAATTGTCACTTATGTTGTTTATGTTGCACTGACATGACTTTTCATAAAAAGAGCCTTGCTGTTTGTTTATAACTTTATTTGTATTTTTGCCATGTACTCTATGTCCCTTTGTTTGAGGGCATTATATCTTACAGAATACAACTAACTTTAAACCCTGAAACAGCAGCTTGCAACACTTACAGATTAATTTGGTGGCGCTGCTGTCTAATTGTTTTGAATTACCAGAGCACTTTATTAACACATGTATTTGGATCTATTCTTAGGGGAAGGGGAAGGCTGGCAACACTTTTGTGGAAGAAAACCTTGTGATGTGCGGCTTGGAACTTTTTGTGGCTGGCTCTGAAACAACATCCACCACCCTGCGATGGGCTATCCTCTACATGACAAAGTACCCTGAGATCCAGGGTAAGAACACTAATCAGTCCACTGCATACTTAAAGGGATAATCTGGCGTAAAATTAAGTTAGGGTCAAACACACCATAACACCGAGTTAGACATCCCGTTGAGAGATTAATTTTGCCGTCTGCTTGCTTCTCTAGTTATACCAACTATAGTAACAACCGCAAGACAGCAATACAGAGAGCCATGCGCTCAACCAAAAAGCCACTCTATAGCAAGAAATAATGCTCAGAAAAGCACCTAACTTAATCAACAGTACATATAGGGTCTCAGCCATAGCACTAGCCACAAAACATCTTTTTAACTTTGCCTAATTTCTTAGGCAAAGAGACTAAACACAACTCATCCACTCTCTTCCAGCAGCCACTTGTTTGTAGCGAGACCTTGGGCCAGTCCATGACGAACTACAGCGAGGGGATGCAGCTCAAGAAAGAACATTTGTGATCATTACTTTATCATTGCCTTGAAGTAATAATCATCATATTAATCATTTTGCACTGCAGATGCGGTAGTTCTTCTGTCTTAGCATCTCTGTCTGATTGCATTTCCATGAAGAAATAATCATAAATGTTCTTCCTTGAGCTGTGTCACCCCACTGCAATAATGGACTCATCTGTGGTCTCCATGCAAACAAGTGGCTGCTGGAAGAAAGTAGGTGAGTTGTGTTTAGTCTCGTTGCTATAGAAATCAGGCAAAGCTAAAAAGATGTTTGGTGGCTTGTACTATGGCTGGGACCCTATATGTACTGTTGATAAAGTTAGGTGCTGTTCTGAGCATTATTTGTGGCTATAGAGTGGCTTTTTGTTTGAGGTTTGTTTATGGCTCCTCAGACCGCTGTGTATTGCTATTGTGCGGCCGTTACTAAAGTTGGTAAAACTACAGAAGCAAGCGGTTGGCAACATTTATCTCTCGATGGGGTGTATAACTTGGTGTTACGGTGTGTTTGACCATAACTTAATTTTACACCCCTTTTATCCCTTTTCAAATGTGGTGTTTAACACAGATATTGGTGGCAAAATCTTAGGGGTAAACTAAACAATCACGTTTCGATAAAGAGCTTAACTTACCTGACAAATATTGTGCCAACACAAGTCCTTCATCAACTCTATGCCGCAGACATCACACTCAAAAAAAGTGGATAACACAGGGACTGGCCTACACACTTAAATCATCTGAATGGTTTTTTATCTCACAGCAAAAGTCCAGGCTGAGATCGACAGAGTGATTGGAAGGTCCAGACAGCTGTCAATGGATGATCGAGCACACCTGCCCTACACAGACGCTGTCCTTCATGAGATCCAGAGAATGAGTAGCATAGTCCCCCTTGGCACGCCTCATATGACCAACACGGAAATCCAGCTGGAAGGTTACACTATACCAAAGGTGACTTTTCAGAAAATGTGTTTTTATGTCAGATCTTTATATTGTATAATATTAGCTGAACGGAATCGTTTCCAGATGAAAGTCTGCATCCTGACTTTGGTCGAGGTTTAAAATTCTCTGCTCTAATTTCCTTGCTTAGCCAAGCACAACTCTGGTAGCCAAACAGTGAGTTAAGTGAAGCCATAAATTCTTTGCAATTACTTGTAACTCATAAAACTTGTGACCCAAGAAACTGATGGTTAAAATCCTACAATAAAATAGGAGATCGATAGTAAACACAATCCATACGCGTTGCTTGAAAAATATAAAACTGCATTAAAAGTTGGTTTTAGGACAAGAGGCTGAACAAATGTTGGACGCATGTGCATTCTTCATGATACAAAACATTTGGTTCAGATCACTCTGAAAGTTGGTAAATACTGTTTGTGTTTTGCTATCATGTTTTGTTGAAATGCTATTGTGTTTTCTGATTTATTGTGTTTTTTAAGCTCTGTGAAACATTTGGACCTCCAGGGCTACAGTTAACAATATCACAATAACAATATCATTCTTACAAACAGGGGGTTACAGTTATTCCAAATTTGACCTCAGCACTATATGACAAGGATGAGTGGGAAACCCCGTTCACCTTCAACCCAGGACACTTTCTGACTAAGGACGGCAAGTTTGTGAAGCCAGCTGCTTTCATCCCTTTCTCTGCAGGTGAGGGTCAACACAGACCTTTGTTTTATTTGAGTCTTTTTCTGTTATTCAAGAAGCCCAGAGGTTGCTTCAGCAATCATGAGGAACCAATGGTGCACCACATTTTTATTTCACAGGGTTCTTACGCTATTTTAAGTCAAATTTAAGGGCTTTTGATATGTTTTTAAGGACCTGCAAAAATGTAATTTGAGAAGCCTAACTATTGAAAAAGCATCTTCGATTGAAACTGGAACATCATTTTTGTACATGATGAACATCATGGGCTCTGTGTTCATGCCTCTCCGTCGGCGTGGCGCAGGCGCAGTATAGGTCATCTGTTCAGCCTTGCTGCCGCAGCAGGTCGGGGGAGAGGACACAGACGCATCTTGTTCACTCCATCATGTGTGACTATTTACTGAATATTTAATGAGGTTCCAGTTGGGTTAGTTCAGTCAGGATGAGTGTTCAAACCCGCGCGAAACGGGCTCATCTGATAAGCTGTAGATCAGAATATATCAATATTGATCTTGCACTGAATATTGGTTGTTGTTGATCATTTATTGCACTGAAATGCGCCTGACACTGTGGAAACCTGCCAGTGAGGCTTTGGTGACATATGCGCACTACGCCGCTGGTCAACTAAAATACCACTAGACCAGCTGCGCTCCACCTGCACTGAAAACTGACCAGGTTTGAATCGGCAAGCTTTCAGCGCACTTTCCATGCTGCCGGCGGGCATGAAAATGTCACTGCGCCAGCTGATTCTGTCGACACCTCCCCCTACCGTGCCACCACGCCCAGCTTGCATGGGGTCCGCCGCATCTGCCAAAGCCAAACTGCTCCCTGAGTTCCTTCTTTAAGAACTCAACAAACTTCTGGTTGATATTAACCATCCATTGACACCAAGAGCATAATGCGGCTGCTTTGCACAGTAGGCATTTAAATTAATCATAGAAACGATCAGTTCAAACAATCCACAATCAGGTGAGCGACAAGGTTGTTAGCCCCTGTGTCACGATTTCCATCATTCTTGTACACGAGTCGACCATTGACGCTGATCGGTGTAAAAGCTTTGACTGGCTGGGTGGCATCATCAAAGAATAGTTGGCCATGTTGAACATCGTCAGCTGGCCTATTCCCGCTTACAGTCTACACAAGATCAGTTTGGGTGGATTGTCATTAAAACTGGTCCAACAAGAATTTTCATTTCGGTGCAAAATTTCCAATGGTGACTTAAAATAAAAATAACCTTTCTTGAAAGAACTTCTGAAAACAAACATTTCTACTGACGTAGTTTTGCCTCAGGGTCTAAACTTTATCAAAAATTCTTGTTTGTTTAAATTTATTTTCCTGTCTCAGGTAAGCGGATGTGTCTTGGTGAAAGCCTGGCCAAGATGGAGCTTTTCCTCCTCTTCACCTCCTTCATGCAGCACTTCACCTTCTCCATGCCTGCTGGAATAAAGCCTGTGCTGGACTACCACTTTGGCATCGTATTAGCTCCACATCACTATGAAATCTGTGCAACCTCACGCTTAGAGAAGCTGTAACTGATAAAGAGTGCTGACAAAAGCATTTCTTATTTGTTTGTTTTCAATGGTGTCCACATATATCTTGATGAAGCAGTTCAGAAGAGTTAGTAAACACTTGGCTTTCAATTTAGATCACATTGTGAGAAGACCCTAGTTTATATTATTTTTCAATTGTTAAGTCAATAAAGTTAATGTCTTTTCACTTTTGTCGTGTTCGTTTGTCTCACCTTCTCAACGAGCTTTTGATTGTCATCCTAAATCAGTAGTTGGCCAACTGTTGTCCTTGAAATAATGGGATTGAATAATCCCATTTCTTGACCTTGGCATACCAACCCACCCCACTGTTAAGCATACAAGCGTAGGGTAATGAGTGCAGTTTCTTTTTTGTAAAGGGCCTTATTGTCCTATCAGTTTTTTTCAGATAGATACTGAAAGGGTAACAGTGAAGTCATATAGTCTGTTTTTAATGTCCTTTCAAAGCAATTACTCTCTGTTGGGAGTTAGGTTTAGCACACTATGAAGCGTTATATTCTCCTTAATTGTTTTCTTTAAATTCAACTGACTTATTTGACACACACAAATCACACAGGATTGAGAGGAAGAGTGACATGGTGTTCACGCAGATTAAAATATTTAACTGACCACACTCACTTGACTCCTAGTAAAAAGGTACATTAGTAGTTCTGAATTCAACATAGTGCTAAAAGTAAAACACGAACGAGCTGATTTATTCTAACCTTATATATTTTATGCAAAAGTAGTTAAAATTAAAATTTCAATTTTAATATTATAACATATTCAGAGGGGACAACAGCAGAAATGCTGCACTGTAACCAGGAAAGGACCCAAACCAGATAAAGTGAGACAAAGATAGTTTGATCTGACATTTAAGGGAAAAAATTTGCATGACAGTAGACAATTAGCATCACACCTCTTTGACATTCGTAGTAAAGACGGGATTGTTCGCTCTTTCCATCAAAACTCATTCACAGGATGAAATCACTGGATTTACACTAATCAATGCACTGTATACTCTCACTCAGAGCAGTGGATTAAACAGAGTAGCGACACTCCCATGGGCATACGCTGTACAGCCCGGCAGACCCAACTTCCAGGTTATGGAACTCTCAATAGTTCCAACATGACCGCCTGTCATGTCGGACGCCGTTTGCTTCTATGGCCACAAGGCAAGCACTCACCGAGGTTAAATGATAAAATATCAACAAGTTTAATGCCAATATGTGTGTTATTGATATCGCGGGGACTCCTTTATATGTAAAAACGTTTGTCCCAAATGTAATTAAATTTTTTTAGTCAGGAATTGGGATAGATTTTTTTAGCCACGGTTTGCTCCCACACTCCCTGAGGTAAAATATTGTATCAACGAAGGTAATGCCAATATGTGTGTAAATGGTATCGAGGGACCCCTTTATATGTAAAATGATTTTAATTTTAGTATGCTGAAATTGTAATTACAAATGTAATTACATGTTTTTTTAGTCAGGAATTGGGATCGATTTTTTAGCCATGGCCTGCTAGTTGGACGTCGTCAGCTGTAGAGGCCTGCCAGAATTTATTGTGTGACTGAGTTTTGAATCACAGATAAATCATCATCATCAATCATATGTTGAGATGGTTACTTATCGGCTTTATTTTAGATTTCAGCGTTTATCAGTCCCCAATGTTAAGTGCAATTTATTCTTTTTAGACTAACATAAGTGCTATGTAATTTGATTTCTGCTTATGGGATGATAGAGTTAAGGGACTGCTACTTTTTAAATCCTGTCAGCATTTAAGGCATATTTTTAACATGGAAAAATGTTATGCAGGCCATGCTGCAAGACCAAAACATTGCACAATTGTCGAAACAGCTTGTACCACCTGTTACTTACCACTTTATTGTAATATTTTCTCTTGTTAAAAAGTAATACTTGTTACCAAACTTGTCTTATTTCACTTTTATTTGTCATCCAGCCACTAAATATACGTACGTGACTTTGACGTGTACACAGTAATCCAATAAGAGTTGCAAATGTTGACTTTTTTACGAGTAATTTTAATATTTACCTCTTAAATGCGTGCTCACTGCAGTCTGTCCCGTTGAAGAGCATGGACAGTGCAGGCTGCGCTTGGAACTATGGAGGGGTACATGAACCACGTGACCGCTCTGGCGGCGAGATCTGAAGTTGTCGCCACTCTGTTTAATCCACTGCTCTGCTCTCACTTTGCTAGACCCCTCCCATTTCGCTGAGACAGATGTCAAAAGGCTCATCAGGGATTGCTGATGAAAGCTTGATCAGCTACTTTTCAACATGCAGAGCAGCCACAATGCATATTTCTAATGGTGCGAAGACTTCAGATAGATGGCGAAGCTGCTTAGAGCAGACCCTACAAATAACCATATGACCGATATCTTTTAGCAGAGCTAGATTAGTTTGACATGTTAAGAGAGACCAGAAAGCAGAAAGAGACCATATTTACATGGCTGATGTTTCAGGGCAATGCATTATGATACAGTAGTGAAAATAAGAAAGCAATAAACCCTCAGCATGAAGTCATTTCAAACCAGCTGTGGTCTCCAATTTGATTAGATTTTGGAACTTACTTAGCCTTATTCACAAGAGTTAAATGACTGATTTATTGTCACTGATTAACAGTGAGAGAAAAGGTTGAATTGAACTGAATGAATGAAAAGATCAGAGTTCTATTTAACCAGGGCGCCCCTGGTGTATTGCTAAGAGTCAATAGCCTCAGACCTCTCCCTGGTGCTGTCCTCAGAGAACGGTGACATAGTTCATGGCAACACAACACTGAACTTTTGTCTGACACAGACTTTGGTTGCACAGAGTTGACTGCAGAATGGATTTCATCTCCTCCATAGTTGCTACCTGCATAAACTGGGATGTCAAAAGTCTGCTGCTCTTCATAACTATTTTTATCCTCACTATGGACTGCATTAAGAACCGCCGGCCAGCCAGCTTTCCTCCAGGACCTTGGGCTTTTCCTATCGTGGGTAACATTTTCTCAGTGGACCACAGCAAGACCCATGAAAGTATGATGCAGGTAAATGGACCAGTTTAAAAAGATCTAACCAACAGGTCAACTGAAAGAACCAACTTAATGTTTCCAGTTATATTAAGCATTTTATTTTCCTCCTCTCTTAAATCTGTTCATAGTTAGCAAAGAAGTATGGAGGTGTGTACAGCCTGCGAATGGGCCAGGAGTGGCATGTAATCTTAAACGGGTTTGCTGCTCTGAAAGAAGCTCTTGTAAATCAAGGAGACGGTCTAGCCGATCGCCCATCCCTCCCTCTGCTTGAGGACCTGAACCATGGATTCGGTGAGAGGATTTTAAACACACAACAGGCAAATACTGAGTCAGCTGGGGAATAAATGGTTATGTTAGTGGGTCACTGTATTGGCTCGCATAATTGCCCCTTTTGGGAAGTAACAGATGAATATCTGAAAAACTCGGCTTATTGATGAGCATTTTTGAAATATCATGAGTAAACATAAAAGGAGATTAAATATATGAAAAAAATCTGTGATATAATCAAGCTTGACTCCTTCATTTGTTTTAGAACTTAAAGGTAATAATATAGTCAATTCATAAAAGTTTTTCTGACTGTGAAACTGAGTAAAATTGGCAACATTTTTTCCATTTTATTGAAAAGATTCAATCACAGATATACACACAACAGAGACTGATGAATTAAAAACATGTTTATAGAAAAACTCTGATTCTCCTCAGTATTTTGCTGCTTAATTTTCCCTCATTCCTAATGTACTTCCAATCAGGGGTCATTTTTACGAATGGGAACATGTGGAAACAACAGAGGCGTTTTGCGCTATCCACCTTAAGACGTTTTGGATTTGGCAAGAAGTCACTTGAACCAGTCATCCTGGATGAATTCACACATTTCTCAAAAGTCATCCAGAGTTATAAAGGTACAGATTGAATGTACAATTATACATTTTGGCAGAAGAACCTGCACATAAACAAACAAACAAAAAAACTAACTTTCTGTTTTATTTTGAAGGGAAGCCCTTTGATCCATATCTCACCCTCAACAATGCTGTCTCCAACATTATGTGCTCCCTGGTTTTTGGGCATCGCTTTAAGTACAGTGATGAGAAGTTTCAGAGACTGATGAGCTGCCTTGATAAAGGACTTCAGTGTCAAGGCACAATTTGGGCACAGGTATGCTATTTTCAAACGATCCTGACAAAATACAACTTAAGATCTAAAATGCCCAACAAATGGGGGGGGGGGGGGGTCAATATTAAGAATGCATTTTTTTTTCTATACCCTAAAATCACTTTATTTTGAATTGGTTCTGCTCTGCAGTTACACAACTCTTTCCCCCGACTGATGAGACGTTTACCAGGACCACATCAAACATTCCTGGATATTTTCAATGAGGCAAAGGAGTTCATAAGAGAAGAGATTAAGAAGCACAAACAAGACTGGGACCCCTCTGACCAAAGAGACTACATTGACTGCTACCTGAATGAAATACAGATGGTGACTGGCACTAGATACATCTTTAATTTTCACTCATTAAGTAGTGTTCATGAAATGTAAAGAGGTCCATTTTTGTAGGACACATGTTTTTAATTGTCACTTCTGAGGGCATTTTATCTTACAGAATACAACTTACTTTAAACCCTGGAACAGCAGCTTGCAACACTTAGAGATTAATTTGGTGGCACTGCTGTCTAATTGTTTTGAATTACCAGAGCACTTTTTTAACACATGTATTTGGATCTATTCTTAGGGGAAGGGGAAGGCTGGCAACACTTTTGTGGAAGAAAACCTTGTGATGTGCGGCTTGGAACTTTTTGTGGCTGGCTCTGAAACAACATCCACCACCCTGCGATGGGCTATCCTCTACATGACAAAGTATCCTGAGATCCAGGGTAAGAACACTAATCAGTCCACTTCATATTTGAAAATGTGCAAATAGATGATTAACACAGATATTGGTGGCAAAATCTTAGGGGTAAACTAAACAATCACATTTCGATAAAAAGCTTAACTTACCTGGCAAATATTGTGCCAACACAAGTCCTTCATCAACTCTATGCCGCAGACATCACACTCAAAAAAAGTGGAGAACACAGGGACTGGCCTACACACTTAAATCATCTGAATGGTTTTTTATCTCACAGCAAAAGTCCAGGCTGAGATTGACAGAGTGATTGGAAGGTCCAGACAGCTGTCAATGGACGATCGAGCACACCTGCCCTACACAGACGCTGTCCTTCATGAGATCCAGAGAATGAGTAGCATAGTCCCCCTTAGCGACCCTCATATGACCAACACGGAAATCCAGCTGGAAGGTTACACTATACCAAAGGTGACTTTTCAGAAAACGTGTTTTTATGTCAGGATATCTTTATACTGTATAATATTAGCTGAACAGGATTGTTTCCAGATGAAAGTCTGCATCCTGACTTTGGTCGAGGTTTAAAATTCTCTGCTCCAATTTTCTTGCTTAGCCAAGCACAACTCTGGCAGCCAAACAGCGAGTTCATAAGTACTTGTAACTCATAAAACTCATGATCCAAGAAACTGATGGTTAAAATCCTACAATAAAAGAGGAGATCGATAGTAGCACAATCCAAAAGCGTAGCTTGAAAAATGTAAAACTGCATTAAAAGTTGGTTTTAGGACAAGAGGCCGAACAAATCTTGGACGTATGTGCATTCTTCATGATACAAAACATTTGGTTCAGATCACTCTGACAGTTGGTAAATACTGTTTGTGTTTTGCTATCATGTTTTGTTGAAATGCTATTGTGTTTTCTGATTTATTGTGTTTTTGAAGCTCTGTGGAACATTTGGACCTCCAGGGCTACAGTTAACAATATCACAATAACAAAATCATTCTTACAAACAGGGGGTTACAGTTATTCCAAATTTGACCTCAGCACTATATGACAAGGATGAGTGGGAAACCCCGTTCACCTTCAACCCAGGACACTTTCTGACTAAGGACGGCAAGTTTGTGAAGCCAGCTGCTTTCATCCCTTTCTCTGCAGGTGAGGGTCAACACAGACCTTTGTTTTATTTGAGTCTTTCTCTGTTACTCAAGAAGCCCAGAGGTTGCTTCAGCAATCATGAGGAACCAATGGTGCACCACATTTTTATTTCACAGCGTTCTTACACTATTTTAAGTCAAATTTAAGGGCTTTTGATATGTTTTTAAGGACCTGCAAAAATGTAGTTTGAGAGACCTAAGCATTGAAAAACCATCTTCGATTGAAACTGGAACATCATTTTTGTACATGATGAACATTAACTATCACGCACGGACGCATCTCGTTCACTCCATCATGTGTGACTATTAACTGAATATTTAATTTAATGCGGTTCCAGCTGTGTTAGTTTGGTCAGGATGAGTGTCCAAATGCGCTCATCTGATAAGCTATAGATCAGAATATATCAATATTGATCTTGCACTGAATATTGCTTGTTGTTTATTTATTGCACTGAAATGTGCCTGACACTGTGGAAACCTGCCAGTGAGGCTTTGGTGACATATGCGCACTACGCCGCTGGTCAACTAAAATACCACTAGACTAGCTGCGCTCCGCCTGCACTGAAAGCTGCACGGGGTGCACCACCCTCCGCCACAATGCCGGCGGGCATGAAAATAGAGCCCTAACTATCAACCATCTGCATCTGCCTAAGCCAAACTGCTCCCTGAGTTCCTTCTTTAAGAACTCAACAAACTTCTGGTTGATATTAAGGCGCTCCATTGACACCAAGAGCATAATGCAGCTGCTTTGCACAGTAGGCATTTAAATTAATCATGGAAACGACCAGTTCAAACAATCCACAATCAGGTGAGAGACAAGGTTGTTAGCCCCTATGTCATAGTGATGCTGCTCTTAGCTGAACTTTCTATCAATCTTGTACACTTGAGTCTGACATTAACGCTGATCGGTGTAAAAGCTTTGACTGGCTGGGTGGCATCACGGGCTCTATTTTCATGTACGCTGGTGAGGCGGCGGAGGGTGGCGGACCCCGCGCAGTTGTATTTTCGTCTGGCGGAGCCGGGCGTACAGCCAGTTTGGTATTTTCGTGGACTGAGGCGCACGGAGGCGAACCGAGATCCGGTGGTGGCGTGGCAGGGGAAGGTGTCGACAGAATCAGCTGGTGCAGTGACATTTTCGTGCTCGCCAGTGGCGTGTGATTGTAACTGGCTCGCTGATTCAAACCTGGTCAGCTTTCAGCGCAGGCGGAGCGCAGCTGGTCTAGTGGTATTTTGGTAGACCGGCGGCGTATCGGCATACATCACCGCATCCTCACAGGCAGGTTTCCACAGTGTCAATTTCAGTGCAATAAATAATCATCAACAACTATTAATCTGAGTCAGCACATACATTTAGATCTATAGATATATTCTGATCCATATCTGATCTGATGAGCGTGTTTGGCACACGTTTGGACACACAACCTGACCGAATCAACACAGCTGAAACTGCATTAAATTAAATTAAATATCTAGTAAATAAACACACATGATGAAGTTAACAAGATTTGTAATTCGTCTCCCTCCTTTTCTTTCTTCCTTTTATTTCTCGCGCAGCTCGACCTGGACATGTCTGCGTGTCCTCTCCCCGTCCTGCTGCAGCTGCTGCTGCTGCAGCGGCTGAACAGATGATTTGTTTCAGTGCTCAGATGCGTTATCTACTTTAAGCCGACATACGGATATTATAATATTCAGTTTTGTAAGCCAAATTTATTTTATCTGCCAACATTTATGAAAGAAAGAGCCAGGCCACGGAGTGGGATGCGTCATTTATGCACAGATGGTTCCGATTTTAATGCCATTTTTGGAGTTTATGTTGTGATCTGTGCGCTCAACCCACCTTTGTCACGTGAGGTTTGAATATATGCAACTTTATGTGAGTGTCTTTATTTGTGGAAAAGGGTGTTTGTCTTACCAGTGGGTCCAACATTACACACACCAAATCCATCTGTGCTCATATGAGAGAGTGTGGAGGACGCCCAATGCAGCGCTTACAGTGACACTTGTTGAGGAGCTGCCTTCTGTCGCCATCATGTGGCATTGCTGTCTTCACACATCTCTCGATCTCTTTGACTACTTAACGAAAATAGTAATATGCCTCGCCGGTGGCGGATTTAAAGGCAAGGAGAGGAGCTGATGTGATTAGTGAAAACAGGTCTCGGCTGTGTTAAACCCACTCCACGCCCTCTCTCCTCCCTCGCTACGACTTACGCCGCTGGGAGGAGCTGAGTTAGGGAGGAGGGATACTTACGCCGGGCTGCGCCGCTCACCAAAATACCAAATTGTGCTTGGGAACGTCTTGGCGGCGCGGCGGACCCGACTTACGCCGCGCCTGCGGCACATTTCTGGCGAGGCACGAAAATAGAGCCCTATGTGTTACAATTTAAATCACAGGCACTGGCTTCTAAACTTGCTATTGCTAAGGTAAGACAAGCTGGGCTTATCAAAAAAACAGACCTTCAATAACAGGTCTAGACACCAACAGGACAAGATATTTTATGCTCAAATAATATAATCTTGTGTAGCTGGTCATAGTACTTCTTGATCACTGTGTGTCGGTTTTACCATCGCCCTTTTCTCTTTTTGCTCTCAATTTTCTATTACCCTTTCCTATTATAATAAAGATAGGATCCTCAAATGAACTTTCAGGTAAATTCAAGACAATTTATGGCCACAATTCTCTGATTCTAATTCTAAGAACAATTGTTGGCCGCTTTAAACATTGTCAGCTGGCCTATTCCCGCTTACAGTCTACACAAGATCAGTTTGGATGGATCGTCAATAAAACTGGTCCAACAAGAATTTTCATTTCGGTGCAAAGTTTCCAATGGTGACTTAAAATAAAAATAACCTTTCTTGAAAGAACTCCTGAAAACAAACAATTCTACTAACATAGCTTCCTCAGAGCCCAAACTTTATCAAAAATCCTTTTTTGTTTAAATTTATTTTCCTGTCTCAGGTAAGCGAATGTGTCTTGGTGAAAGCCTGGCCAAGATGGAGCTTTTCCTCCTCTTCACCTCCTTCATGCAGCACTTCACCTTCTCCATGCCTGCTGGAATAAAGCCTGTGCTGGACTACCACTTTGGCATCGTATTAGCGCCACATCACTATGAAATCTGTGCAACCTCACGCTGAGAGAAGCTGTAACTGATAAAGAGTGCTGACAAAAGCATTTTTTATTTGTTTGTTTTCAACGGTGTCCACATATATCTTGATGAAGCAGTAAAGAAGAGTTAGTAAACCCTTGGCTTTCAATTTAGATCACATTGTGAGAAGACCCTAGTTAATAATATTTTTTAATTGTTAAGTCAATAAAGTTGATGTCTTTGCACTTTTGTCGTGTTCGTTTGTCTCACCTTCTCAACAAGCTTTTGATTGTCATCCTAAATCAGTAGTTTGCCAACTGTTGTCCTTGAAATAATGGGATTGAATAATCCCATTTCTTGACCTTGGCATACCAACCCACCTCACTGTTTAGCATACAAGCGTAGGGTAATGAGTGCAGTTTCTTTTTTGTAAAGGGCCTTATTCTCCTATCAGTTTTTTTTAGATACATACTGAAAGGGTAACAGTGAAGTCATATACTCAGTTTTTAATGTCCTTTCAAAGCAATTACTCTCTGTTGGGAGTTAGGTTTAGCACACTTTGAAGCGTTATATTCTCCTTAATTGTTTTCTTTAAATTCAACTGACTTATTTGACACACACAAATCACACAGGATTGAGAAGAAGAATAGGAAGACATGGTGTTCACGCAAATTAAAATATTTAACTGACCACACTCACTTGACTCCTAGTAAAAAGGTACATTAGTAGTTCTGAATTCAACATAGTGCTAAAAGTAAAACACGAACGAGCTGATTTATTCTAACCTTATATATTTTATGCACAAACAGTGAACATTAAAATTTTAATTTTAATATTATAACATATTCAGAGGGGACAACAGCAGAAATGCTGCACTGTAACCAGGAAAGGACCCAAACCAGATAAAATGAGACAAAAAAAGTTTGATCTGACATTTAAGGGAAAAAATTAGCATGACAGTAGACAATTAGCATCACACCTCTTTGACATTCGTAGTAAAGACGGGATGTCCACTCCTTCCATCAATGCCCACTCATTCAATGCACGAAATCACCAGATTTACACTAATCAATGCACTGTATTCTCTCACTTTGCTAGACCCCTCCTAGTTAGCAGCGTCAGATGTCAAAGGGCTCATCAGGGATTGCTAATGAAAGCTTGTACCAGACATGTCACTGTGCACTAGATCAGCTCCTTTTCAACATGCAGAGCAGCCACAATGCATATTTCTAATGGTGCGAAGACTTCAGATAGATGTTGAAGCTGCTTAGGGCAGACACTTTAAATAACTATATGATCAATATCTTTTAGCAGAGCCAGATGAGTTTGACATGTTAAGAGAGACCAGAAAGCAGAAAAAGACCATATTTACATGGCTGATGTTTCAGGGCAATGCATAAATGATACAGTAGTGAAAATAAGAACACAATCAACCCTCAGCATGAAGTAATTTCAAACCAGCTGTGGTCCCCTATTTGATTAGATTTTGGTACTTACTTACCTTATTCACAAGCGTTAAATGATTGATTCATTGTCACTGATTAACAGTGAGAGAAAAGGTTGAATTAAACTAAATGAAAGAAAAGATCAGAGTTCAATTTAACCAGGACACCCCTGGTGTATTGCTAAGAGTCAATAGCCTCAGGCTTATCCCTGGTGCTGTCCTCAGAGAAGGGTGACATGACCTAGTTCATGGCAACAAAACACTGAACTTTTGTCTGACACAGACTTTGGTTGCACAGAGTTGACTGCAGAATGGATTTCATCTCCTCCATAGTTGCTACCTGCGTAAACTGGGATGTCAAAAGTCTGCTGCTCTTCATAACTATTTTTATCCTCACTATGGACTGCATTAAGAACCGCCGGCCAGCCAGCTTCCCTCCAGGACCTTGGGCTTTTCCTATCGTGGGTAATATTTTCTCAGTGGACCACAGCAAGACCCATGAAAGTATGATACAGGTAAATGAACCAGTCTAAAAAAGATATATCCAACAGGTCAACTGAAAGAACCAACTTAATGTTTCCAGTTATATTAAGCATTTTATTTTCCTCCTCTCTTAAATCTGTTCACAGTTAGCAAAGAAATATGGAGGTGTGTACAGCCTGCGAATGGGCCAGGAGTGGCATGTAATCTTAAACGGGTTTGCTGCTCTGAAAGAAGCTCTTGTAAATCAAGGAGACAGTCTAACCGATCGCCCATCCATGCCTCTGATTGAGGACCTGACCCATGGATTCGGTGAGAGGATTTTAAACACACAACAGGCAAATACTAAGTCAGCAGTGGGACTAAATTGTCATGTTAGTGGGTCACTGTTTTGGCTTGCATAATTACCAGTTCATGTAACCTCCTTTTGGGCAGTAACAGATGAATATCTAGGGACTGTAGTTGCTTGTTGATGAGCGTTTTTGAAAATATCATGAATAAACAAAAAAAGGAGATAAAATATACGAAAAACATTTGTTTTAGAACTTAAAAGAAATATAGTAGTTGATTCATAAAAGTTTTTCTGACCATGAAACTGAGTAAAATTGGCAACATTTTTTCCATCTTATTGAAAAGATTCAATCACAGATACACAACAGAGACTGATGAATTAAAAACATGTTTATAGAAAAACTAATTCTCCTTGATATTTTGCTGCTTTATTTTCCCTTGCTCCTGATGTACTTCTGATCAGGGGTCTTTTTTACAAATGGGAACATGTGGAAACAACAGAGGCGTTTTGCGCTCTCCACCCTAAGACATTTTGGATTTGGCAAGAAGTCACTTGAACCAGTCATCCTGGATGAATTCACACATTTCTCAAAAGTCATCCAGAGTTATAAAGGTACAGATTGAATGTACAATTATACATTTTGGCAGAAGAACCTGCACATAAAACAAAAAACCCAACTAACTTTCTGTTTTATTTTGAAGGAAAGCCCTTCGATCCACATCTCACCATCAACCACGCTGTCTCCAACATTATGTGCTCCCTGGTTTTTGGGCATCGCTTTGAGTACAGTGATGAGACGTTTCAGAGACTGATGAGCTGCCTTGAAATAGCATTCCAGTGTCAAAGCACAGTTTGGGCACAGGTATGCTCTTTTCAAACTATCACAACAAAATACAACTTAAGATCTAAAATGTCCAAAAACACATGGTTTTTTTTTTGGGTTTCAATATTAAGGATTTATTTCTACACCCTAATATCACTTTATTTTGAATTGGTTCTGCTCTGCAGTTACACAACTCTTTCCCCCGACTGATGAGACGTTTACCAGGACCACATCAAACATTCCTGGATATTTTCAATGAGGCAAAGGAGTTCATAAGAGAAGAGATTAAGAAGCACAAACAAGACTGGGACCCCTCTGACCAAAGAGACTACATTGACTGCTACCTGAATGAAATACAGATGGTGACTGGCACTAGATACATCTTTAATTTTCACTCATTAAGTAGTGTTCATGAAATGTTAAGAGGTCCATTTTTGTAGGAAACGTTTTTAATTGTCACTTCTGAGGGCATTTTATCTTACAGAATACAACTTACTTTAAACCCTGGAACAGCAGCTTGCAACACTTACAGATTAATTTAGTGGCGCTGCTGTCTAATTGTTTTGAATTATCAGAGCACTTTATTCACACATGTATTTGGATCTATTCTTAGGGGAAGGGGAAGGCTGGCAACACTTTTGTGGAAGAAAACCTTGTGATGTGCGGCTTTGAATTTTTTGTGGCTGGCTCTGAAACAACATCCACCACCCTGCGATGGGCTATCCTCTACATGACAAAGTACCCTGAGATCCAGGGTAAGAACACTAATCAGTCCACTTCATATTTGAAAATGTGCAAATAGGGGATTAACACAGATATTGGTGGCAAAATCTTAGGGGTAAACTAAACAATCACATTCAGATAAAAAGGGTAACTTAACTAACAAATATTGTGCCAACACAAGTCCTTCATCAACTCTATGCCGCAGACATCACACTCAAAAAAAGTGGAGAACACAGGGACTGGCCTACACACTTAAATCATCTGAATGGTTTTCTATCTCACAGCAAAAGTCCAGGCTGAGATCGACAGAGTGATTGGAAGGTCCAGACAGCTGTCAATGGACGATCGAGCACACCTGCCCTACACAGACGCTGTCCTTCATGAGATCCAGAGAATGAGTAGCATAGTTCCCCTTGCCACGGCTCATATGACCAACATGGAAATCCAGCTGGAAGGTTACACTATACCAAAGGTGACTTTTCAGAAAACGTGTTTTTATGTCAGGAGATCTTTATATTGTATAATATTAGCTGAACGGAATCGTTTCCAGATGACATTCTGCATCCTGACTTTGGTCGAGGTTTGAAATTCTCTGTAGCCATAAATTCTTCATAAGTACTTGTAACTCATAAAACTCACGATACAAGAAACTGATTGTTAAGATCCTGAGCTCAATAAGAGATCAGTAGTAAACAGAATCCAAAAAGCGTAGCTTGAAAAATGTATAACTGCAGGGCTACAGTCAACAATATCACAATAACAAAATCATTCTTACAAACAGGGGGTTACAGTTATTCCAAATTTGACCTCAGCACTATATGACAAGGATGAGTGGGAAACCCCGTTCACCTTCAACCCAGGACACTTTCTAACTAAGGACGGCAAGTTTGTGAAACCAGCTGCTTTCATCCCTTTCTCTGCAGGTGAGGGTTTAACGCAGACCTTTGTTTTATTTGAGTCTTTCTCTGTTATTCAAGAAATCTAGAGGCTGCGTCAGCAATTATTAGGAACCTATGGATCACCACATTATTATTTCACGGGGTTCTTACACTATTTTAAGTCAAATTTAAGGGCCTTTTGATATGTTTTTAAGGACCTGCAAAAATGTAATTTGAGAGGCCTAACTATTGAAAAACCATCTTGGATTGAAACTGAACGTCATGGTGACGTACATGGTGAACATTAACTATCAACAATCTGCAGCTCGCCTAAGCCAAACTGGTCCCTGAGTTCCTCCTGTAAAGGCTCAACAAACTTCTGGTTGATATTAAGACCATCCATGGACACCAAGAGCATAATGCAGCTGCTTTGCACAGTAGGCATTTAAATTAATTATGGAAACGATCAATTCAAACAATCCACAGTCAGGTAAGAGGGAAGGTTGTTAGCCCCTGTGTCACAGTGATGCTGCTCTTAGCTGAACTTTCTATTAATCTTGTACACTCGAGTCTGACATTAACACTGATCGGTGTAACAGCTTTGACTGGCTGGGTGGCATCATGTGTTACAATTTAAATCACAGGCATTGGCTACTAAAATTGCAGCTGTTAAGGTAAAACAAGCCGGACTTATCAAAAAAAACAAAAAAAAAAGATATTAAATAACGGGTCCAGACACCAACAGGACAACATATTTAATGCTCAGATAATTTAATCTTGTGTAGCTGGTCATAGTACTTCTTGACCACTGTGTGTCAGTTTTACCATCGCCCTTTTCTCTTTTTGCTCTCAACTTTCTATTACCCTTTCCTTTTATAATTAAGCTAGGATCTTCAAATGAACTTTCAGGTAAATTCAAGACAATTTATGGCCACAATTACTCTGATTCTAATTCTAAGAAGAATTGTTGGCCATTTTGAACATTGTCAGCTGGCCTATTCCCGCTTACAGTCTACGCAAGATCAGTTTGGATGGATCATCAATTAAACGGTTCCAACAAGAATTTTCATTTTGGTGCAAAATTTTGCTGGTGACTCAAAAAACAATAACCTTTCTTGAAAGAACTTCTGAAAACAAACATTTCTACTGACGTAGTTTTGCCTCAGGGTCTAAACTTTATCAAAAATTCTTGTTTGTTTAAATTTATTTTTCTGTCTCAGGTAAGCGGCTGTGTCTTGGTGAAAGCCTGGCCAAGATGGAGCTTTTCCTCCTCTTCACCTCCTTCCTTCAGCACTTCACCTTCTCCATGCCTGCTGGAGTGAAGCCTGCGCTGGACTACCACTACAGCATCATATTAGCACCAAATTACTATGAAATCTGTGCAACCTCACGCTGAGAGAAGCTCTGATTGACCAAGAATTATCAAGGAGTTATCATCTTTTCTCTGTTGATTCTTTTTTTTTCCCAATGATTTTGAAATACTAGCAAATGTATAGTTTGTGTCATTTTAGATCACATTACTATGGGACCCTTGCAGTGGCGATTGCTCTAAGACTGCAAGGGAAGCTCGGCTTCACTGGAGTTCTATGGCGAGAGGGCGGTCCCGACTTTCTCCCGGACTCCGAACTTCTGCATCCATGATTGGATGAGCTGTCTGAGGCGAAATCCTTTTTTGATTGACAGCTAAACAAGCGAATCAGCGATCTTGAAGAATAAAACATCTACCAGAGCATTTTCCAAGTTATTCATTCCGTTGGTCTTAACTGCTCCAGAGACTTTACCGATCCTCAGCGACTTTTATCTTTGTTAAAAACGACTGCCGTTGTGTTTGGCGACTCTGTTCTGTTACATACTAATAAACAAATACAATTATGATGTTGGCCAGAAAAATGAGCTTCCCCTCCTTGAAAGACCAGCAGCCGCCACTGGACCCTTGCTAATACCTGTTTTGGGCTGTAAAGCATCAATAAAGTAAACTTCTTAGCACTGATGTTTTTTTTTTATTTTGTACCCTTCTATGTGGGCTATTAACCTCAGTTATGTCTCTGGTTTTTGGTCTTCAGTAGCCTAGCCTGGCTTCATATATTATTTTAATTCTGCATTTTGAAAGGGGACACCAGTACTTCGACTTTTGTTTCCATGAGAAACTTGGCCTAATCCAATCACCCCTCTAGTGTGAACATGGTATGAGGAGGCGATTTACTTTCGAAATAGAAATGATAACATTTTTCAAGTCAGTGTTTTCAAGGTTATGGTTTAGGGGATATAATAAAAAAGCACACAGGGCCTGATTCAGACAAGGTTTGTGCAGCTTTTGCACCACTAAATCCATGCAAAAGATCCAAAAGACATTGTTAACCCTACAAATGGTCCTGTATGAGGGCAGCACACGGAGTCATGGACACACATACAATTAATCATTTAACATCGCTACATTTTCTTCTCCCTCCTTTATTGTATAGCATAACCACAGATGTACACTTGAAGCTCTGTCTTCATACTTAAACATACATTCACACAGACATTCATTCCCCCTCTTACCTGCCGAAGGTGCATCGCTTTCACGCTGACATGCCTGCTGGTGTTTCTAAATGCGGAGACAGGGCGCACGATTTCCACGCACTAAATAGGCGGGTATGGCGTGTTAATGTTGTCACATGATGCAAGAAAAAAAATCTCTAGTTGTTTATATCAATCTCCAGAAGTTCATAAACTATTGACTGGTGTAAAATCCTGGTTGAAATGGTAGAACAATTACAGTAAAAGGTCTGAAGGTTTCAAAGAATTAAGATGGTTTATATATGAATAAAATGTGCTTTCCATAAAATTATAAAATCATTACCCACAGGGGGAACTATGGGGTCTAAAAGAAGGCTGTCTGGGCCTATGAATTTCTCACTGGGCTATTTTTAACCAGTATATAAATATTAATTTTTGTTGTCAGGTCGTTTATTTATGAAAAAGTACAAGGGCTAACGTTGGTTGGATATTAAAGATGACTCACCATACACAGTACAATTGTTTGCCGCTTCAATATTAGCAGAAGACAAAAGTAATTTCTTGTTTCACTTATCTGATTCTGGCTGGTTAGCGGAAGACCGGTGAAGCGTGTCAAAGACGAGCACTCAGGTATTTCTCCTCCATGAATCCTGAGGTGTTTAATCCTGTTGGTCGTTAATCCTCCTTTATATGATATAGCTGTGTTGCTAATGTTGCGCTGAGATAAGAGTTCATTCTTTCTGCTAAGGTTAGCCAAACTTTTGACCGCAGCCGCTGAGGGTTGCAATGGTCTCTCTCTCTCACTGTGGCTTCTTCCTCGTTGGTTGTCTGCGGCGTCTTCTTCGTTGGTGTTTAACGGCAGCTTCCTCGTTGGTGTTCGGCAGCTATTTCTTCCGGTCGGCGGATTCCATAGACATTCATAAGAAAGGTTAGATGAATCGAGGCGGAGTCACCTGCGTCCGTACACGGCGGCCATCTTACTTCAGTATACCATTCTGGTACACTGTATGGTAGCTGATGGAAGGTGAGTAATTTGCATGATCAAAAATACTCAACTCACTGAAATCTTGACAGATTTACAAACGGTCTTGTTTATTACATAGGCTACCTTAATAACGTGGTTATGAGTCGGGATGCTTGGACATATTGAAATGGCAGCTTTTCTTTGAGAAAAAAAAGACTAAATCGTGCAGCATAATTGTTTCAGACTCGATGCCTAACCTGGTCTTGAGTGTGAGTTTATGAGTTATTACAGATCTCTTGTTTTGTTGGCTTTTTTGTGTTGAATATTTTTTACATTTTGCTCCTTTTTTGACTACGCCTGTATTTTTCCACTGTTCTGATTGTTTTGATTGAGAACCCTGAGACAAAGATAAAAGTGTGTTTGATTTCAGCAGATCTCATTTTACCCTTCCAGTCTTGAAGGTTGCCTTCAAAGTCCCTGAATCACAGTCACAAGGTCATGATCCCTGTACAAAAGTTTTGTAATCTACCAGATGCCCTAGTTTAGTGCAGATGCAATAATTGGAGTATTTTAACAGGCATTCAGGAAAAATAATCTGATGATATATCAAGAAAGCTAACGTTAACAGCCATTAAGATTTTTATGACAAACCTAAAAGCAATAAAAATAAATAAATAAGATGTTATCCTTACCGGTCAAGAATTAGGCACTGAGTGGGCTTGAGCACACAAAAGTTTTTTTTTCTTTTTCAAATAAACAGCTCACTGATGTTTATAGAAAGATTTGACTGTGAACATTAAAGCTGTGGCACTAACAATACAGTTTTCTCAGGGGAGAATACTTCAAATCAAAGATTCCAGGTGAAGTCTTACTTGAAAAGTCACAGGTTATTTTTACAGCTTTACAGTAAGGGATCAACAGTGTGGACAGTTACAAATACTGTTTCTGCAACTTAACTCACCTTTATTCATGCTTGCCAATAACGGCACTGCTAACCACACCAGCTCATACCCTACTGCCTGTAAACATTTAAGAAATTATGAAGCTTCCACAAATCTTCTTAAAAAGCAAAACAGACAAAAATGAGAGTGGAAAGACGGTGTTTAGATTGGAAGGCTTTTGTTGACACAATAGCTCACATAAACAAGTAGTTATCTGAGCAAAGCTAATTAGCTTTGAAAGTCAGTCAATGCTAAGTATCATGAATGACAGCTCTGTTTATACAAACTCTGCTGCTCCATCTTTACTGGATTAACAGAGGAGGAAAATAACCATTGGTGTCTGCATTAGAATGAACAACAATCTTCCCCGTGGCAGACCACAGGCTACGTAAAGCTTGATGCACTATAATGTTGCGCAACACAAGAGGAGCTGTACAACAATGTCGAGTAAGGGATGAAGTCTTTCATACCTACTGTAAGCCTAATGTTCCACACCTTCAGGTATCTGCTCATATTCAAAGTTTACAGTAAAGCAGTCTACACCCCTGTGTGCTAAGTAACATGGTACACATCAGTGAATTTCAGTACAAACTAAATATGACAAAGTGAACATGTGAAAATTGAGTTGTGTGGTGACATGGTACACTTTTACAAATAGTCCAGTTCTGTCATTTCTAATGTGAGTTAGTGTGACAGTTTATCTTTATTGGGTCTATTCCACAGAGTACTCTTTTAAGCATGAATTAAATGACCTTAAACGTGTAGATATGGAGCCGTATGCACGCCGCTTGGCAAAACGCGTTTAGCGGGCTAAACTCCTAAACGCCAAAAAATGTCGGTATGCACGTCACTTCGTATAGCTGTTCCTATACAGATTTTCGTGTTTAAAGTTATCACACCTCTGGGGGTCCAATAGCGGGTCTAAACGCGTTTAAATATGGCGGCACTCTTGTTGTTCCAAGGAAGACAGCGGCGACAATTGCGTCGAAACAGGATTTTTCGTGACAGAAAACACCCCTTCGACATGTATGACGACCACGAAGTGTTCCGTAAGTTTAGATTTCTACGGCTTATCCATGGTTGAAAACTGCCGTCCTCAACCGAAAGTACACAACACTTAAAACAGACCGGTTGACCCAATTCTATAAATATCTTTACCGTTTACGACACAGTAAACGCGGTTAGCTATACGGTTCCGTTTACAGCATTGTGCATACCAAAATCGTATAGGAACTAAACGCGTTTAAGGCCCGTATAACTAAACGCGTTTAAGCCCTAATCGCGTTTACGCTAAACGCTTTCAACGTGCATACGGGCCATGGTTATCAGACAATTGCTCACAAAAGATCAATGACTTTTAAAAAAAAGCCACAATATGACATGATTTTGTTAAAGGACAATAAAAAAACGTTAGCTGCCATAAAAAGCAATGACAAAGTATGAAATTATACATTTCCCCAACTATAGATATCTGATTTATAAAGTTGAATGCATTTTATTCAGTAACTGATGTTGAGGTAAGTGTTACGAAACGTTCAAAGCATAGTACACAGGTTTGTCAAAGGGTGGAATTGATTGGAGAGGAGTTACAACTGAGTTTGAATGTACAGAGACTGTACAGAGAATGCATGTAAAGACTTGCTTTAGTTTACAGTCTGTGTGCCATGCCAAAAAATGTCACCCAAAGGGGTGCTGGTTGTCTTGTGGCAGGAAGCACAATGTTCACCTTCCCTTCTTCTGTGGACACTGGATTTTATAGCCCACCCTGTAGGCCTGAAGGTACACACGTGCCTGGTTCATTCTGGAAGCAGAAATACTTATGTCACATAAACTATGAGTCACAAATCAAGTTAGCTTTTTTCATAATGATATACATCAAATTTGAATAACTTTCTAAAGATATGTCTATCGAAAAATCTGTCTGCTGTATTTCCATCTTGAGCGCCATAATCAATAAAAAGAGAGCAAAACAACAAAACAGTTTACCTGTACTTGGTGCAAAGCTGAACTCCAAGGGGTCCACACCGGTCAACATAACTCTCCCTAAATGCCTTTCTTACTGCTCGAGCCATACTGACCACAGTGGTGACCACAGGGCAGGTCCTACAAAGGAAATACACACAACAGTGCTCCTTGAACTACATGACAACTGTGAACTGGATCCTGAAAGCTGCCGTGGGGAACTTGGCCCCTGTGGGGAAAGATGTACACTCTGTAGCTTTGCTGATCTTGTCCTGTACATGCAAAAGTAGTATTACTTACCAAAAAATATCTTATAGTCAAATGTGTCACTCACTTTGTATATCTGCTGTTCATTTAAAGAAGGCAAAAATCAGTTCATCAGGGTATGCTCTTGACAAGGTTTTTATGTTGATTCTTGAGGTCTGATCACTTGTCATTTTGGTGAAAAAGTCACAATTGGCCCTTTTTGCCTTTTATCATAACAATCAGCCCAGCTAGAAAAAGAGGATTTGATGCATGGCTTCAGTAGAGATAGAGAAGACTTGACAAAAAGCACTTTGTGGATTAAATTAAAAGTGTTATAATCCTTAAAGCAGCTGTAGTTGTTAATGCCTCATGATTGTTTATACGTACAGTTTTTCACAGCGCAGGCCTGCAGTGCCCTCAGGACAGGTACAGGTGTTATGAGGACTACAGGTGGCCCCGTGTTGGCAGGGTGGTACACAGGGGGTGGTCACAGCTGCAGACATAGCAAACAGTAAGCGTCTTATTATAAAAGTTAAAGGACTTCAATGTCATTACCGGCACAAACAAAGAGACCAACCAACCTGTTTCACATAGACTTCCTGTGAATCCTTTGGCACACTGGCACCTGTTGAGGCCCACACAAACTCCCCTGTTCTTACAAGGTTTCTGACAATGAACAGGCTCTGTAGGAAACAAGAAAATAAACTAGAATTTCCCCTTCGAAACGTAATGCTGTCACTTGTTATTCAAGGAAACATTGAGGGAGGGGATAAAGAGGGATAAACGGACAACTGCTGAACATATAGCATCTCTGACAGGGGCTGTTTTTTCTGGGTATAGAGTTATAAAGGAGAATTGATTTAACAGTATTAAAACTTGATACACTTGTTGTCTAAAACAAAATAAAACATTAAATTACGTAGAAATTCACACTGAAGAGAACCCAATCAAACTGGGATATCAGTCAATAGTTGGCTCAAACAGTGACCTGAAGCAGAGGACGATCTGGACTGGATTGTACCAAACTGTGTTTGCTTTGTAAACATCAACAACCTGTTTTTTAGGGTACTTTTATGTTTTAAACAGCTCATGTTAGGTAAAATGAACACAGATTTCCTCCTCTATGCTGTTCCACTTTTAGGGTTTAAGGAGACTGATGACGTGGGAATCATACACATCTAAATGTTTGTGTCACTCAGTTGAGACAAAAACAGCAGTCTAGAAAATTGTCTAACACTGTGAAATTAGAGGTTCATGAACTGTTTGAATTGAGAGTTACATGAGTTCCATAAATACAGTCACGTTACAATGGCTAACTTATAATACCGCATGTGTAATCTTACCTATCTGGCAACGAGCGCCCTGCCATCCACCAACACATGTGCACTTGTTGACATCTACACATCGCCCCCCATTTTGACAAGCAGGAGTGCACAGGGCTGCAAAAAGACACACACACACACATCAACAAAGGTATGTCTATGACGGTACAGGCATGGAGGTAAACTGAACAGCATGTTTTTAGTTTAGCCAGCTAACCTTTTGTTTGTTTGTACAATAAAACCCATATTTTACGAGGCAGTGCCCCTTAAAAGCAATAGGACCAGGAGGTAGAAATTACTCGCCACCCCACCTGCATGCCTGGTGTAACTAATGCCAGATGTGTTGGAGGTTGTTACTCACGCAAAAGACACTGTGGGCCGTTATAGTCAGAGGGACACTGGCAGGTATTCGGCCCCACACAGCGCCCACTGTTAGCACAGGGAAGCTCACACACAGCTGAGCAAGACACAGAGAAACAAACATGAAGCAAACTGGATGAATAACTTTGGAACTGGTTAAAAATGAGAGGAAATTTCTAAACACATGAGATTAATCTGGTTTTTAAAACAAAGTCTTTCAGTGTCTCTTCAGTGTCGCTTGCACAGATATGGGGCATTCTTCGTTTATGTCTATGTCAGGAATACCTGTGTGGCAGCCTGCTCCACTCCAGCCATGAGGACACAGACACTCGTTCCAGCGCATACAGGTTCCTCCGTGGGCACAGGGTGGGGAGCACATTGCTAAAAACACACATCCAACATTTACGTAAATCCATTTGTCACTATAATGCTCAATATTATCATTTACACAGCATTCAGCATATCATCAAGAGCAAATGTGTTCATAATAGGAACATAATCCTGAACATTACAATCACATCAGACTATGAAGACAACATTTGCACCTTCATTTTATTTTATATTCAAATAAAATAAGTAATATGTAGAATGTTCATGAGCAGCAGATTGTCCCATTGACACCAAATAAAAAACCTGAAACCACTAACTGAAACTGGAGTTTCCTTAACGACTTGTTTCATCTCAATTTTCAAAATTTCATGTCTTCAATTATGTGATTATGGCACATCACTGCAGTGGAAAAGCACACCATTGATATAAACGTTACCTCTTTGCCTTTTTAGAGCATCCAGTGAATGTTAAGTAGCTGTGGTGATAAAAACTGAACTCATGTGATCCATGTGTACCTGAGCAGCCCAGTCCAGGGTAACCAGGAGGACAGTCACAGCTGTTTGGGGCCACACACACTCCGTAGTTTTGACAGGGAGGGTCACACACAGCTGGGCAGACACAAAGGGACATAAGAATAACAATAACACAATTGAAATCAAAGTTGCATTTCCAGTAAAGTAAAAAAATCTCTGAAGTGTATCATGTTTGATGTTATACTTACGCTGGCACTTGGTGAGGTCATCCATTCGTACTTGATAACCATCCCTGCAGGTGCAGTTAAATCCACCCGGGTGGTTCATACAGAGCTGCTCACAGCCACCATTTGTGAAGTCCCCACACTCATTCACATCTTGTGAAAAACGAAAAACAAAACCAGGAGGATAGTCACTACAGTCACCAGTTGGACAATTAAATATTCAACATACCCCAAAAATCTGAAAAAGATCCAGACTGTCTGTTAATTTTCTCATTAGGCTGAGTGACAGGCAGATAAACTTGGTTATTTGTACAGGCAACAGTTTTTTGTCCATGAACCGCTAGAGTACTCAGCTGTCAGCTGAAAACTTTGGCTGTTCTTTTCCCCAGTGTCACTATATTTTTTAAACACACCTCAGCCTAAGTTAACATGTTCAGCTCTTCATAACTCTTATATTTATATCAAAGGATTATTTAGTCTCACCTAAGCAGCTCCTCTGGTCTTCACCCAACTTCCAGCCTGTTCGACAGCTACACTGGACCTGTCCTTCAGCTTGCAACGTACATACATGCTCACAACCTCCATTTCTAAGGCTGCAGGATGTTACATCTTTTCAGGTGAAATTAAAAAGAAAAAAAAAAAGGAAAAACATTTAAAACCTCAAACATTTACAAATTTAAACAATGAAGAACAAAAAGGTTTCACAGACATCTGTTGCAGCCTCCATCCTAAACTGTGAAAACCGTTTGTCTGATGTGATAGTTTGTAAAAACTGAAAAATAAAACATACTACTGCAGGTGAGGTTGTCTGTGTCAAGCAGCAGAGGAGGAGGGCAGTGGCAGGTGTGTCCTCCTGGAGAGTTGCTGCAGGTGTGAGAGCAACCACCGTTCTGGAGTTTACATTCATCAATATCTGCGTTCACACACACACACGGACACATATATAAACACACAAAACCTAATGTTGAATTTGGGTTAGACTTCTCCATCCTCAAAACATCTGCTAAGAGCGTCTGTATGCACTTCTGCAAACAAGCACGACCGCTATGAGGAAGTGAAGTAAAACATTCTTGGCAGGTCTATTCTCTACTGCATGATAAATTAGCTCGCTTAAATGACTGGAATGAGTTGGCGTACAGCAGCAAAGAGTGGTAAAGTAGAAGTGTGTTGCTGGGTGACTGACCCACACAGGTGTGACCATCGATGTGCAGCTGGTATCCAGGCCTGCAGGAGCACCGGAACGAACCCTGAGTGTTGATGCAAATGTGCTCACAGGTCCCATTTTGTACCAGGCACTCATCCACATCTGAAGGATCAGGGACAATTCGTTAACTAATGGCCAAACATGTCTCTGTGTAAAAGCTTATTTAAACTCAAATCAAACACCATATGCACATTGTGACAACCCCTCCCGCTCCTCTTCTGCTTTCTCCCCTTGCATGTGTCTGATTCTGCTCTGTGTTGCAGCCTCAGGGAGATGGTGGAGGGTGGAGCTGGAAGGGGCTGAGTTACCTGCCCAACAGGGCAGGGCCAGAAAGCATAAAAGGCCTGGCTGAAAAAGCTTTAGCTCTCTCTCACAGCAGGGCCTACATCTACCACACCAGCCACCACCATTTTGGGTTTGTCCATCTTACAACATCCACCAAACACATGCTCACACATCCAACACTTGCTGACACTACTGATCTTAATCCTGATGCCGTATACAGATTGATGATCATTTTTGTTCGATCAAATATCTTTGTTAAGGGTTATTGTTGTGTGTTGCCTCCCTTCTTGTTATCTGCCTTCAGCCAGGCAGTAACAGCATTGTTCTGACACTTGATCCGACAAGTTTAGGGGACTGGTTGTGGTGGATTTGCAACATAGAAAGTGTGTTTGGCAGGGGACTGGTTTGAATCCAGCAACAAAATCTGACACTGGTGTTATGGGATGTTATGGGGCTTTCATGCCCTCTATTGGCAGAAGGATGACTAAAATCTCTTCCCTCTTGTTGCACATTCTGGATTTCAACAGATGGAATCACAAACATTAGAGTCTGATTTCTGCTCTATACTGTTTGAGTTTACCAATTGTGGCTTTAATTTCATTGTTATGCATGAAACAACAGCAAAGACAACACTGGGTGCCTTATAAAATGCTATTTGTATACTCTGTTGATTTTTTTCCAACAGACTCTTATTATATTAGAAGATAATATAAATGACTGTAAATAATTGTTGTGTGTTTCTTTGGCTTTGAGGCCTTAAACTGGAACTGGAAAAAATACACTGTGGTAACTTCTAATCAAAGCTCATAATTATAAAAGCATAAAGGACCAGAATTATAAGAAAATATGCTTAAAAAAATAATACATGCTGTCATGTTGGGAGTTGTTTAAGTGGAGGTGTGCAAACTTGTAGCAGATAGGCTAATAAGAATATTTCTCAAGTTTCTGAGAAACACTCCCAGCTGTTTATTTCAAAATAAAAGACTTTAACCAGCTGCTTTTCAATGTGAACAATTCATTTCATCACATAAATATGCCACACAAAGTGGTCTCTAACACTTCGTAGGTTCTACTCATGTTGGCAAAAAGTGTTCATTCATTCATTCATTGATTCATTGATTCATTACTCGCCCCCTCCTGGGTGTTACCTGAGCAGTTGTGTCTGTCCTGGTCCAGCTTGTAGCCTGAGCCACACTGGCAGCTGTACCCTCCCAGTTCATTGGAGCAGTTGTGTTCACAGTGGCCGTTGTTTACAGCACACTCATCAATATCTGTAAACAAGGGGAATCCCAAGAGACCGGTGTTTGGTAAGTGATGTGTGTCCAAGTGTCGCTGGCACATGCTGGTGTTGTTGGAGTGACTCAAGTACCGCTGACACACACTCACAAACACTGAGTTCTATTAGAAACACACACATTTGGAAAACATACACTCATGAACACATTGTTAACCAACCAAAACAAGAGTGTCCATCTCCATTGAAGCCGTGGTAGCATTGGCAGAAATATGAGCCGATGATGTTGCCACACCGTGCATTTGTGTCACACCCGTGACCACCTGACGCACACTCATTCTCATCTGTGAAAAGAGAGAAAACTTTGAAAAACTTGTTTTCATTTAATAAACATTGTTCTGCCAATCTGGATCATTTTTAGGGATACAAAACAAGAAGCGTTTAAACCTGCACACACAAAGTAGCTGGCCTCATCTAACTGAAACAGAGTTTTTCATTGAGGGACGTCAGCGCTAATTGCTTACCTTCGCAGTGTGTGCCGTTTCCCCGGTAACCTGGTTGGCAAACACACTTGTAGCTCCCTAGTGTATTCTCACACACACCCTTGCCATCACACACTGAAGGACTCTCTGCACATTCATCTACATCTGGGACAGGGATAAGGGACAGAAAAAGAAAAATTGAAAACAGAAGGAATATCATTTTTTAAAGCTAAGTTGTTGCTTTGAAATAAAACAGCTTTTTGCCTCAAACAGATGCCTATTTGGCAGCAAGCAACAGAGTAAAAGGTTCAGTTTCACAGAATATTACCCAACCCTAATCAAGATCTTATGGAGCATACTTATGTCCCTCGAAAACTAAATATGGATAGAAATAACGCTTTATTCTAAGAAACTATCACCTATTGTAAATACTTCAGATTTTGCTTATTTGATTCTTCTTGTGACATTTAGAAGCACACAGAATGTGTTTAGCATGGAAAGCAAACCATACCTTGACAAACAGTGTAGTCTGGACACACAGGACCTGAGACCCAAAGTGCAGAAAAGTCACACATAAAAGAAAATGGAGATGTTAAAAGAAAGCAAACAGTACACCAAGAGAACAAGGATGGAAATAAGTCACTACGTGACAGACTACAAAGTAGAGATAAGGGCTTTGGGACAAAAACAACGAGCAACAAAGCAGGCAGCCAGCCAGCAAAGCAGCAGATTTAAGCCCTAACTCCTACAGAGACTTCCTCTCTGTCAACAAGAGTCGTAAATCTGGAGCAACTCAAGCAAAATATTAGAAACCCACAACAGCAGATCAAATCCGGGCATCAGTGTTATCCCGCTGTTTTGGAAGCTTAAAGACGAACTTACCAACACAGGCGGGAGCCTCTGCTCTAAAGCCTGGCTGGCACTGACACACAAAACTACCGGGGGTGTTGACACACACATTTCCCAGCTCACGACGGCACTGCTCCTCGAAGCTGCACTCATCTACATCTGAAGAGAGCAGAAACCACAGATAGGAAGCTTTTATTTGACAGCTCTAAAAACATGGTACAGCAGTGCTACCATTGAAATTGCATTTTTGGTACTTCACATGTCTTTGTTTTTCTGAGTTGGTTTTGTATGAGGGTTCATTTTAGACATTTACAGTGTTTTATACATTGTGTCATCATTTACACCTCGCATCAACATTTTAGTGCATGCCTCTGAAAACATTGTCTTCCTGTATGTATATAGTCACACACACCAGATGTCAACATTAGCCTCACCCACACAGCTTTGTCCATTAAGTGCCATTACATATCCACGAGGACAGGAACATGTGAAGGAGCCAGGCGTGTTTGTGCACTCTGCATCCCCTTGACAGGCCTGCAGGCCCGTCACTGCAGCCAGAGCACACTCGTCTATATCTTGAAAACCCAAAGATACACATGTATCATGACAACACTGCGAATTATCTGAAGGGTACAGTTAATCATCACCAAAACTCTCCTTCCAACATGCTCTAACACACATAGTGCATCCTCTCTGTCTTTAACTCCCCTTTCCACACACACACGCGCACACACACAGATATTGACAAACCCTGGCATCCTCCAGCACCCATCAGGTAACCACGGAGACAGCTACACATGTAAGAGCCCAGGGTATTAGTGCAGCTGGCATGGGGACCACATGGTCCTGGCCCCTCTCTCTCACACTCGTCAACATCTACCAAGAAGAGAGAGGATAATGTGGCACTTGTTGCTGCATGCAAATCAGCAGGGAAATCACCAAAATTAAGTTTTCTTCAGTCACGACCAGCAGTCGTGCTGTTCTCAAGACTGTTGCATCAAATGAAATTAAGAAAATATTTCCCAAAAAGCCTTTTCCAACCTTTACAGCTTGCAGCTTCAAACAGAGTGAAGCCAACAGGGCAGGTGCAGTTGTCTCCATCCTCTATCATTCCAGCTGGACAACCACAGTGTGTGCTATTCTCCAGCTTCACCTGGTTACCACGGCATTCGGGAGCAGGGCTGGAGCTTGAAACTGTAGTGGTCAAGGGTATTGCTGCTGTAAAAGAAAAATATATATATTTTCAAGTAGGGCTGGGCGATATGGGAAAATAACTTTCACAATATTTTTTTCATATCAGTCGATATTGATATACATCAAAATATAAAAAATGAAATTTAGTTGTGTTTATTGGTAGCATGTCTTTTGCAATACAATAAGCTACTGCATCTGTGAGGTCTTTGTGTCTCTTTGACGTTTTGTCGTAAGGCGTTACACTGTTGAAGTGCTATGGTTCCGTGTAGCCAGAGCTGGCCTAAGCCTCAATGGGTCCCTGTATTTCTGCCAATAGTATTGATTGTTGATCATTCACACACCTACTATAGTATAAATTAATTTAATGCGTCTCTCATGTCTTTACACATTTAAGGGGGTGGCCAAGGTAATAACTTAAATAATACCAATGCAACCATACAAATAATACCAATGAATGACTGATAAATGATGTTCAGGGTGCCACATATGGTTTTTAATCTCAAAATGTAACACATTCAGGATGCTCAGTGCACATTGCACATCAGGAGGCACGTAACGATAGTGAAGCTTTGCCATATCAGCAGTAAGAATCATAAGCCTACATCAGCAGCAGCACTAAAATATTTTAATTTATTTTATTTTTACAATTATATATAATTGATCATACAGAAAGCATCACTCATACATGCAAAAATAAAAAAATACTTAAATTAAATTTTTTTAATGCTCTTGAGGGCCCCCTACTGGCCACGGGGCCCTAAGCAGGCGCTAAGTTTGCCTTTGCTTTGGGCCGACTCTGCGTGTAGCTGCAGCCTACTACCACGTAGTTGTTTGCTACCTGGTTCTAATTCAGCACGACTGGTTCAGTATGAAGTGGACCTGAAGAAACTACCCTTTTCATTGGCTATTAGTGTAGTCTACCAAAACATGACAGAATGCTGACTATTGAAAAGCATATTGATCATGTTTTATATTGATATTGAGGGAAATTAATTTTCGGCATATATCGTTACGGTTTTACCGCCCAGCCCTATTTTCAGGTAAACTGCTTTGTTAGAGTGAAAGCTATGGAGAATAAGAACTCACTTGTTGCAGGAGTGTTGATCTTTATTTCACTCAGGTTTCCGATGGCGTTTTCAGTCACCTAATTCTCAAACAAAGGACCAAAAGTTACATTTAATTCCTTGAATCCATCACATCCAACAAAACAACACTTTCAAATGTGCAAAGCTGGAGGACAGAATCTCTTCAGTGATGTGAGTTTTTTTCCTGTTTTGCTGACCTGGCTCTTGTTGAGCTCCACCTCTGTCTGTTTTAGGACTTCATTATCATTTTCCTTGGGGGTGCTCAGTGGTTCAGTCACATTCAACCCCAGCAGCAGGAAAGAGAGGAAGATCCAGATGTGAGTCATCATCACCTGAGTCTATGTACAGAGCAGAGCTTTAGGAAACTCAGCAGGCCATGGAAGAAGTGACCAGCTGTTTAAATAATCCAAAAACATGACTGTTAAAAGAGAAATGACTGGAAATTTATTGTGAATTGTGTGCAGCAGTCATAGTACCCATGCATGTCTAGACAAGCCAAACAACATAGGGGTTAGAGCGCCCTGTTATTACGTGAACATCAGCCCCCCCGGGACTTGTGCACAGAACAATAGAAACTTACAGCAGCTGCAAGAAGTTAAAGTCTGTAACAAGTCAGTTTGGTTTCTTTTAGGCTAAATGTTAAACTCTGAAAAACACGTACAGCTTTAAAGAAAACTTTTGCGATAAGACACCCCATTAAATTCTAACAGTGGGGCTACATTACTAAGTGGTGCTGTGAGAAAAAAAGGGGTTAGGTGTAACAAACTCTTTGACCGACTTACCGGGGTTAAACTTGTTCTCAACCTAAGCAGACAGAGACAGCGAGTTACATCCAGATGCCAGATGGCAGAAATGTGTTTCCTGTCTTCTCCAGATGCGGGGTCGTGCAGCCTCGAGCCAGCTCTCCGTCAGTATGGAGTACAGGGGGGCTGTATCCTACATTACAGCAATGACTCCACATCCTGTCCAGGAGTTCTGCACTTCCCATTCCTCAATTCCCAAAACACCGCTGAAGAGGAGCAGCAGTCCGACCTCCAGGCTGCTTCGAGATGCCCCTGCTTTGAACCCTGACATGAAGGTCATAAAGCACTCAGGAGACGCCGTGAACTCGTAAACTCCGGAGACTTTACAGGACAGAGTCGTCAAGGTGTTAAAGTTAAATTCAGCATGACTGAGTCTGACACCAGCGATACTTTGGTCAGCCCATGAGGCCACATGAGGGCAGCAGGTGACTTCTCTTACAGGTCTGATACCCCGAGAACTGACAACCAACATCTCTTGTTTTTTCTTCTTTTTCACTCATTTATTTTTTAAGAAAAAGAAACGTACACCCTGAATAGCAACTGTTTCAATTCTATTCAAACTTGGAAACTTTCCAGTTTTTCAACTGTGACAAACCTAGGGGAGACCGGGGCTTGTTGTCACACTTTTTACACTCTTATATATTTCTTGGAGTCAGTACATCATATATAAACAAAATGTGTACCAGATGAAAGACCAAAGTCTCAGGTATATCTGTCGTATTTATGTCATTTTCATATCTTGTGTCAGTGCAGAGAGTGTGAACATGTGACATGTTGCCCTGCCATCTGGTAAGTTGTCTCACTACATGGGGTAAGATGTCACAGTGGATTTTTCAGCTAATAAAACAAGGACAAAATTATTGTTGTTCTCATTTTTTTACATGAAAGTGAACATCAAAATCAGGCACAGAAAATGTTTATCATTGAGCTAGAAAAGTCATTGAACAAATGTTAACATAAAATATTATGCAACTGTTTTTTTTTTTGTTGTAAATCCTCTACATAGGGGAGACCGGGTATGATATAGCACAACCATTTCCACCAGTCAGAGAGAGCACTGGAGTGTCAAGACCATTTCAGTGTTTACCCAGTTCTTCCCTAATAGTATGTGGTGATTTTTGAGGCTGTAAACCGGTGCATCTTGTTTCTACACTGAAAAAAAAAAATGGGGATTTAAAAAAAATTAAGATCATATTTTTGTTTTGTACTTTGAATATTGTCAACAAAATCATAGGATTTATATTAGACTAATAATTACCCAGGCAGAATGGTATGATTTTTTTTCTTTATCTTCTATATGCATTTACACTTAGCTAAATACTGGTTGACAGGGGTGGGTTATATCACATCTAATAAAATTGTGACAGAATGTCCCTTTACAGAGCCCGCATTATTTTGTCATCTTAAATAGTTTTCAGATTCCTTATAGCGCAAAAGGAAGACTGATGGAGGTGCACCTGCTATTGTTTGGAGGGAAGCATCTTAGGATACTTTAGTGGTATTATAAGTGGTATTATGCCACCATAACATACAAATGCAAACCTGCTCTTGGTCAAATGACTCTAATCAGGAATTGCTGGTCAAAGATGCAGCAACTAAACAAGCCCAGCTTTTGTAGAATTGAATATCATTACTAAAGATTTCTGACTTTTGTTATGAAGTTATTAAATGTGTCCATATCGCAATCATAATGCAGAATTATTGTCAAGAAAGTTTGTTAATGTAGACTAGAGAGAGCAGTCATTCTGAATTGTTCTTCCACTTTCATAAACCTCTTGAGAAGCGTATCACAGTGTGGTCTCTGTGTGGTCTCATCGTACGGCTATTTGTCACCCAAACATGTGTTACTATCTACCCTGCAGGTGGATAGATTGACAAATAAATACCCTGTTTTTGACGTCAGCTCATGGGAATTTTGATATTCTTGATATTTGATATATTGTGTTCACTTGTAGTGAACAAATGCGGGTACTTTGTATATCAGGGATTTTAATTGTACTGAAATACATGTCAGGTTCTGTGTTACCACAGTTACAGCAAATTCATCCCAAGTAAAAAGACTAACACATTTGTAATTGATGACATTTTTGATGCTGTTTATTGTTTTTTAAATGTCTCCTATCCTTTAGATGTGACTAATCATTGAAATTGTAAAACACACTGTGCCAGTAAAGACTACAGTAATGGGATGTAATAATTTTCATAGTTTCTTCCATTATTTTTCTTCTGATGGTTTCTTCTCATAAAGTAAATCAGAGGCACATATTAGCTGAAGGATGGTTCAAGCTTACTAAAAAAATGTGTAAAGTGTATGACAATAGTGTTGTTCAATTGCATTGGATTCAAACATAGACATGTTTTATTTCTGCAATTCAAAGAATACAAGAAAACTGTTAAATTTCAGTCTATTGCTCTCAAGAATGAGTCAGTTTTTTTTTCTTTTGTAACAAGATAGCCGACACGTCCCCCCAAAATGTGAGATATTTAAGGAAATGTCAGATTCATAGAACTGAATGAACCTATTATATGTGATACGTGTGCGTTGGTTCTTGGTAACACATTGCCACATTTCCTGTAATGGCTTTGCCTCTGGTCCTGATTTAACATTTTCATTTTGTGAAAGAGTCTGCAGAGAACCACACTGAAGCTGAGTGAAAGCGTTTATGCTTAACAAGCATAAACCCTATTTCTAAAACCATTACAATATCACAAGAAAGGCACAAGGAAAGCAGCAACATTTCAAATGGAACAGTGACCAAAGTGACCAAAAAACAATTTCTTATCTGTAAAAAAGTAAACACATTCAGTTAAAGCTAGGATGAAACAAAAGGGTTGTGGTTTGTGCAGAACTGAGTAACAATTCAACATTTGTATGATATTTACACCAATGACATGGTCCTGTCATGTTACAGCATGAAGAGATTACAAAGGACAAAATAAGAGACCTGAGGATCAACAGATGAGCAGATAGAGTAGAGGACTTTACACATTATAATTCAGAATAATTACCATGCTACCATCACTAGATATATTTCTAGTAATACGCTCACAGATGGAGTTTTTCTTTACTATTGGCCCAGACCACTGGACAAAGCAAGACAGAGTACAGCATGTTGTATTGGCTTTAAACTTTATAGCATACAGTGTTTTTAACAACGTGACATCAAAGTTTAGGGAAACTTGCTAACTGATTCTTATTGGTCAGGTGAAGCTGTTAGTGTAGGAAAGTGTTCATACTATCAAGTATATCTTAAGCTTACCTTTCTGAAGTTCCTATCAAAGACTGAACCAACTGGTAAAGCCTGTCTTGAAATGTGTGTGTGGACATTTTCTCTTTTTTATTGTGAAGTCCACCTCGGTCTCTTCAGGCAGGAGGAGTGCAGCCATTAAAAGAAGAGCATCATTAAGACTGTCAAGAATGAAAGCAAACAGACTCAGGCTTTATGGGGTATGGCTGACAACCACGACCTACTGCACAGTCAGTCAAGGGGAAGAGGGGGTCAGAAGTAATCCTCTGTGTACATTCAGTGAGCAGAGATCCTTCAGGACAGGAGTGCTTGTAGGGGGACCTTTAGAAGGGCGTGTCCATCTGACTGCCCTTCGCAGCGGGTGACACCACGCCATAGCTCCGCTCCTGCCACCTCAGCCAATGCATGTGCACTTCTTTCTGCACCTGCAAACCACATACAATTCATGTTTTGGCTGTTTCACAAGATGTTTGTCTGTGACACATGTTTACAGTTGTCTAAGTTGTTTTTGTAAAGTGCACTCTAAAAACTTGGGTTATTTCTTCAACCCAATTCCTGGGTTATACATGTTGAGTTAAATTTCTGGGTTATTTTTCAGATCCATACCCATTTCTTGGGTCATATGGATTCTATTGTAACCCAGTTTGAGGGTTTTTTGAATGGGTTAATAATTATGGGTTATTTTTCTGAGAGTAACCCAATAATTGGGTCAGAACGTTGGGTTCGATTGACTCTACGTGGTTTCTAGGCCAAATAGCAATTAAAGTGATCTGGTGACCCTGTGAACTTTGACCTTGAATTTATATACAATATGATATATGGTTCGAATCCAACATGAGACACATCTGAAAAGAGCAAACTACATCCACCAGTGTGGGTCCTTAGGCAAGACCCTTAGCGCTATGGCCTACAATCAGTTTGATAAAAGTACATGGGAAAATAAAGTAGCGTAGCCAAGCAGATGCTAACTGTAGCTAGTATACTATTCAGAAGGCATACTAGAGGTTGGAGTCTTCTCATCCATTTTTCATCAACATCCCTCTAAAATATAATGGTTTATATTAAATATAGATGTAGATATGAGGAGAGATGATATATCTTCAGTCTATGTGATGAGGGTGCTGACTACGGGGAAATTATTTAGCATTTAAAGCCATGAAAACTCTAAACCACTTAATTACTGGGAAATGGTTTGGGTAGACACATTTATTACGCAACAGAGAGCAGTTATTTATCCATGTGATTTGTCGAATATGTTAGAGCGATTGCTTTAAAGCGGTATGACAAATACTGACCTCTTGATTGAGAAAGCAATACAGAACAGCAACAAGAAGTCCCTGGGAGAGAGAGAGAGTTGTCATCATTAACATTTTAGAGGAGTTTGCATCTTTTAACAGCTGCTTATGTGAGGGTGGCTTCAATGTCAGAGACAAACAAAGAGCTGATTGGATTAAGAATGAGGACTGAAACTTGGATTGTCCTCAATGTTTTTGCTCAGGCAGATGGGAAATAGAAATATCAATGCTTTGATTTAATATTTGAATACTACACTGCTGCAAACTGCTATCAAAGAGACGGTCTGTAACAGCTACTACCATTTCTAGAGTAAAATTCCTCTTGCATCTCGTTTAAACAGAAACTCTTTCAGAAACATGTATCTGGACATTTGTTTGGCATTATTTTTTTTCTTTCCCCACACTGTACGCAGTTTTCCAAGTACTCACATGCGTCACAGAGAGAGGGATTTATGCAAAGTCAGTGTAGGGAAACTGGCAAGTGTCGCAGCTGGTGCCAAATGTGACAAGAAATGCCTCCAGCAACACATTACTGCTAAGCCCTTTTCCAATGATTAAAAAGTCTTCACAAAAGAACGATTTTATGAACTGCAAAGAATGACTCTCATTAGCTGTAATATCTTATTCGTAACTGCTGACATGACAACATATCAAAGTAAGAGAGTGGGTTTAATTAACCATTAGTGCTGCCAAACATCATAATATTTGGAAATCACTGGCTGCATGTTAGTATCCTACTATTAGTCTTTAACTTCAAGACTTGCTGTGTCTAAAAGTAGAGCCGACTAAAGCTTGTAAGATGGAAGTAGACTCTCAAATTTGTTTGGAGAAATTATCTAGGGAAAACAGAATTTCAAGGTTAAACCTCATTTCCTGTATGCGCTTATTGAAGATCTTTAATTTAAGTGCCAGAAGCAGAGTGAATTTATGTTGATTTATATTCAAAACATGAAAATGACAAATTGTTGTAAGAATAAAGAATAAATCTGACTGACAGGATCCTCTGCCATAACAGAGCAGTTCAAACAAGGGGTTATAACAAACTACAGGGTTGGAGTGAGTGCATTTGTAGTAGGTTACATCTGCACATGCGTTATATTAGTGTCAGATTATGAAGTGTTATATGTGTGAGTACCTGGAAGGATCCCATGCAGAGCTCGATGCAGAGACGCAGGTTAATGTTGAAATAATCAGGCAGAAAATTGAAGAACATGTAGTGAGTACCAAACAAAGGGATGAGGAGGAGGGTAGACTTAGTCAGGCGCCTGTTGCACAGAGGGGAAAAAAAGCTTCAGAGTGGCATCATGCATGAAGACGCTCTGATGAGAATAGAGAGGATGCTTGTATGATGTGTCAGCCTGTACACAGCTTAATTATTATCAGGAACATGGCAGCAGCTGTATGACTCAAAGACAATGATTAAAAGGAAGTGCAGGGATAATTTTCTTTCTTTTCTTACATGTTATTTGTAAATATCCATCCAGCTGGTGCAATTAGAGTCAAGCATCACTTAGGTTACCTTTGGAATGTCTTTTTTTAAGATCTGGATGTGTCTGTGAACGCCTTGAGCCAATTAGTAAGCTCATTTCAATTAGAAGTCTGATAGGCCTCTCCTGAAGAGGGAGGGCAGACGTGTCCAGACTGGTTAGTTTGAGGTTCAGGAGACATTGAATGAATTAAGTTGCTGCCCACTTTGTTGTATCAACACTTCTCACACAGCTTGCATCTTCTCTTACATCAAAGCGTCTACTTATCAGAGAAAATAAGGACCAAAGAGTTTGAAGACGTTTTTTGAAAATGTGTCCATAAGACTGTAAAAGCTAAATAGCTGCTGATAAACTGTAAAAGCACAAAGACAAAGCTTCAGAAAACGAGGAAAAGATGAAAGCCAGGTCTGATAAAAGCAAATCTGCCACTGCAAGAATGCTCAGAAATTTCTCCTCCAGGTCTTTCCCTAATCGAATGTAGAGATGATTCAAGTAGAAGATGCCGAATGACTGAGCCCAGTCAATCATTCTGTGTCTGCAGCGAAAGGATTACCTGTACTGAGAGGAATTATTGAACTGGATCAGCCGGGGATTAAGCTTCTGTATCAAGATTCTTATGATGTTCATGAAGAGCATGAAATTCACCTGGTGGTGGGAAAAACAGGAAAGCCAAAACAACGTCAACGAGTATTATTATTATGATTGAATTTCCCTTCAGGGTTAAATAAAGATCGTCTTATTCTGATTATGAAAATCCCAACAGGCACAGTAATTAAATGTCTCTATCAACAATATGATTATGAAAGGTCATGCTGCAGTACAGACTAAGCAGAACAGTTATTGTCATTATTTTCTACTGTGTGCAAAATTGTTATCTAACCATACATCAGAATTGATCCCTGAAAGAAACTAAATAAAGACTGTGCACAATTATCTGCAACCTTCTGGGTGCACACATAACAGCCCATCATTTTTTGGTGCAATACAAACGAAGCGTCTACCGCAATTGACACGACAATTGGTCCCTTGATGATCCACCAATAGGGTGAGTCCTCGTTAATGTCCCAACATCTGCACAGGGAGAAATTATGAATATGTTTTGGTGAGTCTGAATAAAAACAAACAAAAAACTGTCAACAAAAAAAAACTCTTAAGTGTGCAGTCCTTCGACAAAAACCTGCCATCATCTAACTGAATGGAAATACCTTATATTCACCAATGTGGGTCAGACCACTGCCGCCCTAGAAAGGGATTTTTTTCTTTCTTTTTTTTTTTTAATTGTAGCTGTTTGAGTTACATGTCACTACTACTAGTAGTAGTCTATCAGCCACAATAGATACTTGTCAGTTCTGCCCCTCTAAGGAAAAACTGCAGGAGAACCACGGGCTAGCTAAGCTTACAGGCTTTTAACCCTGCATGAGACTCGGCTCCTGTTTTAGCGTTTTATGGTTTGTTTTTAGTTATTTGTTTCTATGTTTTTAAATTAGTTTTTAAAAACATTGAAACTATATTTTACTTTTTACTTCTGCTTTTATTTTATCCATTGTTTTCATTATTTTTGATTGTTTTTTTATGTCCAATTGTTTTGTCTATTTATGTACAGCACTTTGTTCAGCTGTGGTTGTTTTAAAGTGCTTAACAAATAAAGTTGAGTTCAGTTGAGTTCAGTTGAGTTGAGTATAGTTCTCGGCAGATGAGGTCAAGTCTGCCACATAATTTAGAAGATTTTGAGTGACCCCGACACAAGCACTCAACTCTTCTTAAGTGTAAGATCCACTTAGACTTTTTCAGCACTTTACTTTGTCATCAGAAAATCCATTCACAAATGGACTTTCTGATGGCAAACCTAAGGTAGTGCACTATAAATTAATAAGATAAATTAACAGAATCGTGGCGATAGAGAAAGACATTTATACAGACTCTGTGTCCTCAAAGTAAATCCTGGATCCGATCCACAGGGTGATGAAGACTGCGGGTACACCTGTGGGAAGGTAGAAAAACCTAAACTAGCATCAAAAAGATACAACCACTGCAGGTTTTTTTCCTTCAAGGCTAAAAGTTTCCGGATTAAACATTTCACTCTCCTGCATGCAAGATTAATGAACTGAAAACCACAACTCACACATTGTGAGTAAATTGGCTCACCTAAAAGAATATCAGCCTCTGAGGAATCAAAATATTCTAAGTTAAATTATTTTATCTGACCGCTTCTTTTTCTGTAGTTTAGCCTTGAGTAAGTTAGAGAGCTGCATAAAACAGCAAGGACTCAGTCCTTTCCAACCCTATATCTTTATAGTGTAATTTCTAAAATAAAAGAGTTCTTAATCTTTAGAAAGAGGTAATTAAGCCTACTATACCTAAAAACTGCCACATACTGTTGTTAATGTGGTATATCTTATACTGGAACCAAACTGTGTATCTCAGCACAAAAACTGTGAGGGATGTGGCATGCCAATATTTCTCACCCCATCCCAGCAGGCTGAAGCCCCAGAGACAGCGACGGCTGTGATAGAAGGACGAAAGCAGCAGAGAATTGAGGTAGAGCGCCTCCACCAGGAGCCAGAAAAAATTAGCCATTACACAGTAATGACAGAAGACCACAGAGGCCTTACAGGCAAACTAAACAGAGAGACAATGAAGCAAAGTAGGACACAGAGAGAATTTTAAGAAGATAGTATGAGAGAAGAGATTGACAGGCAATATGTGACTAGACGGACGTATTAATATGAGAGCAGGGGAAAACTATCCTGAGGAGTTTCTGAATATAACCCAGAACCTCTTGAGCTCAATATCATTATCTTACTGTGGAGAGGGTGCAGTGGTTGGTGTCATCACTTGAGAAGAGAGTCGCGTCCTTTATGAATACTGCCACAGCCTTCAGGATAAAAGTGGTGAAGAGCTGGATATGAATGAAGTTCCTGGCACAACGCAACCTCCTGTTGGAAACAAAGGCATAAAAAAATACTCTAGACAGACAGGTAGATGGATAGATAGGTATATTATTAAGGATTTTTAGAATATAATCTATCAAATACCTGAAGAGCAAAAGGACCAACACAGCTACAGTCAGCACCGTTAGAGAGATGCTGTAACCGATGGTGTATATCAGCTTTACTGTGGCAAAGTATGACTGCTCAGTCTGAAATCAAGAGAGAGAAGAGAGTGACCAAGGTCTTCTACAAAAACACAGACTTTGTTTGGTAAAAAATAAATCAGTACAAGTGTCCAAAAGCTTTGAGCTCAACTGTGTTAAAGAGATAAATGCAGCATGACTTACACAAAGGGAGTAAAAAAAGTAAGGACACCATCACAAGGACTTTAACTTAAAAATAACCACTCTTACTTTTAGCAGCCTCAAAAGTGTTTCTAAAAAATGGGGACAAATAGCTCTTTTTAGCTCTACAAGTTGTTCCTTCATAATTATCCTCCAAAATGATGTTCTGCGCATTAAAGGTTTATTCTCACTTCAGAAAGCACGAAAATGTCTGCTTTTACCTGATGACTGACATCCTATCAGAGAGTATATAAACAAGAGGTGTGTTTCTGTATGAAAAGATATCATTTTCATCTCTTTAAAGGTAGAAGACTCAAAAGTCAACGACTAAAACAGAACAAAACTAGGTGCAGTTTTAGCCGACACACTGAAATCTGGACTAGCACTTGACCTATCCAACCTCTCATCTAGCTTCTCATTTTCAAGTCTGAGATTTTTATTAAGCTTTACCCTTAGTACACCCTGCAATGAAACAGTGTCAGAATTTCATTTTGCAAATGCCTTTGTCCAAAATGACAGGCATCTGGGAGTACGTGCAGCACAAGTCAGGACACAGGACAGGACAATATTGTGATTAAGTGCCAAGAAACAGCGTCAAGTCTGGTTAAACACAGGCGTCAAAAGACTGCAAAGGGTGAGTAATATCTCACCATCATAATCACCATCATTGTCCACCATCAACAACATAATGTAGGTTTGATAATATAATGTTTGATCTTTCTGAAAATGTGCAGGGAGAATCAGCATGATCAAGCAATCAAGAGCACGCTAGTTATCAATCATAACATTTAGATTCAAGGCATGCCGAGTGATTTTGATGGATCCAAGATGAATATTGATCTGTTATCGCAAAGAGGAGCAGGCTGGAGTGACAAGGAATTCAGTCTCACGTAGGGTAGTCTGAAGGTCCTTTAACTCATTAACAGATGTTCAAGATCGTAGTCATGTGACAGGAATGATGGAAAGAGCTGGGGGTTGTGTGCAGAGCATTGAAACTATGAGTGAGGATGATTACAACAAGTGAATTCGTGTATGTTGAGATGAGAAAGGGGGCCAAGCATTATTCATTCAGGCACCACTGTGAACTTCCAAGATAATCAATTAGGTGTCCTTCAGATATAGGACATAGGATAGGAGTAGGCAGATCCTGTGATACCAAGCTTAGTGGACTGACTTGAAGCCAGGCTGGTTTTGGTCAAACTAAGTGTTACTGGGTAGGACCATTACCTCAGGAATGTCAGCATCCACACTGCAGGCAATGTGGTGAGGCAGAAAAGGTCTGGACCAACCATCGGGGGTGCAGTTACGACTTACTGAACCTGGGGCAGAAGATAAGGAGAATAAAAAGTGAAATTAGACACTGATTCAAAATCTTTGTATCAGAATCTCTAATTTATCAAGAAAATGAGAAATAAAGTATTTATGGTCTTTATGGCCACACGTGCTGAGTAGCACTCAGGATGGCACAGATGGAGGATGAATTATAGGAAGTATAATTTCTCTATGGACCACCAGAGGGTCAGACCTTGAATTTTGGAGACAGTCATGCTAATGACAAAACTTGCCCCACCAACCTCAAAGTTCCCCTGACTCTCTAGTGCCAACATGTGGTTAACGTGTGGTTATTTAGCAAAATATCTCAACCATTGGATAGGTTTTGTAATCCTTTAAATGTCAATTTCAGCCCTTATCCAAACCTGCATTACTTAAAAAACCTTACCTCTGTACATTGTGTAAACTTTAATGAGCATAGCATGTTAACACAATACCTTTTAGATTTTTTTAAAATTCATTTCATAATAAGTGCTAGACAGCTATGAGAGTAAAAATCTTTGCAATGTATGTGATTACAGAGTCAAATTCCTTGTAATAGCACACATACTTGATTATGAATAGACATGGCTTTACTATCAGACAAAATATGACGAGTCTATACCGCCTTATTAGTTTAGATTTAGGCTTCAGAAGTCTAAAAAGACCTTTTTGAAAATACCTGTAATAGAATTCTCTTGTACAATTCTCTTAACACACTACTCAGTCACTCTTTCACCACATAAGCCTTCACTCACCTGTGCTGTTTTTGAAGAGGGAGAAGACAGCAGGACAAGCTCTGTGGACTGTTTCCCCAACAACTGCATGAGGCCAGCACAAGACCGCATCCCAGAATGGCCGGCAGCCTTTTGGATGATTAAGAGGAAGACGGTATTAGATATACGAGTGTGTCTGTCAGAAAAGTGGCTCCTACATTTTTACATGATTGCATACAACACTGACTGAGAAGTGCAAAGTTGAAATATATATCAGTACTCAAAGTGGAGGTGAGGGGGTGAATCATTCACAAAGTACTTAACATTCTCCAAAGCCATAATATCAGCCATGTCTTAAATTGTGCTCAGATCCAAATAATAAAATTAATAGGGCGGTAAATCTTTACTTTCTGCAGTGGTTTCCTCTGTGCATGACATGATAAATCACAGTGTTATGCATTCTGCATGAGGCACAGTCTTGAAAAAGCCAAAGTAACGAAGGCTCTCCTTCAAACACTTCTTCAGCTTTGGCTTCTGTTCTTAGTGCATAAAATTACAGAATGTTTCACGACTACAAAAGTGCCGCCATGCTTTAGTTTTAATAAGCTGCAACTGAGGGATAATTGGACAAAAACACACCTTCTATGCTTCTGTTTCCCTGCTCTTTAATGTACTGGAGGCAGTTCTGCTCCTCTCTCTGGAGCTGAAATATAAACTCACACTCGGGGTGTAAGCTCGACAAAGCCTAGACGACAGAAAGAAGACAGTGAGTAAGAAAAGAAGAAGGGGTTGTTTTCTTATATGGAGGCATTCAAGAAAAGAATGCAGAACAATTATAGGAAAAAGGTAATTCATGTGTTTAAAGAGTGTATGGTGCCTTTTGAAGGGCGCTGACTCATTTTATGTCATTTAAACGGAAATACTTTGCTACTAAAACTTTATCATTTTGCTCAAACTCACTTATTTTCTAACTCCATAATTACCCATTGTTAATCCTCTTGGCTCTGCTCCTTTTGCATTATACCCAGACCCCTCTGGTTCCCTGTGCTAGATATTGTGGATGGAAAATCACAACAGAATGTCTAGATTTTTTCATTTGAATTTAATTTATTTCCAGTTTCTTGGACAGGACATGAAAGGAAGGTATTAAAGAGAGTGCTTGTACTTGGCAGACAAAGCAATGTCCACTTTTTGTTATTCAGAAAAAAAGCCATGTCAACATGACCTTCACTGCTGTTTTATGGCCCATTGTCTGACTTTCTGGTCAGAATCACATCATTCATACAATACCATTATCATCATACTGCCAGCTCCCACCCAAAACGTCAAAACTAAAACACATATGAATTAAAATTAAGATCTCAAGGATAAAATATGACCCTAAGTCCAGACATATAAAGAAAACCTGATAAGCTTTTCCTGATATTTTTGCCTTTGAGAAGGTTAATGGTCTAAAGTTGCACCATAGTTGAAAAGTCACTAATTTTGATCATTGCCAGGCTTTCCCTCTGACCACACAGTGTCAAATACTTGATTCTAATTGGCCTAAACCTTTTAACATTGATTGTTAATTCTAACTAGCAAGAGGAATAACCAGATCATGCATATCAAGGAGTCCAGCTCATTTATAAAGTTAATGGCTTTACCTCTTCCTGTTGAAAATGTGGCAAAAATACAAGTTAGTTGTTCCCTCCATAGTAAGACACATTTATCTGTTAATAAAATAAGTCCAGGCACTGAATTGATCTCCAGGGTGCAGGCACAGAAATCCAAACTATGTAAACATGTTTTGATCCAGTTTATCCAGCACTGACTAAGTCACCCTCATATAAACAGCTAGTTGAGTCATGATAGTGACACACTCTTTGTAAGGAGATGAAGTATCAGTTTAGCTGTTGTTAAAACCAGAATAATTCCATCCTTTTTTTTTTCAAAAGAGGACAAGACAATGAGCTGAACTCAGAATGGAAAGTTTAACTAAGACTTGAAACTTCTTTCTCAGTATTTCTTAGATAACCTGCTGGATATTGTCCCTCCAAGTGCAGAGCATGACCAGAATACATGAAAGGTGGAGGCACCAGACCAGCCACATCTCCAGCAAAGGTCTGTGTTAATAATTCCCACCTTTGGAATCCTTGGGGTGCCTGGTGCCATCTGTGTATCACTTTCAGTTGAGTGAACCACACCAAGGAGAAGAGGCACAAAGCCTCTATGAACCACAACATAGGTTATACAGGTGCTGCTATTAGTGGGTAGGTAATGAGCAGGGTAATAGTGGGTCAGACATGTCAGGTATATTCCCATCCTGTCAGGATTCCTCAGCATAACTACCTACTCAATAATACATTACCTATCACCTAAATGTGTCTTTGTGAAACAGTGTTTACAAGTTAACAGAATGATATGTCATATGTAATTATAGCAGAGTAGTCAAAGCCCAGCTCATTGGCAACATTTTTCACAGATTATTATCACTGCCATTTTCTTTGATTTGAACAGCTGAGGACATGGAGGAGAGAGCATCAATGAAACGCAGCAATGGGCCAAACTAAAATTATAAGTGTGATTTATGTTTCTCATAAACATTATCACATTTGCCAAAAGGAGGATTCTGTGTGTGTAATATCTTATAAAATACGTCTATGGTAGTGCTGCAGAAGGTGCATTGTATCTGCTCCCATATTAGTATCATAAAAATCTTGTTAATGGCTCCTTCATTAATGATCTTTTATATTCAGTCAAGTAAAACAGCTTGCATGTTGTGAAATATTCAACAAGTTAATTACTGTAGCTCTAGGTTAATTAGAGGGCCGTAATGATGCTGTTTAATCCATTGTGGTGCAGCCTCTGTTATAAAAAGAATAAATATTTTGTCTTTGGATCAGTTGGAGCTCAAATCTCTTCATGGACCTCAGCGACATTATTCCCAAATTCAGCGGCTGGAAAGTGAAATGTGTAATTTGATTTGCAAACACAAGCCTGATGGATAAATGCAAACAAAAGCAACATGAAAGTAGTTGAATTTAAAACAAAGAGGTTCTTATTTGAGAACATTTAATAACGATACCCCTCTTTATCCAATTTCACTTCGTGTTCGGAGAGTGTTTACCCTTTTATCCACTGCAGAGTTTCTCTGACGCTTTTTATTGGTGTCTCCTTTGTCTGTCTAGCATACAGACTCAATAAAACAGAGAGAGCAACAGAAAAAGTCACAAGCACACTCTTAGTAAAGCTCTCTCTGTTATTGATAACAAACCTTTGTCCTTCACACAGCTCACATCTATCAGATTTAAAGCCGGAGGGGAAAACAAGTGTAACCAATCTCTGAATGAAATGATGCTTTAGAAGCTTTACTCCTCTGAGACCACAAACTCTCCCTCTGGAGGACTCCAGTATCCCCTCTCACCAGCTCTCTAAGAGCAATTCAATAGGGTATGTGCCGGTTCTGTGTGATAAACATTTTCATGCCCACCTGGAGTCATTACATAAAATTACATGGCTGAGTTTTCCTTGCATAGATGCGGCTTTTATTATCATAATGTTCTGCACAGATCTGAACTGAAAGAGCCCTTGTGATTTTGTTTAGAAAATCACTGGAATTCACCTGCTTACTTATCCAGGGTTGATTTGGATTCAACACAGCACCCGTTAAAGGCAAAGTCAGAACTGCTCTGGATACAGGGAAAAATGTAAATCACACAGAAATGTTTGACTCCAGACGTAAAAGTAAAAGAGAAACGAATTAACAGTTTTCCTTAAATGATGAAGAGCAGAAACACAAAATGCTAAATCATCCCATGACACACATGGACAAGAAACGGTGTCATCCGCTTTATCCCATGGTTTTGCAGACCATATATATTTCTATTTATTTGCCTTACAGGTTTCATCAAAACAATTTGAGCATTTTGAAGACTCAGACACCCCACTATTGCATGGCCAAACAGTTATCAGAATGTGTTTGAAAAACTTTTAGGGTGAAATTGGTTTACACCCAAACTCTTCATTTCTATTTTTCAAACACAATCACTTACCCCAGACCTTTCTCAGAATTTAACTTTGAACTTTCTCCCCTGGCACACGCACACAAACACAGGCACAAATAAAGTGATTCTTGAAAGGAAAAATGCCATTTGTGTTTGTTCAGAGTAACAAAACACTTTAAAAACTCAGAATAGAAATTCAGAAAACTAACTTCCTTAAAGTTACTACACAAACTTCCTTAAAGTTACTACACAAAAAAAGAGTTTTTCCTAATTTCTTAAAGGTATGAGAAAGAATTTTGCAAGCTCACAGCAGCAATTTTCCTCTTTTCCATGAAAAAAGAGGTGTTAATGAGCAACCCGAGCAAATTTGTCTTTTCTTTTTTCCTAATGCATTGATAATAATTTAATAGGAGCTGTTTTTGTGAAATTGATGCTGCAATTACTGCTTTTCCTGTTCAAAGGAAAGAAAACCTCTCATGAAAAATGGACTGCTTATCCTTCTTAAAGTCAAATTGATTTCAGGCATCCAAGGCTGTATTAAGTTTCGCCCTAATATGTGACACTCAGTGTATTTTTCATCGCTACGCTGTGGTTGTGTTGTTATAATGGGTTCAAGTCTTCCATTGTTGGAGCATTTATAGCCGAAGAAGAAAGATATCTGCACCCATTGTTAGCATAAGCTGCTACGGAATAAATGCATCAAATTAATGGCACACTGTAAATCAGATAACCATGGATGTTTTATCCTACATGGGAATGGTGTGCCATGAAAGGCTGTCAGTATAGCCCAGAGAGGCAGGAGATAAAGAACACAAGACCAGGTACTGTTGTTATTATCATTTTCAGCAGGGGCGCATGACATGCTCATGAAACTCAACCGTGAGAGGGAATGGAAGCAGGGACCTGTCTGGACTTATTGATGGGGGTGACCCGACCAAGCTACCAACTTATGAAGCTAATGTGAGTCAACGTTAGTTCATTTAGGACATAAGGTCATGGGTCCCTGTTGCAACCATCCCCTGTTGCTATTTGTCTCAAATTGCTTACAACCAATCACCACCCATCCTGACAACAAAGCTACCCATAACACCCGGAGATGGGTTTCTACGACCCATTCATTCCAACTCCTTCCAGCCATTGTTTTCTCCAGTAAGATAAATACCTGCTCCCCTCACTAGCTATTTTAGAACTGAAGAAGCTTCTTGGATAAGCATCGAAACATCTTCTCAAACTCTACACAGTCCAGTTGCCTGATTTTGGAGTCTTCGAGATAACCATGACCTGAAAGAATGAGAATCTACATGGACATTTAAAGACATCTACCCTTTGACCGATCTTTGTTTCTGCCCACACCCTGACGCTGTTGGTAAAGTTTGGTCACCTCCATCTTTCAGGTCTAAAAGCTTGTTTTCATTTCTCTCCAGAAAGCCAAAGCATGCACCCTGGGTAGCCTGGTGAGACAAGTATTAAGCCTAAAGTATTTCTATGTAGCCATTTTGCAATAAATGGTTTTACAATTTATGACGAGAGCACTCTTGGCAGAAATGTATGGGCAGCATAAAGTGTGTCTGCACACACATAAATGTATAGCTTCATTTACATTGTCGATCTTCAGATGTTATAAACTATCGCCTGTAACTCTGAACTTGAATCTTTTAAAAATATGTCATGCTTCTGTTTTTACTTAAGCAACATGACAGAATGGTATATCTTTAAAATGTAGCTCTTTAAGAACTCAAAAAGAAGATGTGTGTTGCAGTAACATTGTAAAAAGTTAAAGTGCAAAAGAAGCTTTTAGCAGCTTGATGCATTACATCTCAAATAGTTGATTTTTACAGAAGTCTGATATCAAACAAGATACATAATTGATCATAATTTGGGATTTGGGGGTTGTACCAGGGGTGGCTGATCAGATTTCAAAGGGAGCCATGTATCCCTTTGGCAATCCCTCTGGACATTACCCTGGATGTAAAGAGACAAAAAACAGATTGATAGAATGGAACTGGGGCGCTGCATAATGTAAGTCTCCAAATTATGATCCATGAAACTAAATGCAAAGCCAAAACCCTCCACACACTGCCAGTTTGCATGCAGTCTGCTGTAAAAACGTTTCCTGAGAGGTGAAGCCCATTATCCACTAACTACCCAAAAAAAGGGGCCATTGGACTGGGCTCACTTTGCTGATGTTTCCTTCTATTTTCAACAGCAAATGAGGGGCACTTTTACGCTTGTGATGCAAGGTATAAAAATATAAAATATGTTCAGTCAGGTAGAGAGAGCACATGTACCATCAGTCTCTGGAGTTCAAAGGTTTTATGAATTATTTAAGGTAAGCATCTTAAAGGAGCTGAATATATATTCCTGTTCTCACTAAAAATAAATACGATTGATACAGTATCATATCTGTGTGCTTAAGAAGGAAGATGGAACCAGATAATGTTGATCCAATTCTCTTGGCTCTGTTGGATGCCCTGCTGGCTGGATGTAGCCAACGGGTTTAAAATGTACAGCAAAGATGTGAAAGTGGATTTGATATTTTAAAACTGTTCCAATCATAAATTTGCTCACTACTTTGGGTGTAAAACAGATGGATTTCATTAGACTAGTAAGTGCCGATGTTGAAATATAATTTTTTAAGCCATACTACAAAATGATGACCTGATTATTGCTGGTTTTGTTAACACTTTTTTAGGGTTTTATCTGTTTTCCTCTGTGCTTCTCTAATAAATTCAACAATATCTGACCATTTAAAGAGAGACCAGCCACTTACCATTAGATCATTTTAAGGACAGTGAATTTTTAAAATGGGCATGTGTGTTTAAGGACCCCAGAGTTCATTTTAATTCTCTGCAGTCCTCAGCAGTAAAAAAAAAAAAAGGGAATGAAGAGGAGTGCAGCGATGAGTGTCTCCCATTCTCTCTTTGCCACGTTGAACATCACACCACCTGTTTCCATGCCTCTCATATTTCTATTCCATTATGGAAATTAGCGAGGTGGCCGTGTAATAACTTTATGGAGCTGTTGTGAGTGTCGGTGTGAACGCGCACCTCTTGTGTGGTGTTTGTTGTCTCCCTTGTTCCTTCACAGTTGATTGACAAAGACAAATTGAACACACACTACAGACAGTAAATAAAGAGGTGAGTGGATTAAAATAAATCAGTCATTTTCATTTTTTTTGATGTCAAGTTTTTGTGTTTGAGAGATGGTCTAATGGGGACATCAAAACAATTTTTTATGGATTTGGCTGAAAACATTGACACATTCCCTCATCATATATGCAGATTATAATCGTCCATTTCTTAAATTACATTGTAAAAGCCTACCTGTGTGCATAATTATAAAAAGCACATGCAGGTATTCAGTCACTGTCCTTTTAAAGACATACCAGACCATAAACTTTTAACTGAGGCAGTAGCTTATTTTTGATTCATAGATCATTCAGAAAGAAAAGCAAAAATATAGAAAAAAGTCAATCAAGTTTAAAAAAGCCAATGGAGATCAGATGTCTTAACTCTAAATATCTATGTCTAATCAAAACAATAGTTATAACCTACAAATATAGTACATCAAAAATTCAGAAAAAAAAAATAAAGCTTATAAAATGTTTACACATTATCAGTAAATATGCTTTTTTTCTTTCTCATGCAACACTTTGCAAAATATTTTGTCATTATTCAAAGAAAATGACTTTGGACCTTTCTGAAGACACGAACTGCTGCACATTAGACGTCTCCCACAGTCACGCACACACAGTCGGTTGTCTTTTATTATCCTTATTCTTAAAAATATCAATAATAATTTTTAATTTAGAGCTCATATCAATAGCCAAACACAACAGACTTCAAATGAATTACTGCCGAAATGTTTCTCTGCAAAGTGTTGAACAATATCTAGCAAATAGTTCTCGTATTGTTTTTTGTCCTCTCTCTGTTAAATTTGCGAGAAGATAAGTTCATAGACCTTTTGACACGTGCGGCGTAAATAACTTACCGCTGCAGCCAAAGTCAGGGTGAGGAAAACGCCTCTAATGTGGAAACACCAAGCCATGCCGACTCCTCTGTTCCTGACGCTCCGTCCTCAGCGTGACTCCACCAGACCCCAACTAGACGGGCTGCTCAGCCCCCTCTCAGCTCTCCTCAAAATTAAATACAACTTGTCGAGTCACATATGATAACAGATACACAATTTCCGGTATTTTCAAAATAAAATTCATTTCTCATAGATTGAAACCAGAATGGTTCTAAATGAAAACATTCCCCACTGCTTTTCGTGGTTTTTGAATGAATTGCCCCCAAAAGACAAATTACACATTAAAAAGAACTACATATGTTTGGAACAATTGCACAGCAAAATGTTTTTTACTTTATTTTGAAGGTATCATCCTGGTTTAGTTCAGAAACTTCACAGATGATCGACTCTGCCTCCTTACTTCTGCAGTTAGTTCATATTTCCAAACTTGTTCATTTGCTCTACTTAGCCTGACTGTGTCGCCAAACACGCACACTAAACTGCTTTGGTGGAGTGTTAAATAAGAATTAGGGTTATAACTGAAAGATGAGAAAATTACTTTAGTTAAACATGTTTGCTTTTAGACTCAATGCTGGTCAATTTCATTCAAAAACCGTCCATGTGTCAAGTTTACTGAACTGCTTGTGAGGTGTTTTGGTGTTGGAAAAATACGTTTATTTTCTATCGAAATAATTTTGGTTATTAGACCTATTTTGTGTCACTATTCGGATGTCATCATTGATTAGTAGGGGCTTGTCGCATGGGTAAGTTGTCACATTGCAATTATCTTTGCCACCAGAGGGCGCAACTAAAAAGTGAAATACCAGTTTTATTCCTTATTCTTTCTTATCCTTTCCATGGTCTGGGGCGTTGTCCTGTCTGAGAAGAGAAGAGAAGAGCACATTGTGAGCTGAGATGGACGCCAAATTAACCATTTCGCACATGGCAGTGCAGTGCCTCACATGATGCTGAGGGCAGTCAGGCAGGTGACCCAAGCTAATAAATCAATCTGGAGTACAATAAAGGACTTTAATATCAACTACCACACCTTGGCTGAGTCAGACACCTCTCCAAACTCCAGAGCATGTTGCGTAATATTTTATGTGAACGTTTGTTCAAAGGCTTTGTTCAATGACTTTTTCTAGCTCAATGATAAAAAAATTTCTGTGCCTGACTGATATTCACTTTCAAGTAAAAAATGAGAACAACAATAATTTTGTCCTTGTTTTATGAGCTGCAAAATCCACTGTGACATCTTACAACTTACCCGATGGAGGGGCAACATGTCACATGTTTACACTCTCTATTTGATTGCTTATAACTCTGCACTGACACAAGATATGAAAATGACATAAATACAAAATATATACCTGAGACTTTGGTCTTTTGTCTGGTACACATTTTGTTTATATGTGATGTATTGATTCCAAGAAATATATAAGAGAGTAAAAAGTGTGACAACAAGCCCCGGTCTCCCCTATTTGTGTATAAATCTAAATTCAACACAGCAGTAGGAGCGCAATGTCAATCAAAGTATTGACTAACTTGGCTGTCACCATTCAATCATCTTGACATGTCATTATCACAGCAGGCTCTCAGATACACAAAATAAGCGACAATCAACATAATTCGCCAGGAATTATCCTAGCAGGCTACCTACACAGCTAACTTACACATCATGAGCAACTGATGAACATTTGATGACTAACAATGAACAATTGTTAATGAACAATTAATCAACCCCTGGGGACATGAAAATGATGGCACGAGCTGTTTATCTTTGAAAGGTAGAAAACATGTTTCCCATCAGCCCCCCTTTCCTAGTATAAATGCAGATAGGACGTGTTTTATGACAGTAAATATACATATATGTGTTGATGTTTCTTTATCAGTCTGGAGTTGCTGAATAAACAAGGTATCACACACCTATAATGTGTCAATATTGTTGCTCTGGGGGTCTACACAGTCAAACACTAGACCAGACACAGATGGAATCATCAGTTCCCCCCTGGGCTTTATTCGTATTTGTTTGACAGGCCTATTCATAGATACATTACGTGCTTGTAGTGATGATTCATGCTCAGTTTATGCCTCTGACATTATCCTTCAAAAATAGCAAGTAGAAAAATCTATCCCTGTGTGAATTCCATTCAAAGATTGTGTAAACTTCACAGATTTGATATCGTTTGTAACAATCGATAAAATCATTAACACAAAAGTGCAGCTCTGTAGAGAAAATATAGGATTTTGCATAAAAATTGCACCGATTTAAACCCAACAGAATATAAAAAGAGACCTGACTGTGAGATACCAAACAGATCTCCACACAAGCAGCAGAGAAAGAAGCCCTTCCAAAAGACCATGCTGGCTTTTGGTCTGAATGCCTTGTCATCTAGAAAACCAAAACAATAAACAGCACACACTAATTTTTGAGAGGACTATTCAAACTAGGAGAAAAAAACACATCTGCATAGATAAAACTGTTGTAGTATGCAGTATAATGTGCATAGTATCAACTGAAGCTTTTACTTAATTCGTATCAAGATTCATGTTTCATGCAAATAAAAATACAGTTATAAAAGTGAACTAGTCCCTGGCTTTTAGAGTTAAAAGGCACTTAAAATGACAGTCAGCTCATTAGCTGGCTGATGTCAGTACTCTTTAATTGAGTATCACAGTCATGTCACATTAAGTCAGGGAGAACTGGTTTGTAGATCTCCTGACATACAAAATAAGACTGCAGCTCTTTTCTTAAATGAGGATCTGCTACCGTTGGAGTGAAAACGTTGAAATTTGTCTCCTGAGATCTGCGCAGAGTGCACATATTTTGTCATTTTAGTGTAGTTTCCGTTCCAGGAACCTGTTACTTCGTTCATTCCTTTATACAATGTGCAAACCTCGTGTTTAGACAAGTCAATTCAAAACAGGTTACCAGCAAAATATTTGTCTGCACATTTTCTGTTTCTTTTGGTTTTTAAGATTGAAAAATTAAATATTTAAAACCTACTTTAATTTCAGACATTTCTTGAATCTTCCCTAAGTCCTTATAGACTATTTATTTACAGATAAATATTCTTTTATCTGACAACCACCTTTTTTCCTTGGAGATGTCAGTCAGGGAAAAAGAGGACTAAACCAAACAAACAAGTACAACAGAAAAAAAAATAAGAGTACTACACATTTACTAACTTGGTAACTCAGTAATTTAAAGCTAACTCAACAAAAAGTATATGTATATATTACTTGGTGTATATCGAGATAAAACATGCTAAAATTTGCGTGAATACTTCTCTTTCCGATTTGCTTGTTATAACTGTTTCATTTTGTTAACTCTGGTAACAGCTAAAATGCGAGAACACAGTTAATACCACAAACTTAAACAACAAAGAAATTGACTTTAAATCATAAGATACTTGGATAAAAGCAAGTCTTGGGAACAATAGCTCTTTGTAGTTGGTAATTAACAGTCATTAGATTGACACTCTGTTTTTCCACTCTGACGTTACAATAGTGTCTCTGTGGTTTCATGTTGACGTCTGTGTGGAAAGTGGATGTGGACCTGCTTCATGGGAAGTCACTTCCATCATAGATGATAGGCTTCTCCATGGTCAGGTGGTAAAAGACTTTCTTCGAGATAAACCTGTTGGGAGGAGGTTTTCTGGTTAGAAGACTATAAGTAACAGAAATAAGATGAGGTGAAATAGAAGGCTGCTGAAACACACACACATATATATACACACACACTCAGACACACACAAATGCCAGACGTTAAAAAGAAATGGTTGATAGATTGTTAAAACACTTCTGTGTTTCCTCAACAGAGAGGAAGTGTCTTGTCAAGATCCTTTAATGGGGATTTTCTGATCTGAGTCTGTTCATCGTAGTGATTATTTAATTGTGAGCGCTTTAATAGAGAGTGTAACACATTTTATGGTTGTGATTTATCACACTGTTGCAATCGACTGGTATCTAGAGATGCCACGATCTCATATACTGTGCCAATCTGTCTTGTTTACATCTGAAATACTGGTAGAAACATAAATATTTTGCATACATTATATATTCACTGCTCTAATTATCTCCTTTCTACTGCCTGGAGGATGCTACTCGCAAGCCCTTGAGGGTTGTTAGGCTTTTTTCCCACACATTCCCATGTAATTATATTCTCTTTCTCATGGGGTACTATTTGAGTGAATAAAACAGTAATAAATATCAGGAGTTCAATACCGTGAAAAAGAGTTGTCAAAGATGAGTGTGTAAAGGCCGGGGTGTCGCACTTTCAGCTGTCCTTGAATTGTCTCTTTATGGGAATTGCAGCGGGTGAGAGGAATCAGGACCTGAGAGAGGAACAGACACATTTGTTTGAAGTAAAACGGCACCTCCCATAAGCAGATCTCTTTTTGATACTCCAGGTTTGTTTTTATACAACATATCAGATCTTTACACTGACAAATGTTATTGTTTTAAAAGGACTATGAGCTGATATTAAATTTGATGCCAGCATTGACCAAAGTGGGGTAACAAAAAACTGAGAAGTTATGTATGCAAAAAACATCACCTGGAGGAACAACTCCTGATTAATTCATTTTAAATTCTCTCAAATTCCTGCACAAAAGGGACAAGGCTAATAAAACAGTCCTGAGTGGCTGTGATCTTTGAGCCCACAGGCATGCATAAAAAAGAACATAACTCTGTCGTGGAAATCAAAATCACTTCCAAAAAACACCATCTGTGTACACAGTTTTTCACTGCAGCCATAGATGTGCAATGTGCTGTGCAAAGAGGACAAACATCATTCAGAAATGCTGGAGGACTGAGCTGGGCCCCAGCCCGTTTAAGATGGAATGAAGCGAGGAAAACTGTCATCTGCCAAATCAAACTTTGATATCCTTTTTGGAAATCATGGACACTTTGTCTACAGCGCAAAAAGAGGAGTGGAACCGCCCAGTCTGTTAACAGCCCACGTCTCAAACGCCAGCAAATGATCCAAGATGATACAGGAGGACACAAGTGCCATGGGATAGATAGCTAACATTAAAGCTGAACAATATACAGGTTTTGGAACATCCAGGCAGTGGCCTTTTAGGGGAGACCGTACATTTTTCAGCATGACAGTGTCAAACCACTCCCTGCAGGTATTACAACAGCATGGCTCCATTTTGCAGGTGTCAAATTTAAAATGTGTGAATATTTTTCATTAAAAAAATAAGTTTTTCAATTTTAACATTTGATATGTTGTTTTTGCACTATTTTCAACCAAATATTGACTTTAAATGATACACAAATGATCAAACTCTGGTTTTATCACATTTTTAAACTGTGTACAAACTCTTTTGCAAATTGAGTTATAATGATAAAAGACCCTAAAATTACATAGGGGAATATTAGCCTGGATGAAAAGTGAAAGGTCATTTACAACCCATGACAAATCCAGGATGTTTACTTCAGCCTGATAAAAAACACCAGACACCTGCAACGATTTTCTTCTGTCAGTAAAATTTTTAGGATCAAGCAAATAGACCTGCTCCCTGTGGGGCTGCAGGGTCAGACTATTGTGTCTCGTAATAACTTATTTGTGAACCACAAATAAGTTATTGAGTTTTGGAGTTTTATTAGTTTTGAAGTGGTTGCAATTTTCAATAATAGAAAACTATTTCCCAGAGCCTTGTGATGTTTTCTTTAATAAAGTCATTTAAAAAGCATTGTCGCTGCCTTTTACCTTTACTTCACATTTCTGTGGCAGATGTACAAAGACTGATTGATGCCAGTGCGAGTCCACATTTACAAGGCATCTCCACTGCATAAGTGTGTAGGTTGTAAATGCAGTAGTTCCATCAGTCTAGACACAAACCTTATGGGCAAAAAACATGTGTATTTACCTTTGACTGTTCCACCTGAGTGTCAGCAGATTCCCTGTAAACCACACTAAAGGAGATGCTTTTGGGTTCAGAGGAAAACATCCAGCTGATGGTTGGCCCGCAGTCAGCCATGACTATGGTGATCGCACTGTAACAGCTGGATTTGATAAAGAGTTCCCTGGAACCATCGCCAAACTGCGAAATATCCTCAATGTTGAGAGGGACAGCCACACTGCATCAAACAAAAATGAAATTTGAGATAAGGATAAATACTGATTCACTGGATAAAATCACAAACTGATGAAGTAAACCATGGGGGAGACTCACGTGATTTCTCCTGATCTGAGGAGGTTGATTTCTGAGTCCTGAACAGTGGGGATGTGCTCCTCGGGATCATCAGGAGTCACACCTCCTGCACTCCTGCAAAATACAAAACAGGTTTTTAATGTTTACAGCTCTTTAGTAGGTGTTTCAATTAACCCTAAAAGACGATCCTGCACTATTCAAAGTATGAAAAAACAAGTTTCCTGGAGGAGCCAGCCAAAAATCTCCCATGAAATGGTTAGCTGATGTGCTCTGGATTTATAATTATGGATGGAAAGGGTAACAGTGATTGGATCAGGTACCATAACTAATTCGTCTGCAAAACTCATACAGACATTTTTGCAGGTTTTATCTTATTTCTGATAAACTCATGACAGTGAATTTTATTCAAGCACAACTTCGCTGTTCTCCAGTCTCTCAATTCTTGACATTCCTGTGAAAACACGCACAGATAAAAGATCAAAAAAATCTTTTTATAACTCCCACTGCTATATTCACTGTATATGTGATATACATGCAGGAAGAGTACAGTGAAAATAAATTGAGAAAGGAATCAAAAGGCACAGTGGAAATGAACCTCTGTGTGGGCAGATGTGTGACTTTCATCTTGTTGAAGAGTCTGTATCCTTATGTTGGAAAGACTGGGCACTGAGGAGATCTCTACATCTACATATGTTTATGACTCCCAAAACACAAAGACACTTGGCTTTGACTCCAAATCCCCTATTAAATCATTAATTATTAACAAAACTTGATGATTCTGTGCTATACTGCAGAAAGTTGTGAGCTTGCTGATAGTCTGTAAAAAGAGTATTACCAGGAAATGGCTATTACGGGAGAGCCCAACCTTAAATATATGGATGGACATTACCATGGACATTTCCAAAATGGAGAAGATAACAGCATTTGTTAATCACAAGTTGAAGAAATTCACATCATACTGGGAAAACTGGGTCAAATATGTCATGCCTCATAGGCAGATTTTATTTACACAAACCAGTGACCATGATGTATGAGAAAGATCACTCCCTACTGATACATATTTTTTTATTTGATTTTATTGTTATGGATGTTTGTTTCTCCTCACATTTTTTGGATATAAACTAAAATTTTGTTTTAGCATTTAGGGCAGAAAACAGATGCAAAAGAAGTATGCTTACATAATGTATATATTGTAAATGTCTGATTCTGAATGTCAATAACAATAAATTACAAAAAAAAAAAAAAGTAGTGAGATAATTTTTTCCATCTTTTTACGCATCAATTAAGAAGATAAGACAGAGGATAGAGTGGGTAACAGGGTACGTATGACATAAGGGATTCAGACCTGGGCCTGTACTTTGAGGTCTGTATTGTCTATATGTGGGGCAGCCTCATAGTCAAAGCCACCATGACAGCAGTTTTTGTGGAATTAATAATGGGGGCGTGGATTTTTCCACTCTCTGTGGTATGTGAGTAATCTTTGTATAATCCAAAAGCTCCATGGTGCCTTGTGTTGTGATTGGTTGTCCTCCAACTGAGAGGGCTGATCAGAATAGGGAGTAAATACTGACTCATGGAGATGACTAATTGAGCCTGATTCTGACCACAACCCCCCCGCCTTGTCTACATGTATATTTCACTCACATATCCAGAGCTCCCGGGGGTCGTCGGTCTTGTTCGCCTTCAGTGGAGCCTCCTGTGGTTTGGGAGGTGGAGTCACTGTCATAAACACCGTTCACTTCCTCTTCTGTGATGATGTCAAAAGCCCCATCTTCAGCTTTGGTACTTGGGTCTGACACTAGGATGTCAAAGATGAGCATTACAGATTGTTAAACACCATCTATTTTCCTTTTATAGTCTTTTGATTACATCTGTACAAAATCATACAGCATGTACAAACAGTAAATAAAACACGGATGATGTTTCTGTCTGTACAATAGAAGCAAACATCATCTTCCCTCCACACAAATGTCTCCTACTTCTCCTTTACCTTCTGAATCAAATTCCTCTGGCCAAAGTTTCCGTTCTAGTTCCTCAAAATCACAAATTCAGGTCTTTTCACTTCTGCTTTCCAGTTCACCTGCTACAGTAAAAGTTGTTTGCAGACATTTTAGTCCTATCTTGCTTCTCACCTGTGACTCTGGGGGTGGGTATATATGGTGCAGGTTCAGGAGGTGGCTCAGGCCCAGCTCCAGGTGGAGGAGGCTGACTGTCTGAGGCGCTGAGCTCTGCCTCTGTGAACCTCTCCACCACTGCGCTGTGCTGGGTGTAACAGTCCTTGCAGCAGCGCTCCTTCTTGCCACTGTGCTTGGTCATTACGAAGTTGTTGCTGCAGTAGTAGCAGAAGATGCGACCACAAAGCCTAAAAAATTATATAAAGAATTAAACAGGGCTAATCTGGACAATCTTCACAAATTATTTCTATTTTTTGTCCTGGATTATTTGAAGGGATTTTTTTTGTGTAGTCTAAAAAAATCACCTGCAGTGATGTCTGCGCAGCCACCAGGTAAACTGACCCTGGCAGCTGAGGCAGTGTGTGGCCTCCTTGTCTGTCAACCAGCGCTCCTCTGCTCGCAGTTTCTGCTCGAATTCAAGAGCGTCTGATTTCTGCCACAGAGCATCTTTATCCCTGGAGTATTGTACAAAAAAACAAAACAAATGCATGGCAGTTTAGTGACAATTTATGTTTTTTTAAAGTAAAATACACCAAAATATTCTAATATGCCACCTAAACTAGAAGTAACTTTGCTTTCTAAACTAATGCACCAAAGAAAAACAGGGAAGGGGCATATAATACAAAAGCAAAACGGGATGTGCAAACAAGAACGGATCCTTGTAGGTTCATCCTAAAGGAGTTTCTGGCCTCTCTATCAGATTTGTTTTCGCAGTAAATTAGATCAGGTTTCAAAAAATCCTTTTTTAAGCTACTCTGCCCGAGTTCCCCCGCCTATCTATAGAAGCATAACAAGATCAGAAAAATAGGCAGCAACCAAACAAAACAGACCTTCTCAGGATATTAAATGTAAAATTTTCCTCATTAAAAATTGTTTTCAGTTCAACAGACTGGATAAGTTGTACCTTATAAGCTCGATGAGCCGCTCCTCAAGGTTGGTCTTGGTTCTGTTGAGGTCATCAATCTCTGCAGTCAGCTTCAGGCACTCGTTTTGTTTGGCAGCTTCAGTTGTGTTGAGTTTTTGCCTCAATTCCTCACAGACCTTTTGCACGGCTTGATGTGCTTCTTCAGCCCTGGAGGGAGAGAGGACAGAAGAAAAATAAGACTCTTCTTTTTTTTTTTTTTCGCATCAAATATAAAGCTCGAGGGCATCACTGTAGGGCACCGTAAACACACCTGGTTACCGCATTTCTGAGCTGCTGAATCTCGCTCTCGCTCTCTCGAATGGTTGTCTCTGTTTTTGTGATGTGAGCATCTTTCTCGCCGCTGAGATGTAAGTACTGCTCATTCACAGCCTTGATTAGAAAATAGAGAAGCAAATGTCAAAAAAAAAAGTCTGTCCTTATGAAAAAAATGAATCATGCATCTCACACTAAAGGACGTTTTTCAGCCCCTAAAAACCTGATCGCTTTATGTAGAGTACATCTATGAAAAATCAAACCATGAAGGAAAATAATGAACTCCTGTGGCTTTCTTTGTGTGACTGATTGCATAGGTACCGTTCACTGCAGGGATTTTTACACATTTCTCTACTTTCTGCAATCAACGGCAGCTGTTCATGCAATCAAGATATTTTGTTATAGAAATAGAAACAAAAAGGGAAAAGCCTATGCAATCATGGACTGTTAATAAGCGTGAAAAATGTGAGCTTTGTATCGTGTGACGTTTCTTCTTTTTTCTTCATCACTCCTGCTAATCTGTTGGTTATAAAGGCGTTATATATTCCAGGCTACATGTAGATGTTGAACAGTCTGTACTCCCCAGCGGTGGAATGACTTACCCAGCTACATCTGATCCCAAGAGTCCCAGTCTACATTTGAGAAAGTATTAAACCCACCCCTCATAAAAAACTCTGCACTTATTGGTTAGTGCTAGAGATGATGTTGATGACAGTGGCATTGATGATGCTTGATGATGCTTTGTTGGTGATGACATTAATTATTTAAAAATGCTTTTTAACACTCTGTGTAAAGTCTTTAGCTCTGTGAGTCAGCACTTGTGTGTGGTTATGGGCGGCAGTATCTCAGGAGGTAGGGCAGTTGTCCAATAACCGGAAGGTTGGCGGGTCGTTCCCCACTATCCCGAGTCTGTCCGTTGTGTCCTTGGGCAAGACTCTTAACCCAACCTGCTCCCAGTGTGTGTCCTCCACTGGTGTATGATTGTGAGTGTTGTGTGGTGGTGGTTGGAGAGGACTAAGCGCAAACTGGCTGCCACGTTTCCGTCAGTCTGCCCCAGTCAGTCTGCGGCTGTGACTAATAAGGTAGTTTACCACCACCAGGGTGTGACTGTGTGAGTGAATGAATGATGTATCCAATGTAAAGCGCCTTGAGGGTCTCTAAAAAAGCGCTACATGAAATCTGATGCATTATTATTATTATTACACTTGAAGCAGTTTTTGTCGCTTGCTCAGTGTTTCCTCAATCTAGATCCTTGCTTGAGTTCTTCTTACTCTCAGTTGTGACTTGATTGAAACAATATCATTGTAACTTGAATATGAATGGATATATTTAACAGACACAGACCTCCAATTCAGACACCTTGGCCTGTAAGCTGGACACATTCTTCAGCTCCTTCTGTAGCTGGGCTTTCACCTTATCCAGCTGCTCACTGACACCCTGAAATGTAAGAAAATGGAAATAAGAGAATGCTTCAAGACAAATGGTAATACGAGCTTTTCTCCTGAAATGCTGAAATGATAGAGAACAGAGATAGAAAGTCTATAATAAAGAGAACATTTTGGTTCATATCTTCTCAAACATCTCAGGCAGAAGTAATACACTTTTAATAACTTCATAATCATCACATAAATTCAACATTTTAATTCTACATAAATTCTTTTTATGATAAGAAAATTATTGATTTTCTCTAACTCCTTACTTTTTTAGCTTTCAAATGCTATTTTACCACCCTGTCTAACACAACACAGCCACTACATGGCTTACATTGTTTAAGTGGTATGATGAACAGCTTCATGACTTTGACCATCAGGAGACCTCGTCAGTGGTGTCTAATGATGACAATGCTTATACAGGGAGGCTTAGTAGGTTCTAAGGTTATGATGTTGTTCTCATTTAGCATGCAAACCCCTGTTAATCAACATTAAACATATAGTACAAGAGGGGGATGTTTAAATGTAAATGACTTAGCAACTATTTCACCATATACCAAAGTAATACTTTGACATGATTGTGGTGGAACCGGAACACTTAAGCATATTCTGTGGTCATGTCCAATGGTTAATACATTCTGGTCCCTGGTGATGTTTTCCAGGTGTTACTGAACGTTCATATTCCTCAGTGCTCTGATGTTTCCATTCTTGGAAAAATGCTGCATTATATACAGTCAAGAGCAAATTGTTGCTCGGGCTTTTAGGTCTGTAAATTTGCAAACTGGTCTGCTCAGGAAATGCAATTGGCTTTTGGATTCTTTAGATTTGTTCACTAAGGATAACCATCAGAGCCAACCTGACTTACACCAGTTAAGATTCAGGAAAAAGGCAGGTAACATCATTGTAGACCCCTTTCACCAAGGGCAGAAATTGTATAAACTCCTCCTCTCAGGTAGGCAGAACAGATCACTGGACACCAAAACCAGCCGACACAAAGACAGTTTCTTCCCCCGGGATGTCAAAAATAACCATTTGACGGTTTATCTGTATAACTTTTCACAACAATCTCGTTTAACAATTCTCCCACATATTCTCACTGCAGACATCATCCTCTCATCTGACAAGTACCTCTGCACACCCCTTTTTAATAATTTAATTAATATTTAAATTAATAATACAGTTTTCAATCACCAATCACTCCACTGTACTCCTCTCCATCTCATTACTGCTATAACAGTCATGTGTGTACGTTGAATGATGTTCATTAAGTCTTCAGTCTCTTAGAAATCTTTTTCTTTTTTTCTGTTATCTCAGACATGTAATCTTTTATCTAATCAGAGGCGTGACTCTCACAGGAGGGTCATGCCTCCGTAACGCCAGCTGATATGACGTGTCACACCTACTGCCAAGTGAAACTTCTGAGGAAGACGGAAGTGTCCTCCAAAACATGTCAAGGTACGTGAAAGAGATTACATGTCTGAGATAAAGGAAGAAGAGAAAACAAGTCTGGTATATATAAGATAAATGTCTTGTAAATGCTTGAACACATTGTAGTATTTTTTGTGTCATGTTTCATTTGTTTATAGAAAGTAAAGTTCGCTGGAGTCAGATTCCTTGTCTGTGCACTGTCAGGCGTAACTTTGTAAGATTATCGCAACAAAAAGATCATTTGTAACACTGTTGGCTGAATTACCCATCCCTGCTTCCTTGAAGCCTTTAAAATCCTCCTTAGTGTCTGTGTGGAGAAGGCCCTCCTAGATTGTCTTGATTTTTTGTCTGTGTTATTGTAAGTGCACATCATGTGGACAGCTGTTGTCATTGTCTTTTTTGTCATTTGGAAAACAATAAAACATTTCATTTGAAAAAAATAATACTAACAATGGCTGGACAGATAAGTATCAACCAAAGGTGACACAGCACCTCATGAGCTGACTATCCCTTACTTAGGAATTGATGGTATTCTTCTGTTAGATTGCTTTCTTTGATATAAAAACATTATGTGAGTGAAGTTTAAAAATAAATCTTTGAGCTTGTCATTCCTGTCTGAATAGTTTCTGAGAGCAAACACTTTAGACATTAAAGCAATTGTGACTCATTCATTAGTCATAAAAGTCACACTGAAACATCGTAGACTAACTCACCTTCATTTGAACCTGATGATTCATACTCTCGGAGCTCAACTGGAACTTGATGGCCTCTGCCTCCTCTCGGCCGGAGTCCTTGACGTTCTGCATTTGATTCTTGGCTTTTTCCAGCTGCTCCTGAAGCTCAGTGACAGTGTCTTGAAGTTTTCCCTTCTGCTGTATCTCCTCTTTCAGTGTGGTGTTCTCCTCTCTCAGGTTTAACATGCTCTCCTCTAGCCTCCCCACCTCTTCCTCCAGCTCTTCAATCTTGGAAGCATCCCCTACCAAATACTCTCTCGCCTCCTCTTTTTCTGCACTCAGCTTACAGATGGTGATCCCCAGCTCGGCCATCTCTGTGTTTGCCCGATGCAGACCCTCTCGTGTCTCGTTGTTCTCCGATACTAGCCTCTCATTTTCTACCTTCAGGGTGGACAGCTGTTCTCGAAGAGCTGCCGTAGAGATAGCCAGCTCAGCATGGGCAGCTACTTCTTTATCACACTGCTCAATCAGGGTCTCTTCTCTCTTCTTGCACTCCATGAGCTCTGTTACATGCTGCTGATTTAGAGCCTCTGTCTGGGATTTAAGCTGCTCAGTCAGAGTCCTGAGCTCATCTCTTTGGGCCTCTGTCACTTCCAGCTGTGTCCTTGCCTTTAGCTTCTCCTCCTCTGATCTCTCAACCTGCACCCTGAGGTCCAGGATCTCTCCCTGAAGCCTGTCCACGTCTTTCATGCTTATTTCCAGCTGGCCTTCGAGCATAGCCACTTTGGCTGTCACTTCCTGGTTTTCCTTTGCTTGGACTGCACTCCTCTCAAGTTGAGATTTCTCTATCACCTTCTTCTCAGAAGTAACCCTTTCTATCACTTCGGCCTGTTTAACCATCGCTGCTTCAGTATCGGCTCTTGCACTCTCCAGCTCCCTCTCTCTGGCCTCGAGAACTTTTAACCTTGACTGAAGCTCAACAAGGTTCTTCTCATTACTCTCTAGCTCTGCCTCTTTGGCTTGAAGCTGCTCCTGAAGGCTTGCTTCAGTCTTGCGTGAGGCTCCTAAGTTCTTCTCCAACTCTCCGATCTGCCCATGAACGCTCTTCAAGTCAGCTTGCATGCGACCAAGAGCTGCTTTCACCTTGTCCTGCTCCTCTCTCAGACTCTGGTTCTCCTGCTCGAGTTGCTTCGACCTGTCCTCTGAGAGCTTTGCAGCGATGGTTGCTCGCTGAAAATTCTCATCCAGCTTGCGGTTCTCCTCGCGCAGGTGCTTCTCTTTCTCATCCACTGTCATCTTGGTATCATCCAGCTGGCTGCGGAGCTGTTTCTCAGAAGCTCCCACAGTTGCCAGTTCTTCCTCAAGCGCTGTTCTCTTTTCCGCCATCTCCTTCATCAACTCCTCATTTCTCTTTGACGTGGCCAGCAGTTTTTCATGGAGTTCCATCAGATTGGCGCACTGGGTCTTGTAGTCGTCTACCTTAGCGGCCTGCTCCTTGACAGTACCCTCCAGCTCAGTTAGGTTAGAGGTCAGTTTATCTCTCTCTGTGGTCAGGCTGTGGGTTTTACCTTCTAGCCGTTGTAGTGTCTTGCAACTTGACGTTAGCTCCGCCTCTTTTCTCTTTAATTGCTCCTTGAGTGTGGCGACTTCTGCTTCGAGAGATTCTTTTAATCCACCACTCTTCTTCTGCATTTCATCTTGATCTTGGTGCGCCTTTCTCTTCACCTCTTCCACCTCCTCCTCCTTCTGCTCTAGAGATCTTTGGAGGTCCTGCAGCTGCTTCTGTAGGTTGCTTGCCTCCTTTTCTCTAACAGTCAAGGCCCCCTGCAGCTTCTCAAGTGAACTGCACTGTTCCTCTACTTTCACCTGCAGCTTGGCCTTCTCTTCACATGCAGTCGTCACTAATGCTTCGAGTTTTGTTTCACTGTTCTTTGCAGCTACCTCCTTCAATCTCAGCTCTTCCTCCAGCCTCTCAGCATGTCTCTTTTTTCCCTCTGCTTCGGTCACAGCTTCCATCTTCCCTTTCTCTGCTTCTTTCAGTCTGTCCAGCAGCTCGTGGATCTTCTGAGCTGAATCAAAGTGACTGGTTGCCTGCTGGCCCTTCTCACTCAGAACCCCGTCCAACTTCGCCAGGAGCTCTATGTTCTTCCCTTCAGCAGCTGCCAGTTTTTCCTGGAGCAGTTGTTGCTCAGCATTTCTGGCTTTTTCCACTGTCCTGAGTGCTTCCACCTCCCTGGAAAGGACCTCTTCTCTCTCCTGCAGGGTCTTGAGTTCTCCCTGCAACCCCTGCTGCTGCTCTTGGGCAGAGAGGGACATATCCAGCTGCCTCTGGAGCTCCACTACTACCCCCCTGAGCTCAGCAGCCTCCTCACCAAGCTGCTTCATCTTATCCTCGAGCTCTCGCTGGTGCAGCTCGGACCGGTCCAGCTCAAGGCGAAGGTCGTCAACTGTGCTCTCATCTTCTGTGCAAGCAGGAAGGGACTCATTCAGGTCATTTAGCAAACCCTGACCAAAGTCGGGACTGTAGGGGATTTCAGAAGCCTGCTGGAAGGTTGGCAGGGGTGGAAGAGTTGAAAAAAAAGCAAGTGTGATCAACTTCATACAACCATTTGAAGTTACAGCAAAGTAAAGGAGCATCACTGGAGAGGTATATCCTACCTGGGAGTAGGTGCTAGCCAAACTGTTAATGCTTGAGCTACGGCTGGGTGGTTTCCACATATGTCCAGGTGAGTTTGCATTTCCCAGAGTCCGCCTGTTAATCAAGAAAAGAAACCTTAATGAAATCTAAACATATTAGGGGATACATCTGCAAGCAAAACTCCACAAAAATGGGTCTATGGTCATTTTTTGGTGCTAATTTACATGTCTGGGTCCTATTGTTTGATAATGTTGAGCATTAATGTTGAGCCTCTTATTTGTTACCTTGCAAAAGTTGGCCAGGAAGCATCAAGATCATATCCCCTTGAAGCAACATCAAACTGGACTTCATTCAGTTCATACAGGTGACTGACTATGTCAACACTGAGGTGGGGCTTCAAGAAGGGGCTTCTTGCATAGTACCAGTCACTGCAGAGAAAGAGATGAAAACATGGGAACAAAGGCAGAGACTATGATACAGACGAAAAAAAAAAGGTTTTGCTCATATTTATATCCTTGACGTTCCACAGAAAAAGCTTCTGTTAGCTTTTAACAACTTCTACCATCTCTAAATGGGCTTTAATTAGGCATGTGGGGCATTTAAACTCATTACAAAAGAGACTGAAATCAAAACTGACGCCTCTGTTTGACCCTCAAAAGCAGACAAGACCATCAGTAGAAAAAATGCCCGTCCAGACCTTGCATCAAGATGAAGATTATAGTGATTGGGACTTGAGCGAACAGCTTTAGTATGAGTGATCACACCTTGCATTAACAACAGGTCTCCACCTCAGATGCGAGTTAACACTATTCAAAGACTCTGAATTGTGTTAATTATTCTGAGACCCTGTCTGTTGGGCAAGTAATCGTTGCTATGGATACAAGGAGAACTGTGTCCAAATCCCTAAGATCTGATTTTAATGGTGTAAACAGGATCTAGTTAACTATTCTTAGTGACTGTAATTGTGACAGAGTGTTAGTGTTAGAAGTTAGAGTACGACAGCTAGAAGTGTCTTCACTTTCATTTCTGACAGATTCAGTCATAGTGAGAGACCTGTTGGTCAGTACAAAGATAGTATGTGGTTTCTGTGTCACAGTATTCTAGATATGCATGTACAAAACATGATACCACTTTGCCCAAGATTAACAAGTATTTACAAGATCGACCACAGGCTTGAGTAGATGCCTAGAGGAGTTCTTATTCTAAGGCTGACAAGGATCCAAATAAACAAATCATTTAATAAAAGTTCATATTTAAATCATTCAATTAGAGAGAGAAATGTTTCAAAAATCTTAAAACTTGGAAGTGGTTTTTACTCTTAGAATTCAGCTCGTCTTAACATGTCAGCGTGTTTTAAAAAAACGTATGCAGGCCACCTCTTCAGGTGTTTTGTGCTACAGTGAAGTTGTCCAAATGTAAACAGTACATAGTTACACATGGAAACTACCTCCTGTAGAGTCTTGGTACGACAGTGAGTCAACATAGGCAAATCACTTGTACTCTCGGGTAAACTCGTCTCTCTCATGTATATGCACTTATCTGACTTAGCTCTGCAATTGTCTTCAGCTACTCCTCACAAAATAGCTTCCTCTCCAGGCTCTAAGGTCTTGACTGAGTTAGGATTTGGGATAGTGTAAGGTGTAAATATGACAGATTTTATTGTCCCCTTTAAATTTTTAATGTTAATAAGGTCTTATATGGGCTCCCCCATCTGTCAGAGGCTAGATTTTATATTACTGCTTCTGGTTTATTAAAGTGTGAATCGTTCAGGACTAAAATACGATCTTCAATCTTCTCCACCATCCAAACCACTCAAGTCCTCTAGGTAAGGTCTGCTTTCTGTCCCTGGGGTCAGAACCCAACATGGAGAAGCATGGTTCAGTTTTTACACACCTTTTATCTGTTATAAACCCTCAGAAAATGTCAGATCTGCTAAAACTCTTAATTCCATTTGAACTTTTCTGCTTAAATTTAACCCTTCTTATATTTGAACTAGGGGTGCACGGATCAAAGTTTTTCGTACGATCACCGATCTTTAAAAAGCTTTACCTGCCGAGACCGATTTTGGCCGATACTTTTTTTTTTTTTCTATAACTGACAACATTAGTCCTTAGTCCTCCCTTGAAGCTAAGATCATTCATATTCTGGATATAGGTGCAAAGAGAAATGAAATGCGATAGAAAACTGAGCAAAAATAAGCTATTCTAGCCATTTTTCATATCAACATGGGATAACATACAAATGAAAACACTCAAAAAAAGCATTTTGCACTATGAGGAAGTAATATTTTACACAAGCAGGCAAGTGGGGCTGACTCCAGATGAGGTCAGGACTGTATAATGTGCCAAATATGGCGATTTTCGACCTAACGTACCACACAATTTGACTGATTACTCAAAAAGTTATGAAATGCCCATCCTGAAACTTGCAGGGATGTTAGTGGACATGATAGTCTTTCTTTAGTGTGAATATGAAGAAAATTGAAGGACGCGCGTTTTTTGCTATTTCCAATTTAAGTTTTTGGTCTTTTATAATTTTTTTCTGGTCCAATTTGGGAAAAAATGTTATAAACAAAAAGATAGAGCTTGAAGAGAACTTTAAAATGACACCTGAATCAGCTCTCTTGGTGCCATACTTCCAGAGATATGAACACTTTTGTAACGCATGTCATGCTAATTAGCCAAAAATTCGTTAGCCTATTTCTCACTAATTAGATGGCTTTGAACAAAAATATTTGAGCTCTGACAGTTTCTCCTGAAGGCCAATCACTCCACCAAATTGTATAAAAATCTGTGACGTGAGTGGAGACTCTTGGTTGAATTGACATGGAATGACCCAAAAGGACATTTTATCTGTGTTTATCTTGTCACGATGCCCAAGGAATGATTCTGATGAAAAATCTTATCCAACTACCTTGTAGCTGACTGCTGTATTACTCACTAAGAATTTGTGACATTTGAGTCTGAAGAGAAGCACTTTTAGTCCACATGCAGTAAGTTACCATTGCCCTCATCAACCTGGAGGCAGAGTTGAGAGTTGTACAAATTAACTAAAAAAAATTGTGGGTCCTGATGTTCTCATTTTCTTTTGTATGTGATGTGGAAGTACTGCTTTCAATACCAGCCCTGGACTTTAACTTCTCCATGTGTCCTTGCTGTCTTTGTTTATCGCCTGTTCATTTCAGTTTTTTATTCTTAACTGTAACCCCTGAAGCCTTCCTGGTTTAAAAACTTGGTTAAAAAGCACATCAATAAAACTAATGTCTTAATTATGACTGAAATTTCTCCTGATGGGGGCACTCTCAGTACACATTTTTTCTGTCTCACTGCATCCTGTCAAAGGCCTCCAACACAGCCTTGAGATCAGATGAAAAGCAGTTTTTCCAAAGCATTTGAACCCAAGGAAGGTAGAGCAGTTCCAGGTATGAAGACTGTACCAAGACTTGACACTCTTATAGGGATCATTAACAAGCCTCTGTGTCTCTTCTGCCTCCTAGCTTTAGTCACATTACAGCCAGCAGCATATCTACTCACACAATCACAGAGAAGACACCCACATACCATGCAGATCTTTGGTTGTGTGCATTATCATCTGGTATATCGTTAATGGTATGAAATTTAACCTGTTACTGATCATCGGAACATAACATCCTCTGTTAAATGTCACAGCCTTGCTCTTCACTCTAATAGTGTGATGTCTAAACTTGCAGGCCACTTCCTTTGATTTCCTTTGACTGCTTTCCAAAGTCAGACCTCTTCAGAAATAGTGATCTTAATCACCGGAGAGAAACATGAAGTAAAACACCAAAACACATCATCATCCATTAAGTTTTAAGGTGCAAAATAGGAAGTAGCATTTATATACGTCAGTTTCACAACTTCAGTCGCGACCCTGTCTGGTTTCTTTATCTCTCCTTAACCCTCAATAAAAATTTTGCAATGTTGGGCTGTGTAAGTTTTACCTTGTAACTCTCTGGTTCATCAAGCACTGCTGCAAGGTGTCAGCCAGCCGCTGATGTACGAGGGAGTAACGGATAAACGCTCGTCCTTTCCCCAGAGAGGTCTTCAGCTGTCAAAGCAAAAGAGGACGCTGTGTTCATTTCAACAGGGAGATTCTACACACAGCAGACTACTAAACTACAACATTATTTAACCTTAAATCATAGTTTTGTATTCAAGCATGAACAGTAATGCCATAAATGCGCAGTCAGTTTACTGTATTTTAAGTGTAACCGGCATTGTTCAACTCCTTTTCTTACAACCTGTTCATGATATATGAAGAAAACAAAACATTTCATAATTACAAAATCTAATGAAGCTTGAAAGAGTATTGCGACAGGCTCTTTGTGTGTGTGTGTGTGTGTGTGTGTGTGTGTGTGTGTGTGTTGTGTCACGTCTGTAGTATGAGGAATTAGAAAAAACATGAGAGCAAAAAAAAAAATCCATTGGAGTCACAGTAAGTCAAGTGAGTTTAGGGATGGTCACATTCTCTGGATGACCAGTATGTGATCAGTGATTAATGAGTGGTATCACTGTAAACAACAAGCAAAGACATCTTAATACCTCTGTGATGGATTTGACAAAACGGATCCCATCATTGGCTCCTTTGACCTTAGCCAAACAGTCGCTGAAGTAATCCCAATAATCTTTCCTCGTACCAAGAAATGTGGTCTTCTCCTTCTGGTCGAACTGCAGGAAGGATAAATATAAAGAGACAGTTTTTTTGTTATATATTGAAAAAATATATATGTTTGTAACAAAAGTCAATTAACAAATTAGCAAGATTTACAATCTATCTTGTGTATTTTTGTAAAGTAGACAATTATCCTACTACCATTGTCTTCTTTCAAAACATCTTTGTTCTTTTTCTTACTGGAGTAATTAAGATTCATCGAGGAACCAACATTAAGGGCAAAACACACCTGAAGCAGGTACTCCAGTTTGTAGGAGAACTTGTGCAGGTTGGTGCTGTCATCGGTGATGGGCTCTCCACTTTCTCTGTACTCCTTTGCCAGCTCTGCAACAGCCTCTGATAAAAACATAACATAAAACAAAATCAAGTTTGAGAGATAAATAAACACAGGGTTATGATAAATACCCGAAAGCCGGATTCATGACCAGAATTAATGGCAATACAGAAGAATATAGAAGATAAAAGCCAGGTTTCAATTTTTTCATCTCTATTCATCTATTTACAAATAACCTCGAGTCACATGGCCTAAAAAGAAACACCAAATTATAGAACTGATCTCGTCCATTCTTTGTATTTCAGCTTCACATTTACACATAAACGATCCTGATACTGATGACTCATATCCTCTTTTTTTTCCCATTTTAACCGCAACAGAGGTTTTAAAAAAAAAACTACTTGCCTCGTATCCATCGCAAAAACTGGAAGGACACCTGTGATGGGTGCACTCTCAGTACACACTTTCTGTCTCGCTGCATGCTGCCACCACACCCTAACTACAGGGGTATCAGGTCAAATGCAGCAATTTGTCCAAAGAATTTAAAGCCAGAAAAGATAGGATAGTTCCAGACGTAAAGATTGTACCAGGACTTGACACAAAGACTAAGGACATTATATAATTTCAAACCTCTTCGTCTCTTCTTTCTCCTAGCTTTAGTCACACCATGGCAGCATAAAGCTGCCTGCAGCATATCTATTCACACACAATCACAGGGAAAGACACCCACATAAAGCTGACGTACCATGCAGATCTCTGATAATCCTCTGGAGTTGGCTCTCCCCAGCAGTCGTCCCCGCTGCCATGGCCCCACCGCTCTCTCCCTGGCAACCAGGGGTCACAGGGTCACATCAAGTCTGCTGAATCAGAGAATCTGTGCTGGTCAGTAATAAAAGGTGAATGCTACAACATACTGTAGTCTTCATCACTCATATAGCTACATGTCAATACATGACTTTGTGTTAAAAATTTAGCTTCTCTGCTGGAAATGACTTTCTTAAAGGGATGTTTCACTATTTTTGATCCCGCTGCATGCTTGCCGAAGAGCCCATCTGTGTTGCATCTGCAAACAGTGCAAAAACAAATGAGCTTTCCGATGGAAAAGTTAGGAGCTGAAGAATTTCTGGATACAGCATACGCTCAAACCAAGATTTGTGCTTGGGTCTCTCAGAATAGTGCTTGGACCTCTCAGATTTGTGCTTGGACTTCTCAAAATCGAAGACAGGGTAATGCAGAGGTATCCGCCAAAAACAGTGGCATACCTATGTCCTGTTTCTGCCTGCAGATTCTCAACAAAGAGGCCTAACTGACTGGTATCTAATCTCGCTTTAAAAATACTTAAGTATCCCTTGAAGTGAGTCTGATGGAGATAAAATGATGTATTATCTATACAGGTTGATCTAATACTGGTAAATTTGCATTAGAAAAAAATGTAGCATATTTTTCATTTTACACATTTCCATTGCTCAAAACCAAAATACAATCAAACTTTAAAGTTGAAATGTGTACAAAATATCTGATCTATGAGAAGTTAAAAATAGGAGTGAAAATTACTGTGAGGTTTTTGCCATAACTCTAATGTTAATAACACCCCAGCACCACAAAATAGGAGGCAAATACCACCATGGATTTGAATCAGATCCTATAATAACAGTACCTGCTCAGGTGAACTTCATGATATTCTCATAGGCAGCATTAAATCTGATATTAGGATATGTGTTGACTAATTGTGCTGTTAGCAGGCTGAGGAGGTAAACAAAGCCACATATAAGTATCTCCTATGACATTAAACTAAGACATTGACGTATGATAAGCCACCACTTCAATCTTAATACACAAGTGCTTACAGTACAGCATGATGAAAACCGACAAAACCTTTTCATTGTGTGACTTCAGCATTGTTTCACCCATGGTTAGCCAGGGTGTCGTGAATTTAGTTTTGGTCGTTTATAAAACTTAAGAGGAGTCTCACGATACGAACTATTGTCTCCAGCAGTGCTACCATAAGGTTTTCTTTTGCCATAAAAGCAACAGATAACGCTATAAAGCTGGCAGCTCAGGGTTTTGCAGAAGACTTTTTGGCCGTCTTAGTGACATTATGTTTAGCTTTGACATACATATCCTCAGACAGACATTTCAAGATTAACTGTAACTTAATATACAAAAAACAAACATTGTTGGGATAAACCGACATAATCCGTGACAACTGGTAGCAAATAATGAGAACAAAGAAGAGAAACTTTCACATACTTATAGTGATATGACATAAGTCCATAACAATCCTCAGAGCGTTTTCGTTCACATACAAACTTGTTCAGAGTTTGGCATCAGACATGTTTTGTTGTCCACTGGCCACGCGACATTTTACTTTCGGGCCAATGACAGCGAGGTTTATGGGCGGGGCTTTAAATTTTCAAGCTTGGTTGCAGCTGCAGAGTAAACAGAGATGTCATGTGATCAGTGTTGTTCGGGAGTATCTAACCCACTTTTCTGACGGGCTGTGACAGCAAGATGAAGTGGCTATAGCTGCTGTAGACAAAGGGAACGGGGCTCGTGGATATTAAGTTTAATGTGTAACCAAAATATGGGAAACCGGGAGCATTTACACTTGAAACACATCTGTCATCATTTTTTTATTCGTTTATTTGACAGGGACAGTACGTCAGGCATTGTTGCATCTAATTAAAGAGCAACCGATGCTGTGTGTGCAGGACTTCTAGACGTGGCTAATTTGCGGTCCTTGTCCCTGGTTAGACAGCAGGAAATACAGCACATGATACATAAACCACTAAATAAAACGAGCAGTTTCTTCCATGCACAAAAATCTAGAAGTACATATACATATATACACAGGCACAATGTAACTTGTTTCAAGGACTTTATAGCTGTTAGAATATTATATAAAACATCCTTTTGTGTAGTACATTTCGCTCAGGGGATTCAGCTTTCAACTTTGATTGTACATTATCCCGGAGTATTACACAGCCTTTGAAAACAGCTTTATATTTATGTGACCCTGGAGAGAATTTCAGTTCAAGCTCAAAGACATCACATTTATTACTAACTGGAAAACTGGAGTTTCAAATATGTGAATATCTAGATAGATAGATAAATACTTAGCCTGATTTTTATTAAAGTTAAGATCATTAACACTCCTGGCTCTGAAGTCAAACTGTTTACATGTTTTGCAACTACCATTTATTTTAATCATCATTTTACACACAGCATATGAACTTTTTGGGAAGGGGTTTGTACTTCAATTTAGTTGGCATTTATAGTGTTTTAAAATTTACAAAATAATCTGTGGTGATTATACAGGCGCAAATTCTTGTAAAACATGACTACAATATCAGAACAGAAGAAGGAACAGAAACGCTGCCTGTCATGAGTATATTAGAGGTGGCGCTTTGTGAGCTCTTTTTTGAGTTGACAGACAGCTTCGCACACAACACCTCTCTAACTGAGCACCAGGTAGGTGATTTCCTTTCCTTGTAAAATGCTGTTATGTTTGTGTTGGAGTTGATAGATGACTTTTTTAACATTTATTTAACACTACAGTGGTTGATGAAATAATAAAATGTAGCACCGGCTCAAAATTTCTTTTCCAGGGTCCTGTGAACAGCAATGAATGACTCCTACAATGACAGCTTTCAATATGACCTGGATTATGAGGATCAGGTCTGTGAAAAAGCTGTGGTGGTCAAATTTGGATCCTATGCAGTTCCCATTTTCTTCTTCATCGTGATCACACTGAGCCTCACAGGAAACATCCTTGTGCTTATCATCCTTGCTTTGTACGAAAACCTCAAGTCTCTCACAAACATCTTCATCCTAAACCTGGCCATCTCTGACCTTGTCTTCACTACTGGTCTTCCTTTTTGGGCAATGTACAGCATCTGGGGATGGGTGTTTACAACGATCCTCTGCAAAATGGTGTCTTTTGTTTTTTGCATTGGGTTTTACAGCAGCATCCTCTTCCTAACCAGCATGACCATCTACAGGTATCTGACAGTGGTTCACCCTCTTTTTAACTTAAAGACTAAGAGCTTCAGCACAGGGACTTTTGCGTCTTTCCTTCTGTGGGCTATCAGCATCGGAGCAGCCATGCCCTCTGTGCTCTTCATCACCACAATGCAAGTCCCCCACAATGGTAGCTTCTCCCTCGGCTGTGACTATGAAACACATGCGTTAAGAGACATTGCTGCCTTCCAACAGAATGCTGTCTTCCTGTTTGCTTTTGCTGTGATGGCTTTCTGCTACATTCGAATCCTTGGAAAGATTAAAAGAGCAAGATCCAAGACAAAAAACAAAGCTATTAAACTTGTCTTTTGCATCGTTGCTGTTTTTTTCCTCGGGTGGGTGCCGTACAACGTGGTCATCTTTCTGAGGAGATTGGCTGAGGGACTGGTTGAACCTTTTAATGACTGTGACATTAGTATACAGCTTGACCATGCATATGAAGTGTGCAGGTTCATCGCTTTCTCCCACTGCTGCCTAAACCCTGTGTTTTATGCTTTTGTTGGCGTCAAGTTTAGGAGTCATCTGAAGTCTATGCTGTATCGTATGTTTATTTGCAGAAATACAGTTGAGGAACAACAGATTACACTGCAAGTCTACTCCCGTGGATCAATGTATTAGTATTCATTCAAGCATTTTAACTGAAAGAGGGAGATTAGGATAAATATGTAATGTAGATATGCCATGCATTTAAATTGCTGTTTGATATGAGACCCATGGAGAGTTTTTTAAAACGGAATTGTTATTAAACAACATTTACTCTAGACTTAACTATATGTGCATCATATTTTATTTTATTAGTCAGAGATTATATAGAGCACTTTGTATTTTTTATGTGAAATTATTATTTCTTTTTGGGAATTTTTCCCACTTTATTTGTAAATAAAAGCACCATAATAATTCATGCGGCTCAAGCCATCATTTTTTCATTTTTCTTTGGACCGTCTCCGTAACAGGCCAGTATTGTTGTAACTGATTCATTCTCTCACCTGATGGCAGCTTGAATAAGCTCAACTCCAAGACAGAATAAGCAGCAAAGATATCGGATGGATGAATATTTTATTTCAACTGCAAATTACTTGTCTTATGTGCCGTATATACTGTATTGCGCCTGCCCTGAAGTGACAGTAAATACATCAACACAGCAGCTACTGGTGACGTTTTTCAACCAATTTGCTATGAGAAAAAAAATGTTAAACCTTGTAACAGACTTTTTTTTTGTTGCTATAGGAGTCAAATACAGGTGTTGGTTGAAAACATAAACTGTATCAAACAATGAGCAGGACAACAGCTATCTTTGGAAGTGGAATATAGGTCAAACTTTAAAACTATGGTTGTAGATGTATACCTTTTTTTTAGATAGAGGCAACTATTTTTCTATGTAGTGCTTATTGTGTGCAAGTTTTCATCATTCCAGCAAGGTAAATTTTAGTTTGCTATATGACGTTAGAAAGATGACTGACAGCTTTGTGACAAATGCCAGCTCCTGCAACTTTCTTTACCAGGTAAGTAAGTAGAGGAGGAACAAAGTGATAAAACACTTACACAAGAATAACTGAACTTTTCATAATCATGAGTGTCTGCTTCAAATTGACACATAAATCTGTTCTGCTTAGGGGATCTCTGTTCATGCTTTGGCTCCTGCAGTGCAATGACAGTGTCCGCCTAGGTAGTATTTTGGCTGCACTTCTTACAAAGGAAATAGGTGGAGGTGCAATTGCCCTATTAATTCAGACCTTTACATTTAAAGGTCACTCAGAGAGCTTTGTAAGAGAAATAAACAGATTTACTGATTTATTACTGATTTATCACATAGGTTAATCATCAGCCCATGAGATAGCACCTCTTTGACTCAAAGCTATGATTTAGCCTTTACAAGATATATAGAGCGGACTTTCGTACGTGTCCTGAGATAGATGTCAGCTCGTAAGAAACAGGAAGCTGCATGTGTTTGGTGTCAAATCAGCCGTGTGGGTTGACTCAGCCTTGCCCTTTCTTACTTCCTTGTACAGTGAGCGGAGTTATTGCTCAGGTTCCTGGCACACAGTATGTCTTACAATGTTGGAGGGAGGATCCCACTGACTGAGACCATCTGGTGGATTCTTTCGGTTCTATCCAAGGAGTTTCCTCTCCCAGTATAGCTTAAAGTCCAAAGTCAAGTGTATGCTGTGCTTTGCGTTTTTACCACTTATTTGAAGGTAAGAGAAAAAGTTTGCTCACTGTGTGTTAATGTACTAAGACCTTGAACAGTTTAAATAGAAACTAGCAGGTGTGACCATCTTTAAAGTTTGCTGTTTAACTTACAGATTAATTTTGTTGAAATGTTTCCTGTTACCCCCCCAAAAATCCACAAATATTTCATACTGTGTGTGATAGATAAGGTTACCATGGAGTTGGCTCTGTTATGCAGTAAGCTTTCCTTGTCACCTAATGTTGACCGTTAACTTCAGAAGTTAACTGGTTATTGTAGTCTCAGTTTTCTCTGACTGCAATACATAAATATTTGTGCTGCCGTTAACTGTAAATCACTACCTTCTGATACATTCACAGCTGCAACATAATCCCTTACTCTGGATGAGAGAAAAGCAATGTGAGATAAAATGTGTCTGAATGTTTAGAGTAGAAACTTAACAAATACTTCTGGTGCCAGAGCTGAGTTGCAGTGAAAACAGTGTTGTATAGTAAGTAGCAATACTTATAATACAGTACTTGAGTATAATTTTGAAGTATCTGTATCTAAAGTATCTGAGGGATTTTTGTACCTGCGACTTTTACTTCTACTTGACTACATTTCTAAAAACAAAAGTATACTTTTACTCCACTACATTTCACAGAAGCATCTTCTCTACTTCTATTTTTACTTCTTTACTATGCCAGCTTATGACAAGAAACTTTTTTTCCCCTTTTACCCAATGTTGATTTGCATGGTGCTTGATCATCATCAATCAGTCACTAAAGCCTGGGCATGTCTGCAGCCGCTTGTAAGTTGCACAGTTGCCTGCATCCACCTAAATGTCCAGTGGCTGTTTTGATGGTCCTCATCATGCCCAACTTCTGTCCTAAGTTCTTTGACTGTTGGAGGATGCGTGATTGTTTTTTCAGATCAGTGCTGTAATCAGGGGTCCGTCCATCTGTCCCTCCCACTTATTTTTCTAATCTGTTACTTGCATGGTTCTCGTCACAAAGTTCCTTCTTGACTGTAGGAGGATGTACTATTGTTTCGCCTGATTGGTGGTGTGTGTGTGTCCATCTATTTTTCTAAGCTGTTGCTTGCACCCACCTGAAATATGTGCTTATTTGGCCATAAGTAACTTTTGAAAAAAAAATATATATATTTGTACTTTGACTTTTTACTTTTCTTTGAGTACATTTACTTGAGTACTTTTGATACTTAGGTAGAGAGACTGTGATATACTTTAAGACTTCAACTTGAGTAGAATTCTCATGGGAGACTTTCACCTTGACTTGAATCATTTTCTGGTAAGGTAACTATACTTCAACTCAAGTATATTTGTTTAGTACTTCATACGACACTGAGTGAAAACATTTTAAAGGTTACCCATCTGCAGTGAGTGATTAGAAGACTTAGACTTTTAAAACTTCTTTTTCACTGGTGATACTGAACATTTTTTACAGATGTGGCTGTGGATTATAACTGGCCTGAACATCATTGTGAGAGTGCGTGGTTTTTCAAGTGGCGGCTTCCCACAGTCATGTGGAACGATGTTACCCCAGCACGGGGTTGGTCCCACTGTAACAGATGCCCCCTTTGAGATCTCTTACGTACAAGGCAATGAGGGAGACCCTTTTACAGGTACAGAGACCATGGGACACATTTTGTATCGCCATCAGTGTCGGTTTTAGTGCTCACTCTGTAAAAGCTAGTGTTATTGATAATACATCTGTCCTTGTTTTATGAACCTCCACCTTTGCTCTAATAAATGCATTGTTCAGTCACTCTGCGCAGCACAGACGGCGGTAGGTTCTTGGGCTTCATGTTGGAGGCTCGGGAAGAAGGGGGCCCTGCTGTTGGAAGATTTTCTGGTGTTGATGGAAATCCAGTTTTTCTCCTCAACTGTGACGGTTTAACTGTAAGTAAAAATCCAATGACATTGTTGTTTGATGAAGAATTAAAATGTAATCTATTAATCAACTGTGTTTTACATTAGCTGCTGTAAGAAACTTTTGGTTTGGCTTGATTTTGGTGACCTCTGCGCACAAAGTAGTTCATATCAACTCTTTACATTCACATTCTTATTCCTGCAGCAGCAGTTTTGATATAAATTATCTCTAAATAATCTCTCCTCTCACTGATGATCTTGATTGCTTTCATTAAGTTCATACAGAGGCATCAGTGTTTGTTACAGAATATTTCACAATTTCAGATGAAAAATCTTGTCAAAACTATCTTTGATTTTTGTGGATGTGATTTACTCTTGCTGTTTTCTCAGGCCTCAGCTATCAGTCAAAGAAACAGTCAGCCTAAGACAACACACCAGGTTAAATGGATGCCACCGGAACGTTTACCTGATAGAGATATTAGTTTCAGGTATCTTTACTCCGTGACTGACATATTCAAAAGAAAACAAAGGAAATGGTCTCATCCTGTCATTTTAAATATCCCTTTTGGATGGCAGATTATTAACTTTGAAATGTGTGCTCACCGTTGCAGGGCCACATTTCTCCGGTCTTTTGTAACATACTGGGTGAATGTCACGAAAACTCTAGATTCGACTACAACCACTACGCCAAGTACTACAGCTCAAAAGACTACTCCAGTTACGACTGAGCATATGTCTACATCAAGTACTGGAGTGCCAACACCAACACCAACACCGCCACCACCTCATTGTCCCTTTGAGGTGAGGTTTAGCCTTTGAAATGACAGAGTAGATGGCTCATTAAATTTGATTTAGTTTTCTTAATACTGTGCTGATTTACAGTAAATACAAAACCTTTATCATGAGTTCAACTCTTGTTTCTTGATTTCTCTTCAGATAGTCATACTCATGGTGGTCTGCAGTGTTTTGTTGGTCACTAAAATGGTAAGATTTGAGTATCCTTGTCTGTCTAATGCTATAACCCACTGCACACTGATCAAAAGAGCTAAACAAGTCTAATGTATCCCTTACTTTATTCTCTTTTTAGGAAATGTCTAATATAATCGCTAACAGTGTCACAAAGAGCCCAGTTTCTCGTCTGCTCAACAGGGTAAGGCATTAGTTCAAGGTGTGTGCATTTTAAGTAACAGTTTGTTAATCTCTTCATCTGGCTATAACGTCATCATATTTGATTGTATAGTTTTTGCTGTGAGAGCAAGTGGTTGCTGAAAATTTTGATTACTTTTGAATGGAGCATTAATGACAGATTTTATGAGATAAGTCTAAAACAGTTTTTGTTGTAAATTTTGTGTATTTTTGCATTCAAAACAAGTGCACTTAATCAATAAATACAAAGTTTTAGCTGAAATTGCTTTTTCGCAGATGTCTAAGATATCATTCCTCGTGTTTTGTGGGGCCCTGGAAATATCAGCATTGGTTTTGGGAATTGTGAAAGATTGCTCGAGTGTAAGTTATGTGAAGTACAACATTTTTTCATGTCTCGAAGTAGTCTTACTATTATTGTAACATATCCTAACATGTCTCCCTCGTGCCTCCCTGTGTCTGTGTTTAGACCGCTCTCATTGCTTTGTTGTGCGTGGCGATCACCTTGACTGTCTTGGAAATAGTGATCAGCTCTCTGCCACTGGGACCCAGTCATGAACTGTGAATAATCAACATCACTCTCACATCCACACTTTGTGCACAACTACTTTTAGAAACACTTAGCCGCAGGACTTGGAAGTAGGAGACACCAGGTGATCTCAGAGTGTAAATGGGGTGAGGGAGAAGCCATTGCATTGTTTTGTGAGGTAGATAAGTGTAACGGACACAGGATTTTAATCAGCCAATGGTCAAAGGGCAGAGTTGGACTTCTTGGATACGATATTTCGACTTTAATCAGAGTTGAGTCGAGTACTCGTAATAACTGTGACCTCAGTATTTGGCTACATTAGGATTCGATAGATGGAAGGGGCACTTTTTGTGTGGATATACCACTCTTTGGCCATAAGAATGTATTCAATTTACAACACGTATTTGTCTGCATGCACGTTCATGTGCTGCCACGTTCAGAAACTGTCCCTGCCAGTGAAAGGTGCAACAGACTGTGCAAGCCAAAGCAGTTCAGCTTGAGCAATATGTAAAAGAACCATCGAGGGAAAGAAGGACAGGCTCCAACTTTAACCGTCACTCTGTGCAGGATTAACACAAGAAATACAAGAAAGTATGTTGATTGCATTACTGATGGATTCAAGATATCTTGAGAGTTTAAATTCTGTTAAGTAGCAGGCAGGCTGCAGGTATTTTTGAGTATATTAGACACTTGCAGATGGCACTCTTAAGCATAATCTAGTTCAATTCATTTTCTTCTCACAAAAAGTCCAGTTCACTCATTTAGGGGGAAATAGAAAATAGTTTAGGGTAAAACAGCCACCCTCTTTCTGAAAAACAAAAAAACATTATAGTAATGACTTGACTCTGGGAGAACTGAGACTTCATTAAATGAAATACTGGTGCAGGAGGGTACCCACAATAACCCCAGTACAAATAATGGTAGGAGGGCATGATGAAGTGGGTTTTTCACTCTTGGACACTTGCCATTTCATTACAGCACAAGTACCTCTTGATAATTTTTTGAAATTGTCTTTTTTTTTTTTGCTGTTCAAGAAAGGGGATCTGTGAAATCTTTGCCAAAGTGTGCTCTGTCATCCATGAGGCCTTTATACGTAAGGAGAAAAATTATTTCCATCTTTATTATTTAATCATGGTTTGCACTGCTAATGGAAATCCTTGTATGAAAAGTCAATCAAGATCCAAACTGGCATATCTGTACTTTTTTTGTTTAAGTGGTGCTTAGCCTTGATTGGCCTAAATTAGCTTAGAGCAGAGCCTGGAAGAAGGAAACAGTTAACTCGTATCTACCTAGAGGTTACAAAGTTCATCTATCAACACCTCTAAAATGTGTGTGTGTGTGTTTGTGATTCGACATTGCTTATTTGTCTAAAACCTTTTTATTACACAGTTGCTGTCATTTATGTCTGTTATTTGGAGAGTGCTGGCACCAGAGGGAACAGGAAAAACATTTGGCCACTGTGGGTGTTGATAGCTTACACGGTGTGGATTCTCCTGTTTGTGGTTTGGGTTTTTATATTCACTGTTCATAAACATGCCATTCTGCGGAGGAGAAAAAGAGGTGAATAATTTCTTATTACAGTACTTATAAAATTTTACACTTCAAGTTGGATACCATGTGCAGTCTTGAGCAGATCATGACATAATGGAGAACCGTTTTCTTTTAGTGAGCTCCATGAACGCTGCACAAAGAGGTCAAAGGAGAGAGGTGAGAGCGTGTCCAAATCCTGAAGATGAAACCTTTTCTTTAACACTTTCATGACTGTACATCACCCACAAACTCAAGTTCTTCTTTTGTTTTTCTTTACACTTCTAAATTTCAGATGAGGTCCCCTGAACCTGTGATGATTGTGAATGTAGTCTCAGTGATCTTCATCCTCGGCACAGTTGCACTTGCTGTAGCTCTCATTGTCGGGAAATTGCAGCATTCTGGGATGTAGCATTCACATGATAGGCGTGCAGGTACTTTATCCGCATTTGTACTTCAGTTCTTCTTCAGCAGAACCACTCAAATACCAATCAAAGTATTGGTATCAGCCAACAATACTCTGTGATACATTGTGGCTTGTATCAGCAAGAATGCTTATTAACACATTTGTGATACCATTATTTCTAAGCCCCACCCCTGAGATAAAATCTACTGATTTAGTTATGAAGAGAAATATACGGAATAGGTTAAGGGCCACAAGGAGAAAAAAAAGGGCAAATATTATGATATAATGGTTTTATCATATTCTGAGAAAACAATTCTGACATTAATCTCAGAACAATGTTTTAAAAATTTATATTGGACTTTTTTTCCCCAGTGCATGTATACTTAAGTTATTTCTTACAAAAAAGACACCCTCTAACAAGTCAAAAGTAATTTGTTCTCATCATGAAATGTTTTTTTTTTCTTTTACTGCTGTTTTTGCACATTACTTTATCACAGCTGGTTGTTAAAATAACATGTTATTATTGTTATTACACAGTGTTATTGGTGGACATATAATATATATAATTGATTTTTATAAATTATTGTGTGACAAAAGTGATTGTCAACATGGTCAGGGAAAACAGCCTGATTGGTTTTTCAGCAAGAACATTTCCTTTGCATTTGTCCTTTTTTTCTATTGTTGTTTTTTCATGCTTTTTTTACTCATGGTTTGTTTATATTAACATCTAAATCACTCTAAATCACAGTTTGTTTGCTTGTATTGAGCAAACATGGTGCTGTAAAAACAAAGTGTCTCTTAATCCACAGTTGTTTAGCAACAAGTGTCCATAAATGATTTATTACTTCAATGATTCTTTGGAAAGGAGCTATTCACAACCAGCAGTCCATCAGGTGGATGACTCACCCGTCTATCAAACCTCTTCCTGATATGGGAGCGTGACTTTTAATACAGCACAAGGTTTAACCTGCTGTGACCTCTGTTTTTCTCAGAACGCAGATGAAACTGCAGCTATTTCACATTTGTTTACACCTGAATGCTTGTTCTCAACTAAAGAAAAAGAAACATCTTACACTCCTGTGTCCATGACACATTTCCACAATATATAAAACAAAAATAAAAACTGTGTCAACAGGTACTGTTTGAACTGTAGGATATAGTCTTTGAAACTCTGTGAACCTCTGAACCACTTAATAAATGATTGAACTAGTGTTGTATTGTGGAGTTTTAACTTCCTTGTTACACTTATGCACAGCAAAAAGCAGCTGAATGTCCCTCACTTTATGATGAGTGGGAAGGAGCACATATGCAAATAGTAAATGTTCAACGCCTAAAAGTTCCCACATAGTCAGTCCAGGTTTATTCAGTCAGTAGTTTACTGTCAAACATCAGTTATCATTTTTATTGTTCAACACTGGGCTGTAAATTTGAGGCCTGTAATTAAAAAATGTCTTATCATGTTTTAACCTATTTTTTATCAAAATAGCACAGTTACTTCCTCTTTGCCTTGTTGTGAAACATCCTCTTTTCACCATGTATTTCTGACCTTTCTCATGACTCTTTTAACTTTTTGTTTGGGGCACAATGTATGATTAAAATCTCCCCTGTGATCATCAGATATGCTCTGCCTCACCTTGCCTAGCCACGAGGAATCTTCTGTTTGTGTAAATAGTGGTGGCAAAGCAGTGCATTCATTTTTTAGATGATCTTTCAGACATGTCTAAACAATGCTTTCTTATTAAATCTCATTCTTATAACTGACTACAGTGTAACCCGCTGAAAATTTTCGGCATAAGAATGTAAACAGACCAAGTATCGGTCTACATGCAGTAAGTTAGTGATACTGTCACTGAGCTAATGGCAGTGTTAAAAATTGTGTAAAATAACTATGAGAGACAATCAGTTGTATTCCTTATGTAATTTCATTTTTTTAGCATAATCATTAATTTCAGTCTGTTTTACCAGCTAAGAAGTCCTCACAGTTGTTGTGAAGATGGATTTAGACTAATTCATGTGAACTTTATGTATGTGCTCCCTGTCTTTAAGGCTGCATTTTTGTTTTTAACTGTAACTGCTGCAGTATTAAGGTCAAGGCTCATTTAGAAACACAAACTCATTCAACACTCTCTGATTAGAAAATATTTGGTCATAACATTGCTGAGACAGATGCAAAAACTCTGCTGCACTAAATGACAGCCGTTTGCCTTTCAGAACTAACTGACTATGAGGTGTACTGCTTACAGCCCAGCCTCATGCTCACCTCTAAATTACAAAAAAACCAGTTTCTTTAGTTTTCTTTGGCTGATCTCCAAAGTCAACTACTGCTGATTTCTCTAGAAATGGTGACCTCACACACCAGACAGAGGCATGCAGAGTGACACCAAAACAAATCATCAACAAAGGGTTCAAAAGAGGAAATAGCATGTACTTACGTTAGATTTACAACCTTTCGATACCACATTGGTTTTCTGATCTCTACCTTTTTAACTTAGGGAACCTTCGCATAAGGATAAATAAAGTTCTACAAAATCTTAACAAAAAATCCTTTTATTTGCTTTTAAATCCCTCAATGGTCTCGCCCCACCGTACCTCTCTGAGCTTCTACACTTTTATACTCCTCCTTCTCAGGTCATCCGATCAGGTGAGCCTAAGAGAGCCTAAAACAAAGTGGAAGCTCAGAGGGGATCGTGTCTTTGCTGTCGCAGCTCCATAACTTTAGAATAACCTGCCTCAGCACATCAGACAGGCCTCCACTTTGCCTGTTTTTAAATCCCATCTAAAGACCCACCTCTTCTCCTTGGCTTTTAACACCCAGTGGGAGGTTGACTTCATTTATTTTATTTTATTGATTTAATTTACTGTGTTTGTTTTTATTTGATTTAACTGTGTTTCATCTTCTTGGCATTTAACAATCAGTAGGAGGTTGACTTCATTTATTTTATTTTATTGATTTCATTTATTGTGTTTGTTTTTATTTGATTTTACTGTGTTTTATCTTCTTGGCATTTAACAATCAGTAGGAGGTTGACTTCATTTATTTTATTTTATTGATTTCATTTATTGTGTTTGTTTTTATTTGATTTTACTGTGTTTTATCTCATTTTATTTTTATCCTGTTCTGTTATTTATTCTATTTTTATCTTGCTGTGCAGCACTTTGGAAACCTTGTGTTTGCTTAAATTGTGCTATACAAATAAAATGGATTAGAGTGGATTGGATTAAACTACACTGTAATGTTGCCCTGTGACAGTTTTACCTTGTGACTATGGTTCATCAAGCACTGCCTTTCTTACCCATTTCTCACCACTTCTTCAAATTTGAAAAGAAAAGTTGGACATGAGAAGAAAAACGAAACATTTGTTTTGTACTTCACAGATACCACAAGTCAGCAGCCTTGAAAAATGCCTTATCTATATATTTGATTTTTTTTATAAAAGCAAATCTGTTTCTCAATATAAGACTTTTATTTTATTTATTATTCATTTCTCCTGGAGTAAACAGGAATCACTGGGAAAGAACACCCACTCAGATACTCTAGATTGCAGGAGGACTTGCAGAGGTTTTGCAAAATAAATCAAATGTACAAATCTACAAAGTACAAATGACTTTGCACTTCTTGTGCATTTTAGATAAACCATTCTGTTACTGAAACTTCAGATCCTTCTCCACTGTTTTTACTTCAACCTTCAAGAGAGGCTTTTTTTTATACAAATAAAACAGTCTCTTGTTTCTTCTGCATTAGAAACTAACCCAGCATTAACTAAAGAAAACAGACATTGTTAGCATTTTCATATTCACATCAATCACAGCATCAAAGGCATGTGAATGACCTTTTTCAAAAGTAAAATACAGACACAAAAATTTACCACTGAGGCACAGAACTGCACATTTACTCTTGTAAATCTACAAATTCAAAATCTCTTTTTTTTTTCAATAAAGTGCTTTCATGCTAAAAGTTTATTTTTTTGTTAAATTTAATTAAAAATGTCTAAGATTTGGGAAACAGACTTGGACAAAAGTAGCAAAGGAAGAAGAATTGCTGGTCTTTCTAATACTCCTCGTAGACAAGAATGCAGCAAGCTGTTGGTGTGGAAAATCTACCTTTCGTCTAAATGTGACATTTTTTATGTGTTCATTTGGGACATTTTGACATGTTAAGACCAAACCAGTCCACGTGAACTTTAATTTCCAAAACATGCAGCCCCTCTGTGTCTTAAAACAAACGTTTAATCTCTACAAGTGATATGTGTAAAATCTGTCTCAAAAATTACACATGCATGATATTAACTTGAAGACGTCAGAAAAAACCCAAAGGTACACCAAACGTCACTGAAATGAATGACGATGATCTAACACAAAGCCTTTGTTATACACTTGCCTCTGGACACACCTTAAGAACACAAGTTACTACATTGTCAGACTGACATTTAACCTGGCAGAGTCGCTTTTCTTTCATCAAAACATTTTTCCATGACACGGTCAGCACCTCTCGATCAACATGGTATGATATTTACTGCCTAAAACAGTCTTGTATGAATTAAATGTCTGATGTAACATTGCACATATTTGTGTAATATTTCATCTTTGTACATTGAAAGCAAAGTTTCCCGTAGTCAATGTCCTTGTATGTGTTTACATACTTGGCCAATGAAGTTGATTTGAAATCATATGTATTAATTTCCCAACAATTGAGCACAAAAACAAGAGCTCATGATGAATTGACATGAGGGATGGTTAGCTGTATATAGCGCCGATGACGCTGTTCCCCTGGGCGGTTGAAATATATTTTACTAACAGGATGTACACATTATGTATTTTATACCGGTTAGCATGCAGGGAGTAAGAAGAGTACAACGGTTGGCAGTGATCAGAGGATGACTTTGATTTGAGGCATAAAAGGGACTATTTTTCCACTGGCAGGTCAGACTTGCCTGAGATACAGGTTTAACCAGAGGAGAAGGAGAGATGCATGTATTTTGTTTTCATTTCATGGTGCATGTTGGTAGACTAAGCCTTGCTTCTGCTTTTTCTTCCTTCTGTGATCTTTCAAGTTGTCCCCTGTCTATCAAGCACACACAGTATTTGTCTCACAGTGCTGGAGGAGGATCTCTCTCAAAGACATATTGACAGATTTTGCGAGTCTATAAAATTCATCTTGCCCACATTTTAATTTTTAACTTCACCATAAATTACACATTTCTAAAAGTGTTTCCTGAGCACTCTGTTAAAGAGGGAGAGATGTAACTGATGTTTGACTTTATTAAAGGTGCGTGTAGAGAGGGTCTGAGAAGTTCTGGGCATCAAACTGAATTTATCCAGCTGAGTTGTTATGGGGTGTTACCCTTGGGTATGTTTGGAGTTTTTCAGTTTCCAGTTATCAGTTTTCAGATCATGTTTCTTTTAGAGTGGACCGGTTTCTGATGATGTCAGGTTACAGTATGACTTATTCCTTGGAACTCAACAACAGTGGGAGGAGTTCTTAGATTACTAAGATTAGCATGCTCTACAATGTATCCGCTTTTGGAGGATGGCCGGGGCTTATTTAGATTTGTCACCCTGTCTTTGCATGCTGGAATAAACTTTTGCTGCGTCAGAATTCAACCTTCTCGAGAAATTTTGAGGTACCTTTCTGACCCGAATACTTTCTTTTTTAAGAGTTTTGACGAGGACGTGACTCAGGCATGTCAGATTCATTTGTTTTGTTTTTGCTTTTGTTTTTGCTCTATGTACAAAGTTGAAGTTAGATTTGATATGTGAGGTGCTTTATTGCACATTATTTGAAGGTAAGAGAAAACATAACAGGTTGATTTGGGGTTTAAGATTCAGGAGATGGTGATGGTGGTGGTGGGGGGTGGTGACGATGGTGGTGGCGGTTATGAGGAGATAGTTCTAAACACAAAACACTGAACACAAGAGATTTTATTTTCTATATGGATAATGCTAGTCTGATGTACGGGCTGGGTGTAAATGAAGAAATGTAATTGGCACTCTGAACTGTACTCCCACAGGTACTAGTAGAGACACATGGATGATGTGTTGGAGGGGGGCCTTGGGGGTCCATCCTTTTGAAGGAAGTGTGAACCAATTAAAGGGTTTGTGATTGCTGTGAGTTTAAGAGTTCACAACCCAATATACAGATACAAATGGGTTTATTTGCCTAAAGAACTCGGTTATTTTGGCTACATGGGCAAAGGAGATGTTTAATCTCCTATATATTGTTTTCCATTTGTATTAATGACTTAGCTCTTCGAATTAAAACTTCTAACCTTGAAGTTAAAATAGATTATTTAATTGTTAGAATATCATTATATGCAGACAATGTTGTTTTACTACTTCTAACATGCAGAAGACCTAAAAAGTGCTGAACATTGTTGCAGAATAGTGCTGGAAATGGAGACTAGCAGTGAATCAAGACAAGACGCAAATAGTTCATTTTAGAGAAAAAACTCAGTGATAGTTCTGTAATTCTTAATTAGGGTTCAATAGTGCTGTCATGGTATACTAATCAATATACAGTAAATGCCTTGGCCTGACTTCCGATGAACACAGGACATTCAAAGAAGCTGTGAGTGTTTTGACTCTGGGATCTGTGTTGAACTGAGTTAAACATCGTGGTAGTCTGGGATACCATACTTATACACAACTTTATTATTCATGTGTGTGTCCTGTGTCTGATTATGCGTCTAGTGCCAAGGGATACTCGGAATATTCAAGTAGTAATTCTATACGTCATAGAGCAATAAGCTCTTTCTGGGAAATCCATTAACACCAGTGATATGGGATAGGAGCCTCCAAAAATCAGACACAAATGTGAAATGGTTTGGCTTTGGAGTAGACTTGTGAAGATGTCGAACCAGAGACTCACAAAGAAGGTGTTTATATGGGATACCTGTCGTTGCCACCCCTGGGCTAATGGGATGAAACCTATATGTCATTTAAATAAGACTTTGTTTGTTTTTTAAGGTTAATTTGTGATACTCAAGAGATTAGGAGTCATATTTTTTTCAAAGTACAGAGAAAAAAGGTCTGTTGATTTGTGGTGTAAACCAAAGCTACAAACTTATTGTCTGATAAAGAGTGGTTATGGTGAGGATGTTCAGTGTAATCTAACCAGAAGACAAAGTTCTCTCTGTGCACAGTTTCCTTCAGCTTTACAGACAGGCAGATTTAAGGCCACAGAAGAGGATGGAATTTGTTTGTTTTGTGACTTGCGTTAAATCTAAAATGAGGTTGATTTTCAGTTTTACTGTCCAATACATGATGACTTAAGGAATGTTTTTTGTGGAAAAATGTCTTCCATTTATGCAGATTTCTGTTGTTTGGGTCTTTATCATAGACTGTATATAGAATGGACAGATTCTGCCTCCTCGCTGGGTGAAGCTACTCCGAGAACAGCACCCTCAGTTGATGGGCTGCAGTATAGGTCATAAATCCACCAGCAAAGCTTATGGGGCTGTGGACAAACTTTAGAAATTTATTACACAGAACATAAATGTTTCTCCCCCCTGCTTGCAATGTTGACATGTAGTTACAGTAAGACTGTGCTCAAGTCCTCTGTGAAGCTCCGTTTTTAAAAGGTTCAAGTTTTCTTTGATTGACACCTGATACAGCCTATTGGCGTTCAGGGATTGCGTAGCTCACCCGGGGGATACGCTGTTTGAGCTGAGCGTCATCACAGTGACTCTCGGCGACTCTTCTGCCGAATGGGCACATCGCTACTGCGCAGCGCTGGTGTCAGGAAAGGAAGAAAAATCACGGAAATACAGAGAGCTTTTTGGCTTCAAAGCCGTATACAGGCGGAACCAAATTGTCCATTGTACAGTCTATGGTCTTTATTAAAAACTTGAGCTGTGTTTCAGAAGAGGAACCTTTTTTGTAGCAGGTTTTATCTGAAAAACTTGGAAGAAAAGGCAGAGAGTAATGTTCAGAAGAGAGATGTAAAAGGAAATGCAACTTAAAAATAATTTATCATATTTTGAAATGTTTAAAGTGCCTGAGCTATATTTTTGGTGTCTTGTAAATCCATAAGGGTTGGGCCCTTTGCGTGCATTAAATGCAAATAAAGTTCAATCAATCTAACGAGGGGGTTTACCATACCAAGAAAAGAACATGTTTTGATGGAGCACCAACAGTGACACAGCCTTTATGTAAATAAAGGTGCCAACACTGACAAACATACCAGAGAACTAGAATTGGATTTTTGCCAGTGATATCAACTTGGCTCGGTCAAATAAAGAAATGGTAAATGTTATCAGAGAGTATTATTGATAGCTTTCTCTCTGATCTTCTGACCACTCAAAGTAGTTTTATATTACATGCCACATTCACCTGTTCATACCACATTCATACAGTGACTGTGTAAAGCACTCATCTGTAACTAATCCTTTCACGCTGTGCTGAAGCAGTAGAGCAGTTTGAGGTTGTCGTTCATGCACACTTTATCATGTGGACAGCTGGACCTGGGACCAAATCCTCAATCTTCAGAATGAGAGATGACCAACTGGAAAAGTTTTGATAGTGTTTTGGCATAGGCCTGTAAATCTCCTTGGAGTAACTCCACGTTAAATCCTTAAGTGTCTTACCCTAAAAAAATATAAGAGTTGCAAATAAGAGTTGGATGCATTAGATGCAGGTATGGAGGAACAGTAAAAACAGTACTTTTACCAAAACAAAGTATGACAGCACTTTCACAATGTTATGACATAACCTCTTAGGACCTTGTCAGGGTCCACTCTGGAGCAATCATGGCAATATTTTTGCTGTTTGCCAGGTGACTGGTTATACACAGATATGTCTGTGTTGTTATTTTTAGATATGACCCCTCAAAACAGTCACCTGGCAAAATACTGCAATCTGATTTTTAAAATCTGGGATCTCAACATTAGTTTCAATAGAAAAGATTTTGAAAAATGATGATGGCAGGGATGAAAAATGGAAAACAAAGAAAGAAAAAGAGGACACTAGTTGTATGTGCAAAGGCTAAAGTCTTCAAATTGACAGCACCGGTTCACGTCCAATCTGAAAAATGTCGGTAAAAATTTGAGGTTATTACAAACTTCAAACTAATCCAGTGTGAATGCACAACAGTTAACACTGATGTCAGGGGGGTTACTCACAAATTACCAAAGGTCTCCAGGTAGTTTTAATCCTATGCATGTAGCGCTTAATGCTTAAACAAAATATTGTTTGATTATGTATGCATTTGGTAAGCTATATGTATACATTTATGTGTGTAAATACATGCATAATGATATGTGCTTGCCTATATGTACATGCGTGTAAACATGTAAGCACAGAAAGCTGTTAACATTTCCTTTAATTGTGGATTGTAAATGTGTATTTGAAGGATTTGACCAGGCACATTTAGTAACCTTTGATAAAAATACACGCCAGATGTATCCCAGCGGATTTTTCACTGCTTGTAGGGCTGTGAAAACTGGAGGAGATGAAACATCATCGTGGTTGTGGTTAATAATATTTAAAGGGAGAACCTGAAATGTAGTTGAAACTGAGAGAAACCTCTATGACCTTAAATACTTAAGTTTTAATATCAATCAAACAGAGTATTTGTTTTAAGTATTTGATCAAATTTAAAGTTTTATTTTGTTGAAACTATTTCTATTCCCCAAAATTAGGTCAACAAATATTTTTTATAAGCAGAGCAAGAGGGTTGTTTGTTTGGCTCTCAATGCAGCAGACTGCCCAAGTGATCTAAGAATAAAGTCAGAGGGTTGACTGCTCATTGTAGCTTTGGCACTATCCTACTGCACTGATGTTTTGTTTTAAATTTGCATTGCACTGTTTGACATGAGGGTTAACTTAGTGATTCTGACATTTAAAGTCGGTGTGGAGTGAAGAAGTAAAAGAAACACAAAGATAAAATATGTTTGAATGTTTGAATTGAAAATATCACTAGAAAAGTGTTAAATTTGTCATTGATGAGACCAATTTAGACCATCTTTTTGCTGATTTCACAGATGTGGTTGTGGATTATAATTGGCCTGAACATCTTTATGAGAGTGCGTGGTTTTTCAAGTGGCGGCTTCCCACAGTCATGTGGATCGATGTTACCCCAGCACGGGACTGACCCCAGATTAACAGATGCCCCCTTTGAGATCTCTTTCGTACAAGGCAATGAGGGAGACCCTTTTCCAGGTACAGAGACCATTGGACACATTTTGTATCACCATCAGTGTCGGTTTTAGTGCTCACTCTGTTAAAGCTAGTGTTATTGATAATACATCTGTCCTTGTTTTATGAACCTCCACCTTTGCTCTAATAAATGCATTGTTCAGTCACTCTGCGCAGCACGGACAGCGGTAGGTTCTTGGGCTTCATGTTGGAGGCTCGGGAAGAAGGGGGCCCTGCTGTTGGAAGTTTTTCTGGTGTTGATGGAAATCCAGTTTTTCTCCTTAACTGTGACAGTTTAACTGTAAGTAAAAATCCAATGACATTATTGTTTGATGAAGAATTAAAATGTAATCTATCAATCAACTGTGTTTTAGATTAGCTGCTGTAAGGAACTTTTGGTTTGGCTTGATTTTGGTGACCTCTGTGTATGTCTTGTGCATAAAAGTCATGCTTTCAGATGAAAAAAGATCTTTACACTCAACTGTATCCTGTTACCAAATCACAGTCTCCAAACCATCACTTATGGTACTGATCTTAAAGTTCATACAGAGGGAACAGTGTTTAGTACAGGGTGTTTTATAGCTTTAGATGGAATCTAAGTTCATAGGAAATATCCTGAAACTATCTTGAGTTTTTTTGTGGATGTGATTTACTCTTGCTCTTTTCTCAGGCCTCAGCTGTCAGTCAAGGAAACAATCGGCCCAAGACAACATACCAGGTTAGCTGGACGCCACCGGCCACATTGCTTAACAGAAATATCAGCTTCAGGTATATATACTCTCTATAATGACTGACATTTAGAAGAGATATCAGAGGTTGAACCTGAAAAATGTTATTGTTTATGAAAAATATATAGTTATCTTAAATTTGAATCAAGTGACAGGTTTAATAACAGGTGAGGCAGGGGTATGTTTACCATCGTGTAGCGTTATCTCTTCTTTCAGCAGCGCCAAGTAAATGCTGTTAATCCAAGAGGACAAATCTGGAGTTTTGAGACACCAAATACAAATACAAATACTGAAAAATACTGCAAGGTGTCAGAGGAGCCGAACAGCTTAATCAGCGTTGTACCATTAGGTGGCTAAAATTGTTTACAAACACGTAGAAGTTACACACTATAGCTTTAAGTTTTTCCTCTGCCAACCAATATATATGCAGTACATTTATTTTTACATTTCACAACTTTTTCAGTGTGTTCTTGTCCCTGTCTCTTTAAGTTAATGTTTTGCTGGCGTCAAATGTTTAAAGATATATGTATGTGTTTCATTAAAACCATAAAATATTTTACTTTTAACATTTTATATGTTGTCTTTGACCTATTTCCAATCTGATATAATGCTAAGGTAAATTGTATTACATCAAAATGTGTTTTTTAATTCATTTTGCACAATATCTCTGCACAATATCTAATACTGTATGTGTCACTTTGCTGCAGAGCCACATTTCTCCGGACTTTTTCAGAATACTGGATTAATGTCAGAGCACGTATTGACACCACACCATCAACAGTTACAACAACTACAACACCAACAACAACTACCACGGAGCCAACAACTATAACAACTACAACAAGTACTACACCAACAACAACTACCACGGAGCCAACAACTACAACAAGTACTACACCAATAACAACTACCACGGAGCCAACAACTATAACAACTACAACAAGTACTACACCAACAACAACTACCATGGAGCCAACAACTACAACAACTACAACAAGTACTACACCAACAACAACTACCAAGGAGCCAACAACTACAACAACTACAACAAGTACTACACCAACAACAACTACCACAGAGTCAACAACTACAACAAGAACTACACCAATAACAACTACCACAGAGCCCACAACTACAACAAATACTACCGAATCAAATACTACAAGTACTACTGCGCCAAACACCATAATCAATATTACTGAGCCAAATAGTACAAAAACTACCATGCCGAACACAACAATCAATACTACAGAGTCAAATACTACAATTACTACTGCACCAAACACCACAATCAATACTACAGAACCAAATAGTACAAGTACTACTACGCCAAACACCACAATCAATACTACAGAGCCAAATACTACAATTACTACTGCGCCAAACACCACAATCAATACTACAGAACCAAATAGTACAAGTACTACAATGCCAAACACCACAATCAATACTACAGAGCCAAATAGTACAAGCACTACAATGCCAAACACCACATTCAATACTACACAGCCAAATACTACAAACACTACTCAGCCATTATCTACACTCCACTGCTGCACAGAGGTAAGATTTCATCTGAATTGACAAAAAGATGATTTGTTACTGAGCAAACATGTTATTGTATTTCATCAATTCTTTCTTTCTTTCTTTCTTGATTTCTCTTCAGCCAGATGTACTCATGCTGGTCTGCAGTGTTTTGGTGGTAGTTAAAATGGTAGGATTCCTATATAGAGACTTGCCGATGCTGAATTGTTTATTAATTAAAAGAGTGAAACGCAGAGGTTTATCTCTACCTCACCTTATTCTCTCCTCAGGAAATTTCCAGTATAATCACTACTAGTGTCACCGACCGCCTCTCTTCTCAGACAGTGAACAGGGTAAGGCACAAGATTGAGGTATTATAGTACCAATTTCTACATCTTTTCTTCTCACATTAGTGTGCTGCTTTCTGTGAATCCTTTAAGCACGAGTTTTCATTTGACTCTGTCACAAATATCATATGACATCATTTCAGTTTTGCAGTAAATAACAGTCATGACATAAATAGTTTCTGAAAAGTTTGTTATTCACTCTTTTTTGGGAGATTTTTATGCCTTTATTTGGAGAGAATGAGACACCCGAGAGAGTGCAGGTGCAGGTTGGAGTGGAGTCATCCTCATGAGGATCGTAACCTCTGTGAGTGGGCACTTGGACCACTAAACCAGCAGTGCCCCATACTTGTTTAGATTTTACTTTTTTAAAGAAAAGAAACATTAATAACATGTTTACAGTAAGTAGTCATATTTTTGATGGCACTTTTTGTGATTTTTTTTTTTTATCAAACATTGATGATTTTGAAGTGGTCAAAACTCCAGCAACACTTGAGCTAAAAATAAACTTTACTATATGAAGAATAAAGTTGTTTTTTACCACAGGACTTGCTGGAATTTAACAGTTTTAGGTTTTTCTTCCCTTCTCAGACACAATGGAAGTAGCTGAAATTGCACCAGAATCCTCCACTCCACTTTCATACTGTAGATCTTTTTAGACTTGATCTCTTGAACATACAATTCCCTCAGAGACATGTACATACCTAAACTCTTCTGGTGTTTGTCAGAGACTAAAAGTGCATCTTTTGCAGGCATCAACGATATTACTTCTTGTGTTTTGTGGGGCTCTGGAAATACCAGCATTGGTATTGACAATTGTGTGTGATTCCTCACAAGTAAGTAATGGCAAATAATGTATACCCTTTTTCCATGTTATTGTAGGAATTTCTGGGTAGTCCTGATATTATTCTAACCTATCCTTGTGCCACTCTGTGTATCTATCTTTAGGCCACTCTCATTGCTCTGGTGTGTGTGGCGCTCTCCTTGACTATCACAGAGATTGTGATCAGCTCTGTGCCACTGGGACCCAGTCATGACCTGTGAGTTCAGTCCATGAATAATCAACCTTACCCTCACGTCAACACTTTGTGCACAGCTGCTTTTCGACAAACTTATAGGCAAGACTCAAAAGTAGGAAAGGCAGGCTTTTTGTGTAAACAAAAAAGAGCAGTTTGTTCATGGGAGGAGATAAAACTGAGGGAGATGGGTTTTTAAGTAAGCATGAGTTCAACCATGTAAAAGGTGCTAATGACCGGGGGATGCAGGCAGATTTGAGGGAAAAACTTGCTCCTAAGGAGAAAGTCTGGTCTAACCAGAAACCTAACATAATGTTTCAGTCAACCAGTCAGCAGAATGTTTATTTCAAGGACCTGACAGTGCACTGGGAGGACTCAGTGGAGGAGAGATGTGAGAGACGGTAGAGGAGACGACAGTCAAAACAGTAAAAACAATTGAGTTGCTCTGTTTGAGGAGAGATGATGTCAGTTAGAGGAGGCAAGAACAAACCTAAAAGATCTCCTTTTTTTTCTCTCCTGATATGAAAATGGGGGAGTAAGTGGAGGTAGAGCATACAGCCTAAAGCTACATCCACAAATATATGAACATTTTTGAAAACATTTTTTTTCTTCTCAGTAAAAAAAAAATATCTATCTATCTATATATATATATCTATATATATATATATACATACAATACACATAAACAACTGCCTTTCTCGTCTTCTGTCTAGCATTTTGCCACAGATCATTCTCCTTTCTTCTCTGTCTTCACTCATACAGATAGAGGAGGGAGGTATAGTTTACAGCCTAACCTGACCCTAGCTTTACTCCTCCTCCGGTTACATATTTGAATTTAAAACAATCTCTCTTTTTTTTTTTTAGCTGTTCGAGAAAAAATGCCTGTGACCTCACTGGTCAAGCATGCTCTGTCGTCCATGAAGCTTTTACACGTAAGGAGAACTCTTTTTTTTTTTAACCTCTACATCTGTAGGTTTTTGAGCTCATAGAAACTAGTGCCAAGCTACCCTCAAGCTGTCTGTAGCTGCATACTTTCCTGACAGATATGAGAGCTAGCGATGCACACATGCATACGTACATCTTGCAGTTTGCACTGATTCAACACTGCTCATTTAATAACTAGTCTCAAATATTTTTATTTCACAGTTGCTTACATCTATGTCTGTATTTTGGAGATTGTTGACCTCAGAATTAACAGAAGAGAGACTTGGCCTCTGTGGGTGCTGATTGCTTACACGGCATGGATTTTCCTGTTTATTATTTGGATTATTGTATTCACTTATCTAAGAGATGCCTTTCTACAGAGGAAAATAAGAGGTGAATGCTTTCTCATTACACTACTATTAGACATGTACACTTTAAGTTGAGTACCACATGCAGACTGAAGCAGATTGTAACATTATGGATAAATGTTTTCTGTTGCAGAGAGCTCCACCAACGCTGCTCAAAGAGGGGGAAAGAAAAAGGTGAGAGCCTGTCCAAATCTGGGTGATGATAACATTTACAACTGTGCATCAACAAACTCAAGTTCCTGTTTTTGTTTTTTTAATCTCTGCTCTTTTACATTTCAGATAAGGCTCCTTGCAGCTGAAGTGATTGTAAATGTAGTCTCAGTGATCTTCATCCTCGGGACTGTTGCTTTTGCTGTTGCTATCATTGTTGGGACATTACTGTATCCAGAAAATTAGAAGGTACATAAAGGTGTGTTTGCACTAAAACAGCATTTGAACCACAGTGGGTTTTTTTAATGTTTACATTTTTCTGGCTTTGATGCCTTCATTGAAGAGAACGGACCGCGGATAGAGAAGAAAACTAAAAATGAAAGCAGGGAGTGGCATGTGGAAAGCATGTGATTCCATCATTTTACGGCCCCTCCAAAATAATCACCTGCTTTCAGGTAATTATGTGATATAGACAAACAACAACTACCCAGTGAAAATAAACATGGTCATATCAGTCAGAGGTAACAAAATGTTAGCAATCTGTGTTTTTCCACCAACAATGTGTGTATTTTATGTATTTATTTTTGTCCATTGTATCAGGAGGAAAGGAGTTAGGGTAAAAATCTATTTACTCTATATAATCTATTTATATTTGTAAGCACATTTGTCAGAAATTCATTATCATACTTGTAAATCTTTTGTAAATGTTATTAAAGTGTACAGTATATAGTTCATGCAATTAAATGTTTTATTACTTACTATTTCATGCCCTGCTGTTTATATTTTGCTCTATAACTTGACGGCAAAACCACACCTTATCTGAAAGTGCTGTATTGTTTGAGCTATTTCATGTCATACTGTCACCAGGGTAAAGCTGCAATGTATTATAGCTATGCTTCTCAATGTGCACTAGCTGAGCCCTTTGCACTAGGAGTTTTTGATGGTGTGATCATGACTGTGGGGTGCAGCTCGTATGAAAAAAAGTGTGTAATATAGCTAAAGCAGTGCATTAAGTATTGACAGATGCACATGATTGTAAAAAAGGTTGTTTAACTTTTAGCATGTAAGGATTATTTGATTTATGTGATCCCCAAGTAGGGTTGGGTATCGTTTGATTTTGAAAGATTCTGGTTCCGATTCCGATTCCTCGTTTCGATTCCGGTTCCTAATGATTCTCTATTCTGATTCCTTTAAAAGGCAGGATATTAAAAAATAATGCATGGTTTAAATGAGGGTGCTAACCGGAGTTCTTCTTTTTAGATGAAATTTCTGAACTTCTCCATGAATTTTTAAATTCTATGAACTTTACTTTGAATTTCTCAGAGGGGTATTTTCAACCAGTGTATAAATATCAATTTTTGTTGTCAGGTCGTTTGTCTATGAAAAAGTACAAGGGCTAATGTTAGTTGGATATTTGAGTTGACCTACTGTTCACAGTACAATTTGTTTGCCGCTTCAAAGTTAGCAGAAGAAAAAGATAATTTCTTGTTTCACTTATCTGATTCTGGCTGGTTAGCGGCAGACCGGCGAAGCGCGTCAAAGACGAGCACTCAGGTATTTCTCCTCCATGAATGCTGAGGTGTTTAATCCTGTTGGTCGTTCATCCTCCTTTACGCGATATAGCTGTGTTGCTAATGCTGCACTGAGATAAGAGTTCACTCTTCCTGCTAAAGTTAGCCAAACTTTTGACTGCAGCCGCTGTAGGTTGCAATGCACTCTCTCTCTCTGCTTCTCTTCTCTCTCTGTGGCTTCGTCTTATACGATTTATCCTCGTTGGTGTTCGGCGGCTATTTCTTCCGGTCGGCAATTTTTATTTATTTATTTATTTTTATTTTTATTTTTTTTTTGTAGGATGTCGGGGAAGGTCCCGCCCTCCTTCGCCTCTGATTGGCTAGAAGTGCTGGACTCGTCTGTCGGGTTAGGTTTAGGGTTCGGACTAGGAGATTCAGAATTGCGATGATGTTCTATAATGTTCTGTTTGATGTACAGCGCCGACAGCCCGTGTTTGGCTTGAGCGTGTGATGGCGTTTCCAGCTTTTCTAGCCAATCAGAGGCAAAGGAGACGGGACCTTCCCCTACCGTCGTACCAGAAAAAAATATCGCCTCCGGCATCGAAACTTGAAATCGAAAAAATGTAAGATGTTAAAGTTCAGTGTGCAGTATGTGACTGTAAGTGGCTCTTTCTCTTTTTAAAGACAGGTTTTCTTGAAACAAAATAAAGTCTTTCGTTTTTTCATACGCTCCAACTAAAGGAAAATGTGTTCATAGCTAAAGATTATTCAAACCGATCTCTCATAAGAGCGTGTTTCTTCACCATGAAACTTGTCAGGTTGATGGTTTTAACTCACAGAAAGTAACTTCACATTAATACAAATTTACAAACGTACTGATTTTTCTTAGGGAGCCAGCAGTATGACAGGGTGCAACGACTGCTCCCCTTTTATTTCAGTGAGTTATTTCCAGAACTAAACCACCTAATAATGATGATGATTGAACTGGAACTGTGTAGAAAAGTTGTAACTCCCTGGTAACATTTGTGTGTGGCATGAAAAGCAGATGAGGGTTAGTTTAGAAAAGAGCACAGTGAGAGTAAATCATGGGTAACACAATTCACTCCTCCAGTATTCAAAATAATCTTTATTGAAATGAAACACACTTACACATGGATATGAAATCTTTAAAAATATATCCCAAATGAAAACATAAGAGGAATGAGCAGTGTTACAAGTGAAGGAACTCTTACCTGTATTTCAAAGTTTTAATTTGAAAGAAATGTTGACCTGTCCAAATGTGTCAAAACACAGTTTCAAATCATTGATCAGTGATTTGTTGCTTTTTAAATACAACCCAATTTTCTTGACATGCGTTTCTAAGGCACATTTTGTGACTAACTGAATAATATTCAATCAAAATATATTTACAAATTGATATCACTAGGTGAGAACTTACATGTATCTGGGCTGGAATAATACATTTCAGTGGTTTCTTAACAGATGCAAACAACAAGCTACTGTGATTAACAATATATGAATACATCTTTCCAAAATATTACAAAATATTACAAACCGATCAAAAGTATGCAACATCTTCAGAAAAACAAAGCTTCTGAAAAGCTTTCAATCTTAGATTAAAAATATCAAAATTATATATTTAGTGCAAACAGTTCCAATGATGGACACAAATAACGACAGAAACATCTGCATGGACACTTAAAGGGGAAACAAGGATTCAACAAGCGGTGGTCTGGAGTTTTGGTACAGAAGAGGTGAAATACATTTCACCTGAAATGAAATTTAGCTCAAAAACTTTTTTTTTTTATCATTATTATTATTATAGTTTTTAAAGAAGAATGCAGCGTGAATCAAGCTAGACATCTAACTTTTTTTGTTATGGAGAAAGTTGACTCAAACAGAGAAGAATAAGAAGAAAACAACTCCATCTGTATCTTATGTGTTAACCTGTAGAACAAAATGCTTCAAATACTACTTAAAAATGGAATGCTGGTGGAGCATCTCTGTAACATCCTTTTGGAAAGACTGTTTATGTCTGCAAAAGTTTTTAAAAAATCAGTGTTGGACGTCATAGGAGGAGGTAATCTGAATCATCAACTACGACAACTGAAACTCCAACTTCAGTACAATCTTATCTCTTCCAAGCAACAGCTCTCACAACAAACTTCATACCTGTTCAGTCAATTCATACATGTATTATAACAGCAAAAGCATGATATTTACACAATACTTCTCTATTTTAAAGTTCCTCCAAATGCTAAAAAGGAACTGCTTCCTCTTTTTTTACCATGGGCATCCTTTCTGCTCTACTTCCTCCTCAGACACAACAGGTAGGATGAGATGGGAGATCCGGCTCCACAGTCCACCAAATTTGTCATTGTCCATCGTATTGAAAGCAGTTTGGCTGGTGGGCTCCAGCAGCCTTTCTTTCACATAGTCCAGGACAATCTCCTCTGCTTTCACCAGACCCACCTCAGCCCCCACTTCATCTTGTGGCAGTAGCACAGTAAACAACAGGAAAACCTGTTTATATGCGGCGTTGTCGTGGTCGCAGTATCGGTAAAAAATGATGGTGGAACCAGGAGGCAACTCCTCAAAACGGTGAATCACAACAGCAGGTTTGTCTCCGCCAAAGGCCGCTTGCAGTTGGCGGTCAATGTCTAACTTAACCTCATCGCTGTCCCTGTTGGCTTTGCTGGCTCCATCAAAGTGAAGGACAGAGGCGTTTAGGGCAGAGGAGTACGCAGAGGCGACCCCTTGAGCCAGACAGGACAGTGTCCTCTCAGCCTTGAGGCCAGCAGCAAAGATCAGACTGACCGGCCCTGTGGGCTGAGCTGTTCTGAGGTGCTTCTCCAGGTGGATCTTACTCCTCTTCCACACATCAAGTCGCTGACTAGGAAACTGGCTCTCAAGAAGAGACAGCTGATCTGAAAACAACTCTGGCTTCGCAGCCCTGAATGAAGATACACCACCACCTATAGTACTTTTTTGTGTGATGAAGCTCTTGTAAGCAAAAAAGACAGCAGAACCAAGCAGCACCAGGACAACCAAACAGCACAAATACCACAAGAACCCTGTAAAAAAAAAGATAGCAATATAAAAAAGCATTTGAGAAACAATGTTTAGCAAGTATCTTTAAGAAGTTTAAATCTGGTATAGTGATATAAAAACTACCAAAGCTTACCTCTTGACGCATGTCCAGAGCTTTTTTTAATCACAGGAGTTTTCTCAAGCTTTCGTTCTACAAAAAAAGTTGACATTAAAAACAGCACAACATGACACATGGCTAAGGATTGTGTTGTTGTGAAAAGACTATTACCTTGTTTTTTGTACTGTCCAGCATCTTTTCCTTTTGGCAAGTTATTCACATGCCTCCTTGTACATGATTTCTCTGGGGCTGGATAGTCTCTAGGGGGATAGTGGTTAACATCTGGAAAACGTAAACATGAGACAGAATCTACTTAGGCTTTTGTTGAATCATTAGTTGTAAATCTAGTAGACAGGTGCTAAATGCTTTTGTTACCTGAAATCTGACTAAAAAGTAAACACAGTACCTGAGCTCTTTGCTTTAGCCTCCATTGTCTTCTTGTACTCGGCCATGCTGGTGACTTTTAAATTCACTGCATCGTGTCTGTGCTCTGGTGAATTGATCTGCATGGCAGGCTTGGTGGGGACTCCAGATGTTTTTGGAGGTGGTTTTACTTATAAAAAAAAAAAAACAGAATCAGATGATATGTTGTACTCCCTTGATGAAAGAATTTCAGAATAAATTCAACAGGCTTTACACACCTATCCTGGTTTGAAATGAGTCTCCATCTTCTCTAACTGTATGATTGGATTGACAGCGTTGACCGAGAGCTACTCGAGGGAATAAATTCATGTCTCCATGGGCTCCTGATCAATGGAAAGCAAAACTGTGTATGATGTAGCCTCAGATTCAGGAAATTATTTTCTCTTTTTGAAAAAACTAACAAGAATTACAACAATGATAACCGGTAGGAATAGATCAAAAGAAAACTGGTTGGTTGCACTTCAAAAAAACTGGCCCAAACCTCGGTGCATTTCTGCTGGATTATAGTTCACGCGTATATCACTCTCTTGGTCTTTGTTCTCCAGCTCTTCATCCATCTCAATGTCATCTTCTGCTTCCATTCCCATCCGGCTCCTCTTGCCAGGCGAGTCTATACAGGTAAAGACACATTTTTTGGTTTAATAGAGTCTTGAATGGCTCAACTTTAAGTTTTGGTGGGATTTGATGAGTACTGTTTATGGATTTATTGGTGCACACCTTCATCATCTGGATGGTTTTCTGCATTTTTGGATCTACTGACGGCTACAGCAGCAGCTTGATTTTGTGACCTCTTTCTGGTCCTTATTAAGGGACCCCTGGGCGTTGGTTTGACACTTAAAACTGGAACCGAGCAGAAAATATTAGCATTATTATTATTTTTATCAGAAGTAGTAGTAGTATTACATTCTCCATGTTCCCACGATAACAAATAATTACTTATTTTTTTATGAGACACTGACTTATTGTTTCTTGATCTCACATTAAAATAAGACTGATTTCCCCATTTCAATAAGTAATGTCAATAAATAAATTGATATCATACAAGAAATACTAAAAATACAACTTAATACTGTGTGTCTGCAGAGTTACATATAATAAGCTAGTTTTTCAGACAAAAATATCAGTACAAAATCGATTCAAAAAGTGCAAAAATATTACTTTAAACAAAGTAACATTTCATGACACAAAAAAAGTAAAACACAAGAAGAATATTTTGCTGTTTCGTGAAATGATCTTGCCGTTCAGTGAAACATATTGTGCTGATGAAAGCTTTTGCACTTATCTTTCAGGACCACTGTAACCTTTTGTCATTGAGACAGTTCTGGTAAGGTTCAGAATCAGAGTAACATTACACAGTTAAAAAGTAGTCATAAGCGACTTAATACACCAGGTGGTGCTCTCGCCAAATAGAAGTAGGCTACAGTCCAAGAAATCTGCTGTCTGTAAGTGCTCAAATTCAGCATACTTAACGTGAGTTCAATCGATCTGATTTAATTAACACCGCTTTTTCCTCAATAGTGCACAAATGATCCAACAACAATAACGCTTGTTCATTTTCTGAAGCTGATTTATGACCGAGGTTTATTCTTGGTGTCTGAGAATTTGAGAGGCATATTTCTGCTGCAGCCCTGGCGGTATTAAACAGAGGGATATGGAGATCAATCAAAAATATGGGAACATTGTTATTAAATCAACATTATTCAGTGCGATGGGTGCTCCTAAAATTAAGCCTAACTGCTGTGGTATCAGCCTATTTAGTCCCCGTTGAATCAAAAGCTAGATAAGTAGAAGAAGTGTCTGTGATAATGCACAGCAGCTCCAGATCAACAGAGAACCTACACAGGAGCAGGTTAGGGGATCAACATTAGGGCCCAACCGATTAAATCAGCCAATTTAGCCCGTTTGAGACTAATCAGTAATCGGCCAAAACTCACCGATTTTCGCCGATATTTTCAGAAATAAAATGTGGAGAATAAGATTTGGTTTTACTCCGAAAATGTTCCCCCATTTGAAAAGATCCCCCGACTTCTCCTGTAGATGGCACAGCGACCTCATGACAATTATCAGTTATCTGGATAACACTCACTCACTCTTCTTGCAGTCACAATTATTTAAACTTACAGACACTGTGAAATTCCAAACAGCACAAATTATGCATAAAGCTAAAAATAACCTTCTACCACAAAATATAAAAAATGTGTTTGGGGATCAAGAGGGGGGTTATCAATTAAGAGGGAAGTATAACTTCAAAATTAATAAAATCAAAAAACAACGTCCGAACATAAAACAATTTAAAACAAAATATAAAAAATATGTTTTCACAGAAGTCATGTCGTCTTAAGTGTACTGTCCTATGGTATGCTATTTATCAGGTCCGCTCGGTAAATTGGGGTCAGTGAGTGATTTGTTCACTGAACCTTTGGAAGTATTCAAACTTAACATGCACCGTTCCCTTGCAAACTGCTGCAATGATAGATTGCTGCGGGTTTAATGCACTACTTGTTAAATGCTGTGTCCTATTGTCTGCAATTGTGGTGGCAATTTAGCAGTAAAAAAAAGGTAACTTTGTCCGACAAAAATGATTCCAGAGAGTGTAGTTCAATGCGTGATTCGTTCACCAAGTGATTCAGATGTCGGCGCATGCTGTCCCTCATTCGCTGGCTGCTCGACTGGCAATGCTGTTTCTCACTTCAGTTACGAACGAATCACTCGATGAAGTGATTCGGTTCAATACGTTCACTTGAAAGATTCGATTCTTTTAAACGAATCATTCACGAACGAAACATCACTACTTCCCACTCCTTTTTCAACATGAATAGCGTTTTGTCATTTGTTCTTTACTATTTATTCATTCATTTATTTATTTATATGTTCAAATAAACTTCAATCAATAAATAAATAAACCGCAAGTTCTATTACCACAAAGTTAGCATCCACATGCTGTTGTGATCAGCAGAATGAAGTCAACAGCGAAATGGTAGCATGTGCTTTTAAGGCTTCCGTATCAAATAACACATCATGTACACATTCAACTTATTTGACAGTCTGTGAGTAAAGTTAGCTAAATTAAGTTTCAATTGCATCTGGAAAATCTGAGATAGCTTTATTCAGTTAGCTTTAATTGTTAGGCTAACTCGCTTGGTAACCATCTTGCAAACCTTTACCGTTAGCTGTTGAAAGCCTCGATGATCGTCTCAACGGGGGATCTTTAGCGACTCCAGAATCCATTTTTGGTGTAGATCAACACACGCGGAGCCGAAATTAACATCGAATAAACAACGGAAATGAAACTGATTGCCCTGTAACTGTTAGGGGAAACATTTTTCAACAGGACGATGCTTATGTCAGGAAGCCGGAAGTACAATCCGCCACATTTACCTATCCCCATAGACGCTCGATCGCTGCCGAAGGTTCCGCTTGATGTGTTGTGTTGGTGACCTGTCAAACGCCACTGACTCTCATAACTATAGAGGTAAGAAGGATTACTTTGTGTGTTATTATTCATGGATTTGCTCCCAATGGGACAATTGGCAAGGGAGGCTTATTACTGGTTCTCACTTGAGTACATTTAATTGATTATATATATTCAGTTCCTCTCGATATTTTATTTTGCTTGCAGTTAGCTAAATAAGCTAGCGTAACTGCATTAGGGTTTAGTTGTAAAATGTGACCCTCTTAAGTAGCGACTTTTGCCCATCTGTGGTTGACGCAGTCCCTCGTGAATGCATTATTTGTTTTATTATTATTTGTAATGAGCACATTTGATAGCATGCTCTGGTATTACATCTATAACAAATTAACTAGGACACGCCAGTAAGGACTACGACAACCACAAACGCTTTCGACTCTTAAGGCGCTATGCATTCAGAAGCTCTGTTTCACCCGTAACTCACAGCTATTAAACGCTTTCACTCTAATATGTTTAACAGGAAGCAAGCCACTTTGAGAAAGGGACTTTCCCCCCCAAAAAATAATCATTTTAGTGCCGATTTGAGGTTCACAGGTAGCGTCAAATGAGCAAAAACAGTCAACAGAAGTTAAAGGTCCGAAACTGAAACAAGCAACACAACAAATTATGTTGGAAATAAGCCTGGACTTCATAGCTGCAATTTAGCTATCCCAAGAAAGCATGAGGAAACACAGCCTTGAATGCTTTGTCTAATACAACTCCTGTGAATTCAGACTGTTTAGAGAGGATGCGAACATCTGCTACCTCTTTTTTCCGTTTCAAAGCAGTTTTGAAACACTTGGTCAACTTTCCTCTTTGAGGAACCCCCACCTCCAGACATGGCAGAGCAACCTCCAGAAAACAAACACCAGGAAATAGCAGGTACTGTCACAGTATATTGACAAAGACTACATAACCAATAGGGGAGAGTGGGGTAAGATGAGCCAAAAGGTAAGTTGAGCCATCGTCTGTTTCTTGTAAATGGTAAAAGAAATTGATATTGTGACCAAATATTTAGGAGATGGGCATAAATTCATGGAGTCTGGGAAGGTTAGAAGCACATGGGTGAAGGGGTGACACATTTAAAGTCCACCATTTTAGCGTAGAGGACTAATAAAGTCATCATACTAGTTCAGGGTAAGTTGAGCCGGTGGCTAAACTAAGAAAGTAAAGGAGTCTGATGAGAGGATCAGAGTTTCAGTTCAGATTGTTGAAATCTATTACTTTTTCTTTTTAAAAATACAGCTGTGAATGTTCTGAATCACTTAAAGGCATACATGATCAAGACAGTTATGTTTACACTCATTCTGTTGATTTTTAGGGATGCACAACATCCTGAAATATAAGCAGATACACTAGTTAGAGACAAAACTATGATTGCCTTGATGTAGTGATCTGAAATATGAGAAATGGCTCATCTTACCCCACTCTCCCCTACTGGGAATCTAACTAGTTTCATAAAATGCCTATCAATATTGTGAAATATCTTTTTGTTTTTTTCAGGTGCTCAGAAAGAAGAAGCACAGCATACTGAAACAGACCATAAGACAGTAAGAGATGGTGACGAACAAGAGGAGGCTGATAATGTTCAGGATGTAAACCTGCAACAACCAGAAGGTACATGACACTACGAAGGTCAAAAATCACCCAGTTAGTGTTTCTTCCTCACTAGTTTCTGAATCTAGTGCGCTCTTGTGCTAATCCAGTATGGTGCCGATATCTCTCAACAACATTAAACTTCATTATCTGCATATACAGACAGGAAGACTCAAATATGACATAAAGGAAAAGCAGCTTGCTGACACTCAATGTAAACTAACTGCGTTATATCAGTATTTCATATTTAGTAGTGTTTCATTTTATCAAGTGTACTCTGAAATTGCAGAGTGGAGAAGTTCACAGGGTAATATGATATCAGGACTCAAATAAAATTGTCTAATTTTTTCATGCCCATTGTGGTTCATCAGTCTTGTTGTAAGTGATTGTATTGTGTCACCCTTACAACCAGCAAAGTTTGGAGAAATTTTTGGTTGTCAATATTATTATAACGCTCCCAACAATACAACATATCTGGAATAAACATTTTTAATACCTTTCTCAGATGTTCAAAAATCCACAAGTCATTTATTTAGTTCATAACTTTTATGACTGATTTCTGTTTTTAAGCATGCACCATTTCAGCTGAAGAGACGATACCAGCTGTTACAGAAGAATCACCCTCTCAAGAGGATGAAAAGAAGCAGACTGGAGAGGAGAGCAGCACCCAGACACAAGCTGAAGAGAAAGGCCAGGGTGATTGTAAAAGAGAGACACAAGGAAACAAGCCGCAAACACTTGAAGCTGAGGAGTGTGCCGGTGAGTGTTTCTATCTAAGTATTGTAAGTTCATAACAGTGTGTCCCCAGCTTGCCTGACCAGCCATGATAAGTATCCTGCATTTGTGTTATGTAACTGGATTGGAATTGGTTCAACCAACCTTTAGTCACAGACTATCATCACGTCCTGACAGCACTGTACCCAGCAGATATTTGTATTTATGCCCCTTGTACCATATAGATTTTCTTTTAGAGTTCACGCCAAGGAAGTATGAGAGGATAGCCTCATATTTTGTTTAGATCTGTCCTAAATTTGACTGAAATGCCCTTTTGTAGCGTTTAATGTCCTTATTGTGGCACTATCCCTCTGCTACAGTGCAACAGAAAAACCCTGTCAGCTGATACATTAAAAGTGAGTCACATATGAAAAAGACTTTTATCTTTGATGATATATTAGGCAGCTGACTAAGGGCAAGACTAAAAGGCAGCTCACACTGAACTTTCTTTTTTTTACTCCATCTGAAAACGTGAACTTAGAAGTGACAATACTTGAGTTTAATTACTATAATTTCATCAGGAAAATCCCACAGTGGAGAAACAGAAGCACAAGAAATGGCACCTCTGCAAGATGACACTATGGATGACCACACAGATGACCCCAAAGAAAGACCCGATGAAGAATTAGAAGACATCGGCAGTACAACAACCGAAAAAGAGGAGGGTGAGACTCGATTTAAAAATATTCAATTGATTGTTTCGATTTTCTTCCAGCAATTTGCTCCAAGGTCCTGTGCGTCAGGGAGTTGCAGTCAGGGTGGTTGTAAAATATGCTCTGTTTAAACCTGCTTTTTTATCCCTCTGGTCAGATGGAGTAAGCTGCCCTGAACAAGATATGACTCCAGAAGAAGGCAAAAAAGAAGAAGAAGAAGAAGAAGCCAAGGAAATGACTGAGCATGTTGGAATCCTTCATGGAGGTAACTCACAATTACCTTCTTTTCTCTCTTAGACCACTTTCTGTTTAGGAGAAAATAGTGTTGACCACTCAACAAACAAAGGAGAGCTTTGAAGTGAATAACAGCCATTACCTCACCAACTCAACAATGGTTATGATCTCTCTGACATTGTAGATTGTGTAGAAAACATCTCTGTGAACTGATGTCTATTCTTTGCAGGAAACATAATATACGTGATGGGAGTGATTGCTGTGGGCCTTGCCATTCTGGTGTACCATTTCTACCAATTGGAGTCTCTGCCTCAGGAAAAAGATGAGCAGCAAATAGACATCTTCCTCAGGCACATGGAAAAAGTAAAGACTCAGTTCCCAAACCAGCGTGCTGAAGTCTGGAAAAGGAGCAGAATCCACCTGCTGAGGCACCTGCAGACACCTCAGCCCACAGAGCCGGTGAGCCTGATCTTGACCGCTGGCCTCAGAGCTGAGAAGACGCTGCACTGCTTGGCTCATAGTCTGGCCTCCGCTTTCTCTTCTGCTCTCAACGCCTCTGTCCTGCACATAGACGGAGCCAGCAAAGCCAGCCAGGACAGCGACCAGGTCAAACTGGACATCGACAGAAACTTACAGGGAGCTTTCGAAGGAGACAAACCTGTGGCTGTCATTCACCGCTTTGAGGAGCTGCCTCCTGGCTCCACACTCATTTTTTACCGCTACTGCGACCATGAGAACGCTGCATACAAGAAAACCTTCCTGATCTTCACAGTGCTGCTCGGGGAAGAAGAGGAGATTCCTGCCACAAGCCATTTAAGAGTTGTGGAGGAGATGGTGGACGACCACCTTCAGAAAAAGTTCCTCTCTGATGACTTTCCAGTGTCTTATGACAGGATGGACCAGGACAAGTACAGTGGACTGTGGAGCCGAATTTCTCACCTCATTCTGCCTGTTGCTGCGGTAGAAAGGATAGAGCACAAGGGTTGCTGAGAAACACAAATAATCATTTTTGATTGAACTTCAAATGAAAACACTAAACTGTTCGGCCTGTGTATCAGATTCCCTGTGTGATCTGAGTCATGCTGAGGCCAGTAGCCAGCAGATTACTTTAACACCCAAAGGTTTTACTTAGATGTAATAAATTTAAATAAAAAAGTGTAGTTCTTTATTCCTTTAGCACTATATAAAATGGAAACCATCAAGAACTGCAAAACAAAATGATTCAGCTGGAGATCTTGTGGGTTTGGGGGTATGTGTGCAATTTTGGTTTGACCTGCTGCCATTTGTGTCAGGTTTTCAGGTTATTTAATGTGAATGTTGAGTTAACCATGGATGATGATCAAAAAGAGTGACAAGGAAGAACTGTTCCTTTGCTACATGAACACGTTTTTATTTTGAGACCAATAAGCTTTTGTAATTTCTAAACTTTATAGGTGTCATACGCCTGAACTGGACTTTTCCATGCTCTGTTTTCTGAACACATGCATGTATCATACATCAGGAAAAATGCAATGTAAATAATTGAATAGATTATATGTGCCTTAATTTACAATAAAACGCTAATACTGAAATTTAAATCTTTGTAGTTGACACTGCTGCAGCTAGAGGGCAGCAAAACCTCAGATGAGATTCTGTAGGTACCTGCCAACATGCAACAAGTTACAGTCTTTTGTTTTGTTTTGTTTTTTGACCAAGAAATATGCTTCAGAATATCAAAATGCATGTTGAATCTCACAGAAAATTTAAGATTTATTGTCTGACCCTTTCAACTCGTGCAGGAATACTGCTGCTCGTCATGTCTGAGGTGTCCTCTGACTCAGTTCAACTCCTCCTTTGGTGCGGTCAGGTCCGCCTCCTGTCAGCCTGCAGCTGCAGCAGATGCCGGCTGCCTTCTCACAGACTGCACGCTTTCTCTGCACTCCAATGACACCGCGTTCATTGTGACAATGGAAAATATGACATCGCGTCATAAAGCTTGAGCTATCAGATGAGGTCTCGGGGTACGTCTCTGTATTTTTGGAGCCAGGTGCGGGCTATGAGATTTTCGTGGCAGCTACATAATTTTGTGACAGGCTGTGCCTGCTGAAAAACTTATCAGATTATTTTTTTTCTCGTCGCACAGTTAGCTCCAAATCATGTATAAAATATGCATTGTCATCGTGGTGTGCTGTGCGCTTTTTCCACGCGGCTATGCAGTGCCAGTGACCGAGGTTGAAGATCCTGACTCCCAGTATGAGATTAGAGCAGGGCAGGATGACAGGCTGCAGGAAGGAACTGATGACCAGGAGAGCATCCTCTCAAAGGTAGGGGACATGTCTCTTCTGTTTTTCTCTTATCAATGGTCATAATTCTGTGCGTAAAAATGCAAACATTTGTGATGAGCATGGTTAGAAACACATCCGTCCTCTTCTCTTTGTAGCTGCTGGGTGATTATGACAAAGTGAAAGCCCTCTCGGAAGGCTCTGACTGTCGCTGTAAATGTGTTGTCAGACCCCTGAGCAGGAGCGCCTGCAGGCGGATAGAAGACGGGAGCGCCTCGGCGCAAGACTTCTACACCGTGGAGACCATCTCATCAGGGCCGGAGTGCAAGTGCGCCTGCATCGCTCCACCGTCAGCAGTCAACCCGTGCGAGGGCGAGTTCAGGCTGAAAAAACTTAGGGAAGCTGGGAAAGAAAATGTCAAGGTGAAGAGTTCTCACCATACATAAGAGGCTGCTGTCCTGCTCGTCTGTTGATTTCTTGAGAACCCTGGATCATTTGGCGCATTTGGTTTTACTTTTATTGAAATAAAAGAGGGGACAACCCCTGATTTCTAACATTATTAGAGACTCTGGGTATGGATGGGCAGGGGCTATGGGCCAATTGTACACATGGCATGTCTTGAAATGATCAAAACCCTCTCTGATGGAATCCACTTCATCATTCCAGCTGTCCACCATCCTGGAGCTGCTGGAGGGCTCCTTCTATGGCATGGATCTACTGAAGTTGCACTCTGTTACCACCAAGCTCCTGGGTCGTGTGGAAACCATAGAAAAGGTACTGCAGTACCTTAACTTTTCAAAGATTGACTGAAAGATGTTAATCAAACTACAGTGATGGATTCAGGTGTGTTTTAAACGATCACTTCCAATTTTAACAGGTCAAACATGAAAGACCTCTTGGGCCAGTGTTCAAGTTTACAAGGGGCTGGGACTGATAGGAAAACTTCAACTTTCCATCACATGAGAAAGTTTACAAGCTAGACCTCTTTGGTGCAGATGACTGAAAACTTATTTGGCCTATTTGTAATTGGGACATCTAAAGTAGCATGAAAAAGGCGAATTGTTTGCATTAGTAATTTTTTAGTTTACAATAAGGACTAGTAGAAACTAAACAATGTTAAGATTTTCAGGACAGTTGTAAAATAAGCAGGACGGATTATTCCCCTGATTTGTTTTATTTGGATTGCACCAAAAATGACTATAACTGAGGTTCGCCGTTGGATCATATCAACATAAAGTTGTCATGACAAAACAGGTGCAGCAGCTGCCTGGAGGTTTACACGCCCAAACAAAAATACAGTCACAGCTTTGTAGTTATGAGTGAACCATGTGTGTGTAATTAGTCATTGAAATAAAACCAACAGGAAAAGACTGGATTTTCAGAGCACAACGCTTTTTAACTACCACATACAGCAAGTGGCCTCGAACTGAACCACTTTATTTTAATTTGAGGTTAAAATCATATCTCTAGTTGCCCTTAAAATGATTGCGTTTTGTCACTCGGTTTTAGTGCTGAATTAGTTGGTAAATTGGACTTTGCACTTGAAAATGAAGCAACATCAAGCATAATTTACCTTCTGATGTCAAAAATCAGCAACATAAAAACTGATTTTTGACTTTTTTTACTGGCTTGCCTTGGCATGTAAAGGATGAGCATGAGCAAAGGATAACTGAATCTGACGTACCTATTGATTACATATTGGTTATAATAGTTTCAGCGGTGTCCCTGTCCTTCTATGGTTCATTAAGGCTCATTCTAAGGGGACAAGTATGAGAAGTGAAGGTCTTGTGTATTGAAAAAATCGTGGAGGTCTCCTTTTAAAGGAGGCATGGACAAACTTATAATAGAGGAACTGTAATTAGCTACTTCAGTTTCTTAACATCAGCCTTCTTTCAAAATATATGCTCAGAAACTCTGTTAAAATCTTGATTTTCTCCTTTACTTCATGAAGATAGTGTCTGTGAATAATACCATCGATGAGGTGAAGCCCCAGGAGAGCCCTCAGGTCCAGGAGAATGTGACTGAACACCCACCCACCCCTCAACCAGAGCAGCATCAGGATGAGAGGAGACTCAATGGGGCTGCAGTGTATAAGACCCCTGAGGTTAGTGCTATATCTTAACAATAAAAGCAGGGAGATCTTACATACCATACCGCAGTAACACAGTAGTACTGCAGTGTGATAAAGGCAAAACTTTACCTTGACGAAATGTGATTTCATAACATCCATTAACATTGTCTCATTACAAGACAAGTCCTGATGATATACTCTTCAGCAGAGTGCCTGATGTGGTATTTTATGAATAAAGTAACATACTTTTTAAAAACTAACATCAGTCTCACGGTGCTGCTCCTTTTATGTAAAGATAACCTATACTCATTGCAGCTTGGATCACACTTTTAGTTTGTCTATCTATAATGAGAATGGTTGTGAAGTCAGTCAGTCCTTATAGCATGATTTGTCTGAAACTACAAGTTGAAAATCCGATAAGTGTTACCCAAATTGTTCAACGTAAACATCAAACACTGGTACAGACTGACCCTTGATTGAGCTTTAATCAGGAACTCTTATATCAGCTGTACACACTCACAGCTGTCTCATTGAAAGTGGAATCATTTCCTACATTCTGGATGTACTGAGTGAAAATTAAAACTATAACTTGGCTAAACACTTTTTAACAGTTCATTCGGTTTTCTATCTGCTTTTTCTCTTGAAGTGATGCCACAGTATGCCTATCCTTGGAAAATACTTTCTGTCTGCTAAAATTCTTTAAATTTTCCAAATTAGAGGGAAGAATGTGCATCTGAAACGTCCCTCGCACGATCAAATTACACTCAAACTCTTTCTGTCCACTCACAGGGAAAGTATGAGGAGAAGTTTATTGGAAAAAATCCATCCTTCCTAAAGACAGATGGTTCTGCTCAGATCATTGAGGTCAGACCTCAGGTGACTCCAAAAAATGTGGCTAACAAGGAGGCTTCTCAGGTGTCAAAGAGTGGCCCCAATGGAATGATCATCAGAGGGATGACATTTTATAAATCTGAGCCAGATCCAATGGTGGCGGATGACGGGGAGCCTGGAGAGAACCGTAAGTTCAAGTGATCATCCATACCGCCTTGCTTTGAAAGTATATCTTCACATTTTCCTGAGTTTAACACTCTCTGAATGGATCAGGATAAGTGGTTTGGATGGAAAATCAACTCTGATTTTCTGTGTCAAATGGAAAAGAGTCACACTGGCTGGTGCTTATCTGAGCTGCCTGTCAGGATCATCTGTGAGCTGCTCTGTCAGCTGCAGCAAAAAATGAAGTGAAAGGAATTTAATCCTGTAACTCTTACAGCATGTGGCTTCTTAGAAAGTTTCAGTAAACATCAGTTTAACACCATGGGATAGTTTCAAAATAAAATGACCCAGTATTTCACTCTCTTTTCTCTAGTTTTTGAGTATCACGGATTCAGTGGTGATGCACCAATTAACCTCTTCGTCGAGGAGAATCTGCTTCAACACAGAGCCCCTCGCCCCAGAATGAGAGCGGGACCCAGATCAACTCGAACAAAGAAGACAGGTTCTTCCCACAGTTCCAAGAAGACCACTGAATCATCAGAGGTGAAAGAAAGTGAGCCCACGTCAAATGATGACTTCATCAGTGCCACTGGGAGCGAATCATTTGACATGTTCAGAGATGTTCAGAGTGACACATCAGTCACGCTTCACCAAACAACCACAGATACTCCACCTCTGACCACTCCAAGAGTCTCCACTTCGATCACTAAGTTACCAGTTCCTTTGATGGCTGAACCAACCAGCACTTCTCGAAGCGTCACTGCCAAGGAGACAAACAAAACTACAGTGAACACAACCCAACCATCTGGAAATACAACCACGATGGAAACCCTTCAAGTGAACACAACAAGTATACAACCAACCACAGTAGAAACCTCCACTCCGGTACCGGAAGACCAAAATCTGATCATACCTGTCAGTACTGAAGCTCATTCAAGTTCATTTACACCAACCTCAGCCACTGAAGCCTCCACTATAAGTCCAGCTTCCACTACGAGCATTACAACGCCAGCTGTCATGACCACAATAGCTGCCTCCACCCAGGCTGCAACCACAACACCAGACCAAGGAACCACATCTACCTTCTTTCCAAGCACGACTCTGCCTCCAACCACCCAGAGACTGACCACTATGTCCCCCTACACAACTCTGCCGCTAACCACCCAGAGACTGACCACTATGCCCCCCTACACAACTCTGCCGCTAACCACACCTGGGACTACCTCTTCATTAGCTCCAACTACTACCACCACCACCACCACCACTACAACTACAACCACTACTCTCAGGCAGGGCGCTCAATTCAAACAAAAATACAAAATCAGCTGGGAAGAAGAAGAAGATAGGGAAGACGGACATCTTGTTAATGAAGAGCCAATGCAAAGGCAGGAGGAGCCTACAACAAAGAAACCAGGTAGACAGAAGTTTAAATTCAACATTTCTTTGTATAGTGCCCGCTGCCCACTCTTGCTCTCTGTGCACAGTTATCGTAGACATATTCGAGCTGTACTTGGCCAAGTTTGCACATGGCCCCGGTTTCGTTCAAATTTTTTCAAAGAAGTCCCTCCAAGAGCTCTTCAACAGCTGCAGAAGTTTTTATGCAGTCCCAAATCTCAGTGCCCCACTTGTTTGAGTGGCACCTGGCACTAGTCTCTCCTCTTTTCCTGCTGTTGTTTAAGAGGGGCTGGCAAACAGCTTTTCAACCTTTTGGCAGTGGCTCTTGTAAAGATGATGGCTTTTATTTTGTTTTGTATTTCTTAAGAACTGAACTATTTAACATCTCATAAATTTAAGATTGATGGGACAGTGATCAGCCCTAAATATAGAGTATTTTAGGTCAGTGAGAACTTTTCTCATGTCTTTAAAATAGATTATGAGAAAATCTAAAATTGTGTCTGAAAAGCCTGAGGTTTACCGCATTCACCAGAAGTCTTTGACATTCATGATGATTGACATTCATTCCAGACCTTTTGTCAATCCCTCAAAAATCATTGAATACATGTCTTTTTTATTAAAAAAGTATATGTTTCAACATGACTGGTAAAGGAAAAGTGTCCACTAAATCAGCAGTCTCCATCAAGTAACTATCCCTCAAAAAGTTGGTGAGATATCTCACTCAGGACCAAATCGTGGACCAGCAGACAACAGACCATCCTCAGAATATCACTAACTTCTCAGCTCACCCTTAAAAAAGCTTTAATTCAAAATATTGACAAAAATAGCTAAGACACTGTGACTTTGAGTTTACAAATTGGCTGTATTTACAGTAGTTTGACATACTAAATGAATGAAATGAAAAGGTCTGACACAATTTAACTGTTCATTGTCTTTCAGAAATGTTTTATTGTTTTCATGAGTATTTTAACTTTAGGATTTAGGCCTCACTTCCTTGTATTACCCTCTCTCTTTCCATGATTAAAGCTGGTAGAAATAATGTCTTTGATTAATTTCAGGCTCTTTGACGTAGATCTGGATGATGTTAAAATGTGCCTTAATTCTCACACGTGGCTCTCTGACTTTTTCCCAGGGGAGTGTAAGGACACTTTGGCTACAATCTCACAGCCAGTGACTCACAACACTTACGGCAGGAATGAAGGAGCCTGGATGAAGGACCCAAAGTCTAATGATGACAAAATTTATGTTACAAACTTCTATTACGGGAACAACCTGCTGGAGTTCCGCAACCTAGAGGTTTTCAAGGGAGGTAAGTCAGAACCAGTTGAGATTTCACTAAATTTGAGCGTTTTGCCTCTTTGCTTTGATGATTCTCAGCCTGTTGTTATTGGTTTACCTTTCCAGGACGGTTCACCAACTCTTACAAGCTTCCTTACAACTGGATCGGAACGGGCCATGTTGTTTACAATGGGGCTTTCTACTACAACCGTGCCTTCTCCCGTGACATCATCAAGTTTGACCTGCGCTTGCGTTATGTGGCGGCCTGGACCATGTTGCACGACGCTCTGTTTGAAGAGTCATCGGTACCATGGGAATGGCGCAGCCACTCGGACATTGACTTTGCCGTGGACGAGAGTGGCCTGTGGATCGTCTACCCAGCTCTCGATGATGAGGGCTTTTTACAGGAAGTAGTCGTTCTGAGTCGACTGAACCCCTCAGACCTCAGCATGCAGAGGGAGACCACCTGGAGAACTGGGCTTAGGAGACACCAATACGGGAACTGCTTCATTGTGTGCGGTGTCCTGTATGCCGTGGACAGCCACAACAAGAAGGAAGCCAACCTGGAATATGCCTTCGACACACATACAAATACTCAGATGATTCCCAGAATGCCTTTCACTAACAACTACACCTACACTACGCAGATAGACTACAATCCCAAAGAGCGGGTTTTATACGCATGGGACAATGGACACCAAGTCACGTACGACATTACGTTTGCCTTAGTAGACCCTTAGCAAGGGTTTGACAGTAGTTCTTTTAAAGAGTTAAAATTATGGGTTAATTGGATTGTAGATCAGTCCACATGGCCTTCACTATGGAGATAAATGAGGGCCAAATGTATAAATATACTTCACTGTATTATGAGGAAGAAAAGTTTAGTTCTCATTGAGATTTTTTTAAATTCCTATTTGAAAAAAAAAAAAAAGAAATGAGCCAATGTCAACACATCAAGTTGTACTGTATATACTGTCTTGCTGTAAAAATGCCTCATTGGTTGAATGAATGTAGAAACGATAAGCTCATAGCCTCCATCACAGAAAACGTTGACATTTCGTGGAACAGATCCAATCCCTTACATCATATTTTTTACTCAAATCCGTAAGTGACATTGAAAGACCCTTTTTTTTTGTTTTACATACATAATTTTGTATCAGTTTTTATCTTTGCATCAAATATCACAGGTCCTCTGTGTGGTAATATCAAAGATATTGCTGTTGACCTCTGTATTGTTAAAGCACTTAATCCCTTCATATCAGACTGTTCTGAGAAAAATAAAATAATGTCAGACAAGCCAACAGAAAACTTTGTCTTTGTTTAGGTGTGAATGAAGGTTGGAAAGGTTGCTTATAGGCGGTAACTAAACAAAAGGAAAGCTAGGATAGAGAAGTAGGCCAATTAAGAGTAAAAAGGAAGAAAAAGTAAAGCAGAGATCTTTCCCCCAACAGCTCCAAGGATGCACAGAGATTTATAATTAGACAAAATCCAGTGTTTATTTTGGTGTATGCACATAACAAAATACAAAAAACAACCTCACAGGGACTCTAATGTTGTCTCTAGGTAATGTTTGAAGGCAGTGAGAACAGTGTGGAGGACAGAATATGTTCTTGAAAACTGAAGGGAAAAAAAATCACCCACAGGAAAAGCCTGGCTTAGAAACTCTGGCAAGTGGTCTGTTATCTTTAGAAGTACTTTTATGAACATCACTTGAGCTCAAACACAGTCATCTGTACAATATCAAAATAAAATACATTTTTAGACCCAAACAAAAAATAAGTGTGTATATATATTTTATATTTCTTTATATAGGCATGAATTAACTCATTCTAATGATGAATAATTTATGTTATAAGACTTTCAGCTCCCGATTGCAAGTAGTGAAAACTATGTTACAGATAGATCATTACAAGCATTTAAAGCCACAATTGATTCTAAATTTAGAGTGCAACTTTATAAAAACAAATTATTGTTCAATACAGGCTTCAGTGCACCAAACACAATTGCATTTTAGCTGGTGGACGGAGAAGTCAGGACTCAAACTTTCAACAGTAGTGACTTTTCAAATGTCAACCTTCTCAGCTCAGTTGATGAAGATGCTGTTTCTGGGACATGAGAGTCCAGGATGGCCAAATTTAAATTAAAGAAATCTCCCAGCACAACTATTGAGTGCTTAACTCCAAACCACCATCCAGGGGCGTGTCCAGACACTTTTGAATGGGGGGCACTGACTTATGCAGGGGTGGCATGAAGTATGTCTTCATACACACAAAAATGTTTTGTTTTTTTTTTGTCTCCACTTATCAACTTCTACTTAAATTGCTAACACAAAAGCTTGTGTAAGGAGGTTTTGGTTTGTGTCAATTCCAGTGACTTCAAACACAAAAAGTTACAACCTGCCGACTTTTGTCAGTCCAATGTGTCATTTGTTGTATTTCATGTGGAAATTATAAAAACAGGACAGTTTCTTCGGCTGCTTCGCTTCCCCCTCACAATGGTTTAAGGCATTAACATTATAAAAATACAAACATAAAAAATAATTAATCTTGTTGCTAGTGGTCGTTTGCTTTGCATATCATTGTAAAGTCATTAATATGAAGTCAGTCTTCTTTTTAATAAACATTAAAGAGCTCCTTAGAGGAGCTTTTAAATATCATATGAATGTCACGACAATTTTTATACTAATAAAAATAACAGACCAGCAACATTTAGCTGAACCTCAATTCACTCAAAGGAGAGATGTGTGTCGAAAATAAAATTTGGCGACATTTTGGCACAGTCAGACTGTTGCTAATTCAAATATTTCTAACTGAAAATGTAACAAAGTTTGCTTGTATTTTTTGATGGTTGTGTTCCTATGCACAGCAAAGCCACAAAGTGTTTTTCTCGAATTAAAAGTACCACAAAAATAGAATTTGCTTTATCTAAATGCAAGAAAAAAGTCTTCTAGCAGTCCACAACACAGTTTGTTTTGACATACACATTAACATGAGTACTACCTGTTATAAGGCAAGCAGCTAACAAAAGGTTACGATTTTTTGGGTGGCACCTGGGATGGTCATCCAAAATTCAATGGTGGCCTATGTCACCCCTGGACACACCCCTGTATAAATCCAATTCATCATTTAGTTTTGGGTGGTCTATTTAAAAATCCCAATTGAACAAACAGAGACAGCTGGAGGAAAAAACACATGTAAGCTGGAGTAATGTTATACTAGAACTGAGTGAATTGCCTTAAACCACAGACGTTGGCATTACTGTTATATTTTGCAACAAATAAATATGCAGACTACCTAATTATCATTTTTACTTGAGAAGCACAGTGTTAAGACCCCCATTTTTCCTTCACCCTTTACCCTTCCAGAAAAAAAACATTAAAAAACAAATTCTTTATCAATACAATTCTAAAAACTAAGGACCTGAAATTTAGGAAACCATCAAACCAAGTCTGCTAGCTTCCACATATAACCTGACTTCCTGAGATTGGTGAATGCCTGTTTGGCTGCATGAAATCAGTTACGATGTCACAAATATTGATTTCAGTGAGGCAATAAATATTTGATAAGGTGATAACTCCATTATCCTGCTATTACACAAACACAGCCTCTTTTGTGCTTCTTACACATTGATATCACACATGGATCATTTTTATATTAGTAACTTTAGTTGTAAAATCACTTTCAGTTTTGCTCTGGCTTTGCAGACCGTCCCAAAATTAAAATCTAAAAAAGAGAGGGCTGACTTCAGAAGAGTTGCTCTTGGGTAAAAGTATTTGTGTTATGAAGGGGTGACTCAGGGTTCAATGCTCGGCACCCTGCCGCTAAGCAATTACCCTTCTGTAGGCTGTCTGGGGTTACAGGGAGAAGTCAATGTTGCCACACAAGGAGCTAGCATCTGCTCGAACCCTATTACAGAATACCTCCGGATATTAGCTCCTAATATGGAATGTGGCTGACTAGTGCTGACAGTGATAGTGCTGACCCTATCGGTGTGTTTTTGAATGACTAGTCGTCATTCGAATCTTTAGCACAATCAAAAAGTCACAACATTTAAAACACACACACACATACTTCAAAAAATAACTGAGGTCTTGTGTTCTGTTTGTCTTCATGAGTTTTTACTGGGGGGGTTTTCAAGAATCCTGGTGCTGCCGATGATCTTAAGCAGACCCCATTAGCACGCCGACAGGAGGCGTGGCCTGGTTGTCAGAGGGAGAGTGCTGGTAAAATGTGTCTGTGTGGTTGACCTTCAGCAAAGGTGGGATCGTGGAGGACCTGATGTGGAGGATCCTGGTGTCTGTCACTTCACAGTCGATCTGCATCATCACCTCGTAGTCTTCGTCTCTTATGATGCTGTCTGTAATCACAAAAACCAGAGCAGAGGCTTGTTAGGTTTGGTCTTACTGAGTTATACAGTAAACTTCAACAATGACTAGCACATTTATATCATGGCAAGTTGTTTAAATCAACCCAGGACATCAATCCTGCTCCAGAAACAGTACTCATTAGTGTTATCACTGGTGGACTTTTGTCTAGCTTGCTGCAGTAAGGCATGATTTAAGTATATTTGGGATCATAACAAGGGTTATTGTTTGAGGCGGTTGGGGGCCTGAGAACCGCAGCGAGCTCTGGTGGAGGCTGAACAACAGATGGAGTCCAGAGGTGAGTCACACTGGATTTCTCCATCATGGATATAAACAAAACAGCTCTAAACAAGAGCAGGACTTGCACTTTTAAGAGGAGAAAACTGGACCAGGAAACAAGGAAGAGAAATCACAAAAGATGAGTCAAGATCCTTCAGGCATCTTGTGTTCAGCTGAGAAATAAAAAAAAGGAAAAGCTCTGGCAAGATTGAAGGAGCGAATGGGATCAATGTTGATGAGTCAGGCCTTTGTGTTTGGAAAAACCCCTGAGACTGCAACAACAGAGCGCAGATGGTGTACAGTATGATGATGATGAACTGAAGCTCCTTATCAAAACAGCTTCACAAAGTCAGCCTTTGAGGGTTTGACCTACAGAGTAATTACACTGGACTTATCTTGGGAAATTCAAATTTGGAAAAAAGTATTTGGACTCTACACAATGGTGTGGTTCATGGTCTGTGGTCTCCCACAGTCTAACTTTGCTCAGGCGGAGGGAAGAGCATCCTCTAAAGTGGACAAGCTTGTACCCTTTTTTTTTTTTTTACAAGAAGAAGCTCATATATCAACAAATTGAGGGACCCTACTTTGTATTTACATTAACAGACATCTTTGAAACGTCTGGCTGACTTTGACTATTCTTGAGAGATTCAAGATGATAGTTACGTACTCCACATGGAGCACAGAAGTCCAACACATCAGAGTCTGCTACGTGTGCTGGTGTATGACCCAGAAAAGAAGCTGTAGGTGTCTTTAAAATACCTCAGGGAGCTGCAAGTTGTTTAAAAGCTGCTTCTTTTTCCAAACACCTGTGCAAGACATCAGCTTTGTCTGGCTCTCTGCAGATTTAATCGTTGGTGGAGGCAGAGAGAGCTTATCAGATGGTGCAGTCACAATACAATAGCCTTCTCTGCAGCCGGAAGACTCCATGTGTGTTTATATCATTAAATAGACTGAAGACATTGTGATGAGTATGACTTCATCTGCTGCTCAGCGTCTTTCTTTGTACTTGTGGAGAAACTGGAATTTTGCTTTATTGTCTAAAGAGATATCTGGGGAAATTATCCTCTGAGTAAGGAGTTTACCCTTTCTCATGCTATGTTTAATTCAAATTAGCCTTCTATATGAAGCAGAGCTGGAAATGTATTCTGCGTGTAGCTGCATACAGCTTGATGAGATCACAAGTATTTTTTCCCCCCACTCTGTTCAAGGTCCTGTCATTACTTTACAGTACAGCCTTCAGCTCAGCTTAACAATGTGCTATGACATAACCACCACTTAACTCATTTTAAACCAGTGAAATTCAACAGAAGGTAGCGGATAATAGAAAAATGGCGTGTGAGTAATTTATAGAGTACATGTAAGAAAATGTCTCTGACTGAAGGGGGCACTGTATTGATCCCTAGAGAGTTTTTTTTGCCCCAAAATACATCTGAAAAAAAGTGGGATCGTCTTATATTCTGTTGTCAGTTGTCATAGCAACAGGTGACAGCTTATTTGTAAAGCAGTGTACCCTTTGTGATTTATGCTGCGTTCGAGTTACCTTGGAAGTCAGAGGTCGAGGTTAAAATGACGTCACACCCGAGTTACCAGCATTTCAGTTACCAAGTTGGAAAAAAGCAAAAGTGGAGGCGGAAACAAGATGTTATATTGGGACAGGGCAAGCGCGATAATAACTGTCATAGATATAGCCATCTTGTTTCCGCCTCCGATTTTGCTTTTTTCCAACTGGGATACTGAAATGCTGGGAACTCGGGTGTGACGTCATTTTCAGCTCTGACTTCCAAGGTAACTCAAACACAGCATTAGACCAGTGTTAACTTATTGTTACGAGCAAAGTTGCTAAAAGGGACAATGCAGCCAACAACCGAGGCAAATTTATAAAAAAGAAAATCAACAAAGCAGACATGTAACTGAGGGAGCTGAGATTTGAACAACCAAGCCTCTATCTGAGAGACAACTCACTTAACCACTGAGCCACAGCAGCCCCAGAATTAGGTTTTTCCTTCAGAATTACCAGCTGTAGACCTGACATTTGACTCAGGAGCTGGTGGAGACCAAACCAGAGATAAAACTGACATTAAATCAAGAGCTTGCCATAATATTAATAAATTAAAAGATCTATCTTTTCCTTTACAAGACAAAATTACATTGGAAGATCTATCTTTTCCTTTACAAGACAAAATTACCGTCCAATACCTTTGATCACTTTTTAAGTGTCCAATAATTACTGAACAATTACTAAAATTTAAGAGGCATCACTGAAAAATCATCCAATTTGGAGACATGTGTTCATCCCCTGCACTGAATTACCACCATGTCTTGAGTCTATTCAGCCAACTGCATGAGCAGCCTGAACAGTTAAACAGGAAGCACAAAAACACACACAGCCACGAGGCCAAACTTTAAACAGCAGCTCTTTGAAGAAGCTGCCAAATCTACCATCCTGCTCTTACATGATCCCCTTCCTGCTTTTACTGGTGCCATCTGGAGACCTTCCAGAAAGTTCCAGCGACACACTGAGCTGGTGTGCACTGATAAAACTCTCCTGTCTGGCAGAGACGCAGCTGAGGTAACCTGAGAGTGCATCCTGGAAGGATTTAAGCTGCCGGGCTGGCACGAACTCTGTGGACATGTTCATGAGGAATGTTGATTATAGACGAGAAAGGAGGCAATTTATTCTCACTTTTAGTCTAATTTACTCTTATTGGTGGTACTTTTAACAGTCTTTTTATACAGCTCTTGTATTTTATTTTCTTGATGCAGTTGATCCAGTTACTTGTGTGTGCAAATACTTTCATAAAAGAGAAACTCGAGATAAACAAATCAATAAAACTCTTAAACTGAAAGTTGAATTAAAGGTGATACAAGCCAGTAAAATAAATGAAGGTGTAATAGTATTTGGGGTTATATAAGCATTCACTTAAGATAATAACTCTACCAGCTTAAGGCAGCTGACTAAGGATGCATATTACTGAACATTTTTAATGACTGAGTGCATTTACAGTGGCACTGGAACAATAATAGAATAATGTAAAGTTTTATCATGAGGACATTAGTCAAGGGTCTTATTAGAGGGTCTACCATCACATTAACAACACTGCTTTGTGCTTATTTGCACCTTTATTATCAGCACCGTTAATATTTGGTAGGTTAGGGATTTTCAATGTCTCTGTTGGCATTTCGCATTAGTCAATTTACATGCTGATCCAAGCGCTAGAGGGCCAAAAATAAAAGTTAAAATCTGGTTAAGGTTACATATTTGTTTTGCTCAGTGCACACTGCTTTCAGAGCACTGATGGGTATATTTATTTAGTTAAGACAAGGAAAATCTGATCCTCTGCTCCTTTAGTGGTGTGCACTTCTAACTGGAGCCCCCTGTGAAAGCAGCCTGTTGCTTCAGTGCACATGTATAATCTTAGAGAAGTAAAAATAGACTGCAGAGCATCAGCCGCAGTCGGTCCACCTGTAAATGATGTAATCTCGAAAACATTCCCTTCCCCAAAACATGTCGCTTTCACTTGATTGAGCTACTTTCAAACTCGCGGGTAAATTAAATAAACACTCCTTTCAGTCCTTTCGAGGAGCCTCTGCTCAGCTGCTCACGTTTTCAGGGATGATCAAGAGCGTCAAGGTTAAGTAACTTTAACAGAACCCCTGAACCGTGGAAGCGCAGCAAGACAGAAAGAGACGATGGCTAACATCAAAGTCTCTATCTTCCAAGTTCAGTTATTGACCAGGACAGACCAAACGCTCACTCAGGATTAACAGAGTCGATCCACCTCCTCCAGATGAAACCATTTAAGAGACTGAAGGAGAAAGGCATTCCAAATGGAGAGCAGCAACTGGGAGCTGGAAAGAATTACCCATCATCGTGCGACAGCAGTGTTTCTGCTCTGCTGAGAGTCACGCCCAACTTAATGTGTACATTTGCACTTAATCAGTTCAAAGATTGAACAAAGACGATACAAATCTGAAGCACTACTTGGGAGTTGTCATCTGTGTGACATATGGGGCTTTAAACAGAAGGGAGGTAGGGAGGGCCGGGCCGGTTTTGTGCTACTAGGGAATCACCCGCACTCTCTTTGATTTGTCAGCATCTGTTGGCTCGCTTTTTAACGACATTGTTGCTGTCAGGTCAGTGAGGATTACCAGGATGAGCAAGCGGGGCATCTGAAACTGAAGCTACTGCTAATGTGCTAATATAAAGCTGGTGTCAGTCCTCCCCTTAAGAGATACCACATGGACCAGTGAAGACTTTATATGCAAGCACAGACTTTTGCAACAAGCACGGAAGATCTCAAAGTTGTGCGTTTTTAAATTGCCCACAGGTGTCCATGACAGGTCATGCAAATTCAAGACTCTTTCCCTCAGCTAACAAGAATCCTTCAAGACCCTGATATCTCCCCCTGAAAGCCACCTTTGTTTGGCCATTTCAACGATTAGCTGAAAAAGAGGTCTTGGATTTCACTATTTGCTGCTATTTCAAAGGGCCATCTGACCAGCATGGACCTTAACATTCCTCCCTGACAAGACCAACCAAGAACAATGTTTACCTTCATCAATCTTCATCTCGAACACCACCCTCCCAAGGACAAAAAAAAGTGATTTCCCAATGGCCATGTCATCCCTGCTGAGTAAGAGGCTCAGATTTCACTGACTCACTCCTCTCTGAGCAGCCTGAAGCACTAATCAAATCACAGGATGGGGAGGTAACAGAAGAACAAGAGGATCTCAGATAAAAGTGCCAGGTTAACAGCCAACAACAACAACAAGCTGTCTTCCTAATTGCTCACGCCTTGTGTAAACACAATCCCTCTTGATTCGACTTCCTGTCAGTTCGCTGTCCTGCAGGCTTGATGAAAATCAATTCACCTGAAAGTTACAGTTCAAGTTCTTGCCATAGAGAAATTCTTTCCGCTGAAATATCTGATGACCTGACTTTGACTCACCTGTTGAATAATCTTGTGCATGAAAGGGCCACAGATAGAAGCTAGGATAAGCTCGTGGAAATAAAAGTAAAAACATCTGTTTCAACTATTCATTGAAAAACAACAAGGCGAAAATGTGCCAGTGGAAGTCCAAAGTTTTGCCAATAGTGTCCTCTGATACTGAGGCGTTCCTTTTGTGCATCCATGCTCAAATTCTTGGATGAGTTTGTTTTAGAAGTTGTCAAAAAGTGGCTGATAGCTCTCTTAATTGGCTTATGAAAGCCCCTCACCCCCCTAAAACTGCATGCTAAGTGCACTCTGACTGACATTCACTCTGACATGCTGTGGACACTGACTGTCTTCTCCATGAGGGGAGAAGCACTTTAGATGAGCCTTTCCTACAACCTCAAAAAGAGCCTGTAGCTACTTAAAAGATAATGAATATGGACAGAAATTCTGCATGTACAGCCTGTAAATCACATTTTATGCCTAAAGACTGTTAAACTCATTGTCTCTGTAGAGTTTTTCTTGCATATAAAATTATGAATTAGCCGCCTCTGCCTGATTTTGCACTTGTCCCCAAGCACTTGTCAAAGTGAGGCAGGTGTTTTCATGACAAAGTTTCATAGCAGTATTGAAATTAGTAATTTTGAAATGTGCTTTTTTAAAAATGTCTGGAACTACAGTATAAGTACAAAAACTTACATTTCCATTGACATGATGTATTGTTCTCAAACATAGAGAAAATTTGGAAAATTGGCAAACGCTCTGTATTTTGAAGCTCCTGTGAGGATTTTTAAGCTAGGTTTAAATCAGACTGAAATTAAGATTGACTTCATACTTTGACCCCAAATATAGCAAAACCAAGACCATCAGAGAGAAGAGTGGCCATTTCTGATTAATTATTTTTCATGTCTGTAACCACTGGTCAGTGGTAGGTGCAAGACAAAGTCTTTGAATGTTATTTCAATGTTGATGTGTAATGTACTGTCCCCAAAAGAGGCTCATCTACCTGTGATGCTCATGTAACAAGTGCATATTTTTACTGGTTTCCGGGGTGACCAGCTCCATCTAGTTTCTAATAATCATAATGCATCAGATTTTTCTAGTGCTTTATCAGAGACCCTCAAAGCGCTTTACATTGGATTCATCATTCATTCATTCATTCGCTCACACAGTCACACCCTGGTGGTGGTGTTGAATTATTGTAGTAGTCACAGCTGCCCTGGAGCAGACTGACACAAACATGGCTGCCAGTTTGCTCCTACGGCCTCTCCAACCACCACCACACAACACTCACAATCATACACCAGTGGAGGACACACACTGGGAGCAAGGTGGGTTAAATGTCTTGCCTAAGGACACAACAGACAGATTAGGGATAGGGGGGGAATTGAACTGCCAACCTTCCAGTTATTGGACAACCGCTCTTCCTCCTGAGCTACTGCCACCCCCTGATTGGCTGGCTGGACCTCATGCCATAGGAATGGTATGATGGAGAATATTAATGGTTTTGAATGGGCGTCGCCTCACACTGGGGCTCAGTTCAGTCTCATGGACGTCTTGGTGAGATCTCATGAGATTTTCCAACCAACTGCTCTGATCAGGTTACATCTAGTTTCTATGATTATTACAACATATGTTTGCATACCTTTGACCAAACACTGTAACTCTGCAATTATGTTGAAACTATGGAAAAAGATGACATCCTCTCTTTACACAAGTCTCCCATCACAAAAATACAGACAATGCCATGACAAGCTGGTGCATAAAAATACACTAGAATATAAACAAAGTGTTTACAAGTAAAAAGGAAACAACTTGATTCTCTCAACCTCTGTGTCTGTGTGTGGTGTGTTCAGTGGCTGTGCAGACACTTCACAGCATTGCTAAAAGTACCAGAGAGTATATAATCAGATGCTGAAGGACAAAACAGAAACCTCAAAGGGCTCAAAGGGAGGGAGGGAGCAAAGACCTTTGACGTACAAGACACCAGATGTCAAAGAAACTTTTTGGCAAAGTAAGCTTATAAAGAAACTTCCCTCCGAGTTAAATCCAGGAAGGTAGAAAAAAGGATCAATATCACCTTTAAAGGCTCGAGCGCTCTATTTTGGTCCTAGAAGCTTTTCCTTACAAAGTGTGTTAGGCTACATTTATTGCATTCTTGTAGGGCAACGTGTTTCTGAATCCGCTCCCAGCTTGCCTCTCATCTGTTTCACTGTGCTGAATGACCCTAACGGCTGTGTTTGTGCTGCAGCGCATACCGTTTATGTTCATGGCTGGCAACACCACAGACATCTTGGGTCGGCTCCCCTTGTTGTGGCTGGTGGCAGGAAGTAGGAGATGGTCCTGAAAACAAAGAAGAGAAGTTCATCAAGTTGAGAAAGTGGTCAGATGAGAGGGGGATTTGCGGGTTGTTGATCAGGATTTGGCACAGGGTTTCTAACTCGGAGGAGGAGGATTTGACTGAACAGTTTGAGATGATCGGTGATGTAATGGTCATTTGGGAGGTTTGAAGGTCCTGGCATGAAGAAAATATTTCCATGAATGTCTTTTTGGTCAAATAAATCTTCAAACTGAGAATTTCTTTTTCATGCCTCACCCGTTGTGTTAGCCATGACAAAGACTCATATTTTGACACTGTCTTCATTAGTTATTTTGGCTCTAAAAGTACAAAAAGTTTAACTTTGGGACCAGAACCACAGAACTTCAGTTTCTTAAACGAGTACACCAGCCTTTTTCACACTATTATACAACAAAAACGAAGGGTTGAATCCAAGCATATCCTCTGAGTGGGAAATGCAGGGGAAAGGAATTAGCTGAAATGCAAACAAAGATCTGACTTTCACACATTTATAGTCGTGTTCAGCTCGAGCTGTTATCAGACTTAGACGTGAATCACTTCAACAGTGTTAAACTAGGATAAGAAAATCAAAACAATGTTGAAAACGAAACAAACAAATCACAGCAGATGGGCAAAACTCGAAGTCGAACACAGCATCTCAAAACACCCACATATTGAGACTAATGACTGAATTCAGCGTGAGGCAACGTCTGCCAAAAAGTTACCTGACCTCAAAATTTTTCATGTTTTTAAAAACTTTATGTGAGAAAAATTACAATTCCAGTCACATGACTTTGAACCTTTCAAACTAAAACACATTTCTCTGAGTTTCACACATTTTAAAATTCAAAGTGTAAAAAGCTTCTCCAGCAACTGTGAGGAAAACTAAACTTCATGACAAAAATCAGTGAAATGCTCCTTTAACTACAGGAAAGAATCTTAAAATTTTGTCTGGATCAGTTGCAAAACGGAAACTTTTGTTGCTTTCCCTCAACCACATGTCCAATTTAAACCTGTTTCACTTTATCAAAACTCGGCTAGTAAAAACCCAGCGTTGGTGAAATGAAAAATGAGCGAGTTTAAGGCGATGACAGGCGGGAGTATGGTCTGAGGTTGGGAAACCCAGTGCAGAAAGAAAGATAAGCAGGAGAAACATACACGACTTGTAAGACTCAAAGCATATTGAGAGAGAAGTGACAGTCAGAGTCAGAGAGAATGAAAGGGTAAATACATGACTGATTTTTCTGTGCGATTCTGCCAAGAAATGATGTACAAGCAAACCAGTAATCCTGCGTATCTGTCATTGGTGGTGTTTTCACTCCAAAAAAGTGTTTAGTGAGTTATATTAATATGAGGATGTGGGGATAAACCCACCAGAAGAGTTATGAAACCCTGCAAAGAAATGCAATAGAGCCTTGACTGTGTTTGAGGGGTGACAGAAGGAAAACATCAGTTCACGTTCCTGCTCATCATTACAGCATGAGCGAGTTCTTCAAGCTGACATTAACAGCTGAAGCTGCCATGACACCAGGTGAATTTTCCTCAAACCCCCATTGGATCAGTCCCCACAGAGAAAGCAGCCAGTGTTTCCTCGACGTCACCTCAACGCACACTTATATAAAGCTGCAGGTGCTAAAACAACACGAGAATCAGAGCAAAAAGCACAAAATGAGGGCGAGCAGAGCAGCTCCATATTTCGGTCTTGTTATGTTTTCCATCACCTCAGCTCGTTTCACACTTAAACAAAGCCACAGGTGGTCTTGTGTCTGATGAGGGTTTAAAGGAACCCTGACCTGAGCATGACCAGTTTGGGCGTGCAACTTCCTGCAGGGACTGACCTCAACTGCTGGCCAGGACGAGTGCAGGCAATGACGAACGTGATGAATGATTTCAGACAAGAGGGACAAAAGTCAAAAATGGTCTTGATTGGCTCTAAAAACTAAACAAATTCCAAATTTAATCCAGAGCTTTGGCAGTCTCATTATAACATCATACTGATGGAACAAAAAGAAACACAAAAAAAGTGCACGATTTCCACACACAGAGACACCCTGAAACCCAGGAAACAAAATACAAGCAAATAAAGCCACTGAGAAAAACTAAAAAAAGGTTCTATAAGATTTAAAAAGGTCACAGTGAAAAAAAAAGAGAGAAGGCCAGGAAGAAAACAGAGGATTTGACATTTTAAAGGGAATTTTCCACTATTTCCTGGCATTCAAAGACCAAACAGCCAATTCATCAAATTAGACAATTGGTGTTAGTTACAGTCCTACACTATTAGTTGTTATGAATCACAGAGGACTTTTTCTCGATTGTTGTTTTCGTATCTCTGTCCTTATTCACCCTCTAGTAGGCATGCTGAGGTGTGCCATTTAATTTTTTTTTTTACAAATCTAGTTTAACAACAGTGTGCCTGTTGTGTCTGCTAAATCTCAAAAGTGATACTCAACTGTGTTAGGATGAAAAAGTTCCTGCTCAATTATAGACTCCCTGTTTAGAGAGTTTTAGTTTTAGTCCCCCATAAAAATATCAATGGTATTCTGTTCACAAGTACCATTTTGAGGTTTTGAATTGTACAAATGAATTTATATTTAGGATTTGTAAAAAAAGACTAAAGCTGACTGAATGTAAAAAAAAAAGTCTTCATTTAATATTCATAAAAATATAGTTTTAATGCAGATATTTTGTCCTTTGAGATAGTAGACTGTATTTGAAAGTCAAAAGAAACAAATTTAAAAAATGAAAAACAAAAAATTTGAATTTGATGTCCGGAGGCTTTCAGTTTCTTCTTGACAAAAAATGGGAAAGAAGGAAAAGTGACACATGATCAAAAAAACAAATGCTGAGACTGCCAGACTACACGTCAGGGAAAACACGAGAAGCCACCTGGCAAACTGTCACACAAAAAGATTTGATGAGATGTGGAGGGAAAAATCCAGCCAGTCAAAAAGACTCTAAAGGAAGCGTTCATTGCCTTGTTTTCAATGCCAGAGCTCAAGAGATCACAAAATGTACCAGAGAATGAAGTACAGCCAAAGACGAAAAAGGCGTTTGTTATTTTGACTTTTTAGAGAAATATTTAAAGTTGATTTTCCTTCACTTGTCTTTGTTTCATCTGTTCATTTGCTGATTATATTCTATGTTTTTCAGGTGGACTGCTATTGTAACATTTTTTTAAATGTAATTTGAGGATGAAAATTTGAGGCGCAAATATACACAGATTTTTTAAAACCAAAATATTTGTCTCTTGAGCTGACATTTTCCATTTTGTTGACTGTGCTATTCTAGACTTTGTTTACCAGTTGTTTTTGATTAGTAAATCATTAAACTTGTATTTTGGATCGACGATAACCCTGGCTCTGCTCATGCAGCTCAAAGCGGCTTCAAACTGAACAACTGCCACTTGACCTGGAGAGGCCCTCCACTTGGCACCACCATTGTTAGCATTGTCCCTGCTGTCACCATGACAACTCACACCAAAACCCTCTGTGAATCGCTTGGAGACGAGAGGTCTTGATCTTTGACTGCGTGCTTCAAAAGTCCCGCCCCTCTGAGTGATTTTGAGGATTTAAGAGCTTCACATCCTCTGAGTGTTCAGAGGTGGAGAGAATGAATCAGTCTTTTGATAGCGAAGAAAAAAACATTCATTTGTTTTCAGGGTACAGCGGCAGTAAAAACTTTTTTTGCTTTTTAGTTGGTTTGGTTGGTACTTAAGAACGAATGGATGTCAGAGTGGGGCCAAAAACTTTTTTTTTTTTTTTTTAATTTTATTTTTCTAATAAGAAACATCAGTCAAAGAAACAAACCCGAAATAATCTACAGAAGTCTGATGAAACATGATGTGAAGGATTAATCGTATCAGGAGAGAAAATTAAAAACAGGCTCGGGGGCTTAAACAGGGAGAACCACTTTCAAATGAAAAGAGGAATCATTGATCAACACTGACATAAGGTTGTGCCTGCAAATCTAAAACACAGTCTTTGAGTGTGAGTGGACTGAAGAAACTGGAATAAACCAGCGCAGTTACACCCTGTTGTGTGTGTGTTTCACCCCCCTCCCCCACCCTCAATTTTTCTCTCAAATTAAGACTTTCTGTTGATGCACAGACCTATTACACATAACCAAAGACTCTTAAGTTACTCTATCAATAACTTGTTGCTTTTATGACTCATTTGGGAGGAGGAACACTTGCAACAGATATTAACAAACTGATCAGTGATTAGCTGTGAGTTATTTTATTGATGTACCTCCCGATTTCACCCTACCTAATTGGTTTAAGCGCTGTGTAAGAGACCGAGTGGAAGTAATTGCTCATTTTTTCCTCCTGTCAAATCAGTGCGAGCCAAGAAGAAACTTACCCTGCGGAAAGACACGACGTAAAATGTGTCGCCACGACGATTGATCTCATCGAAGAAGTCGCTGTAGGTGTGATAGGGTGCGTAGTACACCTGTAGCTCACTGCCAGAATTTCTGTCAAAGGAAAAAAGCAGGAAATCAAAGGGATGCCAATAAATCAAAAATGGAGAGAAATCAGCCAAAAGTCAGAATTAACTTTTCTTTCAAAACTTACACTGATTAGACCATTCTCGATTGTCTCTTACACCAAGTATCTAAGTCAGTAATCTGTCATGATTTATACACTGACCTTTCTTTTATTTATTTTTTTATCTTATTTTTTTTTTTGGGGGGGGGTACTTGGGAAGTTCTGTCTGCGTACCGTTGGTATATTGACTTTTTTTTTCTCATTTTGCACATATGTGTGTAAAACAGAAAATAAAATTTCAGAAAATTACACTGATGCAATTAATCACAATGTCAAGCTTTACTTGGCAATTTTAATGAAGGTAAAATATGTTTTTTCAAATGATATGATTTATTAAGATCATTATCTAACCACTGGTACATGCTAAGCTTTCTGCCTCGTTGAAAGGAGTAATTACTCAGTCATCAGAATCATTAAACAACCAATCAGATTTGTGCACACAGCCAATAGATGAAAATCAACTTAGGTGGTGTCCATTATTTTTTCATCAGGCTGGAAATCAAAGCCAATAAATTTGCAACTAGGGTAAAAAAACATAATAGACCTCAATGTACTGTATATTAAATATGTAATCATCCTCAATATGAGAGGTTTTGCTTTTTTTGTAATTTCCATCACAGTGATCGCACCTTGAACGGTAGGGAATTGTGATATGTATACTAGTATGTTTTGTTGTACAACCAAACCCATGGTTGTTTTATACTTAGCCAAAAAATTAACAATAATCAGGATCTTCAATCACTGCAGCTCCTACAGTGGCTTGCCTTCCTGATTTCTCATATAGAGAAAGCAAACACAGTGTACAGAAGAAGAAACACCGTTTTTAGTGTTTGCATTTTCTGTCTTCACTCAACCTCATCCATCCATTTTTAAGGTTTTGCAGTCACTGCTGAAAGCGATTTTTCCTCTTTTGACATTTGTAGATATACTATTCAAAAAGAAAAGCCACAGGTGGCCAAGAACTATCAACTTCATCTGTCTGAGCTGGACTTCTCCAGCAGGAAAGGTTCTTATTTACTGCCAAATCACTGGAAAAGTGTACAAGGGTCAGCGCTTTAAAACTTTCGTATCATAAATCGCTCGGTTTATGAGGGGAGGCGAACGCCAGAAATGTAACAAAATCAAAATGTAAATCCAGTTGCGGCATCATTTAAAAACCCACTGTGGTCAAATACAACTCTATCACAATAAAACGTACCAGTGTGTTGTGTCTGAAGTTTTTTTATACAGTTTACTCTTTGATCCAGCCAATAAACACCCCTGTCTGCAGCTCTACAGAATACAGCATGCTGCTTGAGTTTACAGCACAGCTTTGGCTTACCACACAAGATGTAATTGCTGTATATTTTGCTCTCTCTTATCTACCGTATGTGTTGGCATGGCAAAAAATGCTGAATCAAATGAGAATTGTTTGTCAGAAAAGCAGTGAAACCTGAAAATGGTTTGAGTTGTTGAATCAGCTACACACACACACACCGAATCAGGTCTTTACTCACTTTTGTCCTGTAGTATCGGTGTATTGGACCGTCACAATCTGTGCACTCTGCGCCTCTTTACTCTCCGTTTTCTGTTAGCAAAAACGAGACAGAATTATGTACAATCTTTTATATCTAACTCAACAAACCATTAGAGAGGGCCGGATAAACACAGTCAAACACAGTCTTCATTCAAAACATTTCCATACACACACACACACACACGCTCTACACAGCCTGCTAGTTTATGAGCTTGTAACAATAAAACAGCTACATGCTCATGAGTTATGAACACATTCAGGTTTTTATTTACAGTAAAGTGAGTAACAGGTTTATACAAACTCAACAGCTCTGAATGGATTAGACTATCTGCAACAGATTTCAGAAGAATGATGGAAAAATAGGAGCAGGGGGCACTAATCCTACAGCTCCCCCTCTAAGTGTTGTGTTTACTTTCTCAGGGCTGCAGGATTAAAGTCAGCCCAATAAAGAAAAAAAAGAAGGTGTGTGTGTGTGTAGGGGAGGCTCGGGGTTGAACAGTGGTGAAAGGGAGGCTTTGGTTCGCTGAAAATAAAACCAATGGTGATGGAATAATGCTTAAAATGTAACTTCACTTTGCAAAGTTTGTTCGAAACACTGGAATCTGTTTGATTTGTTCATGCACCACTGAATGTGTTTTTCTTTCCCCTTAAAGTGTGACTTACCAGAATGGTCCTGGTGGGTTTGTGGTTGCTGTTACTCATGCGCCTGGTTTTGGTCTGCTGCACTTCATGACGGTGGACCCAACCCCTCAACTCGTGTGCCAACCTGCCAATCAACATGTCCACGGATTTTACACATGGCGGTTCTGAGTGATTTAGAAACGTGAGCCTTAACGTGTAAAAAGATTTTTTTTGACTTACTCTAAGCACTTGGTCCTGTTTACAGGAGGCTGGCAGGGAGGAGGTGGTCTGAGGAAGACGGGATCTTTCACCACCATCAGGGCTTTGTCTTCAGAGCTACAACGCAAACAGAAGGTGTTAAAGGAAGAAAAAGAAGTACTTTACGAGGTGTCTCTGATGCCCTTAAATCAAAGTAAGAACTTCATAGTAACAATCTGTGAGGAGTTTTCCCCACATGTTGAGAAAATGCTTTGAATGCAAATTGAAAGCCAACATGGCCGTGTGCCCTCAGACGGAGGTGAAACGGCTTGATCGGACCGAGAAACAGGAAGGAACAACTGGCTCCACGGCTTCAGTGTGCTGAATTTATTGCTGACTTATGACTTTTATTGATTCAGATGCTTAAAACCTGACGTGTGCTGAGGTGGCAGAGACTCGGTGGCCGATCGTAGGCAAGAAAAGTTTTTAAAACATCCGCATGAATGTTGAGAAGAAGTGCAGGGTTAAAAACGCTCAGTCTGATGATGGATAACGCCGTCTGAAAACAACAACTAGAAGTTAAGATCGGTACATTACAGAAGGAACAGAGATCGACATTGTAAGACTTGGCTGTCCTCCTTTAACATAACCAGGACTTAAATCGCCTCAGTGAATGAATGATTATGTTGATCGAGGCGATGATGTAGACTGTCCACACAGTCGGTGCCCACCTGCAGAGGCCTTGTTACCTAAACGTCTGCCACCGACATAATACCTCCCCAGGGCCCCCCTCATCAGGGCCAACACTTGGTCTGAGCCCCGCGTTCCTGTCTCTAAATGCTCTGGAAATGCTTCAGCGAGACAACATGTCAGACCACGAAGGCCTGATTATAACTCTGACTGAGGGGCCTGTATTAACCTTCCAGTGCGCACACCTTCCTGTTCAGCAGGACCCCAAGATTAGGTTGCATATTCTCCCCCATCGTCCCCCTCTCTGCTTCTCTAGTGCTGTCACCCCTTTAGTAAAGGCTAATGTGTTCCTTCCTGCATGCGCTAGGTTAATGCTGCTGGGAAACCTGATACCCCGGCTGAATGGTTTGCATTAACATGTAACATACCCTACACAGAGATCTGACAAAACACAGACTGGTAGTGCCATGCAGACGTTAAGACCAACTGACCACCTTGAAAAACATCACCTTCAGGACATGAGGGTGCAGCTAATGTACCAAACAAGACTGTTATTTATACAATTTACAAATGAGTCTGCTGGGCCTCTTGTGCATTTCAAAACCAAAGAAAAATATATAACCCTTTCAAAAAAATAACTGTTACCAGTCAGGTGAGGCGAGACGTCAAACGAAACCAGACTGCAATTTCCTACTTTGTTACTTAAAGCACAACAGCCGGGTAACCAGCCCAGCCCGGAGGCAGACGCTTGGGCTGAGTTGGTAACCGTCTGGCAGGCATGTTTACACGTGCCGTAATGAGCTGTACCAGTTCAGGCCGAGCCCCGTTGCAGGTGCATCCTGGTCCGCAGTGTTGTGAATAGCGTTCAGGGGTAGGGGGTTGAGATCATTACCTGTCGGCAACCTCCGAGGGGCCGCTGTGGAGGGAATCGGGGCCCATCACAAAGCCAGTTTGGTCGTCTGGGGAGAAGTCCAACAGGTGTCTGCCGCTGTGTTGTGCAGTATAGACCTCAGGTTTGGAGCCACCCTGAAACAGACTGATAAACCAGGAGAGGGATAAGGAAAGGTCAAATTAGGACTCTTAGGATGTAGGAAACAAACTTAGAAGAAGGCTGGGGTACTGGACTGAAATGACCGCCAAATTCCAAGTAGGGCCACTTCCTGCGCACAGAAGGGGTCCCTGTTTCTAGCAACAAGCAGAATCTGAACTCTGATCCAGACTGCATAACCCAAAGCATTGTGGGGCACACACAAGCAAAAACACACACAGTCTCCTTCAATGGTATTACTACACTGGGTGGCATTTTCATTTCAAAGGGATCTGACCTCAAAGCAGGCATATTTTACATTCCAGAGGGGAGTCCTAACACAAAACACACAGATGCGAACACAGGTACAGACATACTCAGACTTCACTTAGAGTTGCATGAGTCCCTAGAACCTTTTTCCCTTTTAAGCTCTTGAGAACAATCAAAAAAACATATTCCCAGCAAAGAGTGCAGACAGACGTTTTAAAATCAGCACGTCAGACAAATTGAAGCTCACATCTTTGTTGAGAAACTTTTTTTTTTCCCTGGAGAAAACAAACATTTTTATACCATGAGAACAGCAAATTCATCGTTAACATTTGGCGATGGGCTGTGAGCTTGGGTTTGCGGAGTTACACAACCTCACCATCTGGTGACTGGGTGGAATTGGAGCTCTTTCTCCCTGGTGTAGATTTATGTAACTCCTCTGAATTTGTCAGCACTGATAATATAACAAGCGCTGATAAGAGAAAACCTCCATAAGTAAAGGCGTTGTACTTCTTTTGTTGCCTGTAATGTCTTTTTTTTTCTCACAGTAATAAATGTTTACTTTTCTCACTATGCAGCAGGGTATTTCGAGGCTTTTTCGCCCATTAGTCACAAAGTTCTATAAACTCTGGAAACAATAACAGAGGAATGGAAAATACACAGGAGAGCCAGTTGGCGGGGATGAACCATTAATTATCGCTTTCTTGACCAACTAGACCGTTTTCAAAATGGATCAAATTGTCCAGCATGAGCATTACTCGACTTCGCTCTTCTGGACTGTGAAGAAGAAGTGTATTGATTTTGGCGAATTAAATCTAACAGGTTTGAAAAAAGAAAAACAATGGAGTTTATCTAATTTTAAATATTTATCAAACATTAGCAGGGTGTAGATTTTCTAACTTATATAGTCATTTCTTTTGACTGTGAAAATCGGTTTGTGTGAACATGTTGCTTTAATGAGAAACTCTCCTCGCTGTTTTCAATAAATGTTTTAGTTTAATGTCATGAGAGATGTAATTCCCACTGTGAGTCACGGGGCTTCCCATTTGATTTCCTCTGGTAATCAAACTCTTCTGCATCCACAGTATGCTGCAGCTAATCTTTCTAAATCTTGAACTTTGTATCTGCCACTCTAAACTCAGAAAAAATGTTTACATAAAGGACAAATAATCATTTCAACGACTGGTTCACGCTCACCTCATTGGTCCAACATTCAGCATGAGAAACACCAACACCACCATGAGACACACAGCTCTCCTCTTGGGGGCCGTCACAGTCAGTACTTTGTTCTGCAGGCAAACATATGGATCATGTAAGAAGAAACACAAGCAAATCTCATCTGTTGCCATGTACTGGCATGCATATAAGTGTAGGCCTGTGTGGAAGTAAAAGCAGAGCTGAAGCCTCTCACCTCACTCAGCAGGCCCTCCAGCTGCCTCTTGAGGTTGCCATTCTCACACTTCAGCGCCTCGTTCTCAGACAACGCCAGTTTTAAACGAGCTTCCAGAGAGAGCAGATACTCTTTCTTCTTTTTGCGAGACAGGGACGCTGACTCCCGGTTCTTGATCATGCGCTGCTGCCTCTGAGACATCTTTGACTGGAGGGAGAAGAGAACAGAAACAAAAAACATGTACAAATTAGGAAATTAGATACTGGTTATTACTATTTCTGCACAATTAGTGACAACTGCAGTCAAAGAAAAGAGGAAAAAAAGTTTGCTAGTAATGCTTTCAGTCATATGAAGCTACATCTAGCTGCGAGCAGGTTAACTGGGAGAAATTTAGAGATGTTATTTTTTTTTATTATTATTTAGACAGATAAACAAAAAAAGAGTTACTACTATTATGTACGCAAATATTCATATATACTCAAATAATCATATATTATCATTGCAATGTTAGACTATGGAATTCTGCAGGCATATACATATTCGTCCCATATTGAACGAGTCTTCTTCTTACTCCTATTATATCACATCATAAGCATACATGGACTCAACCATTTATAAGAAAGCTGGTTATTTCAAGAATGCATTAAAATGCCTGTATGAGCCACCTGTTGGGCTGTATTTCACCAGTGTGACACCATATTTGTCACAGCTCTCTGGGTCACTGAGTTAAAAACAGACCCCTTACATAAGCCATCTTTCTCTTCACGAGATATCCCAAACAAGTCTCGAGAGGATGTCAAGTGAGAAGAGCAGTAAGCATGTGAAGACAGATAGTGAAGTCAATTTTTAGGGTTGTATGTTTGCATGCAGAAGCTCTAACATCTGCTCTGTCAGTTTGCACCAATACCCGCTCATTCTCACCGAGGGTTTACAAGGCAAATTGAAGAAAATTCTTACAAGAAGTTGGAGGTGGTGGTGGGGGGGTAGGAGAAGTTTGGAGAGGGGGGAACACTGGCATGAGAGAGTAAAAAGACTGACAACATGGTGAGAAAGTAAACAAAAGAGGGGGTGGAGGCACTGACATGAAAGACGGGGTCGACTGTGTTATTCTTGGGCGGAAAACAAGCCCTGCTGATGTTTCATTTTACTGCAGTGATGGAATAATACATGGAAATGTTCAAGATGTGTTGCAAGGTTGATGACATCTCTGCAAGAAATCAGGGCTCTGTCATGGCCCCCGAAAGAGCCGTAAAGTGCAAAAGATTAAGCGCACGCTCGGAAAATATTTACACTGACATCCTCTGAAAGGTTAAAAAGTCTCCTGCAATGCCTCTGTTCTATATGTGTTTACAGAGGGTGTCACTCTTTGAGGCTCACCTCTGGGACACATAAACACAGACACACTATATATACTTTAGGTCTGAAGGAAAGAAAATACTTGTTCAGCAAGTTGGTCAAAATTGCTGCAATTACTGACTTATAACACTCAAGTTACTTTAAAAATAAAGAGACAATATTCAGTTGTTTTTTCATCTACATTGTGTGGCTTTGTCCCAAAAAAAAGATTGTCTTAAACTCCTAGGAGACAAGCAAACATAAAAATGTGATAATACGTGAGTAAAAATAAACATGACATGAAAAAATAAACAAGTAAGAGGAAGTTTAAAGTTTGTTTACAGGAAGGAAAACCAAAGCTGAAAACAAAACCTTACACACAAACCTAAACAGCATGTATCCCAACATGACCCTTGGCGGAGGTGATCATCCAAACACCTTCACTGACTAACCAGTCACCAATTTCCCCTCTACCACCCAAACACCAACACCCTCCCCTTGGGTAAGCCCCTGAGCTTCTAGTCCTAATCGCCCCGCTGGTGATTAAGTTATTTGGATCCCTGTATTTGTGTTCTGTCTCCTGAGAAACCCCTCTGTCTCCCAGATTCAGATCTGGGAGCCGTGCCACTAGTCTGAGCCTGGGAACGCTGCATGTAAGCAGTTACCAGGGAGTGGAGAGCAGGGGGAACTCAGCATCACTACCAGGATGAGGCAGGAAATGTAGGGCGAGGGGCAAAATCTGGCAGAATGGCTTTTCCTAATAAGCCTCACTCTAATCTGTGATGGTGGGAAAAGTCCCCAATAAAAAGAACCCTGCAAAGGTTGTGCCCATAACCTAAGTCCCTTTTAACCATGCTGCACAACCCCAGCTAGCTAAAGGTGCCGTGTGTTTAAAAGGAATTATGTTGTGAGATCTATCAGATCCTCGATTGACTGAGAACTCCCCCTTTCTCACTCTTTGCAACTCCGCAGCGCAACAATAGTTTGACCTTATTTTTGTCAAGTTTGTACCATCAAAACATCTTTCAACACAGTTTCTTTGAGCAACCACTTTCATCTCTTTCTTGCATCTGCTGCATTTTCACTGGCTGCTCACAAAATACAAAAACATGTCTGTCTCACTCACACTTGTTTGTCCATTCTGTGCTTATCTACACGTTTCTTTAAGTTAACTAAATAAGGAAGACTTTTGCATTCTATAATTACTTTCAACACACTTATGCATATGCTGCTCAATACTACGCTCTAAACCTATAAACAAGAGGCCAACAGATCCCAGCATGCCTCACCGTCACACTGATGTTGAGAGGGTAGTCAAAGGGTTACTCCAAGGAGGAAGTGTGTGATGAACCATTAACCTCTCCAAATGGGAGGGGAGTTTTACAAGGTCGGGTGAAAACGTGTCCTCATTTAAGTGTCGCTCATAAACACCTCTGACTGCGGCATGCGTTCCACAGGTGAAATAACTGTGAAGCTGTGATGGTGAATTGTAAGGGCTGTTTTGCGTGGAAATTTACACTCCAGGCACTCTAGCTCCTTAAATCTCCATTTTAAAACCATCAGAGTGGTTTACTGGGGCTGTTGAGGGGCACTGAGGAGACTGTTGACAGAGAAGCTGGTGTGTCTAAGGATGCTTGAAAATCCCAAATTCAGTGTTTTGTTTGTTGTAAAAAATGTTTTCTGCTGTATTGTGTTCTAAAAAAAGCTGATTTTGCTTATGAAAATGTGTTTATTGGGAGGTGCATGAACTTCAATGTAAGAGAGTAGTTATATTCAACAGATTTTCAACACATCATATGATGGATTGTTTCAACAACGGCTGAACTTTAACAGGCTTGTGTTGCACAAGATCCAATGTAATTTTAATTCTAACATAATGAAAGATCCCCGCAATCGTGTGTGTCGACTAATGAGACAAAACAATGAGTCAAACTAGAGGAAAACTAAATGATGTGATGTCTGTTTCACAAAGCTGTGAAGATTTTTTTAGCCTGACAAATTTTCTCAAAGTGTTTTTTTCCCTCAAGTAAAGTTCATTGGGAGTTTTTGGATGTTTGAGAAATAAACTGAAATTCACACTGATGCCTTTTCATGATGTCCAAAAGCAAACAAGACCAAGAGGGACAAGATAGGCAAAATAAATGTTGTCATTTTTAATGTGTGAAACCAGTGTGAGAGGGTAGTTGTTGGCCAAGCAGCTAAAAAAAACAGGCACATTTTTAAAATACTCATAAAAACGTATAATTGTGACAGTCAAACGTCAACAGTCTGGGAACTGTTGCCAAAAGACACCACTTCAGCATATTTGGAGGACGAGATATGCACAGACTGCTTTGTCTACAGGGGGCACCAGAATTGATTCAAACTGAAAGTTCTTCACATGAGCTTTAATTCATCTAAAATAACAAAGGCAGAGACTGGATTACAAAAAGTTTAGCGGCTAAAAGCATCATCCTCCGTACTGATAGAGAGGAGACTCAAATCCATTTAGCTATACTCTAACAATCCTCTGAACTTATCAGTGGAGGTGTTTATTCAGACCTGCGATTATAGTTTAAATGTGTTTCAGTCCACGACAAAAAGCACAAACACACACACACACACACACACACACACACACACACACACACACACACACACACACACACGCACACACACACACACACACGCACACAAAGAGCTAAATCCCAGGCTGTGTAAGAGCTCATTACATTACAGTGAGCCAATCCCTGATGGCTGTTTACAGCTGTCGCAAAAGCTTCATCCTGCACAGCACCTGTCTGAAGCATGTAATCGTTAGCAGCCGTTTAACGCCCAGGCTTACATGGTCCAACTGTAACCCAACATACAGACAGATCTGTGAAAAACATGAACACACATACACACACACACACACACACACACACACACACACATATAGGCACACACAGACCAGTGTAGATGCAACATGTAGTAGTAACACCTGGCCCTAGCATGCCATCTTTCACAGGCCTTTTTACACAGCCCACCAAGTCCAGCACTGTGCTGCAGCCAAACCACAGTGAGGTTATAAAGTAACACAGCTGCAGCCGGTCTCAGCACTAACACGCATTAATGCAAGCACACACGCTAACACAGTATGACACGGTCCATAAGCTTCTTGGTGGGCCGAGGAAACAACACTAAAGTGTATTTAAAGCCAAACTTTGTAACTCTTGAGGAATATTGAACATTATTTCTCCTAGAGACCAGAAGTTAAATGTTTAACCACTGAAACACACACACACACACACACCCTTTATTAGCCCAAGGTGTTTCACTGCTGCAGCTGATCACGGCCTGTTATGACCTGTAGCTAGTAGTGGCCAATGTAAGCCAATGGTAGCTGTGGAGAGCTAGCTTAACGTGGTTATTGCTGTGTAAGTTAGAGTCCCTAACTTTATTACCATGTACCAACATTAACCATAACTGACAGTATAATTATTCCTTGTGGCTTTCGTAACATAAAACTCATTTAGTGTCATTTTAAGTTATTATACCAACACCCAGTTTTGGCAATATGAGTGGATATTTCCCTCTGTAAATGCTGTGAGAACATCCCACAATTATGGCGCTCACAGCTCCAAAACAAAAGCAGACTTATTCCCCTCGTACAATTATTGCATAGAGTTCCCCCACCTTGATCACCTATTTAACAAATATAATAGGCTACCGTAAACTTTTATTGATATGGTTAGATTTACAAATGGCTGAGTACTGTGGTTGTTTAGTTTTTAATTCTGGAAAATGAATTTCTGTCTCCTTGACAACAGGAAGAGGTCCTTAGCAAAATCTTTTCTAGGCCAACCATAAACTTAAATTTTATGAACAAAACAACAGTTCCCCTGAAGCAAAGCCAAAACCTTTAGAGCTCCCCCTGTGGCTGGCTGCAGTACAGCTTTCAAAGCCTCCTTTCTCCATCATAGCAGAACCTGGGTCAAATTAGAGCATTAAAATATAGTCAATTATTTTCCTCAAACATGCTCTCTGATGACACAGTTGGTTCTTATCGTGCTTAATCAAGTGCAGATGTTCTTTTTTTTTATAATAGGGCTGGGCAATAAACCAAAAATTTACCAATAACGAAATTTACGACAATAACAGACATTATTTTGCTCAGGTCAAATTAGGTGTCAAAAAAATTTATTTTAAAAAAGTTGGCTTTGGATGTGTTTAGGTAGGCTATGGTCTCATGTCCCTTTAAGTCGCTGTCCTACGTCAGATGGTGACTCCACCCCATCTGATCCATAACAAAGAGGGAAATACGGGTGAGGAGATGGAGGACAGTTCAAAAGTTGTAGCGGCTGGAGCGGTGGCTGAAGTGGATGAAGTTAATGTGGAAGGGGGTGAGCGATATCTTTATTGGGGTGAACTGCTCAATATATCGTGATATTGATTTGAGGCCATATCACCCAGCCCTAATTTATAATAAAATCATTAAAACTCAATATTATGGGTGTGAGTATTGTACAGTGCTGTGATTTACCCAGTGATTCCCATCCTGAATATAAGCAATGATAAAAAAACAACCACCAGTACTGTTTATTAGAAGTTTACATCTATAAAGAGGCCTGTAGATGGTGAAAACAGAACATTGTGACAATTATGTCATGACCGATATTCAAAAGGTTCATGTCCCAAAGGCTGCACAAGTAATTAAATGACTTTATGATGAGGATAATGAGAATAAACTGGAATCATTTTGCCATGTCTTCATGTTGTCACCACAAAAATCACTGCAGATGATTTGGAACAACCCACAAATGTGACACACATGTTTTTTTTCTGATTTAAAAAAAAAAAAAGCTTCTCTACAAACACAATGTGTCTCTGTGACTTCCCTGCCACGTAAATGGGAGCTACATGTCACATGGGAAACACTATTAAGATGGAAGTCCTGCTCTTAAGAACAAGACAAAACAGATGAGAAGACAGAGATTGAGAACACGTTTCCCAACTCACTGAAGGTCAAAAAACGGCAAGCCACAGGAAAGTGTTATACAGGGCACTCATGCCTGTACTAACAGTGAAGTTGCTGAAAGTCACGGCATCGCTGACTCTGCAGTGGAGGCGTTTACAGTTTGCTCAAGCAACAAACAAAAGAGAATCAGAAACAAAGGCCAACAAACTGGCCCCAGGTCTTCACAAGAACATTAGACTCTCCTACTCAAAACCGAAAGACGGGGAGCATTTATTGAGATACCACAAGCTTACGGCACTCACTAAACCTTCTTTAAGAGAGTTTTTTATTAACTATAAATCTCCGGGGAAGTCCCTAATGCAATTAAAAGCATCTCATGATAATCCCTTAAATCTCTATACTGTCTTGTGCTGCTGCCATTACACAGATCTGAGAGAAATGAGTGACGTGCTTGAAATGGGCAGCGTTTGAGTTGGATTTGTGTGTTTGTTCATGTGTCTTGTGTTTACTGCAGCTGTCCTGACATCACCTTTGAATGCAACACACAGAAAGACCCGCCCTGTTTCATCCACTTGGGGAGCGAAATCCACCGTTTACACTGTCTGAACTGTAGTTACATAATGTAAATCTTTCAGACAAAGAACAAACAGATGTGTCTCTTCTTTGAGTACAAGAGTAACAAATAATCAATTCATCAAAAACATGATGTACTGCCTCTGCCTCTGTACCAGAACAGAGCGACACGCACCATATGGAGAAACAACTTTTCCCTTGGAGTGGAAAATTAGATTCAGCTTCAAAAATAAAAATAAAAAGTTGTAAACTTCCTCTCAAAACGTATCATATTTCATGCCGATATTAAAGTCAACTATTTGCAAAAAATACAGAAATAAAATAAGTTAGGATGGACTGGATCCAGATTTAGTATGAAAAACGCAACCACAACATCACAGTGACCCAAAAAGCGAGCGTGTGCACGCCCAAGCTGCAACTTAATGAGCCTGAAGCTGCGTGCAAAAACATAACAGCATGTCCTCGCACAAGAACAATAGTTTACGATGTAACCTGGTCCAAGAAAACGCAGCCAAGGGAAACCTTTAAAATAAAGCAAAGATTTTGTAAAACTTGTTCATTGGTTTGTTTGGAGTTAACTACAGCATGGTAACAGTGTCTTTACAGGTCTCTGCAAAACATTTATCCAACAGCTGCAGCTTATTCAGAATTTTCCTGCCCACGTCCTCACTGAAACTAATAAAGTGTACCACTTGACCTCGTTTTCTCAGAGCTTTGTATTCAGCTTGCTCTTGTATTAAAAGAATTGATTTCAAAAATACAGTTTATTTAAAGATCTGCTTTTACAAGTTCAAACTTTTTTTTGTCTCTTCTGTTTTAATATACTGTAAATCCTTCTGTTTTTGGCTATCAACTGTGCTATAAATATATGAACTTGTCTTGACTTTTAAGAAGCTTTAGCTAATAAACAGGCCATAACTTCAAGAGACTGATCTGAATGAAAACATGTAAGAGAAAACCTCATCAGCTGAGAGACAGAAATTGATGGACAAGCTTTAGTGGTGTTAATTAAAGCCATGTGTGCACAGACAAATGTTTCACAGAGATGTCAGAGGTCCTGTGTTTGACATTTTGTTTGTGAGATCAGGTACCGATTAAGACAAATTGGGGAGCAGACGACTTCTTTCTTTCAAGTATGTACCTGTTTTTACTAACTCGAGTCTTTCGGTAAACAGACTCTCACTTGTTTAAGTGTAACCAAATAAAACCAGATGGAGTCCCCTCGAGTCCATGCTGGGTTGCAACCAATCAAGGCAACACGAATGTCCTGAAAACATTTAAGGGCCCTGATCAAAACAGATTTTTGAGGTTACATGGGTGTTTGACAATGCATAAGGCAAGATGTGTAAACGGCAACATTTATGTGTGAAATTAGCTATTATGACACACAAAAGAAGTAGCTGCACAGAGGGTTGGAGGAGGCAGATTTTCGCCTGCTGAAAAGAAACAACTAGTAAAATTCAGCCATGCATGTGACAAATACGGTAGCACAAGTTTTACCGTGCATTTTATATACATTTCAATTTTTGTAGATTTCAACAGATAAAGTACATAAACTAATTACCGTTAAAAACGATTTGTTATGTAGTACTCCAGCTGTATTTTTGTTGTTTTGCATGACTCAGCATTGTGTAACACTCTGATTGTACCTCACTGCAGTTTACTACTATGACAAGATAGGTAAGACGGTGGGAGGGACTCACGTCATCATCTGAGGAAGGGGAACGAAGGCTGACAGAGACTACTGGGGGAGCAGCAACAGGGACGGGCCTCTCCTGAGTGAGTGCTGGCATAGCAACCACATTGCTGGTGATGGTCTGTGGTGTCTGGATCTGTAGCACCTGGCTTGGCTGAGACAGCACAACAGGATGTCCTAAAATGAAACAAATACAGATTTCAAAATTGCAGGTCTCAGCTGCACTGTAATCATATTTTGACTGTGTGATTAACAACAATTAACCATAAGTCTGCTGGCACTTGTAACACTGTGATTATGTGTGTCTGTCAGTTTGTTGTTATTGTGATTTTATTTTTGTACATTTTTTCTAAGCCTTCTATGACAAATATATCTCTGAGCTAATATTCTAGTCTGCAGCTGAAGAGCCTCCTGCTGCAGATGTACACAGATCCATAAACCCCTCTTTTACCTTCGGTGACCTACGTTAATCCCTTGTCTTTACAAGGACTCTTTTAAAAGTACAGGTGGAAGAGACATTTACCATCTCAACCTGTGGTCTTAAAACTCCACATTCCAAACTTAAAAGGTGTGCAACGTTTACGTGCTTGAGCACACGTAAACCTGCATGTGCGACCACATTCATTGTAAGGATGGTAAAACCGAAGAAAGACACCAGCAAAGCCTCAAAATGTCATGTTAATGCAGGAGCTTTTCGAGAGGGTGGCCAGCCTTTCAGGGTAAGACTGTGCCAGGAACCATCCCTCAAAATGACCTGACAGCTTTCACCACTAATACTAAACAACATGTCAGGGCTCATTTGGTAGAAGTGTAAGCCAGCCCTGCTAATGACTGTGTGGTGCCAAAGCTTTACATCTACGGGAAGAATTCATGAGTATGGGAAGTCAAAAAGAAAAGGAAAAAAAAAAGCATAAAAATATCAGCTGTCAGCTCGCTTTTACTTTGAAAATGTTCTATGACTACCCAAGTTTGACATTCACATAAAACACTGACTCATCAGTAAATATCTCCAGGCTCTGCTTCAATCACAGTACTCACTCCCCTGATAAAGTGATCTAAATGACCTAAATAAAGTGATCGAAACTAAAACGACCCTAAAACTGACTTGACATTACTTCCATCTGGAGACCTAAACTCAGACGTCTTGACCCCTAGCTTCTGTCCACTGACTAAAACCAGACAGACATACAGACATGCAGGGAATCCAAGCTCAAATTCAAGTCAACAGAGGTCAGGTACTCCACCCACAAAAGGTCCCACACTATGACACAAGTGTTTACACTGGCCCTGGTACTGCTGATGTTATACACAGAGATGGCCAGACTGGCACAACGAGAAGGCTAAACCACAAAACAACATCATAATGACAACGTATGTGTCGAAATGGGTTAAAAACACAGCACCACATAAATATCTTTGGGATTCAGAGTCAGTTATAAACAGACTGTCTGAGCCATGCAGTTGTGATGCCTGATGTTGCACAAAATATAAAAAGCAAAGTATGACATCTTATTGTCTGAAGTATTTATTTTATAATGAAACATTAGCAGCACCAGACCAATGAAATGGAGATTAAAGCGCCTGAATAAGTCTAAAGTGAGTTTACAGCGCCATCTCCTGGCCAACACACCAAATTCAAGAAAAAAATCTTAAGCAGAACAGCAACCAAAATTCATCAGATGACCACATTACTGAAATCATTCTGTCTCTTTGTTTAAATAATTAACAACATTTCCAAAGGCAAGGAAAACGTTCTGCCCTTTTAAGGACAATGTACTGGTTTAATACAACAAACAAAGAGTGGTGTCAGGAAATTAGTCGAGTTTTGATGCAGTGTGAGCTCTGACCTGCAGGGGGTGCCGGTTGGATGCTGACAGGAGATGTTTTGACCACAGGCAGCACGGTGGTCTGCAAGGGCTGGATGATGATTGTCTTGGCTTGCAGGGGGGCTGCCGCATGAGCAAACGGCACAGCTGTAATCAGGGGTTTTGGCTGGATGGAAATCTTCGGGCCAATCTGAATCGGCCTCTTGATTGGCTGAGCTTGTTTCACTGGTGTGTTGGAGAGGGGAGGAGGTGAAATGAGAGAGGAAAAAGAAATAATAAAAAATTTAAAGAAAATTAACCAGAGACTTAAAAAGGAACATTTTTATAAATAAAAGAGATGTTTATGTTTTCATTTCTGAATAAAAGACCTCTTATGTTGTTCTTTGTGTGGCTGATGTAATCTCAGAGGCCCACAAACCCCACAGTACACTGCAGAAATTCCCCTGTTTTTGGAACATGGTGTGCAAATAAAGATAAGAGCGGGGAAAAAAAAAAGGCCTCACCTCGTGTGGTCTGGCTGCTTTTCTTCTGAGCTTTTTTAGCTGGAGGAGAGTTTACAGAAAAACCACTGGACTCTGAGCAGACTGAAACAGGAGAGAGCTGTGACTGTGGCGACAGGGCCTCATCCTGAAGAGGGAAACAAAGGCGACTTAAATATACACAGCACTATAGGACATTGTTGCCTGGTATTGCATCAGTCATTAACAACCTGCACAAAAAAATGAGCCTTCTCCGATAAACTTGTCCTGTCCACCAACTACTCATACTCTATATGCTTTTGTGAAGTGACACACATCAAATAAATAAATAAGAGTTCATATCAGTGTTCAAAGTCTCTAGATGACAAATGTGTCCTTGGTTTTATTTGGGGTGATTCAGTTAGTAAACAAACATCTGCAGACGGGGGACTGGACCAGACGAAGATGTAACCCCGGTCTCTATTTTGACACACCTGCCTGCTAAATTATGCAAATGTGTCTGAAGTTGTCAGCACCTTTTATTTAACGAGGAGGTGGGACACAGCTCAGATGGGCAGCTAATCATTAGTGAGACAAGGTGTTTAAAGCTTCTGTTAATAAGAGTCTCAAGTGTATGGATGTGTACGTGTGCGTCTCTAGTCACAGCTGTCTGTGTTTGAACACCATCTGGATGACAAGAAGGGCACACACACAAATCTTCACAAACGACTACCCGGGTGAAATTTGCAATGGAAATGGAACTCAAATGACAAAAACTGAGAAGGACAAAGACTTAAAAATAGTGACTTACAACTACAGAGTACGGGGACAGAGCCTCCACGGATGAAGGAGAGGGAACGGAGCTCAAAGTGTGAGCAGGTGAAAGAGAGTTCACGCTCACCTCGCCATCTGGACACACAAGGACAAAGAAAAATGTGTTATATCTGAAGGTTTATCAAGCATAGGCGGTTTTGATTTACAGCCCCAGTGGATAACAGCACATGACTAGAGCACTAGTACCCTTTTTATATGCTTTATTCATTTACTACGGTGTCCCATAAATATACACTTAGGAGGCTTTACAAATCAATCATTAAGCAAAAAACATGCAAGTCATCGAAGTTAATTTGGATCATAATTTCTTTAACTTTTCTGTAATATATGTACAGATTTTAAGTTCTATAATGTTACTTCAAAATATAAAACTTTTTTTTAAACTCCTAGGTTATTTTACTACATGTGTCATCAATGGTACCTGGTCCAATAATAGTACTTGAAGCTGCATGCAGCAGACCAAGGAAATGTATATGACAATAGTCCTTTACAGTGTTAGACATCAAATGGATCATCCATTTGAGATCAGACTTTCTTCATGAAATACAAGAATATTACGGCAGAAGTTTGACAAGCATTTTTTTCCTCTTCAAAATTTATACAGTAAATGAATAATCATTAAAACAGTCCATAGATTGACTGATAGGAAAATAATCAGTAGCCGCATCCTTTTGTGTTTCTGTACCTGTGCAAGTGCTGCTTGTGTCAGTCCACAGTTGTATGTCGATATCAAAGTCCAGGTCTGGACCCTCAGTGGCCTGAGAAACCAAAAACACACTTTTAAAACAAAGAACCCGATCATGCTGCAGATCAGACACAAGACCGGAGTCTGATCAAGAATTACATGTGAGAAAACGGTGAATACTCCATCCCTTTTTTAAATACAGTGTACTTCAATTTGAGCTGTTTGGATGTATACCATATGCAACAGGTGTACAAAGCTTAAATTCGTGCTCTTGTCTGCAGTGTGCCTGACACCCACACAATTATTGTAGGATTAGCATTTTTTCCCTCATGTTTTTTTTGCAAAACATGTGGACCTATCAAGTTGGCTAATTATGCTTCTGTGTCTTACGCTCTACACATTTTCTGAATGATTTACATGTTTTAGATGTCATTGATTCCTGTTTCCCTCTTCTCTTGTGAGACCATAAGTTTCAGTTGACTCAGATTTGCATAATGACACGATGAGTTACTCACATAAGCAGCACTCTCCAAGGCCTGAAGCAGCTCGTCTGCATCTCCCAACTGGTCGAGCTCATCAAACAAGCTAATGTCTGTGTAGGGACATATAACACATAACACAACTTAGAATTGTCTCCAGCTCACTACAAAGTTTAAGAAAAGGAGTCATTAGGTCTTCATGTGTTGAATGGGATATGTCACACTGGTATGAAAAGCTTACAGAGAAATTAACATTGTCAAAAAAAAGTCCACCAGGAAAGAGAGGTAGTAACCATTAGGGTTGAGCATCGAGTCTCGATTATCAATGGGTACCGGGACTAACATTCCGATTCTCCAGGAATCCTTCAAATTTTAAAATTTCGATTCCAAGTTTCGATGCCAGAGGCAATATTTTTTTTTGTAGGATGGTAGGGAAAAGTCCTGCCTTCTTCGCCTCTGATTGGCTAAAAAAGCTGGAAACGTCATCACACACTCAAGCCAAATGCAGGCTGCCGGCTCTGTACATCGAACAGAACATTACAGAACACTTCTAAATCTCCTAACCCTAACCCTAACCCTAGCCTCAACCCTAGCCCTAACTCTAAACCTAGCCCCAACCCTAACCCTCACCTCAACCCTAACCCTAATCCTAATCCTAATCCTAACACTTACTCTAATCCCTTAGCCTAACCCTAACCTGACAGATGATGACATTTCACAGCAATAAGGAATAACCAATCGGAGCCCAGCACTTCTAGCCAATCAGAAGCAAAGGAGGGCAGGACCTTCCCCTACCATCCTACAAAAAAATCATGCAGCACAAAAAGAAGGGAAAGTTTGTGTAATGTGTAATCTCAATTATGTTGTTCTAGTTTATAATAGTAATAATAATAATAATAATAATAATATCTGAGGGAGAACTAGCAAATCAAAAATTGAACCAACACATTTAAAAGTAGCCTATAGCATAAAACAGGCATTTAAAAAAGTAAAATGAAACAGGGATGTAAAAAAACACGTTTAAAAAAGGGGTCTTCAACTGACTAAACTGAAAATAAAACTTGACAATACTTGTTCAACAACAGTTATAATAATAGTACAAGTGATACATTTAATACTAATACTGATGATCATCAGTAATACTACTTTTAGTTACTGTTTGTATAACAATAATACTATTACAGCATCACAAAATATTAACTGTAAATTATCATTATGTCCTTAACTATTTTATCACTCTTATTTATATATTCAACTATCGTTATTAATTAGGGAAAGCACTTCAACCAAATAACTGTAAAAAGAAAGTTTTGAAAGGTTAACAAAAGATGGGCCAAATTCAATTTGACTTCATTAAAAACCCTTTTACATAGAAAATAGAGTAAGTATTTAGTAATTAAAGCTCAGCTACATAAACATTGTGAAACAGAAACACCAAGCATCTTTACTTGACATCCAGGAGGAGCAGGTTACATCATCATCATCATAACATCAGAGACAGCTAACGCTAGCTGAGGCTAAACTACAGGAGTTTGAGGGCTAACAAAACACAAGTTACCTTCGGGTGTCAGTTTAAGTCTATCAAAGACAGAAACTCTCTCATAAAACGTATTTAATTATGAAAAATTCATCTGAATTTTGAGCTCATACTGTTTCCTTTAAATCCTTTATATACAGACTATCTGAGCGTCGCTTACCCCACTCTCCCCCCTGGTCGATAGACATGTTTCCCGTCTCTGTGTCCATTTCAGGGTACTGTGGACGAGTGTCGAAGTTTAACGCTAAATCGGATGACATCCTCGTTTAAATTCATTTGTAGATTTCCTCTAACGATCAAGATGCGGTGAAGCGATGGTACACCAGTTTCTCATGTTTCAGCTGGAAGAACGACACTTCCTGTTTCACGCGTAGATACACGTCTGATTAGCCCGCAAACCTACGGGTGCCGATAAGGGACCAATCGGTAAAAAAGCGAACAGCATCGCGATTTTGGCTATGGTGCTGCCCGAGTAGGCCACAAGGGGGCGGGATAGTACTTCACACTCCGTAGTATGGCACGAGAGAGTGTTTTTGAGCACTGTTAAGTTCACCTCTATGAAGGAGTCACTGAGTTCATGTCAGACGAGAAAAGAAGTAGTTGATCTGTGATGTTGAAGCAAAGCAAATCTTGGAAAATCCAACTGAAGTCTTCATTTATGAGAAAATCCATCTTGATGAAACATAAGGTGCACCATTCAGAAGTGCAGATAAGCCACACTGCAGCTTTTTGGAATGCATAGTTTTGATTCAGGTCACTGCTGAAGCTGTGTGTGTTTTTCTCTTTATCCAACTGGCATAACTTTAGGTTGAACTAAACTCTCCTTTTACATTTTTTCATACAGATTTTAAACCCTATTTTTTATTGATTCTTCTCGTTGGTCTAGAAGTCTTAGGCCTTCTGTAATCTAATGTCACATTCAATAAAGCCAACAAAGAAGTCACACAAGAGTTAAAAGATTCAGATTAGTGGAGTTAAATCAGCATCCGATTTCCAGAGGTGTTTTTTGGATGCAGTAAGTGCCTATTGGACCCAGTGGCATTATTACCTCAAAAAAAAAAAACTTATTCTGACTTCATTTGCAAAGTGAAGTCCTGTTCACAGGCTTGGTCGTGGGCTCTAATTGAACCATTTGAAAGAAACACAAATGTTTTTTGACCTGTTTCGTTCATTTGTGAAATTACAATTTAGCTCAAGTTGAACAACTGGAGTTAAAATGGTTCATATGATCCAAATCCATGATATTTACATCTATTTAATGCAAAATTTGCTATAAATGCATAAAATAAAACATTCATCCCTCTTCCTTTTTTTCATATGACAGCTTGGTGAACATTGTCAGCTTTAACTTTCAGCACAATCTCCAGTCAAAGCAGAGCAAAAAGGACAAATGGTTCTGAGGACAGTGCCGGCCATCACAGAGGTCAGATCATTAGAGATGGTTGGGTGGATGGATGCTTCTATAGGGCTTATGTGACACTAACTGGACAATTCTGCTGTGAACTGTGCTTGCGTCACGATAGAAAGCATAAGTATCTGGCTCATTTATGGGTGTGTATGAAAGGTATTAATATGTTACTGTAAGGAGAAAAAAAAGAAATTATTGAAAGATAGAAACATGACACCTTAAAATTAGAAAATATAACACAAAAAGGATCTGAAAGTTTAAAAGAGAAACACTACAATGTGCTGTAGTCACTTTGAAGACTGTATTTATCTAAATCTGTCAACTGCAAATACCAAAATTTTATGAGAGTGTAAGTCAGTGGAGGACCTCAGATACTACTGTATTTATACTCATTAAAGCAACCTGTAAAAATAATCTCCAGTCTATCTCTTTCAGATTACAAACACAGATAGTGATGGTGACGGTGTTCTGACTGAATCATTATTTGAGTCATTTGAATCAGTGAATGCAAATGACTGCATTTACACACTGCTCTTTATTTGTTTTAGGTGTCTGTGCTCATGGACTCAGTATTTTCAAATCCCTGTGGCCGATGGTGAGACACAGTTCATGCTGTGTAAAGAATACAGCAGGCTGATGATACATTGTACATTTGTATAGAGACTATGCTGTTCCAAAAGTGTAGTCCAGTCCATTCAATCAATGAACAGGTGTTGTCTTTTCCAAAAGTCATGCACAGCTATGTTCTCTCTGCAACAAATTAAAGCTTCACTTGCAGGGTACGTTCTCAGACTTTGTTTGTGATTTTTAAATGGCACAGGCGCAGCATTAAGAGACATTGTGTGCCTAAAATCAGTAGCTGGGCTTAATCCCTCGTGGGCATTTCAGGTCTCAGTGAGATTAACCTGAGGTGGTCTGGTTGATTCCCTGCTTGATTGGTTCAGCTTCATATTAAAAGAACAAACCCCGGGTCTGTATTAACTTATTACAGCAGGTTAAAGACCAACGCTGAGGTCAACCATCTGCCTAGAGTCTGCACACCTCCTGCAATATAAAACCCAATCAACTAATGTAAAGATTCCAGTCAAGAAGTTTGTTTATGTGTTTGCTTGCCTTAAAGGGACAGTGCACCTGGTTAAAAATCAAAGGCTGTCTCATACCTTAGAGTGTGAAACATTCTTCAAAATAAAAGCCTCCATCACGTGTCCTAATGGTGATGATAATGCAGCTATGTCTGATTAAAGTGGTGGGATAATGGCGTGGACAGTGTTTTTAGCTGTGGACAGATCAGAGCTCATCATATTGATTGTGCACAAAGCCCCTCAGATACAGACAGGGACAGGAGATTAACAAGTTAACCCGATATGTTGGTGGAACAGTTTATCTCAACATTTGCATGACATGAAGACACGATGAAGGGGCTCTGTTGTATCACTTGTGCTATTAAAACTGAAACAGTACATCTTGTCTTTTGTCTGTAATATAAGCCCTGTCTTCTCAATTTGTAAGACAACTTTTAAAAGATCAAAGCATCTTTGTAATAACTGTAATCAATTTTTTATTTGTAATTCCCCCCAGATATTGAAAATGGTAAAGCACAACACTTATGCTCTTGGTATGTCGTATATATTGAGTTATCAATTTGTTTACCGATATCAAACCTATAAATGCTCATAAATCGACCAAATCTAATTAATCTGTACACCCTAACCCTGATTAGGGCAAATTTCCACCTCAAATATGCACGATTAAATTGTTTGAATTTATTGCCCTGCTTTGAAAATACAAAAATTACAAAGCAAGACCACACATTTTGGTCCCAATTAAGGCATTTAAATGCTGTTTGTTTCTTGTTATCTGTTGCCATGATGGCTGGAGATGATAAAACTTCACCTCTACTTTGGTGAGGCAAGATGAGACAACGTAAAACAGCACACTGCAATCCACTTGAATCTACAGACACAGATTTACTTTAGCCCACAGACTCTTTACAATCATAATTTTAATGTTGGAAAATTGTTGAAATTGGGAACTGCTTTGCTGCTAAGCCCGCAATTACTTACAACCCTATGTTACAGCAGAGATCACCTGAAACTCAATCAAACTTCATCTCACATCACTGCTGTGCACCATTTGTGTGTCTTCTTTGTATATCTTCACTGCTGTCACAGACAAAGACTAAAGACAAGGAGGCCCATGCTAATGCAGAGACAATGTAAACCTAATTATAGGAACAAAAGAGGACTAACAAAAGGGAGGTAATGCTATTTAAGTGACACAGAGATAATAATCAGTATTTACCATCATAGAAATCCATGTGGGCTAAATTTGGCAGAGGTCTGATGATGTGCAAGTTTCATAGTGGGGAAAAAAACACACTTTCAATCAGCTGATCAAAAAACAAAAAAACTTTGTCATCAGAGGAACTGAAACGGAGTTTAATGTCACCACATGAGTTGAAAGAGTGTCTGAATACTTGCTTTTTTTCAGCATAATTGTAATGATTATAATACTTTTGTTACTTTTGTTTTAATAGTACTTTAAGTTGTTGCTAAGTTGTTGTCTGAACTTCTTTCCTCACATGTAGCCACACAGGGCTGAAGCATCTGTTGGTGAACCACTAACTAAGCAGTGAAAAGAACGAGAGAGGTGGAAGACAAGCTTGTTTTAAGCAAAAGAAACCTCTTTGCAAAGGGGACTTTGAGCCACATTTCATCTTTTGTGTCCCAGATTGATGACCTATGAGATGGATGATGTTCTGTAGCGCTGTGTGGCATTGTCTTATCCTGGCCGCCACAAAGAGCGAGAACACTTATCATCTCAGGCTTGTGTATGGAGCAGGGGGCAGGGGTTGTCAGAATGCTGAAGAGGGTCCAGGAGGGTGGAAGGGTGGGGGGATGTTCAGGGGGTCCCCTCCGATAAAGCGAGATGGAGATTGGCTAATGACACCAGAGGCAGATGGAGACGGCCATCTCCCATGACAACTGGCCAGAACCTCCATCCTGAAGCCAGAGGATGATGGAGACACACGAAAGAGGGGAGGAACAGAGGAAGACGGCCAAAAGGACAGAAAATAGTTTTAACAGGCATATGTGTCATACAAGAGTGTGTCTGAAGTTTTGTGTTGGTCTTTTAGCTGCTCTGAGACTAACTTGCAATCGGGTGGGCCAGGTTAGTAGAGTTTGGTTTGGAAATAAGTTTAAGGACTGTGTTAGGTGGGAATAGTGGTATGACTACAACTATGGATCAGTGTTGTTTTCGTCAACGCCCCTTTTTTTCCACATTGAAGATGTGACGTTGACGAGCTAAGCATAAGTCTTAGATGACTAAAATGTGACGAGACAAATGTGCGGTTACGTTGATGAGACGAGACGAGACGAAAACGTTAAAGGTGGACGACAAACAGAGTTGCAAAATTCATGAGCATTTCGTCAGTCAAACGCTTAACATATATTCTATGGATATTTATGTGTGTGTTTAATGGTGAAGATGTGATGGTGTAATGTGCCACCATAACAAACCACTCAATCAGTACAGAAATATGGTAAACATGTCATATTATAAGTCAAAAAATTTTTGTTTAGGTTTACGGACTGCGTTGGGTGAGAATAGTGTTATGGCCACAATTATGGATATCTATGTGTGTGTAATGGTGAAGATGTGATTATGTAATGTGCCACCAAAACAAAATACTCAATCAGTACAGGAAGATGTTAAATATACCTGTCACATAATTAGTAAAAAATGAAAAACTTTGTATGAGCAAATTAGATTTCCTGGTAAGTTTGAGGCAGTATTAGATGAAAAAAGATAAACAGATTAAACAGTCAAATTCAGACTTTAACTTTTTTAAGAAACCATCTCTCTGGAAAAGGGGAAAACACGTGTTTGCCCAGTTCCCACGTTTCCCTCCTAATGCACCAGAGAGAGAGAGAGGGAGAGAGAGAGAGAAAAAACCCCACCAAAATCATCTCAATGCCTTGAACCATGTGCCACCATTAGGGACACACAAAGAGAGATCTGACAAATAGCCATTTTAATGTCCCTCTCTGACTTTAATGAATTTATACGTTATCCGGCTCTAATGGAGGCTGCGGTGGAGGGGCTGGCGCGGGGCCATAACAAATGAAAAGCTCTGATTAGTGTAGAATGAGCCGAGAAAAAAATGCCATTCATCTTGGTTAGCATCCTCCTGTGCTCTTTTATGGGTCGCTGTAACAAGGACGGTAGAGCCGGGGGTGCTTGTCCCATTAGCGGGGCAGCCCGATGGCCCTGCTGAGTGGTCAGCGGGCCGGCGTTGACGGAGCGTCTGCCCGCCGCTCCGCAGATCAGGACTGTGAATGCCTCAGTGCGGCTTGACTCCTGAATAACCTCCTGAGGTACCAGGAGCCTCACCCCTACATGACCCCGCACTCTGAAGAGGGGTGTGGGGGGACTCCGGGGGGTACCCAGACCATGACTAGCTTTAGCAAATAGGTAAACACAGGGGATAACCCGCCAGAGAAAGCAAACAGGAGACTAAAAAACACACTATATAAAAAATGAAAGTGTTAAAAAAAGTGAGTTTTCCTCAAAGAGGTTTAACACTGTAGAGTTTTCAGTACAGCCAACTGTAGGTGTCAAATAGCCATTTTGTGCTTACTCCGAGGTAAGTGCTGGTAAATATAAACATTATGGTAAAGAATAAAAGTAGGTCACCAGTCTGTGCAGCTTCTCTGCAAGTCTATACACCTCTTTAAATGAGCAAAATGGAATTTAATGCAATATTATTCCTCTATAATGATATATCAAGTGGTAACCAAGAGCTGTTAAAAACTTCCCTCATTCCTGTTTATTCCCCTTCCTGGACTTCTTGTTGTTTCAGGGAGCAGTAATAGGTGTTTTTCAGAATGTGCAGAAAGCTGTTCAAATGGGGCATTTCATAAACAAACACAGCCATTTTCCTGCTCTCGTGGTTTTCGGGGAGAGAAACACTTCGTCGTGGAAATGTTGCAACACAGTGTCATTGCATGAGACCGATTTCGTCACGATCGTGTTGGAGCTTGATATCGACCACTGTTGTCATTGGGAGAAGCCCTGTTTTGCTGCCCCCCTTCGCTGGGCCCCCGTGTAGAGCCGCCTTGCAGAGTTGAGTCAGGCTGGGAGAGGAATGCGCTGGGATGCGGAGCAGCACCGACTGTAGGAAATCGACACAACAACTCGCACAGTATGGACAGTAATGATCCGTATTTACACCTGAGTAAGTACACCTAAACGATTTATCCAGACCTCAGTCCGTCTGTGGGGTTTCTCACGAGGTTAATGCGTTTTGTTGTGACTTATAGGAGAGTGCGTTTCTTTCATGGCGTCTTCTCTCCCGTCTGCGAGCTGTACGCGAAACAGCCGTGGACTTTGACAACCGACTCCCAATTGTGAATTCGGCCGTCATGCAGCTCGCTTTGGTGGTAATAATAGTTTTGCAACTGTGCCAAATAAAACGAAAGCCGCGGTCAATGCAAAAGTCAGGTGATCGTGGTTGTGCCGGTCAGGCAAGGTCAGAGGTTGGCACTTTAATTGCGCTTATGTAATTTATGGCGCTTGTCGCGCGTCTCTAGCTAAACTGTTTGAGACAGAAACGCAATTTATTGGTCTAGGATGGCCGTGAGGTTCAGACAGAAATGCAGGGAACTGCCTTACGGTCGTGTGGATTTCTCCTGATAAACTTGCACTTTGCGGTGGAAGGAGTGCGCAGGGCGCCACGGTCAGCGCTGTGCCTGTAGCTGGACGGCTGAATGAAAGCTTGATGTGATTCTGCTCAACAAAGCTGAACTCTGATCTGACTTGGCGACTTTGCCCTTGAACCGACTGATAGCTTTTTTCTATTATCAGGATTGTTGAGACAGCTTTAAAGCCAGCACAAAAGAAGACATGTGCCACAAGGTTGCAACATGTGGGACACATACTGTACATATGCTGCTTAAGGACTGCCAAACAAGTCCCAGGCCTGTGTTTTTGTTGGCTAAACCATCTCAAATTAGACCCCAACAACAGAGAGAGGCTTTTTAAGCTTCACTGAGTCACACTCCATATGCATCATTTATCATGTGATGTTTTTTCTCCCCTGGAAGATACACTCTTTGTCAAAGCACTGTGCTAGAAACCTGCCAAAACCACTGCCTTGTTTTTCAAAGAGTAGGGGTAATAATGTGGCATCACAAGGGAGCAAATAAATACTTCTCTTTGAAGACTAAATCCTGTAGCCCCTTTATGTTGTTGCGGATATCTAGACACCATTCTGTAGGTCTGGAAATTGTTTCTGTAATGAATGTGGCTCTCAGGGGAATGAGGGGGACATCTGGATGTGAGAGCATGTTGAGGGAAGCCCACGGTGTACAGGAGTATCAGAAGAACGGTCCCCAGGGCCGCACAGTCTTTCATGTCGGTCTTTAAAGATTTACTCTGATCATGGAGTGCTGGCATCAGACTTATGCACATCAAGATACCATCAAACCAGTGAGTTATTAGGCTTAAACGATCCATCATTATTGATCTATTATTATTCAGTTCTATCATAAAAGCACTTTTGATTTTATGTTATATTTTATGATGAGAAGGTGGAGATCGGCTAGTTATGGACAGGTCTTCGTAAAGAGTTTGCCCAACAGTAACGTGTGGCAGCTTACCCAGCTTGCTATGGGTTGTGAACTGTTGCAAACGCATTACATTTGGTGTTTTTGTGTGTCAAAAAGTGTAAAACTGAGGAGGAAAACTGCAGCCTTTTAACAGTGCGAGATGAACTCTCCACCAGGACAGCTCTTATCTTTTAGAGCCTTTATGTAATATAAGTTAGAAGTACAGCCACAGAGATTTTTTGAGTTGAAGCCACAACCACCACAAGAACATCATAAGGAAGGACTGTCCTAGTTGTTATCCCTGTGTTCGCCCACAGCTATGATTTGCGGTGTATTTTTGCATCAACAACCAAAGTACCAAAACATGAAGAGGGGAAATAAGGACATAACACTGCTCATTTCTTGGATGAGACATAGTATTTCAAAGGGATGTCTGGTGATTATATGCGGATATATTCTTGAGCCTTTCAGCTTTTTTCCCAGACATGTTATGTTCCAGCAGGTCTGATGCAGCCACACTGCGGGCCTTTAAGTAGAATCAGCATTTCTCTCCCTCAGCGTTTTTTATTTTCCATCAGTGGAAGTGATTCTAGACAAGCTGACTCCCTACCTATGACAGTGAGAACGTCTTTAAGTGGCCGTTCAGGGAAGTTGTGACAGAAAGAAGAAGAACGGGATGGGAGAGTGAAGGGAGAAAGATAAAGGGGAAGTAGGTGGGATGGGGCAGGGGTGGGGGTTGGAGAAAGGGAGAGGTCACCCTAGTTGATGTGAACTCTCATCACTTGCCAGGGGTCAATGATTCACCCCACAGTTCACACACGGTCAGAGGGGCACACACACACTCTCAGTCTGACACACTTGTGCCTCGACTTCACAGCTGCAAGTACGCAAACTTCCTATGTGCGAAAAAAATGTGACTGTGATATCATGTGACTTAAAGAATGTGGGTCGTGCTATAAGACTGTGTTTAACTTGCTCTCTAATGGCTGATCCGTGCACACAAAGCGTTCCCCACCCACTCCTGCAGAGTTAAATAAACCTCACAGGTAGAGAGGGTGGGGCTCTCTGCAGGTATTTGCTTAGGAATTCTATAGCTCCAGACCTGCGATGCTGACACCTGCATTAGCACACAGAACACACAATGGGTTTATTTCAGGGCACGATTGATTGAGTGTGTTGTATTTATGTGTCAGTGTAAAAAAGAGCCCGCTTGTCTTGGCTGTGTGTGAGTGGATGCTAATTGTGAGAACAGGATGAAGGAAAAGAAGGGGCATACGGAGGCCATTCTCTGGGCTAATTGCCAGTAATTAGTCATTAGTGAAGAAGGTCAAAGCCTTGATTTAATTCCAGCTTTAATCAAGCAGAGAACCTTGAGAGGCCCACAGGCTGTAGTAACGTTAGCTTATGAGACATAAATAGCTATTTTCTTTGCAAATGATCCGGCAGTAACATACATGTTTCACATGGATGTACACTTGCTTTGATTTCTATGCGCTGAACGTTGTGTATGGCAAATCCTTAGGATATCAAACATCTATCTGTTTAAGTGTTTGCTTTTAATGGATTCATCTGTTTTTAAGGCACAACAGCTAACTATATATTCATGACATCAAATGATGAATAAATTACGATCCCCTCTCAGTGGTTTCTGTCAGTCTTTGAAGTCAAGGTCCTTTCACACCAGGACCATTTTTGTCATGCGATATTGCAGCTTTTATTTTTTCATACTGTGTGTCCACTTCTGACCAATCAGATTGCGTGTTGTTGCGACATCAGATTCACGGGTATATTCAACATGGCCGACTGGCAAAGATAACGACCTGAAGGACAACTTGTGGAGAGTCATAGCGTCGGATCTCTTATATGATGATGGTTTGTGTGTTTTAATAGTTTGCTAAATGTCTTTGTTTTAACTTTCATCTGTGCTTAGTAACTTTAGCTCGTAAGCTAACCTGTTCAGATACAACATACCATATGTATTTTCACTGTCTCAAACTCATTCACCATTAGCACCAGTAGGTTTCAGTTGTTACCTTATATTTATGGATTATAGTTTCATGTGCTTATCTGGTACTGGCCCCGACTCAGTACATGCTATCATGACAGACAGACATCTCAACACTAGTGTCTAATCAGAACTGAAAACAGTCAGTCTGGTGTTGTGTCAGTCTTCTCGCTTCCACCCGGGACGCGTCTTTTTCCCCCCCGGACAGTCGCAAAATGGCACCTGGCTTGATGTGTATAATCAGGCGCGTCAAAATTCGCCTTAGAATATTTCAGAATTTTGTGTTCTATATTTGCGTTGGCACCTCTGTGTTTCATCAGTTTTCTCATGATGTCACTCAATTATAGTGAGGATATAATACTAGATGCTATATGAGGGCAGTTTAGCAGACTGCTGCGAACTACCTTTTTTAAAAAAACTTTAAAAGTCTGACAATTGTCGTCCAATCAGATGCACTAACCAATGTTTAGATTAAACATCTAGAGAATCCCATCTGAGAGAAAATCATATATAAAAAAGGAGACCTTGATTAATGCTCTCCGCTGTCCCTTGTGAGGGAGCTAAACAATGGCAACTGTCAAAGTTCACACATCTTTGCAGCACATTTCATTCATGAGAAGCTCAGTAAATACTGACTATTTTGATGAATGTGTGTTATCTTTATACATTCACGGTCTGATATAATGTTTGTGGAACAATATTGACAACTCAAAGGGAGTGTCCACTGTCAAATCAGAGGCACAGCTGATCTGACTGGCAAGAGGGCACACTGTAGCTATTTGCAAAGGGGCTAAAGGCCTGCCTCTGGTGGAGTGTCTTAGAGTTAGGTTGGGTCAGCGTTACCAATATGGAAACTGCCATTGATATACATCCATGTGTTTTTTAAGTTATACAGTCTATGTCTTATCCTACATTGTGGTTATGAAGCTGTCTTAGGTGAGCTGAGGGGAAGGTTGTGTCGAGACTTGATAAAGAACTTTGAGAGGGAAAAGACTGTTCAACCAGTCTGCATAATTCATGTAATCTTTTTTGTGATTACGCAGAATTTCTTGCCCTTCTCTTCTCAAACAGCAGCATTGAAGATCCAGCCAGATCAAAATACACAGCTGTCCATGAATGTACTCTTGTTTTCTTTCATCTTGGCAGGGGTGAACAGGGAGGGGCTCTTTGCCTAAAATTGTGTAAACATACTGAAGTGAACTTAGCTATGTATGTAGTTGAAATGGATGCTGTTTAAGAGTTTTCAATGCCTAAAAGTTAAAAATCATCCCCATATCTTTGTTTTTCTGTGGTCAAGTGATATAAGTAAGACTGAGGAGATGAACAATTAACAAGCCCACGCTGTAGCTCCTCAGAGTGTCCAGTAGAGGATATGACTTTACTAAGTTTTTTTTTGTCCTGCATTGGTCATGTGACTGAAATCTATGACTAGTGAGCAGATGGTTTTGTAAATTAGAATCTTCACAAGGTGGTCGAGACCCTACCTCGTCTTGCTCTTTTGGGATTATGATTTAAATATATAAGTGATCAGCAATGTAGATACAGGCACCAGTTGATACAGTCACCAGTTTTGCTGTTGTTGCCTGGACTACAGAGGAGCAGACTGTTGCTCCACTTCACCCTCTCAAATGGAGTAAAGTTATTGCTCAGACTGCTCTCATACTGGTATCATTTCACAAATCCTAAAACCTGCCTGAGACAGAAACCAGTGTTTTTTCCACAGTGTCAGAAGACAGCAGTTAAATGTGCCAGACTTCTTTTCATGGGTTGATTTGATATGATGTCTTCACAGGTTGTCTTTAGAATTGCTTATGTTGTTGAATATTAGCCTCTGTTGTCAATCAGACTCAAGTGTTTAAAACAGCTGGGTAATAAATATAAAAGCTGGCTTACTGTCCGTGGTTAAATGAAATACAAATGTAAGTAGATAATCAATCTTTTTCTTAATCAATTAAAACTAGCTCAAAATACATGCATACATTGCACAACGTTTAAATTACATAGTACAAGTAGACTGGCCCTTGTTTGTTGTTTTGATCCAGTGTGAATGTTGGAGTTCTTTGAGGTGAAGCTTCTTCATACACAACTTTTTCATACACAGCCTGTTAGTTTATTTTATATGTTTATTTACAAAGGAGCAACAGTTTAATTTTTATTTGACAAATAATTTCTGAAAATAAAAAAATGTAATCGAGATAACCTAAAATTAAATAAAGTTTGTTAAATCATGCCAAGTCTTGTACTTCATGGAAACATTGCTGAAATGATTGGCTGATTAAACTCTTTTACTCATTTTACAGATAAAAAGTGATCACCAGCTTGATGGCTGGATAATCTGAAAGGTTTTCTGAAAAAAAAATCAAAACAACAACAACAGCAACCAACATTGTTATGTTTCAGCTTCTTACATGTGAAGGTAATCTGCTTTTCTGTGTGTGATATCATTAGAAATGAAGTTTGGCTGGTAATTAAAGGCTATCAAATGTCACTTTGGGTGTTGGGAACTTGTTTTCTGACATTTTATCGTCTGAACATTCAGCCACATCGTGATAAAGTCACCATGTTGATCAATAAGAAAAACTGCCTTATTACTGGGAGTTACAGGTTATCAAACAGTGCTTTAAATCTAATTAAACATCTCTATTGAGAGACATGAAGAACGTTTAGAAACCCCGCTTGGCTATTTTGAGAGCTCTGAATGCCATTTTAGTGCACTCCTCCTGTCTCACACCCACACATGCAAGCGTGTGCTCACAACTGTGACACCCAAGCATACGTCGCTGTCAGGAAGAAAACTTTTATTTTCCTGTTTACTCCTTGTCTTTTTTGTCGACTTTTTTGCCTCTAAATGGACCTCTACCCAAGTGTGATTTATTTACGTATACTTTCTTCCTGTTTTCTTTGACTTGTAGACAGAGATATGAATGACACTGAAGACAAAATGTCTTTTGCATTATTAGAAGTTGAGATGTTACATCTGACAGTGCACCCTAAATTTAGGGTCGCTAATTAACATCTTCTTATCTTTCCACAGTGATACATCTATGAACGCTAATTATAACGCTCAGGGTTAATTTGGCGTGTTTTATGTGGGCCATGACACACTATTCCAACATAGCATTCATTCAAGAAGGGCTGTATTATTTTGGCTGCCTCCTGTGGGATTTGTAAGATCCAAAAGAGAGGCAAGTGTCTTGTCTCTTCCCCTGTCTTCCCCTTCGTCTGATGTCTTGGGCTGCCGAGTCTCTTGCCAGGTTACTGTCACTGAGTGGATCAGGTTACAGGTGGCCATCCTTCAAGCACTGTATGGACATTCGATCCATGCATGTTCAATGCAAGGGAAAGCTATGTTGAGTCATGTTAGCAAAATAGATGTACACAGGGCAAGACTCTTCAAGTTGTTACCCCATCTGTCAGTGTAATTGTCCTTCAAAAACTTTAAGGACAGAACCTGCTTAGCAGTTATTAGTCTGGTGGGAGCAGCTGCAGGAAAAAACTTGTGCCAATTTCACACTTATTGGCTTGGGCTACTTTTCATCATACTGATATAACATACTTCTTTGTACAAGAACACATGCAACCTGTGTCATTGTTCTCCAAGTGTTTTATTTTTATTTCTTTTTATACAAGCAGATTTTATTTCTGTTTATTTTGGTCTTTCATTTGAAGTGCTATAAAGTCCGGATTGGATTTATCTCTGCATGAGTTTATTTAAGTTTCACTAAATGTTTGTCATGTATTGTTCCTCATTGCTTTTAAGATATATTTTTGGCCTTGTTTGCGTGTGGGTTTTCACTTTGCTGTATGTTTGCTGCACCATCTTAAAGCACTGAAAAAGACAATTCCTGACTTCCTGGAATGCTATAACACTTGTTAAACACACAAACATACTCACAGTGTGCTGAGAGGCCTCGGAGGTATGGATAAGCATGCTGGCACAGATATTTCTTGGCATTGAGGGGATTTAATGTTGTCCCCAGTGCAGCAGACTTCTGCGGCCTCTGGTTTACTTTTGGTCACTGCCACTGTCACATGAGTGTCATGTTTAAAAGGCAACCTGTGATTCATATACTGCAAACATGGGAAACTCTTTTAGAAAATGTCAAATTAAAGTAGAAGCTCCTTGGACTACATGAACATCAGTGCCATAATCTTCAGCCTCAGCCCCCTTTTAAGAAAGGTAATTGGAAACTTCTGGTTGTCCCATGTCTGAAGTGTGCCCCTCCACTATGTACACCCTCTCTTTTCCCTCCTCCCTCCTTGCTCCTCCCTCCTTCGTGCAAGACACACTGTTCTGCAACTACAACAGGTGTCTCCGAGTAGATAGTTTTACCCACTCTGAGTGACAGAGAGGGAGACACGTGACAAGTGGGTGGCTGGGCAGCTGATTTTCGCAGCAGTCGGGCAGCAAACAGTTCCTGTCGGATTGATCTCTGGGGGAAGGATAATCTGGGTAATCCTATAACCAGTACCGGGGGAACTCCGCCTCTTTTGCTCTTCACTAACACCCAACCCCACCCCTTCCAACCCCACCCCTTTTCCACGTCCACCCTTCTGTTCCCTGATCCGTCCTGAAAAGCGGTCGATCAGAGCGTCCGCATCATTTCTTAGTTTGTCAGCAAGCCAACACTAGAATCTGAGTCCCGGTCCCGAGTGACTGGCACCCTGCCAGCTCCGCACTCTTACAGTAGGCATGTGGCACCCTGTGGCATCACCTGCAACTGGAGGCAGCCCTGGGAAGGAGTTAGGCTATAGCCACTGTGAGTAGCCGGGTCTGGTCTTTCCTTTGTGTGAGAGTATGTGTGTTTTTAATTGTTTCAGTGAAAGCTAGATAGATGGATCAGAAGTGAACGTGCCTTGTCAACGATGTTGCTTGTCTGCATTGCTGTTGCTCTGTGTTTTTCCACAGAGCTGAGGTGCATGCATTAAGAGCTAGCGCAGTACAGATGCTTTTAGGTAATGCCTTTAATCCCTGTGCACTCTCCAAACAAGTTGTGTGCCATGCGGAAGATATCAGCAAAACGCATGGCAAATTCATTGGTGGAATTTCTTTTTAATGAAGGTGATAATGGATCATCCTCACTGTGAGACATGTCTTACTTTGATTAAAAGACTTTAATTTCACTAGGGATTGTAACTTAAAGTCCAGATTTCATGAGCTTAGCAGCCCCCAACAGCTAAGTTCCAGCCTTTAAAATCAGCAGATTGTTTTAACTAATTGTGACAGGTAAAAGGCTTTAAAAGTACTTTTACACTTGCGGGCGAAAGCTTGTGAGTGCGGTCAGAAGGGATGCCAGGCAACCTTACCTAAAAGTCCACATCCAGTTCTTCATGCTCGTCTCTTACACCGTCTTTACTATCTCCCTATCTCTTAACACTTGTCTCTTCATATTAGCCCCCTCTATCCTGCTTTCTCTCTCTGTGTTTGTGTCTGCTGCCTGTCACACCACATCCTTTAATCAGCACTCCCTCTGATGAGCTTTTTTCTCCTTTTCCTCTTTCCTGTGTTTGAGGAGGTGTGGGAAGTGTTGATGGGAACTCACAGCCACACTGTAGTTGGCCTATTAACTGGCCCAATGTGTGTGTGTGTGTGTGTGTGTGTGTGTGTGTGTGTGTGTGTGTGTGTGTGTGTGTGTGTGTCATATGTTGGTAGAAGGGGACTGATTGTTTACTCCAGTGTCCTGGGGAGAAGCATGTGATGGCTGTGTTTACAACTGTGCTTCCTCCTCTCTGAAAATCATGAAGATATTTATTCATTCTCCGTCTATGTGTTGAGAAGTGTGGACAAACTTTGGGAAGCTTTTACATCATAAAATGCAGAAATTTCTATGCTAATCGATTCCTGTTACATGTACTGTAAATCATATCAAACAATAATGTCGATGAAATGTCAAATGAAGGAATACTGTTGAGCTTGTGTCAAACAGAGAGACCTTGAGCTGAATAAAAGCTTTGAGATTTCTTTCCTGCTTATGTGAAGCATGTGAAAAGTTTGCGTTTGTATTTTTTTATGTTTCATGTAGCCATTGCTTTACATCCATAGAAGTAAAGTAAAACAATTCACATGTAGGGACTTAAGCTCCTGCCAGAAAAGTTGAGTAGTTGGGCAATAAAAGAGGTATTTTAAGCTGATTTTGAGTCTATGTGGGTTAAATTTGTCTAGTATTATAATCTATGCTTTAAATGATACTGATGAGCTCGAGCGGTGGCTTTGTCAGTCTGTTTGATTTATGACTTTGGTCAAGACGACTGTAATACCCCGAGAACTATTTGACGGACTGCTGTGACTTTATACAAATGCATCACCCCTGTAGGAGCATGTATTCTGATATCTTTGTTGCTTTTGCTCAAGCGCTAATGACAGGATAATTTTCAAACCCTCTGGTTTCTGACAAGATAATTGTACAATCACAGTCAGCTTAAGTTTTCCTGTTGAAGCCAAACTGCACTTTTAAAAAAAAAAGTGTACATGAAAACATTGCTCTTTTGAACTCCTTGCATTGAATGGCTATATATTAAAATCTTCAAAATTTCACCCCAAACCCACATGTATGAGCTCTTGGCGTAATTAGATTTCTCATTTGTGCACTTTTAAACACCATGAAAAATTCCTCAGCATGTAAAAAAAAACACGTCTTCCACCTTTGTGTTTCCTAGAGTAATATGAATTTTATGTCAGCATTTCCACAGTGGGTGACTGAAAATAGACACTTGCAGCGTATGCAAAACACAGCACATTTACCACCTATTACTTTGTCAAGGAAGCTTTTTGAAAGGAGATAGTATCACGTCCCAAACTAAACTCAAGTCTCCTAAGCAGGCTGCCTAGTCTGGCAGTCCTTCTAGGAACTGGTCACGGGTCCAGAGGTCAGGTCAGCACGTTCACGCGAACAGGGTCACAGCATTGGATGAATAGGTTAATGTGTGTGTGTGTGTGTGTGTAGCTGCAACACACATCTACTTCTGTAAGCGTGTGTAAGCAAGTGCGTTTAATTACTTCATCAGACAGAGCTTGATGCTTCGGTTTGCATTGGGCCTTTTGGTCTGCCTGCTTGTTTGTTTTCCAGGAGTGCTTGGTCAGCTTGTTCTGTTTGTGCAAGCAGACTTGTGTTATCTCCTGTTGTTCAAGTTCCAAACTCATTTCATCACTCACAAAACAATCTTTTATCTGGTGGCTGTCGCAGTCTCTGGCCTCCTCATCGAACCTCTGTGTAAAATGCATCCCGCCAGCAAGACTGCAGGGTGTGGATGCAAGGACACGGCTCATACTTGGGAAATGCTGTGTGATGACGCATGTTTTTCTGTGCATTGACTTGACTGGCATGTGTTTTGTTTTGTTTGGTTCTTCTTTAGGGGCGGAGGGGAAGGAACAAAAAGAAAACTCAGGGTTAACTCTTTTTCTTTTCATGGAAATTGTGCGCAAGTTCACTGGAGGGTTCATTACAGGGCAGAATTTAGGGTCAGAAAAGTTCAGATGCTCCAGTGCGTATGTTTTTACAGCCGTATACTTTCCATTCATTCAGGTTAAACAAGGGAGGAATGCTTCACAACTATAGCATTAGTTTTATATAGTCCAACTCATATTAAAAGTTGCTTATTTTGTCTAAAAAAAAAAGTCATACCCTGGCAGGCTGAGCGATTAATATTGTGTTTGTTCGAGTGTGTGTGTCCCTCAGTGTGTGGCGAGATCATGTGAGCAGGAGAGATGCTTTTTAGGAGCTGCACTGTACCCTCCCCCGTCGACCCATCACTCCGTCTATCAACTATCCCTCCATCTATCCCTCCCCTCCCCTCCCCTCTTCTCTGGCTCCATCCCACTCTCTGTCCCCTCATCCTCCACCTCCCACCTTCTTGACAGCTGGCCTGCTGAGCTGCAGATACTTACCCGGGGATAAGAGGATTTACTGACACAATTGATCAGACATCAACCTCATTTAGCGATGAAATGAATGTTTAACGGGTTTTGATTTTGTGCTCCAGTGCATCAAGTGCAGTGATTTTATTTTATTTTATTTATTTATTCATTTAGTTGTCTAGTATGAAAGACAGCAAGAGTATGCGTCCTCGTAAAGAGTGTGTGTTTTAAACAAGGGTTTGTTGCTGTCGCGCATGGGCCGGATTGACAGCAGGGAGACTTCTTAATTACAGGTCCACTGTATCTAATGAGCTCCGCAGGCTGTCCGTCTGATTACTTTAGGAGACGATCTGCTCTCTGTCATATGGTCACAGCACTGTCAGCCACACATGGGAACATGAGAGCATGTGGTCATACTACACAGATGCTCACACGCACGCACAAGACACACAAAGCAGGTATTAAACAGATCGATGCACACACTGTAGATCCGTCTTCATACTGGCTAATCTGATTGATATTGAGGCTTGTGCTGCTCTCCAGGAGTCGATTTGTCGCTTCTGATCCCCGTCACATATTCCTCACTGGCCACCGCGCTCCCAGTTCTGCTCTGCTCTCCAGACAGGAGATATTATTAGTTAGTGGGCCATGAGCTTATTGAATTACCACACAGAGGAGTGCTCCATCCAGCCACTAACCAGTAATTAACAGAAAGGGATTTACAGGGTTTGTGGTCTGTGATGTTTCTTTGAACCTGTTGAACATTAGATCTGCTTGATACATGTATTTGTGGCTTTGGCTGTCCTCCGTCACAAAGGGTAGGATGGAAGGGTTTGGCCTATTTAAACGCTCATGTAACAACACAGCAGCTGCTTTATGGTGATAATGATGATGATGTTGTTGTATCGTTTACACTGGGGCTAATTCTGACTGGTTGCTTATCTTAAAAGATATGAAGTACAATGTTTAAATCACTGATTTTTTATTTGTATGTAATCTTCATTTAACCAGGTTTGCTCCATTGAAATCATAAACCTCTTTTTCAAGGGAGACGTGACCAAGACAGCAGCAAAAACACAATGTTGAAGACACAGATACACAGGAATCACTGCACAGTCCAGAAGCATTAAAATAACATATGTGAAGAGAAATGATCTCAGAGTCAGTTGTTCTCTGTGATTGATTATTGTACGTGGTGATATCAAGTTCTTGTAAGAGGTTTCTGTGTTTCTGTGAAATTCAACTCTTACAGTAAATGTCAAGGTATATTTGTTTATATACTGCAGTTATTTGTGGTCATGATCAGTGTGTCTGAGCGCTTCTGCAGATAGGAACTCTTTTGAACTTGGTTCAGGAGTTTGGCAACAGGCGACCTTTGATTTGCAGCGCCAGCGGTCAAAGGTGCCCTTCACTGCTGTGTCTGTTTGTTTGCTCTCTGATAGATGCCTGTGTTTTTGCAGCACTGTATAGATTTCAACAAAAACGGGCAGGAAGAAGTGCTGGAACATAATCTTTGTGAAAGCTGAAAGTTTGTTAGTATGAGTGTTTTTAGCCTTTCTGTGAACCACCTCCCAGTTTGTGTTTCTCTGAAGTAGGGTTGTTGCGGGTCTGTCTCTGTACATTCCTGCAGCTTCTTTGAGTTGAAGTGATTTACACATAATGGAGATAGAACAGCCGGTTGAGGTGGGTCATACAAGGATAGGCCCCTTTAGCCGCTCTGGGCCGATTTATGCTTCCTCTGCTGAACATGTTGGCCTTCTTAACACACACTCCCTTTACGAAGCATGCTCAGCTCGCCAGCCATTCCCTCTAAGTTATCCCACCAGCTGACTGTACATGTGCTTTTGTTCCCTCTCGTGCTCTGAGGCAACAATGACTCTCAGGTGAGGACAAGGTACAGCCTTCTCCAGACCAAACGTGACGGTCATGTTGAAGGCAGTTTAAACCCGTGTTGATGGAAACTGAACTTTACCAAGACAGTGACCAAAGTTTCAAGTGGGAATGTAATGGTTGTTGTTTTATTTTAAAAATTTCAGATAGTTCACTGAGGTCAACATGACTGTTTTGTGGCTACATTCCCACTTAGAGTCCAGTTTCCAAAGAATTTCAGTGTACAGCTCAAGAAATCTACAAACCCAAGAGCGGCAAACTACCAAAACTTTGGAACCAGACATTGATGATGAAGACTGAAATACTCTCGATTCTTCCTAAAATTTCCAATTCAGCCAGTATTTATAAAAGCCTTCTTAACGTTATAGATCATCTAGTTGGTTCTAACTAGGGAGTAACTGTTTCAACGTAGGTTAGAAAGCACTAAACAAAGGTTCAAAAAGTTTGAGGGTAAATTGGTTTGTTGAACATGGCTAACATCAGTGCTCCTTGCAGGTAAATGTCCACATGGCTTTGCTGGTCACGTTTTCCTTTTCCTTAGTGGTGGTCACCATATTGGTAATGTTGACTCAACCTAAGTTCAGTCAGCCTATCAGAGGTGGGCTTTTAGCCTCCTTGCAAATTGCTACAGTGCCTGCCCATCAGTTGAGTTGACCGTGCCTCTGATACACAGATCTTTGAACCTTGATGACTTCTAAACAAATGCGTGACAAAAAAAACTGAAGACCTGTACAGTGGGTGCAGCCATTGAGACTAAAACCTTTATTTGAACCAAGAACCAAACAACAGACAGTCAGTCAAGTCAATGCACAGAAAACGTGTGTCATCACCAGCTTATTTGGCTTGTTTGAATGATTTGCAATTTGGGTGCCTACAAGGGTGGCATTGTTATATTATGTAGTCAAAATGTGCAGAAATGCTTATTCTAAGTACTGGTCAGAAACAGTGATTTTTAGTTCAGGTTGACTTGCTTGTTGGTCCTGGTTTTAAGCATATGACACATGAGAGTTCATCTGTTGGGCTTCATTGTATGAACTATTTCATTCAACAATAATTCTGACCAAATAATCAGCACAGATGAGAGGCATTGCATGAGTGTTGGTATAAAGTACAACATTACTGGGTGTTCTGAACACAGTTAACAATAAAGGTCTTAGTCTAGACTGATCAAGTATGTACCTCTGACCACACAATACAGCCCTTTTTGCTCTGGTTGTAAACATGCAGATGAATGTACATAAGGTGGTTTGAGGTTATGGTCTTGTTCTAAGTATCAGCACAACAATCTGTTGTTATGTTCAGGCCCCACTAATATATCTTCATGTTCTTCTTCTTTGCCTGTATTAACCTTTATCTTGTTTTTCTACCAAGTCTGCTGGAGTAATCTGAATAGTTGCTGGTTGTAACGTCTTGGAGTGTACGTTGTCAAACTGCTGGCCTGAGGAGTGATGAGTGCTCTGCTGTTATATCTCCTACTCAGCACTTCAAGAATAGAATAGATCTTTACGAGCCCCAAAGGGAATTTGTCATGCACATAAAGAGAGGGGTCAGTGCACAAAATCAGACGCAGTACATGCCGTACAGCACCCAGCCATTACATAAGCTCATTATTTAGATGAATCGGCACTTTGAAAAAAGTTGCAGTACACTCCCTACATGGATGTAAAATGATTTTTTTTTTTGTAGCACAAGGGTTAGTACAGGGTCTTAGCAAGAGTGAAGTTTCCCAAAGTATGTTTCCCTGCAGTATATCTTGTGTATTCACTCAGCTTGGTGGGACAGAGAGGGAGGCCCTGATACATATTTGCCTGCTGGGGATCACTCATGGAAGGCTGGAGAAAGTGGGCGAGTGAGAAAAGGGGTGGAGGCTATAGTTTCAGCGCTAAACAGGAAGTTGCACAACATCTGTTCCTTGGCATCGGGAGAGGGAGTAAATGGCCAGCTGTGTGATTTGGAGTGTCTTCATGCAGAAAGCCCCTGCATCTAGGCAGACAACGTGTCATTCCTCTTTGTTTCCCAATACAATGTGAAAGCTTGCATTAGTCAAAGTTTCCATTTCCCTTTAATGAAGGTTATTCTTGTCTTATCTCAGGGTGAAAAAAAAAACAAAAAACAAAGAAACAATTGTGACCCAACTAAAGGTTAAATACAAGGGAATGATTTCAGAATTATTGCGAAGTACTTGGTAATAAGTTTGTTGAAATAGTCTGAAAATAGGAGTAACTTTAGACCACTCATCAGGCATGAACTGTCTGAACACAAGCCTGTTTGTGAACACGAGCCATTATTTCTCAAAATAAGACACAGAGAAATAGATCTTCAGAGATCTGTGACAGCACTACCCGTGGGAGAGTGGAAAGGTTGTTCTTTTCTCTTGAATTCAAAGTGTCAACTGGGGTTGAGCGGGAGAATTGACCAAAAAATGGATTAAAGTTATGTCATGTGAATCCCACACTTGACTGGAGCAATTTAAGTATAACCAGCACAAGCATGTGGACGTTAACCTTTAGGGGGACAAAAGGCTGCTATTGCTAGCACTGCTAACGTTTCTAATTTCACTTTGTGTACCCACTGACTCTGTGACCCCGTCAAAGAAATCGTGCTCAGTTTTGACTGTTTTTAAGTGTTTCCTCACCTTGAACCGCCCTGCCAGAAGAGTTACATTTGGAAATCAACAACTTGGAAATGAGCTTCTTCAGAGCATTTCAGATCACATTTAGAATTTATGTGCTCATCTCTATCTGTGTGGAAATTGGCCACAAAGTTAGCATTCAGAAGATTATGGGGAAAGAGAAGTTATGTAGGATTAAAAGAAAGAACCAGATACAAGGACCTCCAGTCATTCTGTGTGCTTATTCAAGCTTTGAAATGTGACACTGCATTTTAGCTAGATGTCATAACAAGTTTTTCTTGATATTTCTCATCACATGACTGCACAACTGGGAGAGTACAGCTTTCCTCCACTATACATACAGTAGGCTATATAACATCATTATGTAAAACAAAGCTTGAAGGGAGAGTTGCCGAACAGGTTTTCAGAACAGATCACCAGGGTCGTTATAAAGAACTTTTCCACTAATAGCTTCTAGAAAGAACTGGAGTTGTATGCTTCAGGTTTAAGTTTGAGACTGATAAAAATAGAGACACCATGCTACAATTAAACTGAGGTCAACTCATCGAAGCAGCCTGGAGCCAGGCTCTGAAAAGAATAAATAAATCTTGGCTTGATAATTAAATGGTAAATAGACTTTGTTTGTACAGAGCTTTCTCTAGTCCTCTGCGCTCTCGAACGCTTTTTACATCACATACCACATTCACCCAGCATTCACACACTGATGGTAGAGGCTGCTATGGAAATCATCCATCAGTTCTTTTGATCCTCATCCCACCTGCAGGGTCAGCTGGGGTCAAGTGTCTTGTCTGAGGATACCTCATTACGTGGGCAGTGGGACCTGAGCCACAGCTGTCCCTTACTGTACATCACAAATTCAGAATCTATGTGCCACCTGAGCTTCTATCTTGTACAACTTTCAGAAAGATTTAGCTTAGTAAAAGTGTTACGGCAAAAATGAAAGTCTCCCCCTAAAAGAAATTGATCTCTTAGCACCTTGTTAATCTAAACACAAAAATGTGAAATGTGACTGGGAACAGTGGCATTGGGCCCAGATTCCCTCTGTGTGTGTCTGAGTATGTGAGTGTGTTGCAAGGTGGGTGGAAGGAGATGCTGCACTAGCACGTGTGTTATAGCTCTGGATTTATCTCGAGTTTTCAGTCGAACTCAAATGTTTATGATCATTTAATGTCACGTCACTCTCCATCAGTAGCACTGAGAAGAAACATGTTTCTATGACTCATTGATGTTAGCCTGTTGAGGTGCTGCTTCATGTATCAGATTTTATCAGAACAAGCTGTGACAGCATGTGACATTTGAATGTATTCATTATGTCTAAGGAACATGTTGGTCCCTATATGTACATACTGTATGTGCAGGCTGGTATTTGTTATATGTGTTGATGATGTATGAATGTCCCCACAGCCACAGTACATGCATGAAATTACACACCACGCCCAGTTTCCCGGATGACTGACAGCTTTTCTAAGTAGGTCATCTATGTAAATGCCAGCCTGTCTGTTCACATCAATGGATGCAAAGCAAAGTCAGCACCCTGTGACCAAAGTCAGGCGGGCTCTCCTCTGTGTAGCCTTATTTACACTTCACTCATAGTATACACACACACACACACCACTCTGTTCTTGGTGATATACTCTCTTTATTCTCAGATTTGCTCTTTTTGTTCAGGTTGTACTTAAGGAAGTTTGTTTAACCCCACAGGCTTTGTGTTTTTACTTTTGTAGCATTCAGAAATACTTGGCTGGTGTTTTCGTTATAGCCGCCGGTCCAATTGATAAAATAGTGTATGCACTGTTACATGAAAGTGGGTGTTTTCTCAAAACTTTCCTCTGAAATGATACACCAAAAGTTTAAATCATAAATTTTTCAGCTCCTTTGGTACTTATTATGCCTTTGAACTGTTTTTTGAGTTTTAGAGTCAGCAGCTTTCTTTTTTAGGTTTCCTTGGGAATTATTTCTTTAGTCAAAACACATACTTACCATGTCTACAACAAAGCCTACATCAGGGACGTATTCAGTGGGGTGGCCAAGGTTTGTTACCCCTTAAAATACGATCAGTCACCTCGAAATGGGTGCATCAAACACAATCAGTGTTGGGGGGGCCACCCCAGGGAAGAAAGGCTTAAAGCTTTCTTAAAGACTTCTATTGCTTTTAACAAAGAGCACAACGTGCGGTGTCTTTGTATCAGTGACGCTCTTTTATGTACCATCTCTCTCCACTATCCTGCTAGCTACCAGTACTGTAGCAGAGGTCAGGAGAGGTAGCATTTGTAGTTGTGAGGTATGGATAGACAGTGTGAGTATATTAGCTTTGGCTCATGCAAGCGTTAACTATGGGATGGACCCACTGTCTGTGACCAGTTCACAGAGACTCGGTGAAGCCCCTCTGTTGGTCACTTGTGGAGCCTTTTCAAGATTAATTTTTGAAACAGTATACCACCATGTTTTCTGAATAAGTGATAATGAACAGTTGAAGGAGAAAAGCTGCTGTAAAGTGGCGTTTCCAGACTCATCTTCCTTACTATGTATTCAGTGTTGTTTGTGTCTTTGAGTGCCTTCTTCTGTGGAAAGTACCTAAGAGCAATAAAATACATTTCTCTGCATTTTATACCAATGTATCAGCTGCTACAGCATATGGGATGCAGCTTACTTTTTGAGCCTTTACACATCCTATACACCAGATTATATGATGTCTTAAATTTGGCTATCTGAAATGTGTTGCAACTGGCTGCCAGCATTTTCCTTTAAAGTGTTGAAATGTAGCATTTTTTTTCTTTTCCTTTTACTTGAATTTGCAGGAATATATTTCAGTCATCTATATTATAGACAAGTGTGGAGGAGAAGAGCTGCTCCAGCAGTCCATCAGTCATGAACATTACCAACAAATGTGTTTTTGATAGCGAGAGTGCTGAAGCTTGAGGATTCAGTTTAGAAATGTTTTGCTGGTTGCCTCTCCCGTCATATTTATTTTTAATGTTAACATTATTCACTAATGATAGCTGAAGTAGGCTACAGCACAGACTCCTACACAAAGTTGAGACCTTGTTCGTGTTGTGTTACGAGCCTGCATGTAGCTTCTGTTTGTTTTTACTTTGCTTTATCTAGATGTTGCACTGAATTTCCTATGTAAAAGTTCATTCATGAGGCCAGACTAATACAGGAAGTTTTTCAAATGAACTTGTATTTCTTTAATTCTTACATAGGGACCTATAATCCCCTGTTCGCTCATTTGGACTCAACTGTGTTTTACAGTACATCCAAAACCTCTTATGTGTTGTAACAATGTGGTTTGTTAAAATGAAAGCATGTGATACTCAGTGTCAGTCTTTTTTTTTAATCTTGCACACCTTTTAAAACATTTTTCTTCCTCCTTCAGACTCCACAGGGCCAATGAGCACAGTCCACACCCACCCCCCTCATATGGGTGGCATGGTGGGCCACCCATCAGTCATCAGCACCTCCAGGCCCTTACCGTCCCCCATGTCCACCTTGGGCTCACCAATGAATGGCTTGGCCTCACCTTACCCCGTCATTACATCTTCTCTGGGCTCCCCTGCTGTATCTCTACCATCCACACCTAACATGAACTTCGGACCACTCAACAGTCCACAGGTAAGAGAGTATGTGGGTGTTTTAGTGGTCATCAGATAGCTATGGCTGTTGGCTAAACCAGCTATGAGAGGGACATCAATTGAATAAAAAAGGAATATAAACCTATAGATGAAAGATTAATGATGTTTGTAAAAATAATTTTGATTTTCATCTCCTTTTTTTATCATGTGGTTACAGAGATAGATCTACAGTTTGTGAAAACCAACCAGCAACCCAGAGTTTTGATGACTTAAACCAACTTGGAAGTAAAGAGAAGGGGTTATTGGACACAAATGAACACCCATTTTTATCATAGTAAAGCCAAGAGTTTCGCATAGATGTCATGGTTACATCACCATTTTGCCAATTTCTAGATGAGCTGGAGACTGAAATCTTTGGGCTTCGTTACACCCCTCTAGATGAGTAACGTCACTAAGACTTAATCTGTGTCCCACTTCAGGCGAAACATCCCAAGAAGGATTGCGACCTTGTCCAAGGATGCATCCCTTGTAGCCCAATATGCCCCATAATTCATTGATAGTAAATTAAAATAAGATGGCAGACTCGACAGTAGCCTTGTAACATACCAGTGAATGAAAGTTATACAATATAAGTTATTGGTGTCAAATTGAGTTGTTGGTGAATTAACATTTACAAAACAAATGGGGCCTTGAAACTTTTTTAGCTTTTACAAAATAAGTCACAAGATGCAACTTATATAAACTCAGGGGGACAGGAACAACACTGAGCTGTGAGAGGGTAAGAGCGGGAAAAATTGGTGATGTAAACCAAAAACAGACATAGACCAATTTGATTCACATTGGGCAGCCTATGCTGGTCATGAAGGTCAGGTGTTGTGAAGGATGCTCCCTCTGGATTGGGACACAGTGTTTATTCATGTTTTAAACAACTTATGGTGGAAACTTGCAGAGTTTAAAATCACATCAAGAAAAACAGAAAAGACAGTTTTGACTTTAAGTGTGTGTTGAATCCGTACAAGTCCTCAACACTAACCTTCTTTGTGTTACTTAAACTCACTCATGCTCTCAACTACCTCCACAGAGGTTTATATTCTTCCAATTACTACTTTTAGCAAGGTCCGTCTGTGCTAAACTATCATGTTCTTGGGTTGATCATGTGCTTCTAATTCCTGGAATCTGGTCCAGCAGACTGGAGGCTGGAGGTTAGCCATATCCAATGTGTTTGGCTGGCATACCTTGGCTTCACTCTCTCTCTCCTACCCTCCTGCTGACCTTTAAACTTCTCGCCCTAAAGGTCATCCCTGAATTCTGTGTTACTGCTGTCATGCAAGGGGACTTAAGATGCAGTGCGACTATTAGCCCCTTTAATGGATTACTAAGGAAGCGGAGAGGGAGAAAAAGAGCAGCCATTCATTTTCTCTGCCATTTTTTGTCCTTTCTGGACATTTTTCATCATTTTAAACACACTGTCTCCTCTCCTGTCAGCTCGACTCTGTCAGAGTTAGTCTCCACTGAGAGCTCAAATCTTTACACTCCATTTTCACTGAGTACATTAATGTTGCAATTACAGCTGACAAGAGCTGGCATACAAACACTTGTAAGAGTTTCCATTAAAAAATCTGGTCCGCCAAAACCAAAGAAAAAAGGTTGATGTGATTAAAATCTTTGCTTTATTTCTGTTAAAAATTGACTTTTGAAGACTACTGAAATGAGCCATATTGTGAATATGAATAGTCAGAAGTGGTGGCATTTAATGAGAGGGAAATAAGTTGCAGTTAGTCTTGGCTCTATCTGCAAATTTTAAAATTAAAGTTTTGACATACTTTGGAATAAAATGGATCTGAAAAATAATGATAAAGCTTCTTTTTCTACTCAGTTAATCCCTAAAATATAATCCCTGGTATGATTCTGCTGCTTATTTATCATATAACCAACCTGCGCCATCAATCTTTTGGTTAGAGCCTTAACTACCACGTCCAGCAACATATCCATTTGATATTTGATAATATGCTGTATGCCAAAATCTAACTGAGTCATTTTTTTTTTACCTGAGCTGCTCTCGATGCAAACACACCTCATTCCCTGTTAAAGGTTGCTCATGCTACAGCTCTTATATTGAATTAATAACACAAAGAAACACTTTTTAGGCTGCTCTTTTTATCTTTGGTCCCAAACCTTTATGAAAGAGAGCGAGAAGAAGGGACGGCTAAAGCAGCTGCATCTTTAAGTGCTCTCTGTGCTTTGATGTGATTGGCTGCAGAGTCAGAAACATACATACGTACATGCACACGCGTGAAGAGCTTCGGAGCCAGGATCCAGGCCAGTGCTGCAGGGCACAGCAGATAGTTCTATACATTAGTTCAATCACAGTATGGATCCGTGCCCTCAGGCTCTCTCAGGGTTGATATGATTGTATGTTTGGTGAAACCGTCTTTTCACTGCTCGTCATCAGCCGGTGACCATCAGGTTATTGTGTCAGGGGGACATCACATACTGTTGCCATGGGTGAACTGGGGGTCATGTACAGTGCTGGGCTCATAGCAGCATGAGTAAATTCAGTGTACTAGTTATAGTACAGCATGTAGTGTGGATGTATCGGACAGTATAAGTCAGGACTGCGGTTATTTATGTCTCCTTTAGAATTCCTAATTTTGACGTTTTCTCAATTATGCTTTATCAACATTTTCTGATAATAGTATCTGCCATTATATTTACACATTTGATGAAATGCTGAAAGTGGTTTCAAACAGTTCACTGACACATTAAGATACAAACCTAACAGCACAACAGAGTCCAAGTTGACGCATCTAAATTTCTTCAGAGATTTTTAGATTTTTGGTTTTATATCTTGGGAGTGTAAGAAAACCAGCAAGAATTCGAACTGAAGTCGCTGAAACTCTCTTTATCTGGCCTTTTGAGCTTTAAAACCAATCCAACAAGACATCTGTTATCAGAAAGCTTGTTTTTTTGTTCTTAATCATTCAACTAATCATTTAATTGGCTAATTCTGTTGAAAATAAAATTTAGATCTAGAGATCAAATACTTTCCTGTGTAGAGTGGAGACATAAGTCTGGCCCTTCAAAGCCTGTAGTAAACCTTTCATGTATGATGCAGTGTGTTCGTAATAGCATGTGACATATAAAGAATGTATGACCCATCAATAATCCATATTCAGTGCTTGTAGCTCTTTTCTGTGGCAGTATGTTGTCTGTCTGTGTCTGTAAAACTGTTCGAACACACCACAAGGTGTATTTCTCTTCCATGCACAAGTGTAAAATCAATTATTTGTGAATACTGTGTTGAACCAAACCTGCATTTGCTTGTAGACAAGAGGCTGAATGTTCATATAAGTGTGACTGTTTGCCTTCTGGGCAAGAAGTAGGTGGTGGAGTTGAGAACTAGTGAGCTCGAGAAAAACAGAGACAGAAAAGGAAGATCCTCGGATACACTGTCCTCTGCTTTAAGGTCACAGGCCTGAGTTCAGCCAGCCATTAGAGGATATTCAGAGGAGAGAGCACATTGTAAATAAGTGATAAGAGGAGACTGAAGTGACCGGGAAGATGTCCTTCATGTCAGGCTGCATCAAATATATAGAACGGCAGGACCTAAGTAGGTCAATCTTGTTTTCTCTTGGAGTGCAGATGTTAGCACAAAAAACAAACAAACAAACAAAAATGTGTAACACAAGCATGCGTCCTGCGTGGTGTTAAGCAATAGGAAAGGGGTCAAAGAGAGCGAAGATGATCAGAGCGAGAGATGTAGTGTGAAGCAGTGTGAAAAAAGGAAACTTGTTGCTTAGGCTGGGGTAGGTTTTATTTCATCTGCTGGGTTGTCCAGTTATTTTGAACCCCTTTCATTTCACCCTTTTCAAGTATCACAGAGGCTTTTTAACATCTTATAGCATCAGAATCACATCAAGTAGTTTCTGACCTTTAACTCACCCATGATTATTAGTTAAGAAGCAAATTATGAAGCAAAATATAAGGTCAAATTGGTGCTACAATGCAAGCTCATGTGACACCTCTGTCTGAACAACAAAATTGGAGCTCCCCCTGCTGTTGAAGCCTGGAAACTGCACCCTCTGAACCATGTGACTTCCCTCACACGCCTCTCTCCCTGTCAACAAACATTAAAAAACCTGCATGACAAGCCTCAGACAGAAGCCCCACCCATTAGCAGAGCATGTGATCACACCAGCAGACACTTTTACAATAAATTGCGTGGGTGGGGAGAGGAAAAAAATAGTAAGGGTGAGCGGAAGAGAAAATGAGAAAAAAATAGGGGAAGGAGGAGAGTGTCATGAGACAGCCCAGCACTTTTCAAGTAGACTTCCCTTCTGCTTCCGTTCAGTTTTGTTCACCTCAGCTTTAACTCTTTGTGTATGTTTTTTTGTCTCTTTTGTCTTCCTGTTGTCCTCAGATGAATTCTATGAACAGTGTCAGCAGCTCGGAGGACATCAAGCCACCGCCGGGCCTGCAGAGCCTGGGAAACATCAACTACCAGTGTACGAGCCCCGGGGGAATGTCAAAGCACATCTGCTCCATTTGCGGGGACCGCTCCTCAGGTAATGTTAGATAATGGGGGTGATGGGGGGGTGGACATGAAAAATGTATTTCCCTACTTATTACAAACACTAGCATCTTAATAGAAGCAGTTTCAGGGTGACTTGTAAGGTGTTTTGACAGGTTTACTAGTGCAATTTATAGTTCACCTTTCAGATTTTCAAGGTTCTCAAAGTTATGGACATCCTCTCCCCTTACACAGTGTGCACTTTGCCATAATAGAAGGAAGCAGCATAGGGAAATGCTCAAGGTGACTCAAGTTGAGAAGGATGCAAGAAAGTTGATCATAGACAGAAGACAGTCACGATCTGTCTTATAAAAACTGGATTTTTTTTCTATACAAGCTTTATGCCAGTTATTCTTATGATCCCCCATTGTGACCTCCATAAGCAAACCAGACCATCAGCATGAAGATATCATCTTTCCTTTAAACCTTTGAACTCCTGAAACTCTGCCACAAGGAATTTAAGCTATTACTTTTCAAAGCCCTTTGAAAAATACTTGAGCTTGTTTCAGTTAATAAAGATTAGGGATGCACCGATCTGATATTTGGATCAGATATCGGCTCCGATATTGACAAGTTAACTGGATCGGATATGTGATGAATGATGCAGATCCAGCGTTCCGGTATTAATTTTTATTTACATTAATATCATACACAGCAACACAGCAATTCTGTTCTCTCCATATTCTATGTCTTTCTATCCTTTTGCACTAAATGTTTACATGGAATTCTTGCTTCTTTTAGCTGTGTGCTAATTTGTTATTTGTTAATAAAAAATATTAAGTAAATTTATATCTGTGTTAATTTGTTACCTTTTTTTAACAAGGCTAATGTCAAGCCTGATGCCTTCACTCACAGGGCAAGGTATACAGTACATTCATTCAACAGTAGTATTGGATTGGTATCGGATATCGGCCGATGTGCTCAGCCCAGGTATCGGCATCTGATGAGATCAGGAAAAAAATGGATCGGTGCATCTCTATTAAAGATATCTTGCCTTGTTTTTTGCAGTTTCTGAGGGTTTTTAATTGTCTAAGAGAGGATATGATTCCAAAGATGCATCCAGTGAAAGATTTACCTCCAGTTAATACTGCCTGTAGTCTTTTATATTTTAGCCTTCACACTGAATGCCGTGAAATATGACATGAAACAACACGATAAAACACAATACAATACAGTATGATACGACACAATACGACACAACATGTCACACCACGTCATGACACAATATGGTTTGAACTTAAGCATAGCATAGTTTTGCAAAGCACAGCGTAACACACCATATCATACTCTATACCACATCATAAAATTTCATACTTGATCAATTACTGGGAGATTTAAGCATACTTGTGGCTTAAGCAATACTGATGCTCTGGACTCTGTTTCCACAGGAAAACACTATGGTGTGTACAGCTGTGAGGGATGCAAAGGCTTCTTCAAAAGGACTGTCCGAAAAGATCTTACTTACACATGTCGAGACAGCAAGGAGTGCCTGATTGACAAGCGCCAGCGAAACCGCTGCCAATACTGTCGCTACCAGAAGTGCCTGGCAATGGGCATGAAGAGGGAAGGTGTGTATGGGCATTTGTGCTTAAGGAGAGGTGTGGGCAGTGCTGCAGGATTTGGTTCTTTGATATTTAAAAGCCCACAAACTCCTAATGATAAATTCATGTTGTGGGGATAAGCATCGCTCAACCCTGATGAGTTGTATTTGAAGATATTGTCAAGAACCAAAGTAATATGCCAGGCTGAACTCAATGGAAACACATCTAAGACACTGAATATAACACCTCCAGGTTCCTGTTCGCACTAATTGAAAATATTTTTAGAGCTTTAAGTCATAAGCCTGTGTATGATCACACTGTATGTCTGTGTAGGGTACTTGACCTTGAATGTACCTGTGTGTTTGTTGGCGTTCTTGTGTGTCCAGCTGTACAGGAAGAGAGGCAGCGCGGGAAAGAGCGAGGAGAGAACGAGGTGGAATCCACCAGCAGTTTCAACGAAGAAATGCCAGTGGACAAGATCCTGGATGCCGAGCTGGCTGTTGAGCCAAAAACAGAGACGTACAATGAAGGCAGCCCCAGCAACTCAGTAAGGAGCACAGACAATGAGTTTGATCTAGTTAAACCCATAAACTATTCATCGCTGTTCTTTTACTGTGAAGCTGAGGCAGCTTCTAACAGCTCAGGATGCTAAAAATACACTGCTTTTTCTTGTAACCTCGATCAGTGAGGGGCATAGAGTGTGAAACCACTTTTTGTAGAAGGGTTTTGCTGTTGTGAAGTGAAACGGTGGAATTAAAAAGAAACTGTATGTCCCTTCGGGTGAATCTTTTAAAATCTTTCTAAAGAGATAGTAATAATAATGCGACAGATTTTATAGCGCTTTATCAGAGACCCTCAAAGCGCTTTACATTAGATGCATCATTCTTTCACTCACAGTCACACCCTGGTGGTGGTAAACTAAACCCCAGGGCAGACTGATGGAAACGTGGGTGCCAGTTTGCGCCTACTCCGAGGTGTTGGTTTACAAAACAACTAAAATACACATACTTGCATATACTCAATAACCGCGAAAAAACACAAGCTTAAATGTTGCTGGCATTTAAGTGTGATTTCTTATTTTGTATTTCCTTTTCCTTGTTCCCCTGCAGACCAACGACCCCGTCACCAATATCTGCCAAGCAGCAGACAAGCAGCTCTTCACCTTGGTGGAGTGGGCCAAAAGGATCCCGCACTTCTCTGAACTCCCCCTTGATGACCAGGTCATCCTACTACGAGCAGGTACACACACACACACACACACACACACACACACACACACACACACACAGGTAGTCCCAAGCATTCAGCAGGCATGTGTGCAGACTTAGTACGCACAGAGAAAAACACTCACACACTCACTCATGCATATCCTTACAGCTGTAAACAGGCCTCTGTGCAACCCATTGTCCTGTGGTGTTATATTTCCTTCAGGGCAGTTATTCATTCCCCAGCAGGCAGTCTATTTGAGTCTTTTACATTTGCTCAACACATTTTTGCCATCTAGTTTAATGGAGCAGTGAAACCAAATATAACTGGACTATTTGCCAAGTCCCAGCAGCAGTGCACTTTGCAGCTGCACCGCTGCTGACCCCTGCTGGTAACAGATTTCACACACGGGTCTAAATGAGGAAGTTAAAATGCCACAAAGCAGATCTAATAATCCCTTTACAACAAGGAACAGACACACAAGCCACAAAAAGTAATATATCATGACATAAACTGATAGAGTATTTGAGGGTTAGAGTTATGAAAAGGTAACAGTTTTTGTGTGTTATTTCTCTTCCAGGATGGAATGAGCTTCTTATTGCATCATTTTCACATCGCTCAGTCACAGTAAAAGATGGTATCCTGTTGGCGACAGGCCTCCACGTGCACAGAAGCAGTGCCCACAGTGCTGGAGTGGGCTCCATCTTTGATAGGTAGGACATTGTCAATGATAAAACAAGAGAACTGAAAACATTTACTTCAGCCACCTCACAGTGCAGTCTCATTATCCTCTTGACACTGCAGAGAAATACTGATAGAGAAGGTCCAACATCATTTCAAATGTAAAAAAAGTGATAGTACTACTACTTTACACTTTTGAGTCCTGCATGTCATCTTCTATCTCCTGTGTATTCAGTAACATGTTTGAATCAACTACTCTATCAAACCTTCACATATGTAAAGTATATACAGATATATATATTTTTTTTATCTAATGTTGCAGAATGTAAAGTCTTTATAGGCTGCTGTTGCATCAATATAGAGTATGTTAGTGACACTTAAGTGAAACTTCCAAAACCCTACTAGTGTTTTTCATCTGCTGCTTTGCAGAGTGCTGACAGAGCTGGTTTCCAAAATGAAAGACATGCAGATGGATAAGACAGAGCTCGGCTGCCTGCGAGCAATTGTCCTCTTTAACCCAGGTAAGCACTTGTTTGGATGCCAAGATCTCTTGGGAGCTGGATTGATTTCATTATCTATGGGGAAAAAAGTTTTAAACCCCTGAATGTTAAATTTGATCACAATAGTCCAATGATGCACATGACTATAATGCATATGGTGCGCAGTGAATAAAACTACCATTATAGCAACTTCACTGTGAACCTGTTTGTTTTTACAGTCATGACGTTGCGACTTCAGAGTCTATACATGTTGTTTCAGTATGATATTTGTCCTGACTTTGAGTGTATGCTTGTTTTTAGATGCAAAAGGTCTTTCGAACCCACCAGAGGTTGAAGGTCTGAGGGAAAAAGTTTACGCCTCACTGGAGTCATACACAAAACAGAAATACCCAGACCAGCCTGGCAGGTAGGAAATGTATTTCATTTCAGCAGAGAGAGAGAGAGAGAGGGAGAGAGAGAGAGAGAGAGAGAGAGAGAGAGAGAGATTACTGGTATAAAGTAATATTAATGGTTTTAACTCAGCTTAAACACTTTACCAGCATTAAATTTTAAAGTGCATGGCCTAATTGAGGTTTTACTTTTGTAAAATGGTTGCAATCAATTATTAATATTTACTATCATGAGATAAATTACTTTATGCTGCAGCTTACACTTTGGTTTGTGCACTTTCAATTATCTCAGAAGTTTAATTCCCCCCATTGGATTAAAAAAATCGTGCTATAATTGAAAATGCATGTTTTTGTTTTTGCAGAACTGTAAAATCTTTGGTAGAAAATTCTAATCACCGGGGGGTTATGTTGTACAAAATAATGAATGTTCATTTAAACTGTGATAAATAAAGTGTAAAAAGTAAGGTTAAAAAAAAATCTGCGGTAAGATAAATGTAGTAATATCATGATTTTAAATATTAAAAAAAGATGTAAAAAAACTATGAAAATATTGAATGAATGAATAACACGATTAACCGTTACATAAGTGTTGTGTAACCAGAACAAAAATGTCTTTTAAATGGATTTTATTTACATACATTTTCAAGTTTTCATGAACATGATTTTCTGTATGTGGTAGCATAACCTTTTTTTCTTGAATGTCACATAATTGTAAAACAATCTTCTCGCTTGTCTTCACAGGTTTGCCAAACTGCTGCTCCGCCTGCCCGCCCTGCGCTCCATCGGCCTCAAATGTCTGGAGCATTTGTTCTTCTTCAAGCTGATCGGAGACACGCCCATCGACACCTTCCTGATGGAGATGCTGGAGGCTCCGCATCAGATCACATGACACCAGTCCCCCCCTTCCCCCCTGTATATACTCCCATGATGTCAGCGACATGAAGATGGAATAAAAAAAGACTTGATTAAACTTGCAAAACAGCATATTTTGTACCTAGCACAACCTTGTAATTAAAATGGAATAAAAAGTATTTTGAGGATTTGGGGAGGGTGGAATAACGAAAAGGAGGGTGGAGTACACTGTCAAAATGAATTCTGATAGAACTGTCCACAGATTTCTTTTGTAAATAGATAATTTCTGGTGTCCGTTTAAAGAGCAACCCAATGCAATTTGAAAAAGAATCATATTTTATTCAAAGAGGAATTGTATAAAAAACAAAAACCATTCTTGCATTTCTTAAAACACATTTGAGAATTCTTACAGAATAAAATTATTTAAAATGAAATGTGTTGGTTCTGTTGTCTTATTTTCATAACATTTTAAACAAATTTCAAAACTACATCACAGTTTAGACCGAATGTAAAGCCTTTATTTTATTTATTGTTTTACTTGGTATTTTCTAAATTCCAATATTTATCAGTATATTTTTTACTTTAATCCATTATACTGTGAAACTGCCCTTTTATTTTGTAGCTCCAAATCAACACAAGGGAGTTTTCTATCTAACTGTTATGTAATATAGTTGAGAATTTAAAACTATTATCAAGTTTTTGTAATATGTCTATTACATTTTAAAAATTTTCCCCTACGTTTTTCTTCAACTGAGCAAAGGTATGTACATTTCCAGTCTTCTCCACTAGGTGGCGTCCAAAAAGTGTAGACTGTGGGGTCAGTGGGAAAGAGTGTAGTTACAGTGTAGACAGGTAGAGACGGATGATGGCAGGTCAAAAAAATGTTTGATAACCATCAGTGAGGATTCCTCAGATCTATTTCCTAAATCGTCAAAGTTTAAGGTTTCCCACGAGGACATAATTTCAAGAACTTCAGGGGAAATGAGGACCAAATAGTTAAATAAAATATAGACAGAGAAATACCAGACATGTCGATTCGACTGTTAACTTACCCAAAATTATTAGCCTAATAGCCTTCTTTAAATGTCTGCTGATAACACGTAGCAAAGTTCAGCAGTGCAGATAATAGTATATTTAACTTAGTAATAAAAAGTTGCTGGGAAGAAGTGTGAGAATGATAAAGGTTAATACACCCACAAGTAAAGTAGTTTCACCAGAATGTTATCATCCAAGTTAGGCACCAGGTTAGCATACAACTCATGGGCTCGTATGTTTTATAGCTCTGCTTCCACCCTTTAAGTCATCAGAGAATTTGTCATTTTTTAATCTAAAAGCAAATAATGAGGTTTGAGAAATACTACTTTTTAAAACAATCATGTACATGCCAGACAATATTTGGCTGTTCTTCATTTTTTTAACCTGCCACCTCGACCCTTTAACCTGCAATCTAACTCCTAAAAACTTCAAGATTTATCGGTCCGTAATGACAGAAAAACTTACTCGTGGATGTCTACAGAGCAAACGTGGGAGGAGAGAGAGAGACACACACACTCAGTCAAAAAGTGAGAGAGAGAGAGAGAGAGAGAGAGAGAAAGAGAGAGAGAGAGAGAGAGAGAGGCTGCACCTGCACCTGCACATGGAGAAACTTTCTCTCCTCTTCCCGTTCGTTCAGTCCTAATCGGATAATTGATAGATAAATAGTCAATAACAGAGACACAGAGAGGTCACTGTGCTCTCCTCTCCGGACACAAAGTTGCAGCAGGACTCTTGTTGAAGCGGAGATGCTCTGAGGCGAAACTGAAGCTGAGGACCCACATACTTTTTACCCACTGAGAGTTCGCCTCGAAAGGTAAGAGCGTCTTGAAATGTAACAGCTGAGACTTTTAAACGGTCATTCTTAACTTTTCCTCACACTTAAATGTATTTTTTTTAAACTTTTACAAATTGATTTATCACGTCTTTCGTTATAGCCTACTATAGAACAGCAATTCTCGGATTGACTATGGCACCAGTGTTTAGGATGGTATAACTTCTTGACATTAATAAGTTATAAAGCGTTTAAGTTAAAGAGATTTCAGGATTATTATTTGAAATGTGTAGTCTGTCCAAGTCTACAGTCTAGTCTGGACCAGTTGTTTCCAAAAGATTTAATTCAGTCGTACCCAACCATGTTGACATTTCAATATACTGTACTAATTATACAATGGACAAACTGGAAATTTTAGTGCTGTTTCTTCAAACTAAAATTTTTGATGGCCTTTGTTCTTGTGCAACATCAACATATCATCACTTTGAATTCTGATTTTGTGGCCCCTCCATCACATCTCGTTTTGCCAAATCAGACCGATATTTCAGCTGCCTCCTCTTACTCAGAAAACTCTTCTAATAAAAGGATTTCCCTGGTTTCAGATATGGATCAAAAGGCGGTGTGTGCCGGATGCCACCGGCTGATCTTAGACAGATTCCTGCTCAGGGTCTCTGACGGACTCTGGCACGAGGAGTGTGTGCGGTGCGCCGCGTGCGGAGATGCGCTTACCAACTCCTGCTTTCTGCGGGACCACAAACTTTACTGCAAGAGGGATTATGCTGAGTGAGTAATGGACCCATATTTGACATTTCCTTTGTTTCGTTTGACTTAAAATTCACTCTCAAAAAGACACACTAACACAATTTAGGTTCTAGTTTTTGTCTCATAAGAAAATGTAAAAGTGATTTGACTAATGAAGCAAATATAGTTTTCAGATTAAAAAAACATGACATGGAGCTTTTTATAGTTTCATTGTCCTCTTATCATTAAAAGCATATTTTTTTTTCTTTTTAAATCACCTCTCAGTGAAAAAATGATGATGATTGTGTAATCCTCTAAACCAATTAGAGCCAAACTAATACCTCAACATTCCATCATATACAAATCTTGCAAAAAAAATCTTCCTAAACTTTTTTTTTACCACAAGAAAAATCCTAAAATAGTTAAAAATGATCTCTTTTGTGCAGACTACTTTTTTGTCTTATTTTACACATTTTATGTTATTTATTTGGCCTGAAGTCAGAAGTCATTTTGCGTTATTAAGCCAACTTTAACAACAGAAGCCTTGTCTAGATCTGACCTTGACAAAGAAAGTGAAGGCGAGGAGGGTTGTGTGTGTATTAGAAAGAGAGAGAGGGGGTAACAGGGGTGAGTCAGAGTGGGGAAAAGTAATTTATCGTGAAAGCCCCTGTGAAAAAAAAGTCATTTTTAAAAACTTTTTCATCCTGTACTCATGTATATATTATATAGTTAAAGGTGAAAGCATGGTGTTTTTATGTTTGTGCTTGGATAATAGTCGCATATATAGTGTAAGTTGACTTCAAGGGAACTTGGCACAGTGCACTCAGAGAACAAGGTGACTGTAGGAGGAAAGGGTGGTGAGGGAGCAGGAATGTGAGAACACTATTGGATAGTGGACACCCACACACACACACGGATACACACACACACACAAAGGCATGTACACAGTTGCAAAACAACACGGTCACACCTTTACACACCATACAGCGCACACACAAACGGCACACAACCAGGGGTAGAGCTCAACTGACACATTGTCAAAAAGTGTTAAAATTTGGAGGCCCATCGGCGTGGCAACTGCAAGCTGGGGACAACATATGGTCTAGTCGCTGAGGCGGTCCCCCTCAAAACTCCCAGTGCATCACCCATGGCCGCCCACTGACTCATTCCTCCTCCAAAAACATGCCCTCACCTAGAGAGCCAGGACTAAAAACGCACTTCATAATATTTCTGAACAATTTAGTGATGATGGTTATTGTCCAAAATGCTCCCTGCCAGCATTTAGATTTTATGATAACAGACAGTACACTTTAGTTCACATTCAACTGTAAAAAAAATTGCTTATTTGGTGTAGTATGGTATGGTATTGTTTCCTGAATTCCTGAAAATCACACTGAATCATGTAATGTAGTGTAATATTGCGTTTTATCAATTTCAATCAATTCATTGTGTTTTTTATGGTATTGCATTTTACTGTGTTAAATCAAATAATATCATATCTTACCACACTGTGTCATAGTGTCTATCCAGTGCTGTGGTTTGGTATAGCACTGTATGGTTTCAAAATGTATGGCACTGTATCAAGTGGAAGGGTAATGTGTTGTATTTTCAATAAGAAAATTACCATGTTACAGTGAGACCAACGGCAGAAAACATACACAGACAGCACTGATGTCGCTGGTATGCAGAAATATTGGCGTGCTGATCTTCGTGTATGTCTTCTGTATTTCTCCCCAATATTAGAGTCATCAAAGAGACCTGGTGCAAAGCTGAGCATCTCCATTGTGTACAACACCTTTAGCCACCAGGCCCACACTGGAAGGTGTTTAAATCACTCCTTTCATAGTAAAATGAAACCTGAGACCACAGGTTGTTTATGTCTACCTGATAGAAAGTGTGACAATATCATACACATTTGAGTGTGTTTTCAACAAGCAATTACTCGATTAATTGTTGGCATACATACCGAGGCATTGTGTTGTATTGTACTGAATTGTAATGTAAAGAGCCGGGTCAATTACTAACATATATCATACTGTACTGAGCGTATTGTGTCCCTGTATATTGTATCCTCTCATATCACATCTCTTTAAGTGATGTTTCAGGCCCATTTGGAGTTTGGGTTAGCTTCGATCAAAATGTATTTTTCAAACGTGTATTGTTTGACCATTAGGAGAGCTGAACAATAGCAAATTGAAAACCCAAGAATTGAAAAGAAAACAAAATAGGTAGTTTATTATTTAAAAAATCAAGAGTCTGTGCTTTGTAATTAATCATAGACAGAGCTAGATAGATGCTGATACATAGACATGGCTTGTGTGTCTGTTTTGGTCTTGTACTTCCCTTGGCGAACAGTTGGCCTTGATTCTAATGTAGTCCATAAATGTTTTCAAGTATTGTCAAAGTTTTCAGATTCATGTATTGTTTCTACATGAGATGCCATAACTAATGACCAGTTTGAATTGGTTCCTGTAAAGCACCCAAATAAGAGTACTTAGCATGAGATGATAGCGCTTGTGTAAATCTGTGGGCTGTATGTCTGTGGCTGCATCACAGACAGTAGGACTGAAGGGTAATTAGGAGAGTAAAGCCATATGTCAGAGGGCCTGCTGCATCCCTACAACAGAGACTGCTGCTGCTGGTGTGAACTTATTTTGAGGGACGGAGCGCTCCATGAGCCCTGGCGTTATGTGCCGTGGCATCTGGAAAGCTCGGCTCACAGCAGCCCGCGTGTCGAGCGATGGGACAACGCCCAGCCGACCGTGAGTTATCTGACCTGACCAATTAGCAGGAGGCCGGGTGCCAGAGCTCTGCCTCCAAGCTCTCCCATCTCTACCTCCTTGCTCCATCCTTGTGTGTGGTTATGGCTCCTTATTACACATGAGCAACGCTTTTGTCTCCCATGAGGGTTTTTAAAAACCGTGCCAGTGTTTCTCTCACTGTGTAAAATGTGTTCAGCTCCCTCCCTTTCTTATGATCCGGGAAGAGTGTGAAGCTGGCTCGTAAGTGACGATTATACCATACTGTGACAACATTTGTCTCCTAACACACGCTGAATCTCTAGTCTGGATCTGGTCTGTTTTTGCCCTGTGCTGGCCTGGTGATAGACCACCAGGTCTGGCAAGTTTACAGAAGCTCAAAGACAATAACGCCAGTGGATAAAAGACCTAAACAAAGGGGTTTATATTGTGCTACCTTTACCCATAAAGATATGGCAGAACAATTTAATCAAATACAGTCCAAACTAATTAGTTAACAGTATCAACAACATACAAAAATCACTGCAAAATGTATGATCATATATGGCAATAGCAACAGAAATATCAGTTTCATTAATTAATAACATTTCATTACAAATAATCCCAATTTGTTTTACTGATTGTCATAAGTTTCTTCTACACTGATGAATCTAAAATATTTTGAACTTTCATGATAATTAATCATGATTGGACAGATTTATCCACTTTTTACAGACTCCACTAAGCTATGAGGACTTACATTCATATTTGTATATAAAATTACAATAATAATAATAATAATAATAATAAGGAGCATATTTTAAAGTTATTTATGAGCTTTATTTTGGCCAAGGTTTTCATGACAAACAAACACAAGAGAATGTTGTCAGAAAAGATTGCATTGTCTCTTTAGCTCCTATAGGTAGCTCTGGGTGATCTGTAGCAGACACACAACTTATACACTCCACTGTTGTGTAATTTATTGAGGCAGAATGTAAATGTCCTGTCTGCATTGTGACGTTTAGGTGTCGTAGATAATGTGCAGATTCAGCTTGGCCGGACAGTTCAGGAGACATGAACTGGAAATCAGATTGATTGTCGGATCAGCGGCCTGATTGTCGGTGTGCTTGACCCACCGATCTGTATCTGATACACACTCTGTGTCAGTGAGTGTGTTCAAGGAATAATCCAGGTTAACCTGATACAGAAACAGGATCTGTGCCTCTGCATGTCCACTGGACCTGCAGTCTGTTTGCCTGACTGCTAAAGGCCAGTACTAAGGTCACAAAGGGAACAAAGAGAGGAGGGCTTCTTCTGGACTAAACGTGTTTATTTAAGTGCATCTACCTTCAGAGTTCCCGACTCGAGCTGTGTCCGTGTGGAGGAGTGCAAGATTTTGCTGACTTACTTGTCCGTAATGATCGTGTAACTAATTGCCATGACTAAATCCAGCGTGACTGAGTGTTCCCGCTCAGCTTGCAGGTCCTCCGAATGCCAATCACATCGACGGAAACTCTGAAATATTAAACACCTTGAGCTGCTCCATAAGTACGGGAGGTACTCTTACCTTTGCATTAACACAGCTTTGAAATACTCGTTTTAATAAGACAAATGGGAGGAGGCGCATAATGGAAAAGGGATTCTCGAAACTGAAGAATACTAATGCCCAGGGTTTCTTCATCACTGCCATGTATCATCAGCATCACATTGAGGCATTAAATGAAGCACTTCGCTGCATCATAGAGAAACATTCCGGGTATTTCCTGCGCCACACTTCCTGTTAAGATGTTTCTTAGATGCATCTTGTGTTGCCACGGGAATGCACATATCACAGACGGTATGTTGGCCATATTAAAGCGAATACCACTGAAGCTATGGACCAGACAACCCGGATGGGTCAAGCAGCCTGTCTGACCTTCCTGAGCTGCTGGGAAGGGGCTTTAGCGTCTCCCCAGCGACCCCACGGCAACAGGGAGAGGTCTGAGCAATGTTTGACTTCAGGATGTTGAAGCTCCAGACTGTTTGACAGGGACATCTCAACCTGAATGTTAGCTCTGTGTTTGGCTTGAGTCTTTTTGTTTTGTTTTGTTTTTAAATATTGTGCTTTATTTTTGGCGTGAATTGAAAGATTAATTAAAATGCTAATTTTGTGTAACTTGGAGGCCAACTTTAAATCCTAGAATAAAGATTTAGGGAAGACAAGTATTATTTGGGAATAATATAAAAGACAAACACTTTGTTGGGCCAGAGTTTATAATTAAAAATTGAAATTCCTGACAGAAAGTATGGGCAAAATAAAGTTTTTCTATCAGCAGATATGTTGACAAATGTCGAATCAACCTCTCCTCTGATGGCAAGACTAAAAATGAACAGCAAACAGTTGTTTAATTAACTTTTTTTCCATTTGTGCATGAATGACTAAATTGATCAGCAATAAAAAAAAAAAAGTATTTAACACTAATCTTAAATGTCTTTTGTTGCCGGTAATAAGTAGATAAATCTGAGATCGATTTGCTTATAAATGTAAACTCTTCATATGAGCCAACAACACTGTTTCTAATGTAAAGAAGAAAATGTGGAAAAAAGCCTGTCACTTTCTCATGCCTCTGAACTGACTGGTCTGATGACCCAGTCAGCTCTGAGACAAACACCAGCTCCAAAATGATGACGCATCATCCTGCGTGACAGACCCAAAATGTGGCGGTGTCAGCCAGCGGACAATGGTCCTGCTGCTCGGGGGCTGGCTCTGTCTTTGTCCCACTCTGGTTAAGCAGACTTAGGGATAATTCTGCAGATAATTCATGGGACCGGCGACTCAGCCTCTCCCACCGGGACTTCTGATTCCCCCCCTCTGCCTGGAGCCATGGCCTGCCGAGAGCTTTTCTCTGGCCTCCCCAGGAGCACAGCCTCGGACACGGCAGCTGGAGCCACGGCAACAGTCTCTGGGGCTAAGCCCACCAGTTCTGGTTGCCAGGCGCTAAGATGCACACCCGCCATGCTGTGGGTATGTGTCTGCGAGGTCGAGTCAGGAGGAGGAGGAGAAGTAGAGGGGGGAAGTCAGGTTGGCAGTCCTTTTGAGTGACAGCTCAACTCAGCAACATTCCCTGAGTCAACCAACTTTTTTTCCCCTCATGGAGTCCTTCTTCCTGAAGAGAGAGGGGTCTTCAAGTCCTTCAGCTTTAAGCTCTGGTCAGCCAAACAAAGGCATTACTCAAACCTATTTACTGACTTCTCACAATTTCTCTGTCTCCCCCTCTTACAACCCCCCTCACCCTCTTCTCCCTCCCGGCAGTCTGTTTGCAGTGCGCTGTGGGGGCTGTATGGAGGCTATCTCTCCCACAGAACTGGTGATGCGTGCTGGGGCCGCTGTGTTCCACCTGCGCTGCTTCACCTGCAGCGTTTGTTACTGCCGCCTGCAGACAGGAGACCGCTGTGTCCTCAGGGAGGGACAGCTTCTATGTTCCAGGGACGACTACCACCAGTGTGTGGCCAGCCCGGCCTCTTCAGACTCAGGTACAGACAGTGGACAGTGTGTGTTTGTGCAGGCCTGCGTGGGACGGCCTTTTTTACTTTTGTGGTCTATGCATAGTTTTGATTTGATATATCACTATTTGTTGCGATTTGTTGATAAATGCACATCTTTTGCAACTTTGCAAGTCAAATGCATGCTGTCATATACAACTATTAAGATAATTGCGACAGTTTTAAGGTGAAACTGGACTTGAGACTAAAAAAGTCACAAATCTAATCTAAAAGTCACAAGACTAATTATACTTTAAAACAGGTAATACATTTTACAGTAATATGAAAAAATAGCAGCTATGAAATGATAAAAAGACACATTAGTAATGGCTGTTCCTTGCAACTTAGTGTAAATACAATATTTTGTAACTTATAAGAAAGTGTTGAAGTGCTTTTATTTTGAAAATCAATACCAAATAGATTCTATACACAGAGGGGGCCAAACAAAGAAAAAACTTTAATAATAATGAAATATTAAAAACTTTGTTTGTATAGCACTTTTAAAAAACAGAAGTTTACAAAGTGCTTTGACATGTAGTGAAAAGGAAAAGGACAGATAAAAACAAAAAGCTCAGTAAAAACAGATTTGAAGGCCATTTTCATGTCATAAGGAACCCAGACAATACAAGAATCATGCAACATAAAATGAGACCATGAGAACCAAAATAAAAACATGAAATAGTTGAGAAAAAAAGGAAAATGCAGTTAAAATGGGGGACGAAAGCGGAAACAGGATAGTAAATATAAAAGGCAATATCAACAATGATCTTTTTCACCGAACAACTATTTAAGACTGATTTTCCAACAACTTTGTCTCCTTGTTTGACTTGTTTTTGTTGCTTATGTCATCTCCAGGTAAAAGTGATGATGAGGAGGAAGAGGAGGAGGAAAAAGAGTCTGGGAAGATGACAAGCAGACATGCCAGCTCAGAGGACTTAGATAGCAAACGTCCCAAAAGGCCACGCACTATTCTGACCACTCAACAAAGACGTACCTTTAAAGCCTCCTTTGAGGTCTCATCCAAGCCCTGCCGCAAGGTAAAGACCTTATTTTCTGTGTGAATGTGGAAGACCTGAAGTATCATAGTTTAGAGGACACAAGAGGACACAAAGATCTAAAGTTTTAGCATTAGTCCATAGTTTATCCCTCCTGTAAGAAAGTTTTTTTTATTCCTGTTCGATGTATTTCATGAATGTGTAATTCTTTCCTCCATGTCTGAGACCGATTGCTGAGTAGTGCTAATTTTCAACCTTCAAATAACCTCTTTTTCTGATTCTTTTTTACCCTCCCTCTTTTACCCCCCTCCCCTCTCTTCTGTATCTTGATCCAAGGTAAGGGAGACCTTGGCAGCAGAGACTGGTCTGAGCGTCCGGGTGGTGCAGGTCTGGTTCCAGAACCAAAGAGCCAAAGTAATACAAAGTACACACACACATACACACACGCACAGTCATATGCACTACTAATAAAAGGTCTCTTTCTGCACCGTGTTTGTATGCCAGCATAGAAATCAGCCTGGTTATCTGTTCATACAGGAAACTGATGACATCTCACTGGAGATCACTGGAGATTAAAGCCCATATTTCCTCACAAAGTGGGCTCATGTGTGGTTTCCTTGCTCCACTGAAAGATGTCCTTTACCTTACTGTTAATACTTTGCAATTGAGTGAGCACACTCTCATGCCTGGGTGGCAGAGGAATTGTAGAGTTTTAAAAAAAAACAAAGGTTTTTCACTCAGCCTCTACATTATGTGTGTTTTAAATGTGTGTTTTAGATGAAGAAACTGGCAAGGAGGCAGCAGCAGCAGCAAGAGCAGCAGCAGACTCAGGAGCAGCAGGAACACCCAGCACATAACACGGGTATCACACTGTTGGATACTTAAAGAAATATAAAAATTTGATATAATTAACTGTAATTTCCAAAAGGCATTGAACACCCTTTTACAAGACTTTGTTGAACTGAAAGGTCAGGATCAAAGCTCTAAAGGGGACATGTTTTTAAAGGCTAAAAGAAGCCATTTTTGTTCCAGGTAGTGGTTAAACAATCTCCTGTGTGTCTCCTCTCTGTCTCCTGTGCCCCACAGTGCCCTCCCGTGGCAGTCTGACCTCTGAGATGGAGCACCTGGGGTCCTCTTACTCCCATATACAGCAGCAGCAACAACAGATGGGACTCACCACACTGGAGCAGCAGGATTATGACATGGACCCCTTCAGACAGGGCCTGACCCCACCTCAGATGCCAGGAGATCACATGCACCCCTACGGTAAATTAAGACCTTCAACAAAAGTTAAACAATAAATTAAATGTTCAAGATCATGATCTACAAAAATGTTTTTTTTTGCTAATATTGTCAATTAAAGCTACTGTAAGAAGTTTTTGGCTGGTTTTGAAACACTGAAATTAATACTGATGCCTCCATATGACCTACAAAACCTGCCAGCAAGACTGATGATTGTTAGGGTTAATGCCTGTAAATGGCTCAGGTTAGGAATCTGATAAAGTGTTTAACAGCACGTAACCAAAGCTGCTTTTGTTTATAAAATGAATAATAGTTTGTAGATCACTTCAGATTTTTATTTAAACTGGTGTAAGTATTGTAGCATTGCATTTTCTAGGTGGAATGTCATCATGGGACACGTAAATAGAGAAAAAAAAATACATAATTATTTTTTAAATCATAATGAAACATGAAAGTCACCAATGTCCTATATCATGTTTTTCCACCAGTATCAACAACAAGAATTTAAAAAAAAATCTCTACAAAACCTGTTCATGATTTCTATAATACTGACAGATTTACGTATCATTTTACTGTTATTTGTGGAGGGAATATGGATTTCAGAGATTCTTTATGGCTCTCCATATTGTGTCTTTTTTTTTCTTTAAGCAGTATGAAGCAGTGAATTATTGCTGCATTATAAAAGATATTGAGTTTATCAAGGGCAACATTGGTGTGGTCCATACTGACATGCTCTGATTTTCAGTAGAAATCCAAAACACTAGATCCTCTGTTGTCCAGAGTGCAGAGCAAAAACGGTATCAAAGGTTTTTTTTTATTTTATTTAAACTGTTTTTTATTGATACATAGGATGAGTTCTTTATGAACCTTTAAAAACAGGTAATGTTGTAATGTAAATGTTAAGTTTTTATATTGAATTATGTTGTAAGAGCTTTAATGTGTTTCTAAACCCAGAATTCAAAAGATGCTGTTGTTTTTTTCTAATAAAGAGTGTTACCGTTGTGTCTTTTTTAGGTTTCAAGAGTCTTTACAGCGACATAGACAGAGACCCCCTGTGTCACATGACTGACACTGACTGTCTGTCTCTGAGTGACTCCTCTCTGCTCACCCCCATCGACCGTCTCTACTCCATGCAGGACTCTTACTTCACCTCCTGAGGATGGAGGTCAGACACTGCATCGCTCCCCGGTCCTTTCATTTATCTGTCTGTTCCGTGCACAAAAACTTTGACGAAGTGGTTAAAAAAATCACTGCCAAGGAGATACTCTGTGAAACCATGAAACACACTGTGTGCACCATCATATAGACATGAATACACTGCTGCCTCCAATGCTTTACAATCCCATTGTACACACAGACTGTGTATGCACGATACTTTCTGACCTCTCTTTCTATGTTTGAATGTTATGAGATTATATCTGCATCTACAAATGTAAAAGGCTGTTTGGGTGTGTATTTGTATTTATTCTCAGTATGTGTGTATGCTGACCATCTTGAATGAATAAAAGAAGTAATGATACAGTGAGCTTTTAGCATTTAGTGATTATAAAGGACAGGCTGATTTGTCGTAAAGGTGGGGTATTCATGCTGAGGGTTACAGCCGGGTCAGTCCATCCTCGGTGCTTATCAGTCCCATCTGGGTGACAGGTCAGTGAAGCATCTTCTCCCAGCCGATGGTGGATCATCAGATTGTGAAACTCTCAGCTGTGACAGCTGTATGGGTCAGTGGCAGGTAAGCATCACATCCACGCCGACATCATCAACGCTCACATTGTGCTCCTCACGGTCAAAGGCCCTCGCTGCATTTTTCTGCCTTTTCCTTCCTCCCGTCTTAGCCCACAGGAGGGGCTGGGGGGACCACCCAGGCTCTATGCCCAGCTGGAATGCACCAATCCTGGGGAGGGAGGTTGAGAAAACCCTCGAGACAACAGAGGGGCTGAAAGCTGTGTCAGGGGAGAATGCCCAGGGTGACCCAGAGATATGAAGCCCCCACTGTATTCAGTGCCTCCTTGCCCCAGCCATGAACCCTCTCCTGGACCCGTCTCATCTTTCCCACTATGAAATCAGACCTTGCAGAGCAGAGAGCGCAAGTCAATGGTCAGGAACAATCTAACTGTCTGTCACCGAGGTATGCCACTGCCAACCAGAGCTCAAGAAGTGTGCAGCAGGGTAGACGTGTTTCTTTGAGTCTGTATCTGTGTCTGTATCTGCTCTAGGTGTCTGGTGGAGTACATGTATTAGATGGAAAGGCACTCTTTGTTGTGGACGGTAAAATATAACATTCCTGTCCTCTCGTACCTTTAGGGAGAAAAGCCAGACCTAAATATCAGGGAAAGAAGCCAAGATGGTCACTCGCGGGGTCTTTTCCCTCCTTGTGCACCAGTCTGTGCCTGGTTGGCATGCATACATGGCTGCCAGCATCGGTGGGTGGCATTAAAAAAATAATCAAACCATGATCATACGGTCACAGCGGGTAGCAATAACCTCATTATTATTCTGACGGTAGCCAAACACTTTCCTGTCAACAGTTTGGTTATTTATTGCACCCTTCATGCCAACCACAGGCCACAAACCCTCTGTCTTTTAACCGCTATAATTGGCTTCATGCTGTTGCAGCGCCAAGACAGATGCACACGCTTTGCTGAAGATACTCCGTTAGCCTTTCGCAGCACATATCTAAAGTCTGACACTATATTACTGGCACAGATACAAAGGGAAAAAAAAACACCTTGAACAGAAACCCCGCATTATGGAGTAAAACAAACAAATTTTCTATAGGTATTGGTATAGGTATTGTTTCAGGGTAATGGGGTTACTGTTGGGTGAGGTTCATGCCTACTGACACCCTGAGCTGACACTGATAATAGATCACCTCGTCGCATCGAAGTGACAGGGGCTTTCTGGCCACTAAATGTGCTAAACTGACACTTTGTGACAATCTCAGGGGTTTTGTATTAGTTTTTTGTAAGGGGAGGTTAAATGTGGGCACACTGAGCTGCACCATTAAAACGCACGGTGAGACCAGCATCACTAGATTACAATGTTTACAGGATTAATGTGGATTGTTGAGGTAAAGAAACTGAAATGGACAAAACACTGTGGAAACGTTCGGAGTTTATTGATAAGCAATGTACAAGCGACCACATACCAAGCTGCTCACAAACTTTTCATTTGCCACCTGGTATAAATACTTGGAAATATCTGCTTTGCATATTTGAGATAGAGGTGTTCAAAGAAAAATGCACAAGATTAAATCTAATTTTAAATCTCTGAGGACACAATTAGGTCACAATCCTACTTTTTTTTTTTTTTTCTTTAAAAGTAAATCACATTAAGAAGCTTTATATAACAACGTGCATAAGATTAGATGATTCAAAGTGATTTGCTGCAAAAATGAATTTAAAAAAACCATAAAATAATCAAAACTCAAATGCCGGATTCTCTCTGTCTCCCCATGCTGGTGCATCAGACACAATTGAATCTTCTGCAAAGATCAGAAATCACATTAAAAATAAATTATGAGTGCCACAAAATTGTCATTTGTATTTGTGTACTACTACGAAGAAAATTACAGAAAGTCTCACCTTTTTTCTTCAACTGTGTCACTATTAAGAACGCCAGTCCGATCAGAAGAAGAGGCACGGCAGCAGAGGCTGCGCCGATACCTGTGTACATCAGCAGGGCAGTCCCAAGTGGTAAACCTTCCACTGGAACACATAAAATCCCAATTATGACTTCCTCCAAAGCTGTCAAGTCAACCGTCTGAGCAAAATACTTTGAAATTTTGCACAGAAATTCATATTTTTTTGAGGATGTATCCTTGTAGCTAAGGCTACACCAGTACTTATTCATCCAATGCCACAATGTTGCTGTAATATTGTGTTGTTGGTGAATATAAGGTATGGGATACAGGGCACAATTAACATGTACATAACTATTAGCATCCACATCCCTTTGAGGATGTATTCTTATTCATTTGAATACTACCTGACTTACTAGCTCCCCCTTCAGGAGAAATTTTAATATCCCAACATTTTGATGAAATACTTACTTAATACTTACTAAATTAATAAATAAATAAATAAAATAAAATGCATTCCAATAAATCTCAGTATTTTTAGTGTTTAATTTTAGCTAAATACTAAGTTTAAGTATGCTTATATTCTATATTTAAATAACAAACATTTTAATCTTCACATTCTTGTTATGCTGATTATATTATATAATTTAAACATCTATTTACCCATGCAGCGTGGTGGGCTGTCATTCCAAAACCCACTGGCGGAGCAGAACAGCTCCTCTGTACCATTCAGAGAGTATCCCTCTTTACAGGTAAAATAACACTGAGAGCCAAAACTGTAGTTGCCCAGAGGATGTGAGCAGTTCATCAACAGGGTTGATGACAGAGGGTGAACTGCGCCACAATGTACAGCTAGAATGTGAAAAGATCAAAAGTCTAATTATTTGATGAGAGCAGTGTAGGATATGACTGTGATTTGTATCTATGGTGGACACTCACGTTGGCAGCTGGGGGGATTCTGACTCCAGTGACCTGACGTTTGGCATGTCAGAGTCTGATTTCCTCTAAGTCTGAACCCCTCATTGCATTGGAAGTCACAAATGGAGCCAAAACTGTAAGGTGAGTACAGATGACTGCAATTCATCATCCCATGCTGTGGAGCCTCGGCCAGTAGGGGGCATGGGCGTGCTGTGGATAAAATACAACAAAATGAGCATCGTCTTGGTACCAAATAACCCGCTGGACTAAAAACAAAGAGATGTAAGTCAGAGTGGGACACTTGTTAGCTAAAAGGCAGGAGAAAGAGACAAGAATGTTTAAGAGATATCAAGATGAAGTGTTACAATCTTGACATCTAAATCTTTAAATCAAAGGTTCCTCTATGAATTTTTATTCATTTTGCATGATAAAGGCAAATATAATACCTAAGCAGTGTGGCATATCGGTGCTCCACCTGCCCAAGGAGGTGCACTCTGTCTTTGCAGTCCCATTAAGAATGAAGCCCTTGTCACAGGTTGATGTGCACTGGGAGCCAAAATTGAACTTTCCATGAGGACCAGAGCAAGAAGAGAAACCATGAGAGGGAGAGCTCAGGGAGGGACATCTTTTAGCTGGAAAGTAAAAAAGTAAGAAGTACCAAATTTAAAGGCAAGGTGTGCAGGGAACATCTACAAAATGCAATGCTGCTAAGAGACCCTACAAAAATATTCAAATATTATTTGAAATATAAGGTATGGGAGACAGGGCACAATTAACATGTACATAACTGTTAGCATCCACATCCCTTTGAAGATGTATTCTTATTAATTTGAATACTACCTTACTTACTAGCACCCCCTTCAGGAAGAAATTTTAATGTCCCAACAGTTTGATGAAATACTTTGTAAAAAAATAATAAAAATAAAATAAAATGAAATAAAATAAAATGCATTCCAATAAATCTCAGTATTTTTAGTGTTTAATTTCAGCTAAATACTAAGTTTAAGTATGCCAATATTCTAAATTTAGATAACAAACATATCAATCTTCACATTCTTGTTATGATGATTATATTATATATTTTAAACATCTATTTACCCATGCAGCGTGGTGGGCTGTCATTCCAAAACCCACTGGCGGAGCAGAACAGCTCCTCTGTACCATTCAGAGAGTATCCCTCTTTACAGGTAAAATAACACTGAGAGCCAAAACTGTAGTTGTCCAGAGGATGTGAGCAGTTCATCAACAGGGTTGATGACAGAGGATGAACTGCGCCGCAATGTACAGCTAGAATGTGAAAAGATCAAAAGTTTAATTATTTGATCAGAGCAGTGTAGGATATGACTGTGATTTGTTTCTATGGTGGAGACTCACGTTGGCAGCTGGGGGGATTCTGACTCCAGTGACCTGACGTTTGGCATGTCAGAGTCTGATTTCCTCTAAGTCTGAACCCTTCATTGCATTGGAAGTCACAAAGGGAGCCAAAACTGTAAGGTGAGTACAGATGACTGCAATTCATCATCCCATGCTGTAGAGCCTCCGCCAGTAGGGGGCATGGGCGTGCTGTGGATAAAACACAACAAAATGAGCATCGCCTTGGTACCAAATAACCCGTTGGACTAAAACAAAGAGTTATAAAAAGACAGGCATGCCAGGTACATGCTAAGCAAACACTTATGTCAAGGTCAAAGTCCTCCCCCAAGCTTATCTTGGCAAAAACAGTAAAATTATACCATCAACACCATGAAAATAAGCTGGAAAGTAAACAAGTAAAAAGTACCAAATTTGAAGGCAAGGTGTGCAGGGAACATCTACAAGATGCAATGCTGCTAACAGACCCTGCAAAAATATTCAATATTCATTTACGAAAACTTTTCCTACAGATCCTTTTTACCTGTGCAGTTTGGAATGACTGCGGTCCATATGCCTGAGGAGCTACACTCAGTATCTGCTGCCCCATTTAAAAGAAAGCCCTCATCACAAGTTGAATTGCACTTTTGAATTGCAAAAAGTAATTCCTGCAGGATAGTAAGTCGTGGTTTACCCCTAGATCGAGTCAGTTGTGTTAATACCTTTGCAAACAGGAAGTTCATGACTCCAGTTCCCTTGTGAAGAACATTTTGTCACATTTGTGCCGATCAAGTGAAATCCTTTGTTACATTTTATGCTGCATATTGAACTGTAGCTGAACACTCCCAAAGGGTGTTGGCATTGCATGGAGGCATGCGGTGGATCCTTCAGACTGTTGCATTGCTTCACTGCAGAAGTAAAGAAATAATTATCACATGAAGCAGTGTACTTCCAAAAAGCTTATGTTAAAGTAGACCTGTCATTAGTTCTGTGACCCACCTTTGCATGAAGGTACAGGTTTGCTCCATTTTCCTGAAGCCAGACAGGTGAGTGTGTTGTCTCCCGCCAGGCTGTAGCCTTTCCGACAGGTGAAGTTACACCTTGAGCTGAAGGTGAATGGCCCCAGAGTGTCCGTACATGTCATGTTGCCCGTAGCAGGAAACAAAATTTGCGGGCATTTTTTCACTGTGTGAGACACAGATATCAATCACACTTGTAAATCAGTACTCTACTGTCATGTCTGCATACTATGACTTCACTTTTATAAACATACCATAAACATGAAATGGGAGTATGAATAAGCATGCTGACATATTTGACAGTCACAGGAAACGGTAACAGACTACCCACTCTAAATTACAATGATGTTTTTGAAGCATCAGTGTAAAAGAGTGTGAAGTGAAGTGTTAACATATGTGACCTAAGTCTAATCTGCTTTACTGTCTAGACAGGATATGACTACACAATGGGTAGCTAAGTATTAGTACCAGGTGGTGTTAAATCTAGTAATGAAGGGTACAGCTTTACAAAAACAAAATTTTAATCACCATTTATTAATTAGGTCAAGATAATAACTCTGTTTGACACTGTGTTCCAAAAGTACGACAGGTATGTTACCTGTGCATGATGGGACACTGGCTGTCCACTTGCCCATGTGGTCACATCGTATCTGGTCCTGTCCCTTGATCTCAAAGCCTTCATTACACCTAAATTTGCAGGTGGAGTTGTAGCTGTGAGGAGCTATAGGGTTACTGCAGTTCACTCTACCTGTGGTGATGTTGGTGTCATCCAGAGCTAGACATTGTTTAGCTGAAACACACAGCAAGAAATATTATTTTTGATGCATTTCCATTCGTATTTGTTTTCTTTTTTATATCTAGTTGTGATACCTTGGCACAGAGGAACAGGGTGGTGCCATTGACCGCTGGCTTGGCACTGCAATTGGGGAACTCCCACTAACTGGAAGCCAAGGTCACATTGGAAACGGCAGGAGGAGTTGAAACGCCCAGGCCCATAGGGATCGATACAGGAGCGAAAACCATGTTCTGGATCCGACAAGGGTTTGCATTCAATTGCTAGAAAAAAAAAAAATTAAGAAGGACATGTTTTAACCTCTCAGAAAAAGAAGTCATAACTAGTTTGTGTACACTCTGACAATTTCTGCTCACCCTCTTCACAGCCTGGCCCCTGGAAACCAGGATGGCACTTGCAGGTGTAGTTCCCAATGGTCTCCACACAGTCTCCATGGACACTGCATGAATTTTGTTTGCAAGACGCTACAGACATAAAAAGAAATGCTAAAATAAGACTAAAAGGTCATGAGTCAGTAGACCATCAGCCAAAAAGCAAGCGCTAACCTGTGTAACAGACAGCTCCTTTCTTCCTGTGGCAGCCCTCGTTGTTCCACTTGCCTGATTCACTCTTCCTCTGTATGTAAATCTCCACACAGTTTTGGCCCCTCTCCTGATCTGGCTCATTTTGTGCCCAAATTTGAGCTTCTGGGGGTATTGTTTGATTGGACTGAACCCAAATCCACCTTCCTTCTACTTTTTGAATACCTAACCAGTAATGTCTTTTGTTAGCTGGCAGCAGGTCCCTGAGGTAGTCATTCTCCTCCTGGTTCCTGATGAACACCATGTCTGTGAAGTGCTGCTGGCACCACTGACGGGCCTCAAGCCATTTGTAGATTGGACTGCTGCTGTAGCCGTAGCTCCATGCCTGTGCTCGTCCTCTGCTGCTCAGGTCTACATTCAGGAATATACATAAAATGAAACAAAATTGCACCAAAAAAAGCATGAAAAGAAAAAGATGTAGAAGTGCAGACTGACCTTGGGAGAGTAAAATGAGTAAAGCTGTCAGCATCACTTCCCTCAGGCTTAGTTTGGTGGATTCTTGGAACATCTGTAATATAAAAAAAATGTTTGTTTTCTTCCTAATTGTCTGAGCATGAATGTGCAAAATATAGTCATGCAGAACTGAATGTACAACTTACACTGACACGTCAAGTTTCCCACCATTTGATCCAAACTCAGTCACTCAGTCTTGTGGCACTATTTACTCTGCAGTGCTGATGACTGATGGCAAAATTCTGTTTGTCCCTTTGCCAATGAGTCAGTATCAAATGTGGTAATATCACTTTTGCAGTAACTTCCTTTCAGGAAGGGCACTGCTCTAACACCCAAAACACTTTTGAAATACACACACACACACACACCCAGATACACATGTACACACATTTGTAATACTCATAAATTTTGTCTTATTTATTCAATCTCAAATCAAAACACTACAAAAACTGAGTGTACTAATATTGCGTGACTCTCATGGTCTAATATGCACTTTAACAAACAAAACTTAAAAACCATACATTTTTTTTAAAGCTCCTGTTCAGAACTTTTGGTTTAGGCTAACTTTTGCATCCCCTGTGGTCAAAGCAGTCTTTGCTTATTATGTTCCCTTAATGCCTATTCAGTGTTTTTATACACCCCCCCCCCCCCCCCCCCCCCCCCCCCTGACAGTCCAATGTGTCAATTATTGTGAATATTTGATGCAGAAATACTGAAGCCTACCTCCTCACTCTGGTTTCAATCATTTGTCACGTCGCTGATAGTCTCATTTGGATATCATAAGAAAAAGCGTCAAAATGAATTAAATATATTTCACAAATGCTGGAAAAACTTCTCACAGTAGCTTTAAGTTTCAATAAACACAACACTTAGGAAAATATGCTCAGCTTTCCAATTATCCCAACATACAGTCTGTGCTACAGTCTTTTCTTATGGGTAATTCCTAAATCAAGTACTGAAATGAATAATTGTTTAACATACTAGCCATTGTGAATTAATTTAAGTGAAACATAAATGAAATTTCAGACGTTTTCATTCCAGCGCCTCACTGGATGGACAAAATGCTTCTTCAGGCTGCCTGTAAAAGAAAAGTAGATTAACATCAAAGGAAAACTAAGCGTAGAAAAAACACATCTGAGAATGTTAGACGACATTAGTTTGCTTTTTCAGACAGAATGAAGTACATCATTACACCAAATTTTAACTCTCAAAATATTTGGTGAGCACAGTGGGGTGGGGCTGCCTCAAACGAGTATATTTCAACACTGACCTTTCTTGTGCAAGTTTCTTCCCTGTGAGAATTGAGAGAGAAATAGATTACTATACGAGTCTGTTGTTTGCATCACTTTCACAACCAAATTGTGAAATACTGACTGTTTCTGCGTTTCAATCCACACAAGCAGATACAGCAGAGAGCTGAGAGGGCTCCACACCCAGCCACCGCCATCAGAGCTTGTTTGTAACCTAAAATGATTCATAATTATTATATTTACAAACAAAAATATAATTAATGCTTTGAAATCATATTTTAATTAAAAAATTTCTTTAACTCTCTCACTTACTTGCACAAGTAGGTCTGGGGCCACTCCAGAGCCCAGTGACCCCACAGGTGATAGCTGATGGTCCCGTCATGAAGAAGCCTACGTGGCATTTAAACTGGCAAGTTGAGTTGAATGTCAGGTTTCCTCCAGAGCAGCTCAGGTATCCGTTATCAGGATCAGACAGAGGGGGGCACTGCACATCTGGGGGGAACAAAGAGGTCAAAATTTAACTCAGGGTGCAGTTGTGTAACCTCAAACTTAACCCACCTCCTGCGTTAGGGTCTGCAACAAACCTGTCTTTGTTTTTAAATGCTTAAAAGAACCAGATAGATTAGCTTTTTCGCATCAAGACTTTTTGACTTTGTCAGTAACATCTATTCCAACAAAATAAAAAAAATAAAAAAAATAAATTGAGTAAATTATAAAATGCTGTTCTTAAAATTATGGCACTTATCATGTTAGGGTTGCTGTTGACACGGGTAGATCAATATCTAATAATTAAAATCATAAGTGGCTGCCAGGCACCACACTGACAGTCAGATCTTCTTCTAATCATGTGAGATTTAGGAAATTCTCATTTTGCCAGTTTTTTTCCCTGCACAAAAAAACAATGTCCAACATGTCCAGACATGTAAGATCAGTTCAGTATAGATGTCTGCATGAGGGGTATACTGACAAAGAAAGGCCCAGAGCCCCACAACAAAAAAATATGATAAGCAATATTTTCATGGATAATAAAGCCTAACAAGGTAACCAAGAGATGAGAACCAGATTGGATGTTAGAGAATTGTTTTTAGTGTAATTTGCAGCTGATTTAAAACACGGGTCAAAACCGACCCTAGTGGGTGCGTAGTTAAAGCTAACACAGGAGGAAGGTTGTTTTGATGAGTGTTTTAAATATAATCCTTAGCGTGGATTTTAATGCTTTAAAATCTTATTTTGATTAAAAAATTTTATTTGACCCTCTAATTTTCTTTCACATGTAGGTCCGGGGCCACTCCAGAGCCCATTGACCCCACAGGTGATAGTTGATGGTCCCGTCATGAAGAAGCCTACGTGGCATTTAAATTGGCAAGTTGAGTTGAATGTCAGGTTTCCTCCAGAGCAGCTCAGGTATCCGTTATCAGGATCAGACAGAGGGGGGCACTGTACAGCTGGGGGGAACAAAGAGGTCAAAACTTAACAAAGGGTGCAGTTGTGTAACCTCAAACTTTAAGCTGTCTGTTATGAGAAGAGGACAGCTAACACATGCTGATGCAAGTGTTTTGATGTGTGTTTTAAATATAATCCTTAGCTTGGCCTCAGGAAAAAGAGGAAGCAGATGCAAGGCTTGTGATAACGATGCAAAACATCAGACCTACAAATTAAATGTCATATTTTAAAGAAATTCAGTGGGACTCGGTTATCTGTGACTAAGACATTCTTTGGAATAACATCGACAGGAGAAGAAAAGTGATAGGCTTCTTGAGAAAAACTTAGTCTCTTATGACAAAATTAAACCATTTGTAATGATGCATTTTATTTTCCAGATAGACTACCACATGCTGACCTTAAACCTTCAGCTGCTACAGTAACTTCGTCAGCAAACAGGCCTCTTCACATAAATGTAAAATCGTGACAAACTGCTTTAACAAACTAAAACTAAATGAACAGGACAAAGCTGGTTGCTTAGACAAGCAGAAAAGTTAAAAATGATACTGATTGGAGAATTTTTATTGTCTAATTCATTACTATTATTGCTGTAAAACCTTCAGCGACCACAAACAGTTTTTAATATGAGAGAGTTATTAACTGACCTGTTTGGCACCGGTCCCCCTCAAAGCCAGGGTCACAAAGGCAGGTGGTGTTTTCTATGGTTTCATGGCATCTTCCATTATCACACGATGTTTCATCACATTGAGCTGTGAAGGAAAAATGTAACACTAACCAGTTTGTACCTAATTTAAAGCTGCAACAAGTTTTAAGAATAACATTTCTCTAAAATACCTTTGTAACAAGCGACATATTTGCTGTTTGAACATTTCTCATCATTCCATTTCCCTCGGTTTGCTCCATTGTTCACGTAGATTTCCACACAAAACTCATTGCTGTGGTTGTTGTTGGGTTCATTGGCTGCCCAAGACTCTTCACCAACCCAGGTGCTGTTATTCCCAATCCAGGTCCAGGTTTCATTTTTGTGTTGCTTTGTGATCCCGATCCAATAATATGGCGCCCTATCTCTGTTTTTCAGCTTTGAAACCAGATAGATATTCTCCTCCTGGTTTTGTATGACCACCATGTCTGTGTACTGCGTCTTGCACCACTCCCGGGCCTGGGTCCAGTTCATAGTGCGGGTGGAGTAATGGTATGTCCAGCCAAAGGTGGTCCCAGTCAAGATGCAACCTTGAATTCAAATGAAAATAAAGTGAAAGAGTTGATGTTAAAGTCTACACATCACATCAGGAGATGCCACAAATTTTTCATCATGATCTTCAGATATAATTTGAACTCACCAAAGAGGAAGATAAGTAATAACTTCATTTTGACACTTTGTGTCTGTTTAAAAAAAAATTTAAAAAGTAATGAGAAAACTTTGATAATGTCAGAACAGAAAATATTTGAGAGATAGTTGTATACCTACCCAGATAGTTTAAATATGAGCTTGCTATTGACCAAAGATCTTTCTTTTTCTCATCAGCCAACCCGAACTACTCCAATGCGGCGCAGTACTGTGCTCCTGTAAGCATGAACCAGTGTTAGGCTTTTATATTACTCTTAAGCTCTTTAGTTCTCTATGATAAAGAATACCTGGATGTTGACTGTGCCCGGTGAAAGGATGTGATGAGTGACGAATGAAGGGCTGACTTAACGACCTGTTTCATTTGAACAGAAAAAGAAATGCCACCTTTCTGGGAAAGTTAGAATCAAGAGCAGATTTATCAGTACTGCAGAAAAATATCTATAAATTGGAAGCATAAAGTTACCATAAGAAGAAACATATAAAAGAAAATTAAAAATGCACCATTTTTTATGAAATTACTGATTTATAAGATAACCTTCTTTGGGTAAAAATGCTTACTTTGCACTGACAAGAGCCTTTATCTTGTTATATAATAAGTATTTTTCAAAGTTGCATGTTTCTGTGACACTGTATGAATCCTTCGGTCTTTCAAGGTCAAATTTTTGACGACAGCAACAAATTCCAATGTAGCTGCTTTATTTCTGGTTTTGCTAAAGTGCTGACACAAAAGACTTTGGGTTTTGAACAAACAAAGGTGACGATCTGTGAAAGTATGTGTGTCAGCGAAGCCGTATAACACTTCCTTCCTTTTATACCTCTCACTGTTATATAACTATACTTGTCTTTGCCCTCACCAACTGAGGTCACAGAAAGAGACAAGAGGTCAGTGATGCATTTCCCCTGAAACTACTGAGAAAATACACAATGTCCTGTTTAGTCAGCGCCATGTCTTGTGATAATTGTGGGAAAGCAGCCTGATGTTGTGTGAGTGGTTGATGTATGAGCCCCTGTTTGTTAGTGTATAGGCAGACCGGATCCATGCCTTACATAGGTCTACCATTTTTCATGAAGGTTGTCTTTTATTTTCTTGACACAGTTTATATCAGGTATAGTTTTTGTTTGACCTTTTTGACCTTTTCTGTGCACTATAAATGCATTGCATTTTTGTCTGTCTTATTTCACATCATTTTCCAGGATCAAGTACAAAACCCAATTCCAATAAAGTTGGGAAGATGTGTAAACTGTAAATACAAATGGAATACAATGATTTGCAAATCCTTTTCAATTTATATTCAATTGAATACACGTCAAAGACAAGATATTTAATGCTCAAACTGCTAAACGTTATTGTTGTTTTTTTTTTGCAAATAATCATTAACTTTAGTGTTTGATGGCAGCAACACATGACAAAGAAGTTGGGAAAGGTGGCAAAAAATACTACGAAATTTGAGGAATGCTCATCAAACGCCTTTTTGTAACATACCACAGGTGAGCAGGCTAATTGGGAACAGGTGGGCGCCATTATTGGGTATTAAACCAGCTTTCCCAAAAATTCTCAGTCATTCACAAGCAAGGGTGGGGCGAGGTTCACCACTTTGTGAACAACTGCATGAGCAAATAGTCGAACAGTTTAAGAACAACGTTACTCAAAGTACAATTGCAAGGAATTTAGGGATTTCAACATTTACGGTACGTAAGCGAACTGTTGAACAACTGAAGCTGTACATCAAGCATGAATGGGAAAGAATTCCACCTTCAAAGCTTCAACAATTAGTCTCCTCAGTTCCCAAACATTTATTGAGTGTTGTTAAAAGGAAAGTCGATGTAACACAGTGGTAAACATGCCCCTGTCCCAACTACTTTGGCACATGTTGCAGCCATGAAATTCTGAGTTAGTTATTATTTGCAAAATCACAATTTATCACAGTTTCCCAACTTCAATGGAATTGAGTTTTTGTATTTTTAGAGGAGTAATCTTATTTTATATTATTCAAAAAGAAGTCTTGTATGCAATACAGACTTCAAAGCTGTCTGCAGGCTTATTTTGATCAAACATGGACATATACTGTGTGATTTAGATTCTGTATGAACAGTAATTATTAATCACAATGCTGGATGATTCAAAAATGACCCACAAACATGAACATTTGATTTTTTATTATGAATAAAAAAACAGTACTGTCTCAAACATACAGAAAAATAAATGAATAAATAGCCCATTGGAACTGATATTAATATCCTAAAATTATTCACAGTCCTGCAATAGGAGGGTTATCAACATTCAGTGGTAACATTCTGGTAACATTGATGTGGCCTCCTTTCCAACATGTCTATATAGCTGGAGAACAATGTGTTCAATGTAAAACTCCCATTGGGAGGAAATCAGAGTCTGAAGAACATGGCAGAGCACATCCTGAAATTCAACATAACATTAATTCATTACAAATGTCAGATAACTTAGTCTCTCACAAGTTTTATACACCCTTACTGGTGACACTATCATGATGGATAATGTGTATATAGTGTTATCACAGATGAGTACAGTTGCTTGGTGTTGTCTCTGAGGAGTATCGTCGTGTCCTAGATAAGGCTGTCGATGCTGTTTTTGTAGATCTGTGGGGGAGGCTCTATGTCGGAGTCGCTGTAAGAAAAGAAAAGAGGAGAAAATGAGCATCACAATTCAACCAAAGATTTTTAGACAACAACATATATAATACAAAAAAATATGGTTGCATATCTGACCTGCTCAGCTCAAACTTGTCAGCTTTCTGTCTTAGTCGTTTCAGGATCCACGTGGCCAGGGACAGACCCGTCAACAGAGTGCCCCCGGTGGCCACACTAGAGGCAATCGCTGTGACCTTATTTATTTGAGCTGTGGAAACATGAAAAGAGTTAAATTTTATACCCTTTCATTGAAATCTTAATCTTGTGTTTTATTTTCTTCAATTACTTCTCTAAGCTTTTTCTTACTCTTACCTTGGCAGGTGGGTTTCTCTCCAGTCCAGCTGCCATTTTGATTACAGATCAGCAGGTCGTGCCCCTGGACAGAGTAACCCTCATCACATGTGAAGTAGCACTGTGAGTTGTACACTCGCTCATTGGAGCAGTTGATCAGACCGTTTTCAGGGGCTTCAAGCAAGGGACATCTCACTGCTGTGGGATAAGAAAGCAAGATTTTAGATTGTGTTCAGTCTCACAAAATGAACAGCCTCTGAACTTTTGAGCATTTAAATAAATATATTTGTTGTCATAGTATAGATTTATGTCAAAATCTGGTCCCCTACCTTTGCAAGTGGGTATGGTTGTACTCCACTCTCCGTCCCCAGAACACTGGATAGTTTGCGAGCCCTGCAGTTCAAATCCAGCACTACAGCTGAAGCTGCAGGTGGAGTCTGGCCTCAGATCTGTCACAGGCTGGCTACACTTGGTGATCAGTTGAACATCTTCTTCTGGAGCCTTACAGGTGATGGCTAGATGAAAAAAGTAATGCGTTTAGTGTACTAGTAATGATGGCATGAAATAAAAAGTATTGCACTGAAAAGGTCTGTGTACCTTCACAGCGAGGCATCCTCTCACTCCACTCAGCTGCTGATGTGCATGTGGCCCTGCTCGACCCCATCAGCCGGTAGCCTGGTTTACAGCTGAAGCTGCAGGTGTTTCCGAAGCTGAACCTCGCATCTGCATCGTCTCCACAGCTGATAACCCCATTCTCCAGCCCTTTGAGATCAGGACACTGAACAACTGCAATACAGAGGAGCAGAAGATGTTAAAAGAAAGTTCTTCCTGCGTAAAGTCTGCCAAAACAATTTTTTAAAAAGTGAGCGTACCAGAGCAAAGCGGTTGAGAGTCGTTCCAATTTCCCGTTGCTTGACATTGCAGAGTTTTGGAGGAAGATCCGGAGAGAGCATAGCCTTCATCGCAGGTGAACACACAGGTGGAACTGTAGCTGGAGGGACCTAGAGGATCGGAGCACTGCATGGATCCTCTTGTTGGGGGAGACAGTTTCTGACACTGAACCACTGTGGAAAACAGGATCATCAGAAAACACTGTAAAGCAGGCTGAAAGTAAAGCTAACTGATTCACTTTTCACACGGTTTCTTGAAATAAGAGGTTTACTGTAAACATATTATTCTTACAAACTTACGTTCACATGTCGGAGGCTGCTCTGACCACTCTCCTGAACCGTTGCATGTCAGGGGACCTGAGATATTTGGCTGATATCCTTGCTCACAGGAATAATGGCACGAGGTGTTGAAGGAGAAGTCTCCGTATTCGTGAGTGCAGCTTACACTTCCTTTATCTGGGACTGTCACCTCATCTCTGTTACACTCCACGACTGTACACAGACACATCAAAGCACAATAAGATACCTGCTTCTGGCTGTGAGGTTTTTAAAGTTTATGGGGGTTAAAAAAGCCTTCCTTCTGATTTATCTTCTTACCTTGCTCACATCTGTCTCCATAAAAACCTTCATGGCAAACACACGTGTGGTTGTTAATGGTTTCTACACATTCACCATAGAGGCAGGAGTCATTCTTGCAGGCAGCTGGAAAGAAAATACACCACCATTCAATCATATATTCTCTAAATATGAGCATAAATAACAGAAATGAGCAGATGAATCTATTACTTTACATCTCCTAACCCATAGAATTACTCACCTGCGTAGCACAGAGCAGTCTTAAACTTCCCACATCTCTCATCGTTCCACTTTCCTGGCTCCTTTTCCCTCTGTATGTACATCTCCACACAGTCCTCGTTCAATCCAGCTGTTTTCCCACCCTGCCCATTATTCGGCTCTTTATCTGCCCAGTTGGTTGCTTCCTCTGTCAGAGCCTTGTTAGTCCCCACCCAGGTCCATACATTGTTGATCTTGCGGATCCCGATCCAGTAGTAGTTGCGTTGCTTGGGCAGCCAGCTGTTGAGATGCGCGATCTCCTCCTGGTTCTGGATAGCAACCATGTCAGTATAGTGCGTCTTGCACCAGGTCCGAGCATTGGTCCAGCTCATGGGTTTTTCGGAATAGAAGTAGGACCAGGAGTCTACACCTGTCCACATACACAGCACTAAAAGTGTAGAAAGAGACATGTGTTAGATCTTTGAGCTACTGGAATAGATTCAATAAATTTTGTTGAGTTATAAGGTTCTGTTTGCAGAGCATAAACTTACCAAGGAAGGTCAGACTGATCCGTGATGATGGTGTCTTAAGTCCACAAGTCTGAAATAAATCAAAGCAGACGTCTTATTAAAATTGTGTATAAAATATGTTAGGAAAAAAAATAGTAATGATTAAATAATGCATCCCGGACCCAAACATTTGAGATATTTTAACTTAAATAAACTGTATTCAAATAAATACTGCACTCACCATTTTCAGCATTATATGTAATAAGCTGCAGGAATCTCTTGGTATTTCTTCAGTTTGAGCTCATCTAAGAAAGACTTGACTCTGAGGTTTATATGCTGAGGTTCCTGCTTTTATAGTTCCTCCTCGCCAGCCTGCTCAGGTTTTTCCGGGAAGCCCTCATCAGATCCAGGCATTCAACTGGAAATCCCCCCCTCCCTGAACTACTGCCAGGTCCCAGTAGGGTTCTTGGGAACTTTTCCTCTCTCTTTATTTCTTGTCTTTGTTTTAGGAGAATTTCTGCATTTACTTTCATCATTAATATCAATATTATTTTAAATGGAAAGTCAGTCTTTCAACATGAGCGCTTTCTATTTGGTTGTTTTTAACAAAGTGGTTCAACACTTTGTAAAACAGAAAGAATAACATTTTCTGTGTCCTGCAAACACCTCTTCTAGGCTTTCTTAATTTTGCTGCGATACTACATCATTTTTACATATGAATTCTTTCTCATAACATATAGTGAGCTTGTAAAAATTATGTTCTCTTCCAGAAAAAAACTATTTAGTAATTTTTAAGTAAGTAAAAGTGGCCCTAGTCCATGGATGTTTAACATCCATATGCTACTTATATTAAACTTTAACCTCTGATAGTGATAGTGAAAGGTGTAAGTTACAAAATTATGCTACCCATAGAAAGAGGCTTTATTTTTGTTGGTAACACTTTATTTGATGCCTATCTCTTTAACGCATTATAAATATACGTATAATGCGTTATAATCACATTATAGCACTGTATAACTATACTTATAAATGCTCATAAATGATAATAATGCTTTATAGCATTAATCGTAACACCATATAAAACATTTTTTCATGACTTACAAGGTCAGGTATTATAATGTGTTATAACTGATAACAGCAGTTGCATTTTATTCTCTATGTGGGCATTGTCAGCAAGTCGTTAAAATTTATAACACATTATAATACCTGACCTTGTAAGTCATGATAAAATGCTTTATATTATATTATGATTATTGCTATAAAGCATTATGATCATTTATGAGTGTTTATAACTAATGTTATACAGTGCTATAACATGATTGTAATGCATTATACATATATTTATAATGCATTACAGAGATTGGCATCAAGTAAAGTGTTACCTTTTGTTTAAGGAGATTTTGCTGTTACTTATTCTACACTTTGGCTTTTTAAATTAATTTCAAGGTCTTAATCTTGTCCAAGGTGTTTAACAAAGTTGCATAAGCACTTGAACAATAGCAAATGATACCATCTCATGACAAACAACCTGCTCATGTACAAATTACGCACAAATGTGGCAAAAAAAAAGTTGGCAAGCTCGCACAAATGCAGCAAAGACCAAACAACTACTACATTTTGAGAAAGTGATAAGTTTCCTAGGGAAAGCCTGATTGCTCTCTGATGCATGTATGTAGTGAAAGACGACTAAGGAGTAAATTACAGTGGTGGAAGTTGAGTAATCATGCAAGTAGATAAAGCAGAGGGTCTGAGTAAGATTTAGACACTCTCACCGTTTCCTTCTTCGTGGATTTAACTTGTTGAGATATTTTTGCGCCAAGTGATTGCAGTGTTATTGTTGGCAGCTCTAGTGAGATTGTTGTGTCAGTAAATCCATTAAGATCAGTGGGTTGAAGCTTTATCAGTGCACGATGATTCACTAAGGTGGTGCATAAAAGTTTTGTGAAGTATGCTAGCAGACAGTCTGCAGCTCAAGCAGAATTTCCCTCAGGAAAGTGAACCAGTATGTCCCGTCACAAGGATTTGCTCATCAAAAAGAGAAAGAGCTTAAAAAAACCCCACTGTAGCTTTATAGAACACTTGTATTTTTTTCATGAGTCCTCAGGGACAGGAAGCATGCAGTGCAGAAGTCGAGGCGCCTGCCGGCTGCTTGTGTTTCCAGAAGCGACAGTTCATATCCTTCCTCCGGATAGTGGCCACTGTTCGCTGACACCTCTCAGCCTCCATCTCCTCCTCATTGAAATTTATATAAACTCCCTAATTAACTTGAATATAGAACAAGACCCATGGGAGAAAATCAATTAGAGCTTTGATTTAAAAAAGTCCTCAACAATTGCTTGGATGAATTCAATCTCTGATGAGATGATCTTCTCTGTTGTCTTTGAATATGCTGCAGTTTTGATACACTTTTAATTCTTTAACTTTCATGAAATAAAGAAATGCCTTTTTGTGCATTTTCAATGAAATTTCTATCCAATTCCAGAAAATATTTTAGTACAGAAAGTAGGCGTAGTCACCTTGAATCATTCAACGACATAGAAAATGTTTAATCGAATGCCTTATCACTGTCTTATTTGGCAAGATAAAAGCAGGAAACTCCCTCAGATTGGGATGGTTCATGTCTGCAATTTGTTTATTTTTCAGGCTTCAAATGAAATGAAAGACTGCTGGGTGGATTTCAGGATAAAAAGATCGTAGAAGTCCTTGACAGAAATTTGGTCCTCCAGGGAAAAGCATACTTCCTGTTTTTTTTTTTTTTTTCTTCCTGAACCAGAAAATCCTCAGGTGAACTCAGGCCATCTTGCTGGATGAGAATGCAAAATACCTTGTCCAGCCCACAGACTGTATATACTATTGACAACTTGGTTCTGCTCTCTGCCAGACAAAAAAAATTGGGTGAGCTACCCAATCTTTTTATGTCCATAGGCTGTATCAAGTGTCAATCTTATAAAACATGAACTCCTTAATAACTTTTAAAAATGGAGTTGTACAGAAAAAAACGGCTTGAGCACAAACCGGTCTTATAATAATAAATAAATAATTTTATATTCTGTGTAATAAATTTCTAAAGTTTGTCCACAGCTCCATAGAGATTGCTGGAGGAGGCAGGATTTATGAGCATTACTGCAGCCCGTCACCAGAGGGTGCTGTTCTCAGTGTGGCTTCACTCAGCAAGGAGGCAGACGATGTCCATTCTATATACATTTTATGGTCTGGCCACAGGACTGCGTTAAAATGGAAGCGAATAGTCTCCTGAGTGAAAAATGGTCCTGTCAATATTGGAAATATTTTCCCTGCCTGATTTACTTCCTACTGTACTGTTTTTCTTACTTTTGTAACATTTTGCAAGGTGGTTTTGTATAAATTAAAAAAAAAAACAACTCTGGAATTGAAACAGTTCCCTTTAAATGCCACTAGGGGTCGTCATCGTGCGACAGTAGCATGTAGCCTGCTACATGCTCTGTCTCTTTAAGACAGATGATCGCCGACCCAAATAAAGTCATCTGTTAGCCTGCTACTGCTCCATGTTGTCTTTCCTCGCCAGACCTGTTGCTAGTCTCAGACGGCCTGTGGGCTTCTTCTATACAGCTACAGTCGCAATGGCAGACGCTCTTGCTAAAGTCCCCGATGTTGAGATTGATCCGGAAGGAACCTTTAAGTACATTCTGGTCAGGGTGAAAGTAAAAGACGGCGATGCGCATAAAGACATAGTCCGGGGCACCAAAAGTGCAGAGTACCACAGTAAGTTGAACACAGTAGCAGTGCAAAAGGGTGATTTGTGCAGCTTGAGTTCACACACTGTGTCAATTCGTGCAGAAAAGTGGGCTGATTTGATCACACTATACAAATCAGCATGTGCAGCGAGTAGGCTATACCGTGGGTTTCTTTTTAGATATTATGGAGGGGCGAGCTCTTTAAGGCACCTGACAAACAAAACCATGTCTGTTAACTCTTGAAAATGTTAGTCATTAAAGTCTACTGCGCCTAAACCAGACTGACCACGTGATGAATTTGAAATACTTCCAGATCACATATTTGAGAAGGTCTGCCCAGCCATGGAGGCCATGGGGATGGAGTGTAAGTGCCTTGGAGGAGGAAAAATAGAGCACAACAAGCAGGACAAAAAACTAAGGGTGTTTGGTGAATCAACAGTAAGTTCATTTGATTGTAAAGATGATAGAAGATTAATGGGAAACCTAGCTGTGTTTCACTATGATGACATAAATCACCTTTTCATCCCTTTTCAGGGTTTTGGTAAAGCAGACCACTCTGTGTCTGTGGAGAAGCTGAAGAGTGCCTTCAGTGACTATGAGATCACCTGGTCAGATGACAAGAAATAGAGTAAACCAACAAACATTCTGTTTTCAATGTCTGCCTTTATTTATTAGTTGTCAGAAAAATCAGTGATGACTTTATTCATCTGTACAACCAATATTTGATTCAAATACATCATTCTGTATTGAGATGTTTTCTTTCTCATAGTCTTTTCTGCTTTTACTGCAGGTTTTATCATTCTTTAATTCACCTATAATGCGAAAGATTTGGGGTTTGGACCCTGTAATTCCCTTAAAAAATAGACTGAGTGGTTTCTACCTTTCTGTTGTTGTTCGAGTTCATCAGAATTAAAGGCTAGGCGCCAAGCGTAAAGTCCGTACAGGAAAGGGTGAGTCAGTTGCAAATCCTATCATATCCTGTGACTCTGAGGGGGAAAGTGTCTTGTTTAGGGAAAAAAGCAGATAAGCTGGGCTTTCACTTTTCATCATTATTCAATGCTTTGCTTTTTTCCATCTATGAATCGGCCCATGAGTGTAAACTTTTCAGAAAACGTCAGAGTTTTAAAGGTTAAACAATGACAGGGTAAAAAATAGCTAAGACAAGAAAAAATAAATAAATTAGATATGGATTAAACATCCTGAGCTGAGTCACATGCATGTTCTTTCGGAAAAGGCCACAAACTATTTATACTTTTTTCGCCCTCTCGAACACAAAGCCTTCCAAGCTTTTCGGCACAATGAACCTTTTCCTCTATTGCTCTGATAATAACCACCTCAGAGTTACCAGTGACAAATAAATATTTAATGTTTTTCTTGGAGAGGTTTATGCCCTACATTTGTGCGTACTGATTCAAAGCAACTTTTGGATTCATGTTGTGATCACTAATGACAGACAGTGAATAAATAAGCTAGTTTTGATGGCTGCTTGTGCACTTCCACATTGTAATGCACAGCTGGTAATCTGTTTTATACGGTAAAAAATAATAAATTCGTAGTGGTGCTGCTCGGAGATAACTGAAAAAAGATTAATCTGGGAAAAAAACAGTTAGACTTTTATTTGTGAATTGAAACTAGCTGTCAAAATTCAAACATCTTAGCTTGCTGCCAAACCATCTGAAATGTTCTTTTATTTCCTAATTTATAAAGAGATTAGTAACTTGACTATTCTCAGGACAAGCTGCTCAAACAGGACTTGAAATGACATGAAATAAGTCTTTATTGTGTTTAAGACCATTCAAGAAATGTACCTGAATTTGACTTGTTGGAGTAAGGGTTAACCTGGACTTGTCAGTTCAGTGTGGTTTATATCAAGTACAATGACCAGAAAACAAACAAGTACTCCTTGTATGATTTAAGTTTCGCAGTGTTGGAGTGTAGTGACTCTGATGCTTTCAGCTACAGGGCTAAATGCTACCATACTGCAGGAACAGTCAGTTATTGTTCACATTTGAGTGTTAGTATGCGTTTTAGGGTTAAACAGAATGTGGAGCAGAGTCAGTATTAGTTTATCAGCTTTTTGGTCAAATAACAAGGTCGTGGTTAGAAATAGACCATAGAGTGGCACTGGAGGGATGTACGACGGACGGTTAGGGCCACATTAAGAAAAAATAACACTTTGAGATTCAAGTCATTAACTTTCGAGAATAAAGTCGTTACTAATGGGAATAAGGTCATACTAAAGTAATTACTTACGAGAATATAGTCGTAATAAAATCATTACGAGAATAAAGTTGTAGTAAAGTAATAACTTATCAGAGTAAAGTCAGAATAAAGTCTTTACATTCTAACCTGTTGTTTAAGATAACAGTTGTTGAAATGAGAGCCATGGAGCGTTTTGTGAAAATGTACTTCAATAAAGGTTTCTCAAACAAGGAGATACTTAAATCTTTTGGCACATCAGCACCACATTATCATAAGTATAGTAGTAGTAATAGTTGATTATGACTTTATTCTCGTAAGTAATAAATTTTACTATGACCTTATTCTTGTGAGTTATTACTTTTTTACGACTTAATACTCGTACTAAATGATTTTATATGACTTTATTCTCGTTAATTATGACTTATTCTTGTAAATTAATTACTTTAACCTCCAAGTCTTGATTTTCTTGAAGTCTTTTTTCTTTTTTTTCTGGCCCTAATATTCCTTCGTAGGGATGTCAGGGATCTGTTAAGGTTTTTTTTCTTAAATGGGGGTACCATTCATATGAGTACCAACATGTTTTGCAAAACTATCTATGTGAAGATATTTTACAGGATATGCAAAGTCAGGGCAGCATTTAATCCAGTTTCCCTAAGCTATCACCTCAAATGTCCAACATACTGTAATTTACGGCACTAAGAATCAAATTGTAAGAATAGACCTGCTCTTTAGAAAGGTGAGTTACGTAATCTGATTTGAGTCACAGTTGTGGAACATTTTAGTCCATTTCTTTAAAATGTTTGAAGTATCAGTTTCATATTACTATCTTTGATTCCCAAGAGCCTTCACTGCCCCCAAAAAAACTGTCTGCATCCTCTTCCTCTGGATTTTCCCACCCAAGGTTGACTCAGTCTTTGAAGGTAAATGTTTAGTTCCTGTATCCAAGAACATTCCCACATACATTCCTTTTTACATCTGTGACTCACCATGTTATCGGTAAGTTATAGCACAGAAAATAAAAAGGAAGTTCAACAGGTAACCTTGTAGACTACATGACCAGAATTAGCTACTGTTGACACATTGACGAGCGCTCACCTTCACCTTCATTAGCAGACTGGAACAATGCATTATGCCAAACACCTTGTGACCTCAGAGAAAGAAAAACAAAGCGGCACGGGTCTTTTAGTTTCCATCCCAAATCCGGAGCGAGTTTCCTGTAGACTGATAACCTTTCTATTATCTACTCACAGCAAGGTCAATACTAAAGGGAGAAGTCTTTTACTGTGCAAGACTCAACCCTCTTCTTGGAAATTTAAATGGTATTGTAAGAGCTTAATGAAATTTCAAGTAAAACGAACCTTCAAAGGAAACAGACTTATCTCCAAAAGCATGGTTTTGAGTCAAAAGAGAGATTCCCCTTTGTGGCATCTAACACTTAATTTCCTGTATTGTAGTTAATATTTATGCAACTTTTAATAGTGAAAATTTAAATCGAAAACAAATAATCAATATATATATATATATATATATATATATATATATATATATATATATATATATATATATATATATATAAAGAATGCCAACAACCTTAACAAGACTTGATCTATTATCTTTTGCACAGTTTTTGCTTTAAACTGAACCCTGTGTGTTAACTAAACCTGGAAACAGGCTGAGAAACCAAAAGGGCAATGCATGTTTTAAATATTGTTAGTACAGCCAGAGGACACAGTTTTAAGTTGTATGTACTGGAAGATTTTTTCAACATTTTATCCACTGTCATGTTTCATCCTCTAGAAGGGAAGCTACTATTGCAATTTTTCATGCAATGGACTTGAAGCACTTTGTAGCTCTTACTGATCTTGTTTCCTCTTGTCTAAATCTTTGCTTGTGTTGTCCTTGTTCTCTTATGTACGTCACTTTGGATAAAAGCATCTGCTAAATGACATTGTACCATTTTAACATATCCATTGAAAGAAAAAACTGGAAGGGCATTTTACAAGGATTAAAGAGCATTCAGGAGGGCACTGAGAGGCCTTTTTTCAGACACTGAGGCACCAGAGGGGTGATGAAGTCTATTACAGGCTGTTGATCATAAAACCCTGTTTTTAAGGATGTTTATCAGACCTAGATAGAGAGCACATCCACATATGTAATTCTTCAATAAATAAATAAAAGAAAAAAGAAATCTTAACGCAGGAAAAAGTGATGAAAGTGGCAGAGCCCCCTTAAATTATCTATCTATCTATCTATCTATCTATCTATCTATCTATCTATCTATCTATCTATCTATCTATCTATCTATCTATCTATCTATCTATCTATCTATCTATCTATCTATCTATCTATCTATCTCTCTCTCTCTCTCTCTATATATATATATATATATATATATATCTCTCTCTCTCTCTCTCTCTCTATATATATATATATATATATATATATATATATATATATATATTTATATGTATACTATAAGGCACAAACACTACATTTCATATTTACATTTCACTTCATAGTGAAGTAAAACAATTTTCTTAAAATAAACATGGATTTAATCATCTAAAGACTAAACTAATAAGCAGATTTTTATATAGACTCTGAATCAGGTCTGTCACACTGCCTTTGTGCCTTGGCATGCATACTTCAATGGATTGCATGAGGAGCGATAAACATTAATGTGAACTCTTGTTTCCTAAACAAGAAGTTACACCCTTCCTGCAGCGGTGGCTGCTTACACCTTGTGCTGTCGGGAAACAATGGTGTAGCAAATGGTTAATAGTTTACTTCACTGGCCAAGCTCTCATCAGTGAAACAATAAGACACTGATTTTATCTGGTCAGCTCAGCTACAGAAATTCCAGATGCCTAAGGAGAAATACCGTGCTTCCCTGTGCAGCTTTCAATATATTTCCCAGGTAGCCTGAAAAATTCCCTTCTGAACTGCATGATCCTGGTTGATGCTTGCAAAAGTCATTGAAAAAATGTCATGCCATGTAGCCTTAGTATGGAGATATCAAGTTACAACTCATATAACAAGGATTTTAAATATTTATGCAGGATTATTGTCCTTCATTGCTGCTATCAACCCAGTTTCAACTAAATAAGAAAAAAAATCCTTGTAAAGTGACAAAATCTATTTACATGATTTGTCACAGATGTTATATAGGACTGAGATCTTTAGGTGATGATGTGAACTTTATGGATCAGACCATCTTGTATTGATATGATTGTATACTGTAAATTACTCTTTTATCTAATTACCAATTAAGGAGTTACTGCCATAAAAGATAAGCACCAGTAGGGCAGGAAAAGAGAAACATATATGAAAAATGTGAATCCACTGAATTTACAGATGAAAACATTTGAGCCACTTTTTTGAAATGTGATTTATTTATCTCCCTTTCCATCCAGTAGCATGATCAAGGGACTTTGGAGTAGGGAAGAAAAACAAGGAGAGAACATTTCAACTCAACTCATACAATGTACAGGAATACATTAATGGATATCACAGCTATGTTAAGATTTATACAGATGCATCAAAGAACACGGTTAACAAAGTAGGAGTCGCACTTACTGAACCCGAGTTTCAGATCAAAGTGGGGAAGACAATCAGTGAGGGTTTATCAGTTTAAACAGGGGAAATGGTAGCAATTTTACCAGCAACACAGTGGATAGAAGAAACAAGACTATTAAGATCAGTCATTTGCTCTGACTCCAGGTCATCCCTTATCAGTCTACAGCACAACCAGACAGCCAACCGGATATTTTGATGGAAATTAAACAGACACTGTACAGGATTCACATGATAAGAATGACAGTCACGTTTTTATGGGTACCTGCGCATACACAGTAAGAATCAGAGGGAATGAGCTGGCAGATAGGGAGGCAAACTACAGTTGAGTAGACATGGCAGTGGAATGTAGTGGAATGGAGGTGAAAGCTATTGTGAAGATGAGATCTGAAGAAAGGTGGAAAAAACACTGAGAGGAAAAGAAAACTGGGAGATGGTAGTTTAAAATACAAAGGAAGGTTGGAAAAATGAGAAGAGCAAGATTAAGTCTAAAAAATGAAACCATTATATTGAGATTAAGGTTTGGACATTGTGGGCTAAATAGTATGTTATTCAAAATGGCAAAGCATGAAAGTGGTAAATGCGATAACTGTAAACAACAAAAAAAAAACAGTAGAACATATTATTATGAACTGTCAGAGATTTGAAACTGAAAGAAGGCAGTTCATTTGTAGTCTCACGAAAGAAAATGAGTATTTTGGTATCATAGACATCCTACAAAAAGAGTCAGAGAATTAGTGCTACAAGATACTATTTCAGTATCTCAAACAGACACGGCTGATAGAGAGAATATATATATTTAATATATAGAAATACACACACACACACACACACACACACACACACACACACACACACACACACACACACACACACACACACACACACAACCGTACTAGATATTCTGGTCCACACTCCTTACCAGTAGGTGGCAGAAACGCACTATTTCATTGTTTGCCAACCGCCATTTAACCCAAGAAGACGAAAAAGAAGGAAAAACTTTGGAGTGAAACCTCTCAACCAATCACAGGAAGGCAAGATGAGCCGCTCTCGGTACAACGTCATTTCCGATTCAAACAGTGGCGCGCGGTATGTTTTCCTCAGTGAATAACCGACTTTAGTTTTCCTAACAAACGAGTCGCACATTTTAATGGAAATAAACTCCCTAAAGGTTATGTTTGGAGAAAAAGACATATTGGAGCGGTTGTGTGATACTAAGTTGTTCATCGGGAGACCGAGGACGTTGACGGTAAGACGTTGTATTACAAACACTGGGTTAGGTAATGATGCCAACGTCTTAAGTTACCGTAGGCTGAATATTAGTCAGTGTTAACCCGAGTACTCATTTTCTATTAATGTACGATAACACAACTAAAGACAACGTACCCAGTTAAGCCCTTTTTAGTGATACACACCCTGTGACAATGTTGTGATAGCATCTCTTGTTTGAACAGTAATTGTCCTGCCCTCCTCCGGTGGCTGCTGTCATCATGTCCCAGACCAACACGTCTCTGCTGGACCAGGTGGTGCAGTGGAGTCAGGAAACCTGCCGCCAGAGACTCAAGTCTGTCCTACCAGAGCTCACAATATCCTCTTTCCCGTAAATCAAACAGTCTATGACTATTACCGCTCATAGCTCTTAAGCTGAGCCGTAAACAATTAAACAAGCCAAAAATACTTGCGCTTAGTTAGAGGAAGGTAATATGCAATACACTCAGTATGAATCTCTGTTGACCATTTTTTGATTAGTGTTAAGTTTTGTTAAATGTTTAATAACTTTCAAGAACAACATATGTAGGGGAGAGTGGGGTAAGTTGAGCCCCCCCCCAGTTGCTTGGAAATGGTAAAAGAAATTGATCATGTGACCAAATATTTAGGAGATGGGCATCAATTCATGGAGTCTGTGAAGGTTAGAAGCGCATGGGTGAAGGGGTTAGACATTTATTTACAAAAAAAAAAAAACATTTTTCACTCTTGAAAGTGAATTCAGTCTGTCTTAAGTTTTATTAGAATTGTGTTCAGACCAAAAAAGATAATTTTAAGTTTGTTTTATACATCAATTGTGGTATCTATGAGCTACATCAGCTCAAAAACCTAACATAAAAGTCCACCATTTTAGCTTAGAGGACTAATAAAGTCATCATAGTAGTTCAGGGGTAAGTTGAGCCATAAATGAGTCTGATGAGAGGATCAGAGTTTCAGTTCAGATTGTTAAAATGTTTTACTTTTTCTTTCCAAAAATACAGCTGTGAATGTTCTGAACCACTTAAAGGCATTCTCGTGTTAAAATGACTTTTTACAAAACAGCTTTTTAGCAGTTATATGCAATAATAATAAAATAATTATTGTACCAGTTGAATAGCATATAATAGATAAAAATACACATGAATGTGAAGAAGTGACTGCTATTTAGGGAGAGAGAAGGTGAGGGAGGGCTGGGGTGGATAGTGGGGGTGTAGTAGGAACATGGCTCAACTGACCCCGCTCCTATGGTCAACTTACCCCATACACGAGGTAAGTTGACCATAGGAGATCACTTTTTTTTGGTGTGCTATATTATCAAGACAGTTATGTTTACACTCATTCTGTTGGTTTGCAGGGATACACAACATCTTGAAATATATGCAGATACACTAGTTAGAGACAAAACTATGATTGCCTTGATGTAGTGATCCGAAATATGAAAAATGGCTCATCTTACCCCACTCTCCCTTTTTCAGTGGAAATATATTTGCCCTAATGTCTGTCTGGATTTTCCTTGACTCTTTAAACGCTTTGCATCATAAGTCAGAGAGTTGGGATGATCATATACGTAAGTTTCTTCATTGTATTGTTTATTCCCAATCTGCTTTCTGTTATGCCTCATTCTTTCTGTGACTAATGTACAAGCTGTCCTAAAAACCAAACATGTCTGCAGGTATACTGAGGATAATTACGGACATGTTCCTCCCCCATATTCATTTGTCAGAGCTGGAGGATGAGTGCTTCTCCAAGATTTTGCCAAAGGTAAACAAAAGGATGAGTGTGTTTTGGACCTATATGAATACCATCAGGGGCATTCGTTGTTTCACACCATTTGGCCACAAGTTTGTGTACTTATCTGTCACAAATGTTTGCAGGCTGTGACAATGTTTGACAGCATGATGAAAGAAATCATGGACCAGGTTGGAGAGCTGTCTAGTCAGAACACTGAGCTGTGTGCCTTACTAAGGAGTATTCTGCAGGTACACAGGCTGTTTATTTAATACTGCCACCATTTCTACCTGAGAAGTTGATGGCATTTATGATATGTGGTATACTTTCTAAAAGCTTTCTGTTTCTATTTCAGGCAATGGTGCAGATAATTGATGCACTTTCCTCTTGTGTGCGTCACATTGGCACATTTGAGGAAACTCCTGACCTGGATTTTATCCGCTCATTACCAACTTGCATCCTGAAAGTTCTGAAGGAAACCTTTCATCACTGCAAGGTTGGTGTGTATAATTCTCCACGTGGTGGTAATGATTACATTGTACTCCTTGAATAGGTCACAAATGATCCATTTTTCACGACTGAAACGGGGTGATTATGCCGTGCAGTAATAACTGCCAGTGACATACAGTATATGACATTCACTATCAGATTAACTATACATAGAATTCTGATCAAACCCTAAGTAGTCTAACATTACTTTATTCATAGGCTTTATGCTTTAATTCCTTTTATTTAAACAAAATATTGGGAAATGTATTACCAGTTCATGTGATGTTTTCAGAAGAGACTGTAATTTGGCATATAAATACATCCAAATTTTGGTGACATCAAAAATACAAACTGCAGGAGAACTTAATTTAATTACCCTTAATGAGTCTTACTTTTCCAGTAGTCTCTTTTTTTTACCAGAAGTATACTGAAATCTGGGATGCCAACAACTCAATGAAACCCACTGAAATTAAACCCACTCTTATAAGTATCATCAGCAGTATCAGCAGGGAAGAGGGCAGAAATACCGAACCTCTATAAAACTAACAGATTTTCAAAGTAAAATCATGCATTTATATTTTTCCTTTTAAGCATTATTATTTGATTATGCCAATAATTGGAAGATAAGGTGAAAGTTAAAAATTATTTCAAGGTTGTAAATAAAACATTAAGCTGAATCAATGCATGCTCTCCACCTTTCATCAGGAGAGTGAGGTGGTTTACTGTGGCCGCCTGTCGCTAGTGGCTGATCTGCTGCAGGGACTCTTTAAAGAGGCGTATTCCCTTCAGAAGGGTCTATTGGAGCTACTTGACAGGACCCATCTGGACAGCAATGCGTCAGAGGAAGAGGTCTCTTATATGGTAACAGGTATGTGGAAACTCAGAAATAGCAGCGGTGGACCAATAGTAATTGGTCCACTGCCACATTCTCTTAGATAAAGCACTTCCGCTGTTTCCCTTATACAGCCTCTAAATCATTTTTGATTCAGTGTAATTTCATCCTGACTAGTGATTCACAGCCTGCTGGACATCTGCTCGATTATCTCAGACCTGGACATAGCACTGCACGCAAACACATGGAAATTCCTTATCAAGTAAGAAAGGCGCATCCATGTCGGGACTGTTGTAATATTGTATTAGATATAAAAGTTGCAAATGTTACATGTGCTGCATAAAATGAATGAGTCTGAAAAATTTAAAGGCAAATATGACTTTCTTTGAATTGCCATTAATCACTTAGACAGAGTCTGAAGTACCAGTCATTGGTTGAGGAACATCTCCATCACAAAGAAATCAGCAACAGCCTGTGTGACAACCTGTTAGCATCCTTCAACAGCTGCTTGGAACTGGCTGAGCAGATGAAACATGCTGGTCTTCAGGTAGGAAAGATCTACCTTTGAAAAAGGTAAAACATAATAAGATAATAATGGACAGCTTTAGCAGCTTCTTATTGTCTGTCAGATGTTGGCTCATTGAATTAAGTTTGTATTACAGCTCCCAAGATATCCTCCAGTGTATCTACTTTGCATTTTTTTAAATCAGAAAATCTGTGCAAGCTCATTAAAGAATGACTATAAAGTCAAGTACAATGAGGTGTATCTTTGTCCTTTCTGTTTTGATACCAACAAGATCATCATCAGTGTGCTACTCAGTATTACTATGTTGTGTGTACAGAATGAATGGTGGATACTGTGCTACTTTTATGTTTTAATCCTCTTTGTCCTTTTTAAAGGAGGCAACACAAAGTCCAGAGTACAAGCTGTTCCAGAAAACTGCAAAGATGTGTCGATTTTTTGCCAACACTTTGGTTCATTACCTCAAGGTACAGAAACTTGAACTTTTTCTGATTCTTACTCCCTTTTGTTGCTCCTAAGTGGCTGGATGTTTTGTTTATTTCTTTCAAATACAAAAATGCTTAACATTCATTTCTTATCCCCTATTCAGGAATTCAAATATTTTCTGACCAAGTTTTGCAGCTGTTTTCACAGACTCTACCTCCAGATCATTTGGTAAGCATGTTTGGTTGAGGTTACCGTGACATTTTAAAGGATATCAAGTTATTTTTTTTATGAAAATAAAGCACCAATTCAGATTTCCTCCGATTGTCTTTCAGTAAGTTCCCTCCCAGCTTGTGTGCTCCAACGCTACCCTTGGCTCAGTCAGAAGAGTTGAAAGCTGCAGCTCTTATTCCCATGGATGCCCTACTTCTCCAGCTGCTGCCACTAAGGCCTTTTGCAGAGGTCATCCTCCAGAAGGACCTGTGTGAGTTTAAAGCTTTGGCATCATTGTATGGATGATAAGCTGCACACCAATTCATCCTCCTTTTTACACAGTGAAGTTTTCAGTGTGAATAAACAGCAATAAACAAGCCCCATTTTAGCATTTCCTCTGTCCTTTTACCTCTTACACGTCACACAGAGGTGACACATCTCTGATGATTTGTTTTTGATGAAGTGGCGACATGTTGATTCTCTAACATAGTTTTAGCAGCTGCTTTAAACATGAAATATGAAACTACCACATTTCTGTAATGATTCATATCTCGGTGCCTGCAGGTTTAAGTCCCGAACATGAGCTTCCTCACTGTCTTCTGCTGGTGAACGTCCTGGGCCAGCTCAGCTCCCAACCAGAGGAGGTGCTGAAGCTTTGGTACACTGGCAGCCAGTTCTCAGAAGAGACCCTGCGGTAATAATAATAATTGTTTAAATCCAGATTTTTTAAATTATTTTTTTCTTGTTTTTAAAGGTGTTGAGATAGTTCTAGCTCCAGCATTCTCAGCTACAAATGGGGAAAAAGTAATAATAAAAAAGAAATGAAATCATGTAACGCCAGAGGAGAAAAAGAACAGAAGTGAAATAAGAAGAGGTGCAAGAGGACCAAAATAACAGAAAAATAAATCCAACTTTGAACAAGTCCATCAAGTTCTGGGGATTGGCTTATGTGTTTCTTTGTGTCATATAAGATAAATACTTGGGTTAGGAGCGAAGCTGTGAAAACACGCTTTTTAAAATGTTAAACTCATAAGAAAAATTGGCGGCCCCTCATATTTTCTCAAACATCTCTCCTGTAGCAGCATGTAAAGTTCTTTTGATGATTTTGTCTGTCTCCAGGCTTCCTCTCTACCAGGCGTTGTTTACTAGTTTCCGGCGGTGCAACACAGAGCGTCAGGTTCCAGTGCTGCTTCCAGGTGTGATGATGAAGGGTCAGGCCCAGGTCAACGTCTCTCTGCACCAACATATCTGTGTGCAGCTCTGTGCCAATGTGGCTGCACTTCCTCCAGCATACTTCCCTGTGCTGGTGAGTTGCACATATACATACATAGATACAGTATAGTCAGTGTGTCATAAACAGCATTAATAGAGAGCATTTATAATGAGGGTCAGTCCTGGTAATCTTCTGTTTTAGTTATAAAGACTCATGACGACTTCTCTATCTTATGGACACAAAAATCAAGCCTATAAGTAATTTAAATAATGAAGAATAAGAATCGAATAATAGCTGGTCAGAAGTTGAGAAAGCTCAACTAAGACCGAAACTGAAAAGTCTGGTGGCTGTGGGTTCAAAACATCTTCAGTCTTTGGTTTGGCTTTTGTATTGGCTGATTTTGTGTATTTTGGATATCAGATTCCAGCCATAGCTGTTTTTTGATGCAGGATTTCCCTCTATTCAGAGCAAGTTATTCTTTCACTTTCATTGCAATTGTTTCTGTTGGATTTTCTGTAGTTTTTTTTTTTATATCAGACTTCAGTGCAACTCCCTCCTCCTGCCTCCTGTCTGTCTGACTTCCCCTCTCCCTAATCTGCCTTTTCTCAGGAGTGCTGTTTTGTTGACGCTTTACTTCAGGCTGATACCCAGACAGCCCTACTGGCGACCGATGTGTGGTGCTTCACTGCACGGTGAGGGTGTGCTCACGTGAATCACGTGCATAGAAAAGGGTACACAGTGACAAAGGAATTTCCTCTGTACTTAGCTAGATTATTTTACCAACTTACTCCACCCTTGAACTTGTGGCTCCTCAGACACCAAAGTCAAGTTTAAACCTTTTACTTGAATTTTTTTCTGCACTTTTCAACGGAGCTCTTCTTTTGTTCTTGCAGCTATGGGACAGCAGAACTTTGCCTTCATCACGTTGTCCTCATTGCACAGCTGGTGGGTATAGATCAAGAAAATGTAAGAGATTTTTTTTGTGTGTTCATGGTTCAGAAAGAAAGAAGGAAAAAAGTCACTGAGGTCTTCTCTTCATGTACTTTGTGGACCTGGTTTTACAAACTTCCCCTTTTGCTTTGACATCTGAGCTGTCGGCACTTTGATAGACTCCTGAAGGTCGTGGATGTTTCTCCATGTCTGTGACCTCTTCCCAAGAGCTCTCCCTAAAATAGCTCTTAATCCCCTTAATCTCTCTCTGTAGGGTTGTGAAGAAGTATGGGGTCCTGCCTGTGTACTGTGGCACCCCAGCAGAGGTGACAATTAGTGTTGTTGGACCTTTGAGTCACCTTTTCATAACCTGTATTGTAGTTATGTCACCAGATTGATCCAGATCCACTCGACTTTCTACACAGTACCCACCATCAGTTCTCCACCTATGATGTCCTGGAGCTTTAACTCCTCCTGAACCTTCACTCTGGCACTCACATGGTCCCTCACCTTGTATCTGTTTCTCCCTCTGCTCCTTCAGGTGAAAGCTTGCACAGCTGAGTGTTACCAGTCATTCCACCTGGGCCTGCTGCTCAAACGCATGGTTTTCCTCATGACACCAATTCACCAGGTTAGAAAGACTGGAGCTGAAACTTAAAGGGATATTCTGGCGTAAAACTAGAGTCAAACACACTGCAACACCGAGTTAGACGCCCCCTTGAGAGATGAATGTTGCCAACCGCTTGCTTCTCTAGTTATACCAACTTTAGTAACGACCGCACGATAGCAATAGACAGTCTGAGGAGCCATAAACAAACCTTAACCAAAACGCCACTCTATAGCCACAAATAATGCTCAGAACAGCACCTAACCTCATCAACGGTACAATGTACTGGACATGGCTTTTTATGAAGTTAGGTGCTGTTCTGAGCATTAATTGTGGCTATAGAGTGGCGTTTTGGTTGAGGTTTGTTTATGGCTCCTTAGACCGCTGTGTACTGCTATTGTGCGGTCGTTACTAAAGTTGGTATAACTAGAGAAGCAAGCGGTCGGCAACATTCATCTCTCAAGGGGGCGTCTAACTCGGTGTCACAGTGTGTTTGACCCTAACTTAATTTTACGCCGGAATATCCCTTTAAAACATCATTTATCACTGAAATTTGTTTCAAGTGTTCCAAAAGTTTCCACCCCCACATCAAACAGACTACATTACCCTGATGTTTGTTTTACAACGTAAGATCTAGGGGAAAAAAAGTTGAGATTTTTCGAAATAAGTTGTTGTGTTGTTATGATCAAAGTGACACCAAAAACATACCTTTTGTTTTCTGATAACAATTATGAGTTTCTTATGTTGATGTGTAATAAAAATATATTTTAGGGTGAAGTTTTTTGACACCAGTGTAAAGTGTTTGTGTTGTTTCTAGATGGAGCTGGTGACACGTTTTCCACCATCAGAGGTCGAAAACCTCCCGCTGTGGCGGCGCGTCCTCCCCAGAGCTCTGTCAAATGATGCTCGCCACAGTGTAGAGACGGACATCATCGGCCTTACTCAAAAAGCTGTGAACGACTGGCAGAGTGGAGGCTACAAATTGGGACAAGTTAACAAAGTGGTGAGGACAACTTCATTCATTAATCATTAAAAAGCTACAACCAGCTCACTGACTCAGTGAACACATGCATGTTGGTGCTTTTGTCCGTATAACTGTGGAGAGCCATCTTTGTGTCACCCGCAGCCACAGGATCGAGTCTGTTTTGCTCGACTGTGTCCTGAATGCTTAGAGAGAAAAAAGGGGCAGTGCAAACATCAAAGAAAAAGCATCTGCGTAGTTTGTGGCCCTGTGAACGCATCCAGTTGATAAATGTCACAACAAGTGATATGAAAAGTAGATAACCTTGTTCCCAGGGTTAGATTTAAATGGCACGGATAAGTTTGTTGTTACAAGTGCTCACTCTCTCTCCCTTGCTGTGTTTTTTGAGCCAAATCTTTTATCAACAGTACTGAGGGTGAGGCCGGTTTCTCCTGGGCTTGACCTTACTTTGAGGGTTCTTCAGGGGTTTGAAGTGTTGACAGCAAAACCCTTGTTTCTCCAGCTTCTGACAATGATGGATGTGATTTGCGTGTACAAAAGTCACATTTTATTTATTTTACAACTGGTTTAAGAAAATAGATTTAAAAAATGTTTATGATTAAGAAATGAGTCATCAGAGTGAGTGTGTTTTATTGTACTGTTTTTAAAATTTAGTTTAGTCTTTGAATGCGACACATTTTAGGAAGTCCTTTTTTTATGGAATGATCCCTCTTCTTAGTCAACATCATTAGTCTTTGCAAACAACTATTCTCTGTCAGAGTGTTTGCATCTCTTGATCTGTCTTCTATCACACCCAAATGTGCCCGATTGATTAAAAACAGGGAAAGAAATTACAATGTAAGGAAGCAGGACGAGAAAAACATTTACAAACACACCAAGCTGTTGTTTTAAAAACAAGTCTCTCGTATGCCCAGAACATGGCACTCGCGTCCCTCTCGGCGGTGGTTGGAGGGCAGTCATCTCCTGGAGAGCAGTGTGTTTTGTCCACGCTACAGATAATCACTCAGCTCTGGTCACGAATGAGTCCAGAACAGGTGAGATCTAAATACACACTCACACATGCTTACAAAGAAGGATAATCAGATGTATTAAACACACAAGACTTTAACCCTTTCAGGTGAAGACCCACCCTGTGCTCCAGTGTACTCTACGCCTACTCCTTTCATTATCGGCTGCTTTAGTGAAAAACCTCGAACATCAAGTCATCCTCCAGGTACACTGTTGTATGCAGATCAGTCAGATTGAGACATGAGAAGACTGTATTTGACATCTATGTGTGTGTGTGTTTTCCAGGCTCTGTCATGTGTAGAGATGGTGGTGTCTCAGAAGTGTGCAGATCAGCTGCAGTTGGCTGCTCTGGAGTTTCTCTCCTCCCTGGGAAAGGTCTTTTTTCCTCCTGACAGTCAGGTAAACTGTCATATATGAGAATCTTCTCTTTTATCTAACTGATGGTCGCCCGTGGAGAATTTTTCTACATCTGTTATCTTTGAAGCCCCACAAAAACAATCGAAAAAAAAGCAATAAAAAAATAATCACAGATGCTTCCTTTGTTTTCAAAAACTAAATTACTGTAGATTTTTACACCTCATATAGTTGATACCAATTTTTTCCCCCCTGGTTTTCCCTGGAGGTGGAATGTGTTTGGACTGGGAATTGTCGTCTTGTTTATGGAAAATATAATTAATATCATTTGCAGGGCAGATAAGAGAAATATGAAACGGAAAAAAGGAACAACAGGGACACTGAGGACGACACATTTGTTCTGTGTTGACGTTTTATCACTCTGACCTACTGTTGTCTCCACAGAATCAAATTCTGCCAAGGCTGAGTGGCCTGTTTGGAGTCCTGTTGTCCGACAAATCCTGGCTGCTACATCAGCACGCCCTGGAGGCCTTTTCTCACTTTGCAGAGGTACTACAAGTACAAATTACTTGCAGATCATATACTCAGCAGTATCCAGTAGTCCAAACCTTCATAAAATCTAACCTCTTCTTTTTGGTATCCAAGGTTACAAGCCATGAAGAGGTAATTTCCCAGAGTTTGTGTGAAGAAAAGACGAAGACAAAGGTTGTCAACTACCTGAGCAAGGTAAGGGTTACCAACATACTGTGATGATAACCAGTCTTTGATAAACCCAGGAGACGAAAGCCTGTGTTTTGTTGCAGACTGTGAATGCACAAGAAGATGTGGAGTCACGGCTGCAGAGGCTGAAGCTGCAGACTGCTGTTATTGAGCAACACAATGAGAGGCTGGAGAACAACAAGGAAGAAAACTCGTGTAACAAAGAAGTTACTCAAGCTGTTGTGGATCCAGAAGTGAGTATGAAGTCAAACTAAAGCTGTTAGATATTACTGTGTGAAGCAACACTGCATGAGCATGCATCTTCAAAAAGCCTGAATGGCAGCAGGGCGGTACAACACTACCCCCTAGTGTACATGTGTGCCACATATATTACAGCTATGTTGATTAAAAAAATATATAAAATATGTGATAGTGCAAAACATATTAGGCAAGAAATAAACTGATGAGGAATTTAAAGTTAAAAAAAAATCACAATATTTATCAGATCTATAGTCAGTTACTCTGTACTTTACTTAGCAATAACAAAAGCTCTGTAAAAAAGTATATTTATTTAACAAAATAGTAGTTTTTACATCATTTCCTTCTCAGCAAGTCAAAACTATATTTCTACAAGCCAGTGTCCCCCCACTCAGACATATTGTTTTGATTAAAAGTTTAACCAACAGATGTCATTTTCCTTCTTCTCAGCCGTGTCCAAAGAGAGCTCGGCAGGAGACCAGTGCGGAGGAAGAGTACAGCCGCTACATCCAGACAGCTGAGAGTGCTTTGAAAGCTCTTCAGGCTCTCATTGAGGGTAAGGCAAATAGTGCTGCACCACCTCCACAATGGCTGGAGTCTCGACTGCAGGAGCTGCAGACCCTCATTACCAGCTTCAGAACATCCACAGAGCCGAGCTAGCTGCCAAACTTCTTTTTGTGGCTCAAGGTTTTTTACTTTACACTAATGTTTTACATCTATTCAAGGGTGTGAAAGTCTTTTTTCTTGTTTGCTGCTGTTCAAACTTTTTTATCTGTGGTCAGTCATGATTGTTATTGTTTATTAAATTTGTTAAAATATAATCTCTTGTCTTTATTTAGAAGTGAAACCGAGGTCTTTACCCATCAAGCTAACTAATTTGTGCTTGAAGACAGATTTATTCTGTGAGCCCAGAGACTGTATATAGAATGGACGTCTTCTGCCTCCTTGCTGGGTGAAACCACACTGAGAACAGCACCCTCTGGTGACGGGCTGCAGTATAGGTCATAAATCTCGCCTCCTCCAGCAATCTCTATGGAGCTGTGGACAAACTTTAGAAATTTATTACACAGAATATAATTTTTTCTCCCCCTTGGTTGCGATGTTGACATGTAGACATGTAAGACTGGTTTGTGCTCAAGTCCTCTGTTTTTCTGTGAAGCTCCGTTTTTAAGTTATTCGGGATTCATGTTTTCTGTGATTGACACTTGATACCGCCTATGGGGGTACAAAAGTTGCGTAGCTCACCCGGGGGGATACGCTACAGTGCAATGTTGGTTTCAGGGAGTGGAGAAAAAAACCTGGAAATACCGAGAGCTTTTCAGCTTCATCATTGTATACTGGTGGAAGGCAGAACCAAGTTGTCCATAGTATATACAGTCTATGTGTGCGCCCTCATTGGATAAAATCCTGTCTGATAATCAGTGTTGGAAGAAACTTGTATTTAATCAGAGTTTTTACAAAACAGCAGGGTCGAGTTTGATACAGTAAAATCTTTACTTTCACCAGCAACCAAAAAGCTACTAATAAATTATAAAGGATAATCCTATTTCACATTCATTCAAAGTGCAAGCTTTCTGTCAATCAACCTGGACACATGATGGACAAGTTGTCTCTTGCCAAAAGGTGTATGTTGAGCTTCATGCCTTCCATAAATTTGGCACATTAAAAAAAACAAAAACAAACAAAAAAAAGAAAAAAGAATCAGATGAAAACAGGATAATGTTCTCCTCTCGTCAGATCTTCATTTGTCTAAATCCAGTACCAGTATCCAGTTGCTTCTGATCCTTCCAGTTAAAATTAAGTTCTCTAAATGAACAGACCGGTGATTAATGTCCAAGGGTGAACAGCATAGGATATTAGCTTCAAGTCCATCATGATTTTACTGCATTATGCTGTTACATTAGAACAGTCCCATTTCAAATGGTTGTTTCCAGAGATGGTGAAACTTGAGAGTTTGAGTCTATAAGTGGTCATTTACTTCAGATAAATGAGATGTATTAAACATCATCACCAGGCATTCTCATCCTCCCAGTTGAGGTCATCTCCATCTCCCCAGCCATCTGCCTCACCCTGTTAGAGAAAAATACACAGAACAATTATCAGAACTAAAAGAGGATTTTAAAAGCAAAGAAAACCCCATCAGTAGAAACTTTCATTTTTATTTGTGGACATAGATTTGCGAGCACTCCTGCTTACTGTTGTTTAAAAATATGCTTTTTTAAATTTTACAAAACATGCTTTAAACTACTTCTGGTTGTATTGCACAGCTTCTTCTTAATGCCAGTCATAGAGAAAAATAAGAACCAGGAACTCTCACCTCAGTCGGGTTGGCAGCTGCAAACTTGGCAGTGAGTGTTACAGTATCTATAGATGGATCAAACTCCACAGATTTCGTGTTTTCTGACGAAGCTGCGGAGAGTCCCGCACCACTGACGCTTTCTAGTGTCTGTTCCAGAGGCAGCAGAGCTGATGAGGACAGTTTGATGTCTGGCACCATATCTGCGAACAAATCCAGCTCTGGGTCTTGCTCTACTTTCTTCTTCACTGTAATAGTAAACTCCTCCCCCAGGCCTCCTATCCCGTCGTTCTTTAGTGGTGCGGTATGTTTAGACTTGGGGTTTAAAGGTTTGTGTGAGTTTCTTTCTTCTTGAACCCAGCCACCGTCCCATGAGGAAGTGGTCATGCTCTGTGTGGATTGTCTCAGTGTTGAGGTCAGTTTGAGGGGTTTAGAAGAACTCAGTCTCAGTGCTTCAGGTGCGTGTGTCACAGGTGTAGCAGAGCTCTCTCTGGACGGTGTCAGAATAACTGGCTCTGATAAAGGAGCTATGGGGGTCAAATCTGATGTAGGAGCTGTGGGGGATAGATCCGAGGTAAGTTCAGGGTCCTCAAAGTCGTCCCACGGCTCCTCTTCCATGTTAGGGTTTGAGAGAGACAGCCCTCTGCCGACTGGATCTTCTCTTTCTGAGGCCTGAATGTGGATTTGGACTGGCTGCCCGTCTCTGTTCTCACCCTCCTCCGGGTCGCTCCAGTCAGGCCAGTCTTCAGCTGAGCGTTCTAGTCTGTCAGCCTTCTCTGGGCTGTATGACAGTGGCTCTGTCTCTTTGACCTGATGAAAACCATTCAAAGGTAGAGACATCTGTCTACTCACATCTGCAAAGTAACAAAGAATGGACATAGTTGGAGACACAGCAATGTCAGTTTTAAATCTATTAAAATTAATAAGTATTGATGGTCATACCTGATTTTGCAGCAGGGGGGTAACTTTTCGGAGTCTCTCTACCACTGGCTAGGCTTCCCATGTGACCTAGGACCAGGCCTTCACTCCCTGGCTGCTTGGGAAATAGATTTAAGCCCTTTGAAGGCTGAGCCATCTGAGGGTGGGAGCTTCCAACGATGTGGACAGGAGACGCTTTAAGAAAGAAAAGGTACAGAAAAATGATAAACAAACGATATTCTTAAACAATGTTTGTCTTACCAATAATTTACCCACACTCATCTGTTTATTGACTGGTATTTCTCACACTTGGTGCTTATACGTATGTAAATGAGGGATTCCAGAAGTGACGCTCAAATATCCATATCCAGATCTTCTGGTTGAAACATGTTCACTTAAAAAACCTGTTTGTTGCCTTGTCTGAGCCATAACCTTGAGCCTATCTCAAAATACTTTTGCAGGAATCTCTGCTAGTCAAACTATCATAGCTGTATTAATGTCTCTTATCTGGTACATATGCATATTTAAAATTAACTTAAAGAAAGTGAAAAGTGAATATGGAGAATTGTTTCTAAATTGATTGTATTTGTTGCATCTTGAAGTTACACAGTTTAACAGATTTTCTGAATTTTCATGCGGAGGATTTCTTGGGTGGGTTTCAAAGACATACTTCATGAAGCACTGGAGCCTCCTTAATTTAACTCTGATCTTTACAGTATAAAAGGAGAGCTTATGTTTGAATTGGAGTAATTGTAGCAGGTGTATCTTTGCTATTACTGGCCTAACAGGTTCCTGTTATGCTACTAGGCAATGTGCTCAGAGTGCTGGAGCGGCATGACAAATACCTGATCAAAAAACCTCGATATGTTGAAATCAGTCTGTTTCTCTGTGATGCATTTGAGTGTGTCTGGCAGGTCATTTTAGTGTGCAAGCAGGGAAACAAAGAATACACAACATAAATTACTTGAATGTCCAAACACTCCTCAAAATTGACTGGGAATCAGTCCAGGGTCAACAAGTCCATATATTTCAGACCATACTGTATGTGGACTTGACTGACATTTAGGAGTGGTGGGTGGGGACGGCTTTCACACATCAAGCTAATGTACCCTTGCTGTCAAAGAACAGAGATTACAGCTCATTCTGTCACGACTTTGATGCCTCATTTCACATACTTGGTGATTCAAACTTAATGACATGGTTTTATGACAGTTTTGTTTTGTAACACAGACCTAGAAAAGGAGGGGCTTGGGGCTGAGTATGACTCTTCCAAAAAACATTACTACCTCTTTTGTTGACACCTTCGGTATTTCCCTGAATATCTTATCATAGCAGGAATCAAAGACTTCAAGCAGAATTTATGCAGTAGACATCTAGATGTGTAATGCTACATTACATTTGAATGTTTTGATAAGCGGTTGTGTTTATCTCCAAATATACAATATTTACCAAAGAGCAGCTTTCATGGTTCTATTGACATTTGTAGTCAATGTAACTTACTCTCTGGAGTGACCTCTGTAGACCTGGTAAAGTTGGGCGTGGTGCGTTTAAAGACCTTGCTTCTCTCTCCACCCACAACCACTTGAGCCCCCAGCAGGGGCACCAACACTGCCAGACTCTGCAGCGTCATGGCAACCAGGGAGTCATTGGTGTCTCTCATTCCTAGCAAAACCTGCAGCCAAAAAAAAAAACAAAAAGAAGGGAAACTTAGCAAGAACTGCACAGTAAAGTTTATGAGTGACAGTGGAGATGAAAAATCTTCTGTCAACACCCAACCTGAGGTAGGATCTGGTTTTTGAGTTCATCGTGGGAAAAGAACTCAGCGTAGATATGGATGTGAGCCAGCAACACGATCCGTATATGTTCTTCATTGACCTTAAAAAGCTTGAGTAGCTGAGGAATCACATGTTTCCGGTAAAGCGACACAGACAGCAGGCATTCTTCAACACTACCTCCACCAACAGTGGAATCTGCCCACAAAGACAAATGAAGATAAGCATGAGCAACAAACTATTCAAAGTTGTGCACAAATGTTGAGTCCGACAGCTTCTTTCTCTTTGATAGGAGATTTAAGATCAGAGTTATTATTAGCAGCAAGAGAGAATGAGTTCACTTTAATGCCATCCCACCCTTCTTTGGCCTTAAAAGATGAGGCAGGAAGCTTTTGACAGCCATCGGTTCAGCGAAAACAAGAGAGTGGAGGAGTTTGGGAACAAGGCGTGCTGCTATTAGCTCCTCAGGGAGATTCTGAACCCGGTCTAGAAGAAACCTGCAGAAAATAAAATACACAATGAGCATA